>JACDOX010000004.1:8067504-8611454 GCA_014549065.1 Cardinalis cardinalis | reverse complement strand
CTTTTATTGAAACAAATGAATTTGCCATTCAGCAGAGGTGGACTGATATTTAAGTAGATGAGTGTTTTGTATATAAATGAACAGTTAAATTATTGAGCATTAATTCCCCATGTGATAATAGAGTTWACAGTATTTTTCCTCAGATTTTTCCTCAGATTTTTCATGTTCAAATTCTGCTTATTTCCTTCAATTGCTCACAAAATTTGTAATATTTTCTACTTATTGTAATGTGGCAAATGCAGAAGATTAATGTAAATTAAGAAAATAATTCATAGGGATTTTAGTAAAAGAAAAAGTTCAAGAGCGGCTTGAGCTATCACAAAATACAGTTTTTAGGTTTGCTAAACGTGAAGAGGAGAGGAGTTTAGTTGGTGCATTGCCAAGTCAGACCCTGTCCAGTATCTAAACATGTGGAGATGAGCAAAATCAAAAATATAGTTCTGATGTTTCTCATAGATCATGAATGGTTCAAAATATTTTCCTTAAAGCGTAAATGTCTCAAGAAAGGAATGGAAGYAGGTGTCCTGATGTCTGGACTGAACAAAGAACTGGACTGCACATTTTCCTGGTATCAGTCTCAGCCATGTTAATAAAGGTGCAGTGTAGTTTATTTGAATTGTAAAATGCTGTCTTTCATCGTGTGTTGCCGGGTACATGTGGTTTCTGCAGTCTGGACCAACGTGTTTTAAGCAGGGTTTTAGCTCTGAAACTTCTGTGATGACCAGGAAAAAAGTTTTTAGATATTTTACCTTTTCACATTGTTCCTTAYTTTCTCAACTAAATCCTGAGCAAATTTTTTGCAAACTAAGGTTTTTAAGTTAATTATGTTTCAGCACTACCATATTAGTCATGTAATAACTACTTYCTATAGCTTTGGAATGTTGTAATTAACAGCTTTTAATTTTAATGGATTATTTTGAGATATATTCTAACATTTAGAAACCATGGATATTTAAAATAAAATTTTTCTTTTATTCAGATTTTTGAACTTCAGGTATGGCACCTGTCACAGGAAGTTATAGCATAGTAATATCCAGGGTCAACTGTGCATTTTKCACATACATATTGCTGACTGACTAGGAACATACTGGTATAAACAGCTTAAGACAAACTATTAAACTGGCAAAACATACATGGAAATAACCTCTGACAATAAGATAGGAGAAGGCAGTGCCAAAAARTTGGAGCTGTCAAGCTCTTAACCCGAACCAAAGTATTGATATATCTATTGTCCCTTGAGACATATGATCATAACTATTAAAGAAATTCTGTCTGATATGYGTCCCATGAAAATCTTTCCTTTTTCATTTTGCAGAAAACTTTTGTTCCTAAGACAAATTATGTTCCTGMAAATTTAATTCAGCTGGAGTTGAAACAATCTGGATTTGACTCTAATTCCAAAGGTTCTCAAAGATTTCAGAATTAAGTGGAAAGTTCTWGCAGTGACTGAGAAAGGCCAGTAGAATAAATTTGTAATGCTTGAATATCCTAAGACCCTGGAAGTGACACAAAATTCCTTTCTTGTTCTCTTGATTTTGTATAGCCTGGTTTTTGTTGGGGGGCCAGAGAGGAGGCTCCTGTGGGAAGCTTCAACCATGTCCAGCAGAGCCAATCCCTGAGGGCTCTGAAGATGGACATGCTGCTGGCCAAAGCTGGGCCAATGAGAGAGGCTGGTAACACCTCTGTGATGACATAGTTAAGAAGAAAATCAAAGCATAGTGGAACACAGGTTTTTTTCCAAGTCAGAGAAGAGGAGGACTGGGGAACATGTGAGGGAAAACAAGATAGAGACACCAAGGTCAGTGGAGAAGGAGGGGGAGGAGATGCTCCAGGTGCCAGAGCTGAGATTCCTCTGCAGGCCATGGTGAGACCTTGCTGAGGCARCTGTGCCCCTGCAGCCCTTGGGGATCCATGGGGGATGCAGAGATCCTGCAGCCCGTGGGGAAGGTGCCAATGATGGAGCACATGGATGCCTGGAGGAGGCTGTGATCYAGTGGGAGACCTGGTGGAGAGAGAGAGCTCTTGCTTCCAGGCTGGAGCAGCCTGTCCTTGGAGGACTGCATCCCATGGAAGATWGACYYAGGTCACAGCAGGTTTGGGAGGACTGTGTGCCCATGGGAGGGACTCACSTTTGCAGCATCTGGCTGCTGCTCGTGAGGTTGGACCCCCACTGGAGGAGTTCATGGRGAACTGCCTCCTGTGGGAGGGACCCCACGGCCTCACAGGGGAAGGACTCCTCTCCCAGAGCAGTAGAAGATCATCTTGAGTGACAAACTGACCAAACCCCCRCACCCTGTCTTCCTGTGCTKTCGGTGGGAAGGAGGGAGGGGTTGGGGGGAAATAAGATGGTTTTAAGGGCTTATTTTACTTCTCATTATCCTCCTCTGACTTTGTTAGTAATAAATTCACTTTGTTCCTCTAAGTTGAGCTGTTTTGCCCTTGGAGTGCTTTCTCTCAGTCCTTATCTCAATTCATGAGCCCTTTCTTTAATTTTTATTTCTCTCCTCTACCCAGCTGTAGCAGGTGAGGGCAAATGAGTGGCTGTTGTGAGTGTCTGGCATTTGGCCAGTGTCAAACCATACTTGTTTTATCTTGTTGGGTTTTTTTAGGGTTTTTTTGTTTGGTTGGTTGGTTGGTTGGTTTTTGGCCTAATCTGTGGCTCATATGATATATTRCTTGAGTTTATTAGCACACAAGAGATGTGCTAACACAGCTTTATTGTTGCCAGTGTCAGCGGAGTATTTCTACAAGGCACAGCACTGCTGATAACTGTAGCTRTCCCCCCTGTGTACTGCACCAAACCTCACACAGTCCTGTTCTTACCTTCAGTGCATCTCAGGTAACCTAGGTACTCATGAACACTTTGATCAGTTGACTGCCCATTTCCTATGGGCCACACTGAACATATTTTATAGTGTACTCTACCATGGGGAACACGAATGTCTTAAAAGAGTTCACAAAGTGCCAACTCATGGATAAGTTACTGAAAATCATGAAGCTCTGTACTTCTACACCTACAGCTAGTGAACAGGAGTACACTGCCTAGGGAAAACTGGGTAATTCTACACAGAAAGTTTAAGATTGTCTTATATTCTGACTTACATCTAAAAAAGTAATTTTGTTCATAAACTTGAGTGCTCTAGAACTAAGTGTATTGAAGTCTGGGATTTCTAGCACTTCTGCTTGTGCCACATAGATGGAAGGGGAACTRACTCCAGCTCTAACCCAGAGTTCTGCAGAGAATTTCACCCAAACTGTTCTCAGATCACACCTTCTGTCCTGCAATGAGCTAAACACAGAGTCTTGTTCATAGAATAATAGAATATCCTGAGCTGGAAAGGACCCGTCAGGATCACTGAGTTGAACTCCTGACCCTGCTCGCTGCCTCAGTGCTGTGATTCCTTCCCTGGGGAGTCTGTTCCTGTGCCAAACCGCCTCTGGGTGAAAAACCTTTTTCTAATATCCAACCTAAACCTTCCCTGACTCAGCTTCATTCCACTTCCTCAAGTCCTATCACTGGTCCTGAGAGTGAAGAGATCAATACCTGCTCCTCCACCTTCCCTAATGAGGATGCTGAAGGCCACAGTGAGGTCTCCCCTCAGTCTTCTCTTCTGAAAAAACCAAGTGACCTCAGCCACTCCTCATAAGGCTGAGGCCTCCCCTCCAGAGCACTCACTGTGGGAACTCAGCACATCACTCCGGATGTTCAGAGTTGCCGAGAACCCTCTTGGGGGGCTCGAAAGACYTGGAATGTAGCCAGAAGTGCCTGGTGGCTTGATTTTGATCCATCTAGGGAYTTGCCACCTGTGCAYRAGCACATGAGAGCYACACAGGTTTGAATGATATAACCATAAAATAGATGTGTAGGTTTTAAGGTCCTGTACAGGGGGGTTTAAGGTCCTGTACAGGGGGGTTCAGGTTTTGGTACAGGGGGKTCATGGAGACAAGATGGAGGGAACAGGGCGTGTCTTGTCCTTCTTCTTTCTTCTTCTTGTCGTCCATTTTCGGTGGTGGTGTTGGCACTTGGGGATTGGTTCGTCACAGAGGTGCACAGTTTAACACGGGTGAATTGTATTGGGAAGTTAAGGTAAATACGACAGACGTAATTTGTATTATATAAAGACAAGACTGCCCCAAGGGCGGTCAGAGTGCCTTTGGTTGCCTTGCTGTCCGGACCTCGGCTGGACAGGAGGAAAATTTTATAGATAAGAAATAATAAACATCCCAAGAATCAAAGAACGAAGAGTCCAGTCTCGTCCTTCAGAGCGCGGGCTGCCCCCGAACTGCCCACACACGTCTCGGGCTGAAGAAGAGCATTCCGAGAACTCACCAGTGACCAAAACTGTCCCCAGCACTCAAGGTGACACCATCCTAGTGCAGAGCAGAGCAGGACAATCCCCTCTCTTGCCTGGCAGTGCTGTGCCAGATGCACTCCAGGACATGGTGCCCTCCTGTCTGCCTTCTGTTTGGATTTGGTTTTTTCAGTGAAGTCCCAAGGTTATCATTCTCAGGGTTAATGTAATCACACTAACTTGAAAAGCTAACTGCAAATGTATGTAAAAGACATGTTTTTCTTTTTAAGCATAGGAAAAAGAGGTAGCAGCACCTAAGTCCTCTTTTGTGATCCTGGTATGAACACACCAAACTATTAAATATTTTCTGATATGTGATTTACACWCCAGTAGACAGTGATCTGGGGAATGTGGCTGAAGTGAAGAAAAAAACAAAAGTAATTCTGCAGGTAAATGATTACAAGATTGTGCCACAGTTCCTGTCCCTGCTCCCAAAATATGGTATAATCACTRACTGGTACTAATGGATGAAACAATGTACCATTGAAAACCTGTGAAAATTTGTCACTGCAAACTAAAGTTCTTAAAAAACTCATGTGAGCTGGGCATGGGTCTTTGGGATTGTATTCTTGGACAGATGTGCCTTCCCTCTTCACCTGTTCAAGCTTGCCTTTGCGTCTAGCTTCTCTTTCTTTCCATCTTTTTGCAGGTGCTTATGAAACAATCCTGCTGAAAACAAGGTAACCACAGGGAGGAGAATTTATTAAAGAACATATTATGTGAAAGTTTTTTTTTCTGGGAATACATATCAGCCAAAATGTATGCATTTCCAAGACTGAGATTTTATTGTCAGTGTTTTTCTTCATTCTTCCACAGTCAGTATATGAATGTGTTCTCATTGAGTCATTACCAAATTTAATTTATTTCTTGGCATACTTTCCAACAATCTCTTCCTCTTTTCTACCCAGCCACCTTCGACTGCAGCCAGCCAGGTCGTTCACTAACTGATTTAATAACTTATAAATTCAGCTTGCTTTACAGTTTCTGCTGAACACATTCTCTCAATAACAACAGTTTTCCCAGCTTGAGTAATAAATGGGGTTACCTCAGGGTTTAAACAAATGTGAAGTGTGTCCTTAATGCAACCAATTTAATCAAACACATCACTGAGTTCTTCTAGTATATTATTTTCATTTAGCTGATATGAGACCTCCATTATACATTTGATCAGTTTTAATTCCTTAGAAACTCTAATCCCTGGCACAGGCTAAGCCTCTACATTCAAAAAGAGAAAATAGAATAATTTTTGAGAATTCCATAAAGAGAAGGGTGGACCTTTAACACATGAATGCTTTATGCCTTCATTTACTGTGACAACCATAGCATTTTTAAACTTTCCCATGCTTCCAGTGAAGAGACAAATTTGGATACTGCCATTATTTAGTTATATAAGGCAAATGTCTATAGTAACTTGCAGCTGTAATAATCTCAATTTGTGACAATTTTTCTGCATATTAAATACTTTAGTTACATCTATTATTCATATAGTCAAGTACATTTGTGGCAGTACAAAGGATTCCATGGTGTGTGTAACTGTCAGGATCACCAGTTGCTTTCAAAATATTTGGCAGCATTTGTAACTGAAGATCTAAACTTCTACTGAAATTTGTTTATGAAGAAGTAACATGGCTTATTCTGCTTGCAGCTGGGTATAAATTGTGAGAGGAAACCAACAGAAAATAGGCAATTTTAAGTTCATATGTGATTGGGSTTTTTTAAGTGCAATACTTCCTCATAGTCAGTTAATCAGGGGGTCAGAGAATCACATGGGCCACACAGCAACTGCTTCATTCAAAACCTAGAAATAAATGAGGCCAGACATTAAAAACAAAAGTCRGTTGGAGAAATGTGTTTGCATTTCAGCGTAGAACCAAGATCATTAGGTTATTCCCATTAAATGACAGACATTTTGTTCTTGGATACTGCAAACCTTCTCAAAGTTAATAAATGTATATGCCGCTACAACAATTGACATAGTTTAGCTGATTGATTTAAAAAAAAAATAATACTTATCTTTAAATGCCTAAATGTCCTGTCTGTTTCCTGTGTTGTGAAAAACATTGGTTCAAGTCTATGTGTAGTCTTTCTAGTTGCTGTAGCTTGTCACACAGGCACTTTGCACCTCTTTTCATCTGTATTCTGAAGGTCAAAGCAATTCCATCACATCCTGATTGCTCAGACTGCCACATCATGCCTAGACCTACCTTTGTTGCCACTTCTATATAAACCACAGTTTAAGACAAAGCATATATGGATCATGTGAAATATGTATAAAGTGAGGAAACGTTCAAATTTAGATGAAACTTCTCCTCTCTTTATATGTATCTGATATCATTTGTTCCATATAAGTGATGCAAACTCTGAAATCCAAAATCTTAATGATGGCATTTTACATGACAGAGTAAGTAACTTAGACTTAAACAACATAGACAAACTGAGAAATGTGGGCCAGATAAGTGTTACAAGGAGGTAGATTAACAACTGGCTGGAATGGAAGGCTTAAAGAGATTTTATTAGTGACACAAAGTCCCGCTGGAGGCAAATCACTGGCAGAGCTTCTTCCAAAGCTCAATCCAATAAAGTATCCTGCTGAGCATCAGATCTTTAGTCTTCATCAGTTCAAGTCTTGAGTCTCTCTTGAATGAAAGTGTTTGTTAGTACCTCCAAATATGACCTGAGCTGAATCAGCATCTTCAAAAATCAAGCTTCTCAGAAAACAGGTGTCTAAATGCCAAAACAGTTTTGAAGTAAAAGATGAGAGGCTTAATGTAAGCAATGAAAGAAATGAACCAACCCTAAAACTGGGACAACATTTAGAAGAGAGAAAATGGCCTTGTGAAGAATGGAGGGATGCTATCACAGATGGAGAACAAGAGGTAAGGATGAAGAGGGAGAAAGAAGAAATGCCAGGTAACATGGGAAGAAAATCTGACGGTGCTTATATTGATTAAAAATACTGGATGAATCATAAAACCAAGAGAAAGAAGCAACAATAAGCCCAGAAAGTCACCTTCTGAGTAAATCAAAAGCAGTCTTCCTGTTTCAAAGGTCTACAATATAATAAATATGGTATTCTCTAATATGCCATATAGGTTTTGAGATCACTAAATTCACATTTCAATGCTTTCTAGCTAGAGACATCCTTCCCCCCCCCCAAAAAAAATTAATAGCTTTCACATAGAAATAAAAAATAGCAACTTAAAAAAAAAAGTATTCAGAGATACCTAGGATAAATGGGGGGAAAAAAGAGAATAACTTCCCAAGGAGAAGGATAATGTGTAAAGAGGAGAATAGAAAGGCATGATGTTACTTCTGCAAAGAAAATACCAAATCCCAAATGAAGATCCCCTCAAAATGATTTTTTTTCTTCATGGGGTGGTTCTTCATGGGGTCTGATGCCAGTCTTCTCAATTTGTCTGATGGTTTTAGCATTTGTTGAATATTCAAAAATAATTAATTCTTAAAGATCTCTCTGCCTGTGTAGGCAAAAGAAAACACAAGAATATAAACTTGCTGCAGGAAATGTGAATAAAATTATTCAGATAAATGAGGGAGAAGGAGAACAAAGATTACAAATTGCCTGCAGGCTAGGTGCAGGCAACAGTAGAAAAGCAGTTTCAGTATTAATACTACTTACCTTTTTATTAGAATGCATGTGTCATTGTTTCTTTACTGACTTGTTGCTATTTTTGATTGGTCTGGAATTTAATCCATTAAAATTTTCAGGGGAAAAAGGGCAAAATTCTGCTGTGATGTTATAAATGAAATCACCTGCATTTAAACAGATAAACTGTTTCTCTGTGGTATTTAGCTGAACAGCAGTTCAGGATGTAAAAATATGGTGCTTGTTAATCTATTATACTAAAAAATAAGAGACAGGTGAAAGCTGCAACAGCAGCTGAGCTTATCACACACAATTGCCTGTCAGAGGGCAACTGCCTCATATTAAGTGAAATTGTTGTCTGCTTGCAGTCTTTGGGCAAAGTGAATAGAAGGGAGTGTGTATAACTCCATTATTTGTAGCCCAGCTGAATTCAGCTATTAGAGATACCCTGTAAAAAGTGAATAGCAGCACTTAAGCCAAATGTGAAAATTATGGCATTTTCACATTTCAGGTCTATAGCCATTACACGAGGATGCATTGAGAGACATTTCTAGACTTTCAAAGAGGAAAAAAAATCATATCTTGTGGCTACATGAAATGCAGACAATTTTGAGCACCTCTCAGAAATTTACCAATTCTCAGTCACATGGAAGCAGGGAKAGCTTTAAAGACACATCTGTTATGCTTCTATGCTACTGTGTCCTGCTGCAGTTTCAGGCTCATTTTAGCCTAAATTTTAGTCTTTTCTTGTTAAATGGTGCAGGAGAATCTATCGTAGCAACAGCTCCAATGGGTTTGTGAGGTGAATCCAGAGAGAAAATTTCCTGCATATTCCCTAATGGATCTCTGGTTTCTTTCAGTAATTATTTTGCCTGTCAGTCGCCTTATGCCTGACTGTGGCAGCTTGAACCTTTGATTCTGACAAGAGGTGATTGGGAAAGTAACCTTGGAAAAGAGTTTAAAAGGAACCACTCCAAATAGCACATCAGTCATCAGTGGTCCTCTGCAATCTTCATTAAAAGGACAGCAGGAGATCAGGTGTTATTAGACTATCACAAAATTATGCATGTTATTTTTAATGATATTTTATTTTAAGAATAATAAATGCAAATCACTCTGTCTGGGAAGAAAAAGATATGGTAATTCAACAGAGCTTGAAAGTAGGAAGACAAACCTAGCATAAAAAATGAACATGTCCAAGAATCTTTGGATGTTAAAAGACAAACCCTCCCTAAAATGTTTAAAAAAATTTTGTTCTCACTCTTCAAGTAACCAAAATCTCTGGAAAATAGGGGTCAAATAATTTAGGGGAGAAAGAGAAAGGAACATTCCTGGTAAATATTTCTGGAAAAAATTATTTATGCTCAGGGACATACAATTATCTCTAGTAGAACAGGAGGAAAAGCAACCCAGGCTGGGGTTCTCCTTTTGAGTGACAATGCTTTCAAGAATGGTACTGGTTTGGTCCTTGACTCTTATAACCAAAAAGTGCATCATGTTATGCCTAAGAAACAACTAAAAATATAATATAGCTGATGTCAACTGCACTGAATGCTCAATATTCATCTTCTTGCTTTTATGGGTCTACTTTATGACTGGCTTCTAATTTTATCACAAAGTATTTACTCTAGCTTTGCTAGTGTAGGGTTATTCTTCTGGTGGACAAAATATTATAAGCTCAGGTATAATATAAAACTCTTTCCAATACAGACACAGATTAGTCGGAACATTTCATGTGTCCACTCTTTTTCAAAGTACAGCCTGATTTTCCTCAGTGCCTGCATTCTTGCTTCCTTTCTCTTCTGTTTTTCATTTTTCCCAGTAACAACCGTGTACAAGGTAGTATGAATTGTGGCTCTGACCAGCCTCAGGCTGTGTATACTTCAACACAGATGACAGACTGGTGCTGAGGCTGATGCATCCTATATCACAGAAACACAGAATCATCTAGGTTGAAAAAGACCTCTGAGAMCATTGAGTCCAACCTATGACTGAACRCCACCRTGTCAGCTAGACCATGGCCCTAAAGGCTATGTCTGGTGATGGCACCACTTCCCTGGGCAGACCATTCCAATAGCTACACACCGTTTGTGTGAAGAATCCCTTCCTGATGTTCAACATAAACCTCCCTGACACATCTTAAGACTGAGTCCTGTTGTTACCTGGGAGAAGACACTGAACCCCACCTGGCTACGACCTCCTTTCAGGCAGTTGTAGAGARCMACASAGTCTCCCCTGAACCTCATTTTCTTCAGGATAAACAACCCCAGCTCCCTCAGCTGCCCCTCAAAGGAGGAGCTCCAGACCCTTCATCAGCTCCATTGCACTTCTCTGGACTCACTCAAGYACCAAAATGTCCTTCCTGAATTGAGGGGSCCAGAACTAAACACAGGACTTGAGSTGTGGYCTCAGCAGTGCAGGGGATAACAATATGTTCTTCTATAATGCTGTCCTAAAACAGTTCAACAACTTTTTTTCACAATATCGTGTCAAATAGGAACTCTCTAAAGMTCCACCAAGATTCTCCTGGATCTATTTTTTTGTTTGGTCTGGTATCATGATGATGTGACTAGAGCTTGCTTGTGGCTCAGTTTTCTTTTTGCTGTATGTTCTGGCATACAGTTCTTACATACCTCAAATGGATGGGTTTGATAGCAAGAGTTTAATTATTTTCCAATAACAGACATAGACATGTCACTTCCAATATGAACTGTACAAAATCTATCAAAGTGACCAAAACAAAGGTCTTCTAAATCTTATCCCTGTATTTAGAAACAAAACCCAGCACTTTTCACTAGCAGGTACCAGCTCCTGCTCAGATGCATCTGCAAATAGATGACCCTAATAGTCTAATCCATTTAAAGCARGAGCTGCTGTACTGGAAATTTAGCACTTGGTAGGATTCTTCTATTATTGTTTGTTGATTGAAGTTAGTAAGTATTATAGTTCCAACAAAAAAGCCTTAAATTGAATTCCAGGATATTTAGATGTTGTTGGAGAGCCTCAAATTTTTATTGTCCTTGCTATAAACAAGGGAACATCTGCTAAAAAGAAACCTTCAATTATAGATTTCACTAACACCCACACAAAAGTAAACATTTTAAAAACTGCAATTACTAAGCAGTGTGAGGAGGCAGTACATRCAGCAGTGATCCAGYTCCATGGGGAATGTGTAAATAAGGGTCTTTGTGAGTAGATACAGAAGCACTCTAGAAGAAAGATAAAAGGTCACCAAAAATGCAGATAACTTCAGAGGCACACTATTCAATAAATCTCAAAACTAAGATGACTAGGAGTGTTTAAAAGAATTTTATTTAAGAGGCCATAACAAGTTCCACAATGCTCAGCATAATCTTCTAGGACTTGCAGATTCTATAGGCTTCATTGAACTTCTACCTATTTTGCCATTKAAAATATAGTTCTAAGTATATTTTTGATTTCTAAATATCTCTTTTTAAAATTCCATTTTCTATAGCTTCTATAATATGCTAAAATACATATTTTGGTACATATCTAGCCAGAACACCTATACTATCTGCTAGGCTACTAAAAACAATAAATTTTTTATGTTATCTACAATTAATATCCACAATAACAGCATGAGAGAATGCTGAAATYTTAGCCTCTTATTTCTCAGGTCTGCTTTATATGTGGCTGCAGCAGATTYCATTATTCTAAAATGTGAATTACAATGACAAATATTTCTCTGGTGCTCTAGCACCAAGTTCTAAGACCAGGGATTTTCTTTTTCTTCCTTTTCTGTTTCATCTGATTACATAGACTTTCCMTGAAAAATCCAAGATGATTCTCTTATCTTTTGCAGACCTTCTTTCCATGCCTGGCTAACCACATTGAACTGTTGTCACTGTAGTTTTTCAGAAGAACTGTTAAAATTTTTTTTAAAAAACCATATATATATATATATATATATATATATATAAATATATAAAAATATATATAAATATAAAGGACATTTGACAATTCAAACTGGAATTTTCACACTAGATTAGTATATATTTAAAATGTCACAGAAAAACAAATTCTAAGAGCAGTAATAATAAAGATTTTAAAAGCCCCAGCACCCTAATAACTTTTGTGCAAAATTTGATGAGCTATACATCAGAAAGATGGTTCTGATACCTGAAACACTATTATTCTAAAATCTTCAAATCGTTACTTGTGGAAGTGGCTGTAGCACCTACAGTTAAGGTTGTTTACAGCTTTGAGGGTGTAAAATTACACAGCTGAAGTGGGAACCAAGGCCACTAATGGGCATCAGCAGGAGTTTGCATCCTGCTTTGTGTTCTGGCTATACACAGAATCCAGGGTGTCACATGAGGTCCCAAAATGCTGTGTGATATGAATATTCCCTGCTTACCTTAACTTGTTTTAAACTCCTGTTATTAGTAGAGTATAAATTAATTATAAGTCTTGTGGTTTTGATACTCAGCTTCCTCCTGTCTCAGGCTGAGACACTCTGAAAGACTAGGCACCTTAAAATACACAYGTATTTTACTCAGGAAAATGAGTGAAAGAGGATCAATTTTATTCATAGTATTTAAAAATAATTTGTTTGATGAAATACAGAAAGATCTAGTGGTTCCTGAATATCCCATTTAAGCAAAGTGTCTAGAGTAGTSATATGGACAGTTATTAAACTGACACAACAATTGGCAGTAGTCTATAGGATTTCTATGATTTCTATGAGTCCAGCCTTCCTCCTCTTCCAAAAGCTGAATTAAAGCCCAAAGATCCTAACTGGAAAACTATCATTTAATGCATCAACACTTCTGTGCTGGTGCTGATGTCTACCTTTTCTGGTAYATTTTGCTTTGCCTGTGACTGAAATTGATTGGGTTTTGCCTTACATCAAAAGGACATCACTAATGTCAGCRCAGTAAAACAAAACTGTTTTAATAGCCTTAGGCATTCAAACATTTCTACAGTATCAGAAGGTTTCCTATTAACTAGAGAAGCTGTCTTGACTGCCTTTAGGCTCAGCTAAAGAGAAAAAAGCTGAACTCTGTCAGCAGCAGACTGGAGTTTCCTTGTGACTTTTTAAGTATCTATCCAGCATTTCTTAAACACTATTGATTTGTTGGCTTTAATTGGAGTTTCACAGGATTAAGAAATTCTTTATAGGATAAAACATGAGTTTCCCAAGGAAAATAAGGTGATAATCATACCAATAGAGTACCTCCATAATAGAGTGTCTCTTGCAGAAAATTCTGTAGAATTCAAGAAGTAGGTTTATTCCCCTTAAAAAGCTTGTCATTGTGAGTTTTAATTGAATTTCATCAACAAAAATGTTTTGATACAACAAAACTTGGAGATAATTTAAAAACACACATAATGGTCATGTAGAATATAAGAAACTTAATACAGCTAYCAGAATATCATATACGTTTTTTGTATAAAAAAGAGAAATAAATAGGAAAACTGATTACAATGTGGATACTGCCATTTGCACACAAGTGATTATTTCTTGGTGAATAGTGCAACAGTTTGACAGATTGTTACCAAAATCTACCCACAATTTTCTCCACCAGGAATTGCTTTATTTGAATGCAGTTCAAAACTGGAGCCTAACTGTATTTCATGGCTATTATTGCAAGCCTGTCACCAACTTTCTATTGCAACAGCCATGCACTTCCATCATAAAACATTCTCTTTGTGAATAATAAGCTCTGTATAAATGAATATAGGCTAAAACACTCTGCCTCTTGTTCACCAAATTATTTCTGACTGTATCAAACTTTACACATTTGCCCATTTTTATTTTTTTAAGGTTACCATGTGATTAGCTGCTTTGCTGAATATGGTCCTTGAGTAGACTAAAATTATTCTTTTTTTAGTCTCACGGGTTTTTCACAATTTTGAAGTCAAAGCATACTGCAGAAAATTATACTTCCACCAGAGAAAAGCAATTCACTCTTATCAAAATCATTTCAGTAGAAAAATCTGAGTGATCAAGATGAAAGTCTGAGCTTTTTTTTCCTCAGTAAAGTTTGGCATCTAAATGTGGAATTATATATTTGTAAGGAACATGTARTACATATGGAACACTCATTCCATATCTTTATAAAATGTATAGCAGATGGATGAGACACTTTACTAGCAGAATTAAGCAACTCTGCTTCTCTGAGACTTGAAATCCATTTTACAATTAGTGCTAAAACTGTGCTAGTCTTATCTAGGTAAACAAGACACGGCTTGGCATGGAGATGGTTGACATTATGCAAAATGGAAAAAGGTTTCAAAAAAATCTCATGTGGTTGCTTATTTTTCCTTTGCTTGCCTTACAGATGAATGCAGTGTAGTCACTGAAAGCAATAGCAAATCTTCCTTTGACTTTAAAGGCATGGAATTTCAGTTACATGTTCTTGTCCCTTGAAAGTAAATTCAGATAGAAAGATATGTCAGTGTGGCAGAGACTGGAAAATGCATGATTTGAAAGGAATTTTAAAGAGAAGAAAAAACTTTGAAGAATTCAAGCAGGATTAAGATACTATTCCATTAAAAATAGGAAGCTTGAAAAAAGTGTGATGTAGGTTGATCATAGAAAGTGGAATTAAGATCTTCAAACAGGGAAAAATGAGATGCTTAGTGCATGTATAAGTAATGTAAAACTGAGATGTTAAAACTATATTATCCAAACTATTTCTAGTCTTACTGTTATTTTTTATCACATACTTCCAATATGAGAAATTTTAACTGAAGTAACTTACCACATGGTTCCAGGCCAYGTTTGCAGTTTTTTGTATACACCGGGGATCTCTACGAATTAAAAAACTGCTATGCAAAAAGCAATCTAAATAAAATTCATAGCAGCTTTGCAATTCTAACATCTAGTCAGATTAAGCACAAAACGTTGCAGGAGATTGGTAAAAGAATGATAGAACTACCAAGTATAAAACTCAGAAATTAGGAAATGCTAGAACAGAAATAACTGTTGCAACTGATGGCTTTAATAATTTGTGTCGTAACAGTCTTAATAAAATAAATGACAATTAAATGATCATATTGTCACTGTTTAGGACAGGAGCAATATYATGTTCTGGGGATGGGTCAGGCAGTTTCAATATGAATGTTTTAGGCATAGCATAGTTATATGCTACAAAAACCAAGTTATAAGAAGAAAAATGAGATAACATCAAGGACAACTGACAACAAACCAATATATAATATAAAGAATATATTTTTAGGCATATATATATATATGCACGCATTTAATGTCAATAAAGCATATCTGGTTTCTTATAGAAACGGAGGGACCTGTTAMATCTTGCTCTTTAAGCTCTTTTCAAGCAAAAAGTTTTTTTCATTAAACAACTTTCCTTTAAAATGTAATTTCTGTGAGTGGCACATTTGAAGATAAAATTAAGTCATTTCACAGTACTCAGCGTAAATAAGCATCTCAATATTTTTTCCAAAGCATGAAGCTGTCCTTTTTTCCATTCTGACAGTTCCAAACCAGAAACATTTAATTTTATCACACCTTTTCATAGTGAAGGAAAAGAAATAACCTTGGCATTGAAAACAAGCCTTAGAAAAGGTCATCCAAGCAAGTAATGATTTTCCTTTTATAAAAGCATCAAAATGGTGGCTTAAGAGGAAAACAACCCTTAACCATTCTGATCGCCATTGTAAGTGCATTATACATGTTATTTTCAAAATAGTATAAGGCAATCATATTGAAAATCTGRCTGAAAACAAAGAATGTAAAATTGTGCTTCTGGATGCAATAAATAGAAAGCATTTTCTTTGTATTTCCCTTAAAAAATTTATTGATCTTGGAACTGTGTACTTGGGAAGACAACAGCATTTTGTTTTCTGTCTTAACCAGTTCCCAAACTCCTGAATCAGTCATTGTTGGGAAAACTGCTAAGCAGCACTACAGCAGARGGAAGTGAAAAGAAGATACTTTCAGTTGATGATGCCTGTCTTAAGGATTCAATAGAAAAATAGGAATTACATGAGCTAAGTAACTTCTACAGCACGTATCTGAATTTAAAAAATGAACATGCAGATTATCTATTCCATACCCTCCTGATCTCAACGTATTCTCAACATCTAGTGTTAAAATAAAGAGCCTTAAAAGATTAAAAACCACTGTAATAGACTGAAGAAAGAGAGAAATTAGCAGTATGACTAACGTCCCACTGCTGCAATTTTGAGAAGACTTTGGGAAAATCAGTAGCACAGCAAAGATTTTCTAGCCTGTTTCAATAAATTAATTTCTTGTCTTGAGTCTCAAACAGGTGGTGGTGACCCTCTTCATGCCCTGTGGGGGGATAGAATGTAAGAAAATAAAGATAGTACAGAAGGTAATCTTGCCCCTGAGGAGTTGCAGCTCCAATCACCAGAGATTAGGAAAAGGCCTGCCCTTAACAGGCCACAGCTGTGTCCAGCRATGATGAGTGCTATAGAAGAGTGGGTTAGCTGGGTGAGGAGGGAGATGCAGYTTGTTGGTTGTGTTGTGAAGAAGGAGTCAGTGCTGTGAGGAGCTGYCCATGAGAAATCACCAAGAAGGTATGGAGCTTTGCAATAAGATGACAACAATGCCCTATGCACAGAATCTGGGCACAGTCTCAAGCTGGATCCAAAGTGCTCTGCAGAGAGAAAGAATTCATATCTGAGTGTGGGGGTTCAGTGACTCACCTTCAGTGTTATGTTACTTACATTCACCACTCAAAGTAAATCTGCCTCTGATCCTTATGAGCAAGTGAAAATGTTTTAGGAATACATACAAATGGAGATTGCTTTCAAGCAAATTCAGTTTTAGCCAAAAGGGTTGCTAAAGGGACTCAAGCTWACGGCACCTAATTTTATTTCCCCAGGACAGTAAATGGAAAAAGATGGTCTCTCATCTGAGGATAGTCTGAGTTTAGGCTGAATAAAATGAAAATGAACAACATATAATAAAAAATGATGTTTTGACTTGTAACAGAGGCTACGGTTCTTAGGAGGCACCATAATTTTMTCAGGCCCTGAAGCTCTAGTAAGTAATGGAAAAACAGTGTAGTAAAACCATGAGTGCTGTTTTATTTGAATAAAAAAMCACAGCAAATAGTCTAGTTCAAGAGACATTGGGATTGAAATAAACTGCTGGAACTCAACTGAAAAAAGTAAATTGTGGTGCTTGAATTCTTATTTCTTAGGCTTCTCACAAACAATGCAAGTTTTTTGTTGAGCTTTATATTTAGAGTGGGYTCTAAGGGCTCAGCAACAGAGCCTGTGGGGGCTCTGTGAGGGGAAACYAGGGCGGACACAGCCAGACACAGCYGGTTCCAGCTGGATCCAACTGCARGGGCAGGGCYGWGTCCACAGTTAAGGGCGGTTCCAGCCAGAYATAGCCGGTTCCAGCTGGATCCAACTGCAAGGGCAGGGCCGAGTCMACAGTTAAGGGCRGTTCCAGCCAGACATAGCCGGTTCCAGCTKGATCCAACCAMCCACTGCAGGGTGCAGCTGAGCTGTGAAAAGTGTCAATTTGAGCACCAAGGTCAGTGGAGCAGGAGGTGCTCCAAACACTGGAGCAAATATTCCCCTGCARGCYGTGGTGAAGACCATGGTGGCRCAGGTACCCACACAGCCCATGGAGGGCCCCATCCAAGCTGGCCTTGAGCACTTTCAGTAATGGGTCATCCACAACTTCTCTGGGCAACCTGTTCCAGTGTCACAGCAGCCTCACAGTAAAGAATCCTCTAAAGAGTCCTCCTAACGAACTATTCAAATGGAAGGTTTGGAGCTGCTGTATAAAAAGCAAGTGATGACTTCTCTCAATTAATGAACTCAAAGTTCCTCTGAATACTCAAGAGTTCCTCTGTAAAGACTTATGGCTGAGAAAATATCTTTTAGAGTAGCAAAATGCTAGTCCAGTCTTTAGCTATGCAGATTATATTATACACTCAAAAAACAATGGTTTGTGTTATAGAGAGGATGTGAGTTCATGCAATCACAAATTTCTGTCCTCTAAATCCATACTGGCTAGAACAATATACAGGTAGATTATAAGAGAGAATTTTAGAGGCATATTGTTAAAGTAAATTCACTTTGCAGTCCCACAGGTAGGTTATCTTAAAGATATCTTCTATTCCAATAGCTGSACTTAAAAAGAAGCATAAAATAGTTTATTTTAGGATTCTCAATTGTGTGTTTATTTATTGTAAAATACAGTTGGAACACATGCTGTGGCAATTGGTAAATCTATATAATACCTCTTTAGAGAACAAATWAAAAAAATAAAGATCTCTTTTTAAAAACATGGTTTCATCCAAATGTATAAGAGTTTGCTATTGTGTCTATATAASCCACGTTTTGGGTGTTCAGTGTGATGAATAATCCAAATTCTTTGCTGTTCTGTTTAATAAAATACTTCATATAACCTCTTCAGAATGATGATCTGTTTTCTATGACAGACTGAACTGTTTAACAGAAYCAGCTTAATCATAAATATTTTATAGTTAGAGAATTGTTGCCTTCCTTACACCACAGAAATATTGTAATATTTATTCACACCACTGGAAAACAGTGGAGGTGCAGATATTCCCTAAAAATCTTCTCAGTACAGTCCAAGCACRGATATATACATGTCCATGTGAAGGATAAACCTCACAATTTTGAAAAAGATTATGCTAGACTACATGGATATCACATGTATATAGATAAATGTAAATATAAAACATAAATATAAAACAAACATGAATCTCTGATAACCAAAACCTTTCTAAAATTACAGCTGTGGTGGATTTTTTTCTTTTTTTGAGACATAGACATGGGAAAGATACCGACCTTGTTTTTCATAATAATGGCTGATTGAGCAATGTCAATATTTTTTTTATTACTTTCCTTTAAAAGCTATTTTTTGCATAGTTCTAACCCAAATTACTATGTGATAGTCATTTGGTTTAGAACTATGCAAAAATTATGTTAACATAATTTTAATTATGTAAACATAATTTAAATAAACAAAATCTTTAATTTAATTTAGTGTTGCAACAAAAAGGGTAAACCAGAAGTATTAATGTACTGGGAAGAATTTTAAGCAGATTCTTTCACAGCATGTTAACCTTTGAATTGGAGATATTTGAAGGACAAATAATTCAACAAGTGCTCAACAAGTTTTTATAAACAACTTTCTTTCAACAAAAGACTCCCTTTCAGTGTACCTTATTCTGAATCRAAGAGCTGGTTAAGGAGAGTAATTTATCATTACAGGTAGGGGAAAAAAATGAAAGCTATGTGATAYAAGAATTTTTGTGTTTTGTTTGCAGATCCCATGCTGGAGTTGCACCATACCTGAAGCAAGGCTAGTAGAAATCTTTTGCTTTCTTATATGGAAGTGGAAGATGGATGCAGTTACTGAAACAGCATTACCTGCTGTTCTAGGACCTGAACAGATTCCTGGTTCAGACCTGCATGAACACTTATTGAAGATTAGTCTGTGTAAGTAGTTTCCTGACACCCTGCTTCCTTCAGCTGTCTCAAGCAGGTGACTGATTTCTGGGCTAATGATCAATGCACAGTCTGTTGGGACAAGAAGCAGTCTTGCCATTTGAGATGCAAYAGTTTAAAAATCAGATCCAATAAAGAAATGCACTACATTTTGTCCTATGCCACCTAAAAAAAAGTAGATCATGGGAGAAAAATGGGATTTTAATTATTTATTTTATTTGCAAATAACCTGTATCTAAGATTGGATTACAGCAAAATGTAGTTACAGGATTTTGTTTTTCTATACCACAATAAGATATGATTGTGCTCCAGTGCTTTTTATTAGTTTATATTCAAGTTCCCCCAATTTATTGTTTTAAATTTTAGAAGAAATTCTCTACAGTTGTATTTAGGGCAGGGCATCTTGGTTCCTGTTTAGAGTTTTGATGGAATTGGCCTTTTCTTGCAAACTGTTATGTTCATACTTTGTAATAATATTCTCTGGGGACATTTTCACCCAGCTCAACTAAGAATTCTCTATATCCAACCTTTTTCTTGAAATAGTGTTAGGTACAAAACAGGGCTGGGAGTAAAGTCATTAGAGGTTTTTTACTACTCAGGGTTGACCAGTTGAGACTTAGGGTCAGTTTTCTCCCTGACGCTACCAACCTGTAGAAATGGCCATCTGCTCTGCAACCAGAGATGAGGAACAGCTGACGGCCAGCTATGAAACATTGTTTGAGGGAGAGTTTGTTYGTCATGTAGGAAGTCTGAAGCAGATATGAGAGAGAGTTTTCCAAGCTGGCTTTATTTTCTTGCAAAACCTTGCATCGTGTATAACCAGTGTCTGCTACTGAGGCAGTTTCCCCACTGAGCAGCTTTGTTCACTGCACAATCCTAGCAATACCCCAAGTGCAATACCTTATGGATTTGAGATACTGCCCAGCCCCACTCCTCCTTAAAAAAACACTCTATGGATCACATGATTAAAYATTGTCTTAAAAACATATAAACCACAAGCTAGTGCCTACAAGCAATCTGTCCAGTGAAATTCTGCACATCTTTTCTGTAGGATAACGCATGTACAGTCCAGATGCAAAGAGGTGCCTTTTTACACAAACTACCTTCAGTAGGAGTATAATTTTTGGATAATTTAACAACTGCTCTCAGTTGAGTCTTGATAAGTTATGTGAAGAATCTCATTCTTTACAGAGAAAATAATTTTGCCCATAAAATTATTGTGATTGTCTCTTAAAGAATTAGATATCAAGATAGCAGGGTCAAAATCAATGTTTCTGATGAAAAATCTGAAAGAATTATAGGGTCTTAAGTAAATTTACTGCTGAATAATTTTATTAATCTCAGTGTAGAAACTGTTAAATTTCTTTTCTTAAAACTTTCTATTTTGAGAGACATATCCAGCACAGGAAATTTTAGCCTGAGCAGTTAAAGATTAGCAAAATAAGTACAAATGAAAGCAAGATGCTAGGACAGAAGGAACTGAGCAACCAACATAGAAGTAGCATTGCAGAAACAGATAATAACATGTCATACTTCAGTGCTAAAGATGGAAGTGAGGAGTTCTGTTTGTGAAGCTTTCTGCTGGGCCTTCTTATGAGAAGGAAATGAGGATTATCACAGGGCCATGGCACTGAAGAAGGGGCTTGGAACTGTATGGTTTGCTGGTCTGCAGGAAGTATGAGTGTCTGAGAACATGCAGAATGGAGCCCAAATGCCTGATATGTCATCATAAAAAAATMATTTGAACATCCTGTCACCCCACAGTGTTAATTCAGAGGCCTCTGTTTTGCATATATARTTTTTCAGTATGTGCATTTGATACGAATATTAGATAGGAAACACTTCTGGCAAAGCTCGTCCAACATAGTGTCTGTTAGGGTCGTCTTTTGAGTTATCTTTTGTGGCTCATCCCTCGTAATCAAACAAATATATTCTACACATTATTTCCAGCCTGAAAGCTGATGAGGGATTCTTCATGTRTCACAGTTTCTTGGGAGATGGATCTGAACTCCAAAGCCAAAATAAAGCACTATGGATTGACACAAAGCTTAAAATCTCTCACACAGACTAGTGATTGGATGAAAAATGACACTGTGCTTTTAAAGTGCAGATGTGTTGACTTCAGYTGGGGCTGTGTCTGCACACAAAGCACTGCCAAAATAAAGAGTAAAGAGTATAGTCTGCTGAAATTTCTGCTGACCTTACCATGTGCAAAGATCTGCCAGCTTTTGAGCTTCAGCCTTCCCTCTTTTCAAAAGGGCAGCATCTGGACTAGGCAAACTGAGGAAGCTTTTGTAGAAGGAAGGATAAATGTTCTTTTCCCTAAGTTTTATTGTTATATTATAAAGTGAAATTGCTTTCTGTTGGAACTCCTACTTCTTTGGTAGAATTTTGGAGGAGGCTGAAACTCAAAAAAGCTATATAAAAAAATTTAAGAGGAAGAAACATTAGGATATATGGCATTTGAATTTATAATGTATGCATAGTTTGAGTTGAAGATGTTTGAACAGGAAAAAGAATGTTACATGTAGCAAATAAAACCTCTGCTTAATTTTTTCGGTGGAAAAAAGAACATAAGAACCTGTGATATAAAAGGGTTTTGGGTTTTTTTTAGTTTATAAAAAAGATGTGTTTATACATGAGGCAGATCCAGTTCCAGTTGGCTTGAAATTTCTGGGACAATAAAATCCAAATATATTTCAAAGAAAAAACAAATAGGTAATTTGAACAAATTCTTTATTAACCTGAAAGGATTAAAAAAATATTTCTTTTTATGAAAAATTATTACTCTTTTCAAAGTCTATATCAATGTTGTCATATCATTTATTAGTGTGTGGTATTTTTTTCCAAAAAAAATTGTCGATTCACTATTGGAATTGATATTTTAAAATTTTTATGGTCTCCAGCAGAATTAGGTAGTATAATACTAAGGCAACAATTAGAAATGCCACTCTGGCCTGACAGTTGTGTAATCAGAATAAGAAGGGAGGAATGTGATATGTGGAATGTCTGGGACAGCTGCAGTCACTACAAAAAAATCTTGTCACAGGATGTGGTCCAGTGATAAACAAGGTCAGGCTRGCATACCATCTGCCCATGGAATATTGTGCCGATGTGTTATTCCAGGTCTTTTACAGCTACATGGTTTTCAGTCATTTAAAAACAGAAGAAATTCCATCAGTAAAGAAAATAAATAACAGCATATTTAGCAGRTAATTAAATGCAGAGCAGAAGAGACAAAAAAGAGAAGCACAAAAATATCTTTGCATGACAGTGGTGAAAGCAGGGGTTGAAAATATTACCATCTCACACTGTCCAKCAGTTCTGAGTGCTTTAAATGGGGAGGAATCTGGGTTCAGCTGTCCTCCTTTGGAAGCTGTCTTTCTGGGAGCTGCTAGTTATTGGCACCGGGCTGCATATTCTGGGCTCCTGTGGGGGAAAAGAATTATTATCATTCCTCAGCTGACTGTCTCATGYCCTGTGCACAGTGTGACTAAATTGGCTGAAGTAGAGCAAACCTTCCAGAATGGGTCTTTGAAAATACAACACTGCAGAGTCAAAACGATGCCTTTCATTTTCATTACACAGGATTATACACAGTTCTACAGATGTAAGGTGCTACAAAAGTGCATGCAGAGTGGCTATAAAGCCTTTTTTCTGTTTTATCTTTCCTTGTAAAAAGTGAAAATATATTGTGTTTGATTCTTTGAAAGCAAAGAAATACATTCACTAAATAAATACATGCACTTCTATTTCTCAAATTCTGTAGTTTTTTGCATGGTTTGTACTCCTTGAAGAGATAAAGTTCCTACTGACTYCATTTGGAAATATATGTGAATCAATCAAGGAGCAGTTGGTGCTCTGTGTTCTTTGGAATTGTGAGCAGTAACTGGCTTACTGTTCAGGATGCCATCCGCTTACAGCACTCCATRAATTCCTCTGCAGAAAACTTTTAATTCAAGTAAAATGACAGTGGCAAAAATAGAAATGTGAAAAACAAAATCAGGTATATTTTGTTATGTCATGTATTTAAGTTTGCCATGTGAATACATCACACAGGCACCTATCCTCATTCCTGTATTGTGGGAGGCCCCTTCTTCCCCTAAACCAGGAAGAGTTCTGCCTGTCCCCATTGGAACACACACTAGGTGCTGGAAATGGCCTTTCTAAGTCCCCAGCAAACTGCAGCTCTTGCATTGCAGGCTTCCCAGAGGCTGGTCCTTTTAATTCTTTCTTGAGAAACACGGATATCAAAGGATTGTGAAGCGATGGGCAGGTGGTGATCAGTGGCCTCACACAATCCTCTTCAGAACTGTCCAGTTTTATCAAAGGGCAAAGAAAAGGATTTCTTGAAATGGGACAAAAGCCACCCAAGCTTCACTGCACTCTCAGGTCTATACCTAACTGGTGGCTCTGCCCTCCAACTCTTCACARGTTTCACACAAATACAGTCAAGTGCAAAATCAGCTGTGTAGAATAACTTTATTATGCATATTTTTCAAAAGATCATAGGTAGCCCAGAGTTTCTTTGCTTACTTTTATTTTTCACTGTRTATACATGGACATAATTTTCAGTATTTTCAAACTTTTATTTCCCTTCTCCTTCTAGTTTCATTATATAGAATTTCATTTTGTAAATCAATTAAGTATTTATATTGATTTATCAAGTCTATAAAATATATTGGATAAAAACAGATACACTGAATTTCAAAGACTATCCTCATGGGTTCTTTACAGAAATAAGTAACTGAGGTCTTGATGATACTTTTAATACTGTTTTTTTACATAGATTTTCACTTGTTATTTTTTCTGGAAGTTTTTACCAGTACATTTAAGAACACATTCCAGTGGTTTTAGTTCTTTCTWTATTTGAGGATTGATTTTGCTAGTGAGCAGCACAGTGTTGTTCAGAAAGGCATTCACACATATACTTATAGCCATTGAAATTAGYCAAATATTTGGGTATTCAAAGGTGTACACAACCTCTGATGTTTCGAGAAGCAGTATCTGGCTTGGGAACATACCCATAAAATCAAATGTTCTATGTCGAGGCTGAAAATAGTGGAAAGAGGATCCATCACTGTGGTCCAGCAGAACGCAGATGATACTYGACGTGATGGGGCTTGCAGGCCTCTGAGAGGTGCCTAAGAACAGAACCCCACAGTTCTACTCTCAGAATCTATGGTGGCTGCAGGGTGTGAATGGACAAAATAAACAACTTCTTTTTACTTGCTTGGTTACCACATTTGCTAAGGCTTGCTATGACATTAAGGGGAGAGCTGTGGCTTAAATCTTCCTGTGAAAGAAGGCCTAAGATCTTCTTCACCTTCAGTGTCTTCTTCTGCTATTTCAGTGGACTCTGAAGAAGAAAGAATATTGAAGAAAAAAGTAATGATATTGCTTCAACTTTGAAAATACCAGTAAGCTGTATGACTTCTATACTGTCTTCATGTTTAATGACAGAGATATTCGCTTTCAATTTTTCTGTGTAATTAGTACAGAGACATATMTATTTGCTTCCATTGCACAAAATATATGTGTTACACTGAAATTAAGTATTTGGTTTTATGATTCTCAGATACTGTTCATAAATTCAGTTTACAATAGAAAAGGGAAGGGCTACTTAATTTTCCACATGAACATTGATTTAAATTCTATTGAAGTATACTCTTGAATTATGTCTAAACATGTGGCCCTGGAAATTTAAATCCTTTATTCATTATTCTGTACCCTAGGTTTTAAAATCTATTCTTCCAGAAAGAGTTTCTAAAAGAAAATGAGGCTTTATGTTTGATTTCATTCTATATATATGTTGCCATTTTGCTACTAACTACATGCATTTACTTTTTCACCACCGAATTTTGAGTGCTTCTTGTTCAATTCTGTTACAGCTCAGGACTCTGATCTTGCTTTAAATCCTGTACTTCAGAATTTTTCATTCCTTTGTTTTTATGTGTGACATTCATATCCACTCTGAGAAATTATTCATACTTGTTTTTATTCCTTTAATTTCTCATAAATCTGTTTTGAGTTTATTCTGCTGCTAGCCACCATTGTTCCTTTGACTTCAGTAAAGTTTAAAGTGCCCTCAGAGGAGCCTTGCTGAACCTCAGATGTTTGTCACAAGATGAGCCATACTAGTTCCCAAAGCAGGAGAGAAAGCATATGAACCCTCTCAATAATCTGTTTTGTGACTGAAAGTGGGCAAGGGAGAGTTCCTTCCAAAGCCTTGAGAGCCTGTACAGAGACCAGACTCCTTTTAGAAGTGAGCTGGATTTTTGTAGCCATCACTGCAGGAGGAGGAATGGTCACTTTCCAGTAGCACAGACCAACATTTGGTAGAGACCAGCCACTCAGAAGGACGCACTATAATAATAACAATGGTAGTAAAGGTCCTGTTAAAGAGAAAAATACTTTGGCACAGTGCTTTCTCAGTAACTGATTAGAGAGARGACAGAGAGGAAAACATACACCTGTACAAGGTGAAAATGATTGAATGAGATTTGTGACCTGTAACATTCTTAGAGGAAGTTTTTGACACGAGTAAGTCTGAGCACCTCTGGTAATAACGAAGGCAGAGTACACCAGAAAGCAGACATTGGATCATTATAAGGAGAAAAGTTTGGAGAATGGAAGAGACAAAAGCTCTTGTTTCCTGTCCAAGTGCACTTGATAACAAAAAATCTTTTAACATAAAGAATTATTTTCTTGATATCACTAATTGGGAGCAGTGTTCAGTTCTTGGAAAGYAGAGAAAAATTTTAAAAACCGTGGGAAGATAAAGAGACATCCCTAATCCGTCTGCTGGCAGTTTGGCTTAGCATCTCTTATAATTAGTCTCAACTMATGTGAAAGGGAAAGCTCACACCCCTGCCTTTGATTATATTTTTCRTGGTAGAAGAAAGGAGTTTAGTACAATCACACATTACTTCACAAAACTTCATTTTCTTAATGTTTTAAGGTGAATTCAGTTATTTATTTTCTGTAAGAAAATTTGTTCTGTCCCTTATGGTATATATTTGAGTAGAACTGTATGAAGCATTTATGCATTCATTCAATCTCTCAAAATAGCACAATTAGCACGCCACAGTTCTAGTGATTTTGGGGAGGCATTGAGGAAGAATTTAATTTTTGTTCTATAAAATACCTCTCAGTGTACACATACCCCAAAGTCACTTAACATGATTCTTACCCCTGTCCAGTATATTTTCTGGTAGTTAAGAACAACCTCACAGAAGTGCTAATGAAATGTTTCCCCCATTCTCTGAAATGTAAGGAAAATAAAATTCTTTGGTGTTTCTATAATAGCAAGGGTAACCTTAGTATGGTTTGGATGTGAATTATCCTAAAGGTACGTACATAGTGAAAAAAAATCAGAGAAGGTAAAAATCAGAGCAACAGTAGTTTTAACAGTCTTTTACATAAGACTATTAAAAGAAGAAAATTGATATACAATGGATGTCTTTTTTCAAGTGGCATATTAAGCCAATGAAATATCTGTTTTGGTAGTCTCAATTGCACTGGCAATACAAACACAGAGCCTACAGGAATATTATGGAAAATCTACTCATAATACAAAGATAACAGCTTGGTGGAGAACAGTAAAAGGAAATAGACACCTCTAAAACACAGGTAACTGGCTTCCTGAATATATCAGCATATATACATTGCCATCATACAAAAATTAAAGATAACTTCRGATTGCAAACTTCAAAATATAGGCACAGTGACAAATTATATTCCATTGAAAACTATTTACAGTGTGTATATTTGGACTTTCCTATTTCTATTTCTTGTATACAAGGCTTTGTTTTCTATACATTCTTTCAGTTTTAATCACTCCTTTATAACGACTCCTTACTCTTTCTTTCTTTTGGTTCTTTAATCAGCTCTAGCCACTGCTTATKATTTTATTCTCAATGCTTTTAAATCTCCTGTTAAAGTTCTTTCCTTGTGCTTTTTCAGAAATGCTTTTCATTTTTGTTGAAAGTCCATACTCAATCTGGGGATTGGGGTTTGGCTGTTTTAATGTGATAGTAATTTCTTATTCTCTTTACATYCTGCGCTTCTTTGAATCTTTTGCTTTGTGATCCTCACTTAGTTCTTGTGCTTATCATGCTGGTCTTAAGGTCCTACACTTGCTGTACCTTTGTTTAGCAAAATTTATCTTTCCCTCGGCATTTATTCCTTCAGCCTGAGCAATTCAAAACAGATTCCCTACTGCTATCTTAATCTGAGAGGAAGCACTCCAGGGCTCACTCTCCACTAATAAGTCCCTCTAMCTGGCATTTCTCTTTAAGCTTTTAATATTTTATTTAAATTCTACAGAAATTTWAAAATTGGAAGATTTACCAGTAAATCAAAATGTTTCAGGTTTTTTTTTATAATTTAAAGACACTATGCTGCATTCCTTCTCTAGAACATTTTGTGAATCAAGCCTAATGCTATTTACATGTTTAAGTTACCAGCTTATGTGCAAGTTTAAAACATTATTCTGTTCTACATATCCTTAAAATACCTGAAAAATAATTTACTGTAATTTTACAGCATAATTAAAGAGCACAATACACAGTACACAAGTAAATAATATACTCAGCACCTACAAAATTTWGTCTCTGCTGTACACCATAGAATACTACCATATCATTGGTCCATGGATGGATCCAAAATAGATGGATTTCAGCCCTTACTGTTGTTGTTTGTGGTTTATGCTGAAAGCAATAATATATAAAGGGGAAATTTGGACTTGGAGCTGCAGGTTCAGATATGTGTTTTGGATAATTTTCCCCACTGTTGATCTGGCAGTTAAAATGTTGATAAACACTTCCTTAAGACATTGAAATTTTATTGCTTCATCTTCCAACTATGTCTTTTACACTACATTAAGCTTCTTAAGTCTTTTTCATGCTTGAAAACATATTGGTTGTCATTTATTTAAAAGTACTTGAAAACTGGACCTTTGTTCCTCCTCTGTGTGGCTATGCAGAATCTTTAGGATCCATGTGACAGTAGATAGCCATCTAAAGTTTGCAGCAAGTAGACCAACTATGTGGCAAAGGCAAGAATTAATTTGTGATTACTTTGCAGGATTGGTGTATTCCTGCTTCATTTGTAGCTGAGGAAACTGAAGTCCCCAGAGGAAAGCAGGATTAAGGGACAGTTCAGAAACAGCATTCTAGAAGAAAACTCCAACTTCTGCATCATTGATACATCAGCAAAACTCATTAAAACCCATACAGAAAACAGTGAGTTAAGAATCACTGAAAACAAATTTGCAGTGAAAAATTTCTTATGTATTKTTTTTTAGAGCTGAAACAGTACTGAATGTACCATGACCAGAAGCAAAAGTATTCAGGCTTGAATTACTGCAGGAATTTAGGAAAACTGTAGTAAGCACAGGGAAACTTTGCTGAGAGAGAAATGCTCTGACTAAATGTGTTTTTTCATTTGGAAGCTAGCACCTGAGAAYAGGAAGAGGAATGTTTAGATTACCAAAAGCTGTATTTTTTACCATCACAGAAATATAATTTCCTAATAGGTCATTAAAAAAAAAAAAAAAATTTTGTAAAGAAAGATCAAAAAGGAGGTATTCAATTCAGATGTATCCAAAACTGAATACACACCCCACTGCTTCCGAAAGCAGCAGTGCTATTGGCACCCTGTGCTATTAGCTTTCTCTTTGAGCCTCACTTTTGTTATAGAAGCCAAGAAAAATCCTCAAAGGATGTCCTTAACAAAAATGGAAGATACAACTTCAGTTGAAGTGCTTCTTCTTGCTCTGCTGTTGTTTGTCACTTGGAGGTATGTCCCTGACAGCTATGGCTTTGAGAACTGTGGCCACTCATTGCAACTCAYCTCTTGAAAATTATGCACACTGGCAAACTTTGTCTCAACTCTTCATTTATATCACCTAGGGGTCCAAATGCCCTTTATCTCCAGAAAGTGTTTCTATAAATACAACACACTATTTTCTGTTGTCCAATCAATAACTCAGTCTTCTGTTTTTGACAACACAGAACTAGTGTTGTATTTGCTTTGAGGCAGTAAGTGCAGGTAAAACAGTTCAGCAATGAAGGGAAGTTGTTGCAGCTAAAAATGGGCCTGGTAATTCAAGACTTGATGTTYATTTGTCCAAAACTCTTGAGGTTTCTTCTGGGGACATTGTTATCAGGTGCAGAATACTGACAGAATTCTATTGATGGTTATCTGGTAACCCATGGGACTCTTTTGTAATCTATACTATGGAATTGGTATCAAAAGCTAAAATATGAATGTGCTGACATGTTTTCATACCTGAATGATAATTTGAGCTTTTTTTCAAAGAGAGAATGTCTCCTCRGTTCAAACAGTGATTCAGTGATCCACAGGGTAGCTGAGATTAATTTTAGTAGTGCTCTGAATAATGGTGTTCAAAGYAACCACAGAGAAAGAGAGAATTACAGAATGAGATGAGGCTATCTATTAAATTATGTAAGTGATCACATTTCCTCTGCCTCTGAAATGTAAGATGGTTGCAAACCTTTATTTTAAARCTCCTAGTTAAATCTACCAATCTGACTAGAAAATCTGTCGTCAATCATGGTGCAAAAATGAGCACTGCTGGAAAAGAAATACARAAATGACCACAATGTAACTGTCAAAACAAGATGTTTTAATCTGCTTAGGTGCCCAAGAACAGCAGCATTGCACAAGTTTATTGTCAGCAGTTTATTCAAAGCCTTACACTGTCCTTGTTCTACATTAGCAGGTCATTTCAACAGCCCTGTATGCAGGTTAGAATCAGCACATGGTTCAGAGAATCAGTATCAGTGCTTTGAGAAATTGCCTTCTCTCCTGTGATTTTAAAAAAAATATAAATCCAATTCTGTTCACTGTCACTCAGTAACCGGATTTGTAAACAATTTACATTTTGCCTGGAGTCAGATAATCATATCATTATTTAATCTCTTTAAGCACAGACAAATCTAGATCTGGATGTGTGTATGGGAAAGGGCTGTGTAAACAACAAGGAAAAAATTAGCAATAAAAAACACACAAAAAACACAACTAGAAATGTRAAACAGTTGCAAATACTTATAGTTTTGTAGATTTTTTTTTAGTTGCTTCCAAATTTGTGGAGTTATTTATTCATCCTTGCAAAATGGAGCAGAAGGAAGAAGATGAACAATCATATGCAAAAGGAAGAATGTTTTTTTGAAAAATAGATTTGGATTCCTCAATTTCCTCTGCATTGAWTTTTTTTCAGAACCATTTTTTCTCATTCTTCATAACATAAAATCCTATACACTGAAATGTGATTTTGTAAAGCTGTCATATTTTTAATCCATCAATAATTTTCCTCTMTCTAATTAGCTTCATATCCATTCACTTATTGATATCATTATCTTTCCTCTTACATCACTTAGGTTTGGATAGCAAACATGCCTAAGTTCCTTCTTTTGTTCAGATCCAAGTGTTTGCAAAATGTTCTATCATCAGCTTCTTGGCTTTRGAGGTTGTAAAGCAGAAGTGAGCCCATTCTCTTGATTACTTGGCATGGTTGAGCAGCAGGAAATCGTCAGCGCTCCCTTACATGCAATGGTCCAGSTTAGATTGGAGAGGGGACTTGAATCACTCCTCCTTACTCCAACTATCCAAAAACTGGACAGAAATAAACTGTTCTGTGAAAAGAGGTGATCCATCCACAAACACTTTGGAAAAACAATTTATTCTTTGTCTTCTTGATGTGTCAGTGTAGCTCTATGTCACCTTTCACAGAAGAGTATCACTTAATGACCAACATTTAAGATGTTGGTTACAGCTTGATTGAGGTTTGAAGTTGTGGAGATGTCTCTGAGAGCAGAATTTGGCCTATTCTTATATATTGCTAAGGATCATAGAGAAGATACAAAGAACCCATTTTGATTATGAAAGGATGGATTAGAAGCAACAAAAGAAGAAAAAACCAGCTTTTTACTTGTGGATTTTCTAATGTACTATGGATTCCATGAACATAAAAATCCTGAGACTCCATAGAGCTATATCTACTATATAATTTTTCAGAGACAAATCATACTTTAATAATTTCTGCATTAGCATATGGGTTTTCATCTTTCTAAAAARCCAATTTCTTTATATTTCAAGTTGATTAGTATGCAAGCTCTTACCTTYCACAGCTCAGATCTGGTCAACAATTTAACAATCAATTTAACAATTTAACAATAGACCCTTGATCAAAGTGCCATCAAGCTMTTATCAAACAATTTTCTTAAGCCAAATTCTGTGAAAAAATGGTCAGGGAGAGCTATCTGATAACTCATTGAGCATCTTTGATCCTGGAAGCACTTGAGTAACTATTTCAAAAACTTTCTGTGCTGTTAGAAATTGTTTTCTGCCCTTCACTGAATCAAACTGACTGACACTACAAAGGTTTTAGAATACAAATCTCCCTTTACTGAGCTGAATACACTCAATTCCTTAGTTTCCATACACCCCAGGAATTCAGTTTTAGCCATTTTGATGAAGCACACATAATCAAAGGCAGGAGGTCTGTGTCCTTGCAGACTTACATTGGTTGATTTGTACATGAAAATTCTATGAGATAATCTGTCTACAGCCTGCTGTCAAAGACATGACCTTCTTTCTTCTCCTCTGATCATGTGTTCCCAACTCCTTTGTTATACTGCATAGTTTGGTGCAGCCTCTCCTTGAATATTGTGTCCAGTTTTGGTCACCACAATTTAAGAAAGATATTAAACTGTTACAGAGTGCCCAAAGAAGGGCAACAAAGCTGGTGAAGAGTCTTGAGTGAAAGCCATATGAAGAGTGGCTGAGGACACTTGGGCTGTCCAGCCTGGAGGAGACTGAGGGGAGACCTCATTGCAGTTACAACTTCCTTGTGAGGAGGGGCAGACACTGATCTCTTCTCTGTGGTCACCAGTGACAGGACCTGAGGGAATGGCCTGAAGTTGTTCCAGGGKCTGGATATTGGAGAGAGGTTCTCTCTCCACCAGAGGGTGGCTGGGCACTGGGACAGCTCCCCAGGGAGGTGATCACAGCACCAGCCTGACAGAGTTCAGGAAGCATTTGGACAATGCTCTTGGGCACCTKGGATGGTACATCCCATTCTTTGGGATGGTGCTCTGTAGGGCCAGGAGTTGGACACAATGACCCTTGTGGGTCCCTTCCAGCTCAGCATATTCTTGATTCTGTGATACAGTCAGAAAATTAATCTTTCATTTTGTGGTGTAGTTGCCCATCAGGTTAAGAAGGTGATCATGTGGCTGCAAAGGGCTTGTATGATTTTGTGTGTCATGCATGTGCATTGTGCTCTCTGTATTTCTTTAAGCAGTATCTGTCTGTGGGAAGCAAATGTGTTTGGAATAAAATAGGTCATCTAGGCTTTATCTATTTCTATTTTCTGGAAGAGAAAAGAAGCAGAACATTACAGCTACCCAAAAGGTTGCAGGAGTCCTTTTGGGAAAGACCTTTCAAAATATTTGGGGAAGCAACTCATATGTATTGCACAGATGATAGCCTGCTTGCAAAACTATTCTTTTTATTAAACACATCTTTTATATCAGTCGGAAAAAAATTTGAAATTATTTGAAAATTGTAATTCAGATATTATGATATTTTGTTTAGAATCATAGACTCATAAAAAGGTYTGTGTTAGAAGGGACCTTAAAGRCCATCTRGTTCCAACCTCCTTGCCATGGGCAGAGATGCCATTCACTAGAAAAGGATCCTCAGGGCCACATCCAATCTGGCCTTGAATGCTTCAAGGGATGGGGCATTCACRACTTCTCTGAGCTGTTCAGAGGTCTCAGCACCAAAAGAGTAAAGAATTTCTTCCCAACATCTAATCTAAACCTTCTCCTTTCAGTTTGGAACCATTGCCCCTTGTACTGTCACTATCTGCCTCTATAAAAATTCCCTCTCCCTCCTTTTTATAAGCTTCCTTAAGGTACTGGCAGGCTGCTGTAAGGTGTAGCAGATAGGGACAGGCGTCTGGAAGATTTCGGTATGGCACGGGAAGATAAGAGGTAGGGACCCCTCACCCGCTCCCCCAAAGATAAGAACACACATCCTCTCCCCCAGAAACAGGARCCCACATCCTCCTCTGCAGAGATAAGATTCACCCTTACCATGTAGCCAAGCACGTAGCCCCCCTAACATAGGAATGCTAGAACTTCTCCACCCATTACTAACCCCAAAAGATAAGTATGACCTCATCCGACGTAGAGAAGCCCCTGGTCTATAAAACCCCTTGAGTTAACACAATAAACGCCTTTTACCRTCCACCACATTGGTGTCTGCGYGTATCTGGCCCCGAGTGACCCCGGGGAGGTTTGGGGGTCGCCRTGCTGTCCGTTTGAAACCAGGTCRCCTTGCTTTCCCCAACGGGAAGGCAACAGTAAGGTCTTTGATGCCTTCTCTTCCCAGTTTGAACAACCCAAGTTCTCTCAGCCTGTCTTTGTAGGAGGGGTGCTCCAGCTCTCTGGTCAATCTTTGTGGCCCCCTCTGCAGCCACTTCCCAGATCCATGTCTTTTTGTTCTGAGGACCCCAGAGCTGGATGCAGCACTCCAGGTGGGGTCTCTCAAGGGCAGAGAAGGGGGGAAGAATCCTCTCCTTGCCCTGCAGGCCAAACTCATTTTGATGYAGCCCAGGATGCAGAWGGCTTTCTGGGCTGCAACTGCACACTGTTGGCTCACATCCAGCTTTTCATCCACAAGGACATTCCTGCACCTAGACACAGATCCATTGACCACAATGCCCTGGCTGCATCTATCCAGCCAATTTCTTATCACTGAATAGTCCATGTGCCTCTCCATGTTCAGTTGTAGGGAAATCAGCTGAAAAGAAAGAGGCAGGCATGCAACTTCAGGCAATTCCTTTTTGACTGCTGCCATAATCAGTCTCCTTTTTGAAAACACTGAGCATAAATAGTATAAGATCAGATGGTGTACATCTTATCTTCTGGTGTACATCTGATAAGAATGTATGTGCTATGAGTTTTTGTTGAGGAAGCTGATGTTTGGTAAAAGATTAAGCTACTCAGGTGAAATATAACCCTAAAATGAAATATGACCCTATATTTGATATTAAAGAATAGAAGAAATGGACCTGGAGACATTTCCACGTGAACAGGTTGTAGCTGTGCACAGCAGCCTGAAGGAGCAGGAGTTAGCAGTTAAATTTTTTTATGGCAAATCCTTAACTTTTACTGAAAATTTCGTCTAAGCACTAATACAACATAATATCAATAACTGAATAATTCTTATTTTTTAAATTTCCCTGCAGTCTGTAATCAGTAAAAAATCAATGGCACTCTCAATCACAGTGGACACGAGCCTTGAGAAATTTTTTGGGTTTTTTTTCAAAATTTGTTTAGAAGCTCAGAAACAGAATTACAATTTAAAATATTGCAAACATCTATCAAGTTTAAAAAAAGTTATGCACAAAATCTACCACAGAACAAAAAAGAAAAGGAAAAAAGTGCCAAGTAATCTCATTGCTATTTAGCATTTCAAGATGGAAAAGATTTCTAATCTATCATGCCACTAAAATGAAATGGTAACTTATTTCTTCATGTATATGAATAGGAAAATATTCAACTGTTATTTTCAGTGAATAGAAAAGTAATTTGATATGTTACTTGAACTGCTTGTTATTTAAAACGCTGAAAACTGTATGTATTCTATAATAAAACATATAGAATTTTAGGACACCTGATAACTGAAAAATGTATCTGAGAGGGTAAAAATGTTGAAACTTTTTATAAAATACCAAGTAAGGAAAAATGTTAACTATAAGTAAAACAGCATATTTTAGCAAAGCTGCTTTATTTATCCATGTAAAAAAAATATCAGGTAATAGTTATGCAGTAGAAAAAGTCAGAGGAGATAATCTTGGAAACTACAAAATTGGACATTTGACATTGATATTCAACTTTGACAATTTAAAAAATCCATTACATAATCATTGCTGGCAGATGATTTTCAGAAGAAAATAAAAAGCAGGATAAATTTTAAAAATAAATTTGACTTACTGGCATAATCAAAATATCAAAAATTAGACCTTGAAAGCATATCCAAAGCACACAAACAAGTAAATTCCCATTGCCCTGCTAGAGGCACCAATAAGATAGTACCATAGTACTAATGGCAAATTCTAAATACTCGCTAAAGTAGTAGGATGAGACAGTCAGATATAACCAAGCTTTCATGAATTTTGATGGTGTCCCAAAACAATATTATCACAATTTGTTTATGGTCTTCAGTAGAAAATGCTGATGACCTTGAAATTTTCTATAAAAGAGTGAGAAGGTTAACCCATTTTTTCTGTCTACAGATAGTCTTCTGAAAGGTGACAAAGAGTGGGAGGAAAACCAATGAGGTCGGTTAGAAGGGTATCATCATGTCCAACTCCATAAATAGTTTTGAGATGAGGGTATGTAGCCTACAGGTTCCCTTGAAGAATATTTTTGAATATACAGAAACATTCTTTTCATTACAACTCAGCTGTATAGTTGGATTCTGACTGTCTCAGAATCTGATTTCCCAAATGCCTTCATAGTTGTTTTTAGAACTTGTTTTCTAGCTTGGAAAAAAGTGTTGGCAAGGTTTTTGTACAGCATGAGAAATGATCACACAGGAGGGAAAATGGAGGACAATTTTTGTCAATACTTTAAAATATTTCTCAAAGTTTGAACACTATGTTGGCACAGCAGAGAGTTTCTCTGCACTCCCCAGATCTGTTTTTGAGTAATCCAATGGGTGAGTATTTACATAAGGAAGGGATAGAGCTTTTAAACCCATGATAAAGCACCCTTGATTTGAATGAAACTTGTGGCATTATTTATCAATTCCTATTGTACCATAAGTCCACGTGCTTCTTAGATACACACACATTTCAAATGTGAGACTTTAAGCTTCAATACCTGGATTACTTTCTTCCACAGAATCACCTTTCTCCAGCTTTTGCTGTGGGGTCAGGCACACGAGCCCTGATGCCTCCAAGACCACAAGTCCATGATGATCAGACCTGTGCATTGCCAGATTGCAGCAGGACATGTCTGATCCCCTTTATAATGTATCTGCTGAGTGAACCAGAACATGTGTCATGGCATTTATTTCAGCTTTATGCTTTTATACCTGCTGGGAAGATAAACAATTACTGATCTGGAATAAAGCAGAAAGCTCTGGTCTGGCACGAGGTCTGCTGATATAAAATAAATCTGTAATCATGCTTTACAAACAGTATAGAGTGAGCAGAGATTATGTTATATTGGCACTTTACATTGTGAGATTGGTTTCAAACAGGGAACAGGAGCCTTCAAAAGGAGGTGGGTGGGGGCTGGGGACCAAACTGATGGAAAGCAGCTCTKCAGGGAAGGACCTGGGGGTCCTCTTGGACAGCAAGTTGTCCATGAAGCAACAGYGTACCCTGGGGACAAAGAGAGACAGTGGTATCCTGGGGTACATCAGGAAGAGCACTGCCAGCAAGTCCAGGGATGTGATCTTGCCCCTCTACTCAGCCCTGGCGAGGCCACATCTGGAGTGCTGTGTCCAGCTCTGGGCTCCTCAGGATGACAGAGACATGGAGCTCCTGAGGCAGGTGCAGAAGAGGCTGTAAAGGTGATTGAGGGACAGGAGCATGTCTCTTGTGAGAAGAGACCGAGAGAGCTGGGCAGGTTGAGCCTTGAGAAGGGATGACTGAGAGGGAAYTCATCAATGTGTTATGGGTGTCTAAAGGATGGGTGTCAGGGAGATGGACCAGGCCCTTCCTGGTGGTGCAAAGCAATAGGACAAGAGACAAAGGGAARAAACTGATGCACAGGAAGTTCYACTTGAATATGAAGAAGAACTTTTTACTGTGCAGGTGATCAAGCATGGAACAGATTGCCCAGAGAGGTTGTGAAGTCTCCCTCACTGGAGATCTTCAAGAATTGTCTGGACAGAGACCTGTGCCATGTGCTGTAGGATGTCCCTGCTTGAGCAGGGAGGTTGGAACAGATGACCCTATGTTCCCTTCTAGCCTTACTCACTCTGTGATTCTGTGTGAAGGGATTTCCCATGTTGCTGAAATTATCTGAGCTAGCTGCTGCTTTTTGCTTTGTGTCCACTGAAGCAAGCCTTAAGAAGAGATGGGGAAATTATAGACACATTTTCTCAACACTSCTGCAATGAAAGCTTCTCATCTGGGAACTCCATTAACTTCTGTGACCTTCTGCTATTATTCCTGTGTTCAGCTTTATACAGGATAATCTCATAAAAGGACTCCCATTTGAAGGGAAAAACAGGTACTGACAACTTGATGGTGTCCTTTACCTTTCTTCCACTCTGGCACAGTCTTCATTTGTCTCCCACATAAATATGACTTCTTTTGTGGAAACTGYCACTGTGAGCAAAGATACACTGACTTTTATTCTTGCACATAAATAAGCTGCTATTTTGATGTGCTTTTACAGTTTTAGAAACTGTAAAACTAAAATTCTGATTCTTTTCCAAAGGTATTTCATTACATTTTATTGGTCATATCAAAATGATCAGAAATKAGCTATTTAGTTAGAAATACATGGAAGTTTGCACCACACTAAAGAAYTCTGCATCTCTCCTCTTGTTCATGCCAGGATCTACCTTGGTTCTGTAGTTCTGTGATATGATGTACACAAATTGGCACATGCTTCAGCTATTAGACATTTACTTGAATATACCAATATGGACATGTATTATCATAAGGAAAGTGCAGGTGTGGGAAATTTCACATAAATAAGACTCCCAGATAACAGTTTCATCAGTCTTATTCATTAATTTGCCCTTCTTTTTTGTAAACTCAAAGAGGAAAAAAAATCCAACAATCAAATAAATAGTGGTACACTTGTGGCCTTAAAAATACAGCAGTTATGGACCTCAAAGCAGTATTTTCTAGGACAACTTTGATTATGTTTTTTAGGAAGGAAATCTACAATTTTATGGCTGTCACAAGCGAAGTGAGGTGACTCAGAATGTGCAACAAGAACTTTTGGTCTATTCAGATAGACTCTTTTGGTATACTCAGGTCTAGTCTCTGAGCTCTGTGGGCTTTGAAGGTTGTGATTTGTTCTCTCATGCAGATTTTCAAGTCTCAGCTGAGATCACTAAGCAGGGAGAAAAAGAAAAGCAGTAGCTGTTCCAAAACAAACATCTCAAATGTCCACCCAATCCTGGCTTTTTCCTTGTCAGATGATATTCAGACTGGGCAGTTAAACTTTTACAATACAGCAGTAGCCATAATTTACCATCTACTGCAAACTTAGAGTGGAGCCTGCAAAATGCAGTGATTGCCCTCTTCAATTTCAGGGGCAGGAGGCAGCCTGGGCCATGTAGTAGTACAGATGGGCAGGCAGGACACATGGCCTTTGTCTTGATGTAGCAGGAGCTGTGTCTGCTGAGCTAACCCCAAAACTGGCTGAGATGAAAGACTTTCTGGACTACTGGAGTTTCAGGTACTGCTTTTAGATGCCTCTCTGAGGTTACAGGTAGGAATAATTTATACAGAGTTTTCACCATGGACGTATTTGGATGAAGATCTGGTGGGAAGAGTTTTTGTGTGTTGCTAATTTGGATGTGGTTTGGCAAAGTAACGCTAGTGACTACAGTTGTCTGTTCTATTCTCCCTGTATGTAATGAAAACTGATTAGCTCAGTGCTTTGATCTTAATGATTTTCCTTCCAGATATATTTGAATGTGACATCAAAGCTGTCCAAAATACCAGACTTGATATAGTTATCACTAGATTGCTTTAATGAAAGTAATAAAAAATTAAACTGTAATTTTTTTTATATTCTGAGTGTGCCTGGAGGCAAGCAATTGAAACACCTGCTAAATGCAAAAGAAATCAATAAACACATACCTATAAACGTAAATAATAAAGATGAAAAAGAATAATGGCCTTTAATCATGTGTTAACATTTTTATAAATCAAATAGTTCCCACTCTTTCAATTAAATAATTGCCTGCTTAGTAACTAGACATAGGCACCAAAGTTATTTGGGTTATGTAAGATCATAAAGCCAAGGGAAACATGYTTTTCTATAAGTACATTATTACTGCATGTGTTGCGATATAATTAGAGAAACATTTCTCATCAAGAGGCAACAGAGAGAGGACAGCCTGTTTATTTCTGGGGTTCTAGTTTGGTTTTTATCTGCAGGATGGCTTTTTCTTCTGAATATGCTCTTTCAGAAGAGCAGAAGGTATTTTTGCCAATTTACWGTTCTGGACCAAAACTGGAATTCTTTAACTAAATCATCCTGGTATTATTTAAGGGGAATCGTAAATGAGAATGTTGCCATTCATATCACGAAACTTCCAGTGCAAGTAGGCTGCAGTGGGAAAGACACCTTTAATGTAGATGTCTGTGCCTGAGGTCTCTGCCCCAGGCTGTCATTGGAGTAACAGTCATTGTGTGTGAATCTCACTGTAAATTACATTTGAGATTTGATTAAATGGGTAACTTCTTTGAATGGCCATATCTCCCCACTGATTAAAAAGAGAAGAGAGGGAAGATTGTTAGGAGAGCTGAGCTGAACCCCACGTGAACCACTTACAGCAGCCACCACTCACTTAGCAGATCATGCACAGCAGAAATGTGTGACAATAAAATGTTAATCTGTGATTTTAKTTTTTTTCAATGAAGTTACACCTGGCTGACCCTTGTATACATATGGATGCAATATTTCAGTTTGGCCCTTGCAAACTTTACAGTGGATAGACTGTCTTGTCAAAACCAGAATTGAAGGCACTCACAGGATTTCAGGCTAGGTCCTCAGAACTGGAAATGGAAGAACTACAGGGAAATAATGTCTTGTCTGTAGTTACAACTGCAGTCCCTTAGCTGGTAACCCTGTCCTGTCGCTCTTTTACTCTTTTACAGCTTTAGACAGATGAATCAGGCTAGATCTGTGGTTTGTATCACACAGYCACACCAAATCTTATTTGCATGATCAAGCTGAAAATAGGTTTGCAGTTTCACAATACATTATATTTGCCTACACTGTAGGAAATTTGTCTACATTGTAGGGAAAGCACTGGTTGTCATTCCCATCAATATTCTGCAGTTTCCTCATTGTGGGTGGGTGAAGAGTATGCTTTGGTAAGGTAGAGGGTGAAAATCAGGTCTGGATAACTCACTGTCGTGAAAGAGACAAATTTATTGAGCCAGCTTTTCTACTCAGGAAAACAGAGTGTGTAACCACATTCTTCAAGAGTGATTCAGATGGCAAACTGCCTGTTGTCTGGAAATGTATTGCTGCCTTCATTTTGGTACATTTTTTTCCTAGAAGCCTACAATCTTGGTTGTTTGCCAATTTTAGCACAGTATCCTTCATATTCAGCATTGCAGCACTTAGAATAAAATTTTTCAGCAACATTTACTTACTTTTCTCAATTCAGAGAACTGTGTAGTTTAGGAGAAAGTCAAAAGATTTACATTTCTTTAGCTTGTGTTGCCTTCAGATCATGCCTTTGTGTATAGGTTTATGTAGAAATATGTTCCCTAGTTAACCCAACTCTAGGACAACACAAGGTCTTCACACAAATGCTAGAAAAAATCTCCATTAAATATTATAAAAGAATAACTGTTCCTTCTAAATGTTACTTGAGCCATAAAGCTAACTATATGAATGTAAGATTCTTTCATAAGAACAAATACCAAGAACATGACTGGTTATAGAACTTCCATAAATATTTCAAATATGTTTAAGYTTGACTGTCATCTGTCTCTGATATCTACAGACAATAAAATCAGTGATGAATGCATATGAAAATAAAACTCTTACTGATTTTGTATACAAAGCAGTATCAAACAAAAACAAGCAGTTTATTCAGGCTTCCTTAGGAGCACCACACTGAATAAAAAATAGGGTAATGCAGTAAAGACTGCAGTTCATCTCTTCTCCCTCAGACTCCCATAGTAGCACATTGACAGTTCTGGTTCTTGATGGCCATGAGCTATAAACTAGTAAAAAATGTATTAATATTCTTGATGGATCAGCTCATTCCTAAATCCCAGTATTAAAGAGCACCAATCTGCATTGCAGTGGTTTTTTGGGTTTTGTTTTTTGGGATTGTTTTGGGTTTTGGTCTATTTGGTTGTTGGTTTTTTTTCCAATATTTTAAAATTTGTATTGGAATATAAAAAGAGAAGGATCAAGGTGCTTGGCAGGCAAGATTCTGCAATGGCCCCCTCAAACAAGTGATTAACACCTTTGATTCCAGGCTGATGGAACAGACATAGGGCAGAGCAGCAGGAGAAAAAACAAGCCAGTTTAGTGTCCTAAGCATTTCCAGAGAGTGAGAGCACAGCAGCCCTCTGCATTGACATCAGCACTTGTGTATTCATCCAGACATGGATGATGATTAGTAATTAATCCTTTTGTTACTAGAGTTAAATCCTTTTGTTACTACAGATAACACACCTTGCAGCAGGAACAAGTCCATTTTCTTTCCTCTCTTGTTGATGCTGCTTGTTCTCAAAACTGGYAAGAAAAACTTACACTGTCATTAACTTATTCTTTTGTCTTTGCTCAAGTAGCTCAGAAGGACAGTTTATTGAGGACTTAGTTTCAGAAACACTTGGCAGTGGTCAAAGCTAAGGGAAATCAGGCAGATGTTTATTTTTCAAGTGTAGAAACCTTCCTTTGTGCTATTGAACCCCAACACATTCATTTTTAGCAGAGGGATGTTTTCCTCTCAGAGAACTGGCATTTTATTTGTTAATACCATGCAACTGTTTTCCCTTTGTTTGTTTTGCTTTAGTTTTTTTTTCACATATTTATCTTCCTAGAGCAGTTTAAAAAGAAGGAAAATGTGATTATGTTGTTCTCTGTACCAAGGTTACTGTGATTCAGCATAAACAGGTAAAATGCCTTCAGTTAATGCAATGTTCTGCTATTCATCATCGTTGTTGTAGTGATTGTGCCCATCCTTAGAGAACAATGTACAGCACCAATTTGCATTTCACCACCTCTTGTTTTATGTGGGCAAATACATCACAACAAATTGCCATATAGTTGCAACCTGCCCAGCATAGGTCAGAAAAATGACAACTTTTAACTACACATGGTTAACACAAACGTAGGTAGTTGAATTTGGGGGCCACACAACTGAGTGAGTAAAAGTTCAGATGCCAACTGCTGGAATATATATATTTTAAAAATAGTATGCTACGTGATTATATACCTTCTTTATGCCCTTGCTGTCAAACATAATTTATAATTTTTTCCAACATTTTAGGAGCTTGAGAATTTTGTAGCTTAAGAAGAAATGCTGCATAAGACAAAAATATTTCATGAAGTATGTTTCCTGCTCATAAACATCACTGACAGCTGTCATCTTGTATTAATAAGAGAACTAGGTTAGGTTCCGATTTAAAGTTTGGTCATGAAAAGTTTAATTTTTTTAAGAGAAAAAGTTCATTTCTAATCCTAACCAAATCAGGAAGACATAGATCTGCTTTCAGCAGCTGTTGATTTGTTCTCTCTGTATTGGAGCTATCTCAAAAATTAGAAAATTGTTAATATTTTTTTAAATYCAGCTTCAATATACTTGTGCAATTTGGCAGTATAATGGATATTTCTGGCTGATYTCTATTAAAATTAAATTTTTGATCCACCAGCCAAAGAGTAAGGACTTGTTCATGTTTATGCTTGTGTTAGGAGTAGACCCTACAGAAATTTATTCCTTTCTGCATCTAATTTTTACCATTARGGTGAGCAAGGTCTCAGCTCAGAAGCTGTGATCTCAAATGAATGTACTATACAGAGTGCAGGTTGCAGTGGAACCACAGGAAAAAATATCACCTTTTTTCCTCCTTTTTCAGCTGCCATTTCTACCATTTGGAAGAAATGCATAACACAGTATCTTAACTTTTTGTGTATAAGTAATTTTGGAAACTCCTGTGCACATTTTAATTTTAAGTGCAGCTGCATATGATGCAAGAGATCATTTTTGGGGAATCCATTGCAAAATGATAATTTTATTATCAGCATTATATTCTCAAGAATACATGTAGAACCTTCACCCTTTTAAAGTGAAATCAGAGGAAAAGGAGAAGGAAAAATTTAGTTCTTGTAAATTTAGATTCTGCTTAGATTCAGAGTTCATTAGGAGCCCAGAGAAGCAAAGAAAAATTCTGCACAGTTCATATCTTTTGTTCATGCTGTGCACAYCTCTGAGGTTACAACATAACATAAAGATATCTCAAGAGTAATTATTCTTAAATACAAAAAAAAAAGTTATTAAAAGCCAATTCATTTTTCTAGAATTAGATGCATAGGAAGAAAAAAATCTGTTTTGAGCTTTGAGATTTATCTTTTTGATTTTTTGCAGGTACTCTTTCTTTCTTCTTTTCCTCATAGACTATCATTTCTTCATCCTTAATCAAAGTAGACATGTCTATAGAAAATAAAAAAGTTTTAAAATTTTTTTCATAAATTCTTATCCATATGGAGAGTCTATTTATCTAATTGTTACAAAACATTCAGTCTTTCTAAATGTAAATTTTCATTTTGACATACAATATGCATAAATTAACAGTAAGTTGACTTCAAGAAGAATGATGTTTTAATCAATGGTTGTAAATCTCTGCTAAGATCTTTACAGCACTTTAAATTTATTCATGAAATTTATTTTCTTCAAATTATTGAATAGCCTCCAAGCACTTTCTAAGCACTAACAGTAAATTTTTTGTACTTTGCAAGTCAGTACCTTCTGTGCAAGCAACAGTGAGTCTTGCCCTATTGTCATWGATTCTTGCTACTCTGTTGATGTCATCAAGTTATACCAGTGTTATATACCATTCTGTTGTTAATATGGTTTTTGCACATTGAGTCCTTGAAATTCTATTATGGTTTTGTCCAGAGTTACTGAAAAACAGAGGATTGACTCAGGAGGAATTGAATTATTCTGAAGGCTCCACAGCTAAGGTAGATGTTTCCCCAATCTGTCAAAAGAATGATGAGAAATAGGCTGTCAGACATTCCTTGATTTCCACCTAATCATGTACTACAGCAAAAAGATGCTCCAGGGTGTGCATGGCTCTTCTCTGTGTGCACTCACAGGTAGTCTGGGAGATCTGTGACTGAAGGCCAAGTGCTTTCATCCATGCAGGAAGTGCAAATTAGACAACGATACAGTGCACACAGTCTGGAAGTCAGCTTCTGTACCACTAGAATATAGAACTTCCTCATCCTGCAACTAAATCATATGCTGGCAAAAGCATTAAAAATTCCAGTGTCAGTGTTCTCCCAGCAAGGGTTATGATGGGGTCAAAACTGTGAGAGACAGTGCCGTAATTGTATGAGAATAATTCACTAAAGGATGGGAAAATTACAATATTGACTTGTTCAATTCACTAATGAGTTGTAATGGCACAGTTTTCTATTGTGTGTCTTGGACAYACAACAAAAAAATCTGTGCATTCAAGCAAACAGGAGATGTGTTGCCTCAGTGGGCAAATAAGATGTTCTTGATCTTTTCTCCCCATATTTTAGAGACTCTTAACGAGAAACTCTCTATACGAAGGGGGAGGGTTCACCCTTCAAATGTTCTCCCTATTAATATTTCACTAGTAGGCCAAGTACAGTTCTCATTTATTTAAAAAAATTAAACACTACCAAAGGAATTAGTAAACTCTGCAAACTGTTTGCTCTTCCTTTAATTTTGTGATAGAGACAGCCTGCCATCCATCAGGTCTACTTTTCCCAACCACAATCCCACAGATTTCAATGCCATATAAGAAATGAAAACTTTCTTATGATCTGTTTGCATTGCTCATTTCACAGAAAATCTAGCTCTCACTTTTCACAACCTGAGCTGGATGGCTGGGAGCAGGCACTGCTGCAGACACTGTTTTATGCATTAAGAGAGAATGGTGATTCAGCTAAACAAGTCTAGTTCTCAGCAGAGATTTTCAGTTCAGCACAATGTCACACCAAAACAGATAAATGGCTCTGTTTTCAGAGCTGTTCTGCAGCAAATTACATTGTAGCACAAAATTATCCTTTTTGGCCTTTCARTGAGCACCTAAAAATATTCCTGGCTTAGGAAATCCTTAAAAGGCTTTTTGAACAGTCTTCCTTGTCTCCAAGATTTTATCTTTATCTTCTATGTGTATATCATTACCTAATGATTTCAAGAGACATTTGGTCCAACCGGTGTCAGACAGAATGTCATATATAAGGTATCAACTGTCATATATAAGGTATCAACTGAACAATATGAATGATAAAAAATGTTCTTTATGCAGGAAGTGCATTCATGTTCTTGGATTTCTGTTCTGGAAGGCACATAGAAACAGTGAGAGTTTGGTCAAAATATTTAAATATTTAAATATTTAAATATTTAAATATTTAAACATTCTCTATTAATGTAACTTTATAAAATCATCTGAATTTCTCAGAAATCATGGCAATGATAAAATGAAGGGGGGGAAAGTAGCAGTTTTCAGAAGGGGAGTTGTTTCTTTTTCATTGAGTTGCAAAATTTTTTTCTCTAACATTATCATAAATGATAAAAAAGTACTGTGAGAACATGAAAGAATTTTCCAGCATCATGAACATCAACCTTAATTTCCTATTCCTCATTATTAACCATTCATTTGGAGGTATTGCAGAAAACTAACTAGCAGTTGTCACAGTGATTTCCAGGCTTGAACACCAAGGGACATTTTCTATAAGCTGTATATACTTGTGGKAACCTCTGTTGGGCTGGTGCTGCTGGTGAGATTAGCTTCTGGAGGCTGAAAATTTTGATCTGACAACTAGAAATTATTTTTTTTACTATGAGAGTAGATAAATTCTGAAACAGATTGTCCAGACTGATTAGGAAGTTTCCACCTTTGGAAGCATCCAATGTTTTAAGGGACAAGACCCTGGGCCATCTGATTTAATTGGGCCTGTTCCATGTAGAGATTTTATTGGGGGACCTCAAAAAAACCTTTTCAATTTTTTTTTTTAATATAAGCTAACATCCCTTTCTTTGAGACATGTTGTACTTTTAAAGAGAGACAATTGCTTTGTGTGAAGCTACAGCTCTTGTCTAAAATCCTGACTCTCCTGAAACCAGTGGAAAATACTGTTCAGGATTTTACTTGTCATCRTCATGGACAATAATATTGGTGTTCAGTGGCTGAACACTGCAACTTTAACCCAACATTGTGTACTGTTGCTCTTTGCTGTGACTGGTTGCATTCCTGTTGGATTGCTGTGCAGTCATTTCAGAGCAGGATTAAATTCCTTACTGCCAGAATCAACATCAAAAAAGTAAACAACTGCTTGTTAACATAATCACTCCCTCTTAGAAATTTTCTTGATTTGGCAGACAAACTGTTGGAAATCTGTATCTTTGGTGTCTACAGTTGGCTTGCAGTAGCAAAARGAGATGATGCTTTGAGTCTGTGCGACTGCTGATGACAGCATCCTCCAGCATATATGAGGGTTATGGTTCTGCAGTGTTTGCAGAACAGCTGCAACTCTGATTTTTCTCTGGTTTTCTGATTCTTCATTGATATGAAAGTAGAAAATATCATCTTCCTTCCCCTGTATCCAAGTTGAGAATGTACCCTGAGCAACGAAAGTAGGTACATAGAGGAATGCCATGGTGGTTTCAAGAGGTGTCTTATGTTCTGRAAACTATAGTTTTACACCATGGAGGATTCAAAGAGCATTATTTTTTCTAATAGAGTTCAACTTCACATAATTTCAAGAGTGTAGGCACTAGTCCCAAATGTTTCACTGAATCAATTTTCATTATTGCTGTTTTCATATGAGCTGCACAGATAGGTGTGAAATGATCTAAGACTTACTGTAGTGCAGGATGCTATTTCTGTAGCTGGTAGGACTGAACTCTGATAAGGTTTCAGCCCCATCATGGTCTTTGAGTCCAAAATGTGGCTGTTCTTTCCATTCAAACACCTTCTCRCTTCAGCTATTTTCTCACAGAGATCTTTAGGATGCTTAGTAAAGCTTTAAAATGTTTGTCTGCCCCTCTGACACCTGACTGCAAGATGAGATGCGAGGTAGTAAGCTGTAAAACAGTGGAGGAATAAACTTCTTCAACATATTTGAACGAACTTGTTAACTTGTTTCTGTTTCAGCCTTCTGGAATATATTGTCTCCATCTAGTAGATAAGGATAGACAGTGCTGTCAAAACATAATCTTAGCAGAGCTCACTTTCCTTTTTATTTTTTTGAGGCTTAATTAAGAAAATGCAAAACAACTGATACTAGCTTGTTAATTGGCACACGCTGTTTTCATTAAGGTGTGAAATGCTCTTATGGAACAAAAACTATGGAATATGTAAAAGATCTGCTTGACATTCACAGACAGATTCACAGCTGTGAGAAGTGCTGGAGAATTTAACTTAGACTGACTCCAAGTGTGAGACASTTCAGCTTCAAGAAATTTTGGGAGCTTCTTGCCCTCAGTGCCCACAATAAATATTTTTTACGTCTTAGACATATCAAGTAAGGATAAGTTTGAATTCCAGTACAGTAAAGTTTAAATTCCAATGCAGCAATTATTTTATTATTACTGTTATCTTTTTGCTAAGATATTAGCCACAAATAATCATTGGCATATTCTTGGGGAAATGTCTTTATCCAGAACTCATCAGGGAGGAGATAATGCTACAAATTTATACTGAAAAATGCTTTATTATATGACTGTAAGTTATGACCAAGCTCTGTAATTCATATTCTAGGAATATTTTTTATGTATACTCCATATATGATAATGGGTGAAGAAACATCTGTGWATTTGTGAATCCAAAAGAGTTGAAGCATAAAGTACTAGCAACAGAACTGAATGGATTGTAGAGCAAATTTGAAGCAGGTCTTGGTTAAGTGATGACTAAACAGCTTTAGGCAATTAAGTTTCAGACACAGAAACCTGTGTACAGATCTCTTCTCCTGATTCAACAATAGTTGAAAAGTACAGAGTATCTTGACAAGGGGTTAATCAAGGTCCTGTCTTGCTAAAGATATTGAAGCCTGTGTTGGAGACACCATCTCTGAACTTTGTATAACAGCACAAAACTCTGACATTGAATTATCATTTTCCAGTTTTCATCTGTGGTTATATATAGGCTTGTACTGTGAAGAAGCAGACCAATAATTCACCATGGTTAGGCTTCATTTGCCTTGAGTTGTTTTGACAAGTTGAGCAGCAATCCATAACTACTGGTGGTTTTTTTCAAGATCATAACTTACTCTAAAGTCACAGTTTTGTAAAGGACACAAAAGGGTCAAAATAAATCTCTAGCTACGAGGTTGTGAATGGGTGAGAAAACRTGGTGCTCAACACCCAGGCATGCTAATGTTGCAAACCACTGTTCATCACTGGTAATGCATCAGCACTATTCAAGTTACAGAGTACATTAATTTGATTATAATTAGCTTATTACAGCACAAGGAAAAAAATCTAAAATAACACTGCTGTTYTGTGAGAATTTTGTGTTTGTAAATATTAGGCATTCATGGGCTGCTTAGGGATTTGTGGCAAACTCTGGAAGTATTTGACARTTACTAATTGCATCCAATTTGTTGCTTTTTTTTCTTTTTCACTAATACTTTCCAAAGACAAAGCAAATCTTCATTGTTCTTATATAATAATGCTTTTTCATTTTTTACCCTGAAAAAAAGTGATCAACTCATATTCCAATTTCTACTCAATTTATAGTAGAGCAATAACTGAAATCAGGCAAGCCTAGCAAGGTCAGAAAAGAAGCAGTCCTACCAAGGCCAACAGAGTTAGTTCAGCAGAGTATGTGTCAGAAAGAGGTAATATAAGAGTAATTTAAAAATTAAAATAWATCTAGAAATATGTGTAAATTAAGAAAAGAGAGGAGGAGCTTGCAATAGCATTACTAGTTAGCACATAGCTAACAGACTTTTTTTAGAACAAAGAAAGAAAGATGACAATAATTTGAAGCTATATGTGGAAAGAAAACATGGCTCCATGTAAGAAGGCAAAAAAATCTCGAAGGTTGTATTAGAAAGAAGAGTTCAAAAAGTCACATTTTATGTTTTAAAACAGACTAATTTAAGGAACATACCAATTATTGCAATGGAAAAGAAACCAAACCAAACAAACAAAAAACCACAATGGATTGCATTTGAAATGGAAATTGAATCCCTGGAATGGAAAATGCAGAACATGGACTATAAAAAAGGTAGGAGCATAGCAATGAAATTCAGAAAAAAAAAGTCAATGATATTTCAGCATTTTTATTTCAAAACAAGTAGTCAGCTCAAGGCTTTTTTCAAAATCCYTAGTTACCTCTCTCTAAATTTTTGCAAGGTGCATTTAAGCTTCCTGTCAGCATGGAGGCAGAAGACCTTTTCATTCAGTTTAATGAAATCAAACTTGGACATCTTTCTTCAATTCAAACTAAACCTTTATATAATAATAATAATAATATCTATAAGCATATATAAATATATACATATATATATAATACTTGCTATAATGTGAGAGAACTTTGGAGAAAAGTAATAAGAAAGGTCAAAGAACATACTAAATCAAAACATTTGTCAGTTCTTACCTAATAGCAATTCTTTAGCTTTATAAAAATTACCAAAACTTTAATCTAGCAAATATCTCTATACRCTTGCTTTTAAACCATGTATATATAGCAACTGCTCATGTCCCAAAACACAGAGATTGAACCCACATGCAAGGGAAACTAGGTTAGGGATCAAAAGCCCATTTATTCAAATGTGTAATGTTTGGCTGAAGGTGATGGAAGAATATACAACGGGGCCAATGCTATTCCAGTGGTATCAATAGATACMAGAAAAATAACAGGACTGTGTAAAAAGCTGCATAGTAAAATTGTAAAAGGAACTTCAAAAGAAGGTATGTTAGGTCTTCTCTTGCATTACCAGCTGTGCAAATTTCCCAAAAAAACCCATAGAAACCAAATCATTTAAGAAAGAAGTTTAGAATTCATAGGTGCCCATGCTGGGGGGAATAACACTGCCCTGGTATGGAAATCACTATGTTGGCTCTGCACTTCTCACAGTTTCTCTGAGTCACTAAAGAGGTACCTTAGTATTGGCAGTATTGCCAACACCTTTTAGTCTTAAAAGAAAAAATMTACTATTTATTGCTGTTATTAATATTCCTGTCTGATTATTTATATACAAATTAGATCCATATGTAAATATAGAAGTGTATATTATTAAATACTCCAGTATTTTTTGGCAGTAGTAATTGAGTTTTCTACTCTGTAGATAGAAATTATAAAGTAGTACCTAAGAGTGCATGTCAGATAATTAATTAAACTTAAAGAAATTGCCTAAATGCAGATTCATCTCCATGTTCACTACCAAGATACTTTTTTGTAATCAACAATTTTATCTGGTTGATGACATGTAAGGATTTATTCAACCTTTCAGGGTATGTTGCATATTTCTTATTTTCTGTTTTCATCATCAGCACTCTGCAATATTTAGAAATTTCTTGAAATGAGGTGAAAAGTATATCAGCTCACACAAAGAGACTCGACTGTTTTCATTGATTTCTCCTGCTAGACAGGATTGTGTAGGGCTGCTGAGGAAGATCTCAGATTCCTTTAGCAAGTATCTCTGGTTCATTGCAGTAAATGAAAGGTGAAAAGATGAGAAAATTTAAGGTGGGCTTTGTAGTCAAGCTACAAAAAGAATTTAGGTTATGGCCCATGACTGGGGAATGACTRGGTCTCTCACAGATACAAAGGCTGGAACATGGGCACAGACACAGCCATCACCGGGAATAATCTTTACAAGGCACATTCACACAACTTAACTTGCCAACCGTAAACCCAAATGCACATGCTGTTTCTTAAATACAGAATACCACTGAACAGTGTCTCCAGAAGAGAGAATTGTTACTGATTTAGAGGTTGGAGTTCAACTGAACATAACCCTAATTTGCCAGCCTTGCCAGCTAAATACATGGAGGAAAAATGTTTTAAATCCTTCTTTTTCATTTCCTAGAGTTTCAGAGATTTATAAAATGCTCTGAGCAGGTAATTTTCTCCACTCAGGATTTAAAGGTCTTAATCCTCTCTTCAAGGCATTTTTTCAAAATATGTGGGTGACTGGTAGGCTAAAATAGTGGCTGTGTGACTTTTACTGGTTTTATATTTTTGCAATTTGCACAAGTGTAGGACACAGAGTGCATGGTGCTGGAATAGACCAAGGACTAAATCTTGTGATCTAGAGCTAAAACATGTGATTTTCTCTGAAGCCAGGGAAAAGTCTCAACCTCAAGACACCATTTTTTCTCTTTGATCTCTCATTCAACCTGTATATGGAAGTGGAAGGAACCCCATAAAAATCTTGCAATTGTAGGACTGTCTGGGAAGTCTGCTGTACAGCTCACACCCCTTGGTCACATTGAAGCCCACACAACAGCGGCACCTGTTCCAGGTCCTTTCTCACCACACAACCAAATAACAGGTAATACATTCTACAGGAATTTTAAAGTGAAGCAGCAGTCAAGGTTTGATGACTCTAAAGCTGCATTGTTTAGTCCCCCATTCATGTGCACTGAGGAGCTCAGGTTTCCTGGTCCTGCTGGAGCTTAGGCTTGAGAGAGACCCTGAGATACCCAGTGTAGTCAGGCTGGCCCACCCTCTCCCCTCCAGCATGCCACAAACAGGCAGCTCTAGGTGGCTGGGAAACACAACTTCCTTGATGGCAGATTTATGGCAACATGATCCCTAGAGGACAATTGCTAAGGCAATCATTTTTGACTACTTGTTGTCCCTTTGAGGCTGCAAGACAGTCCCAACTTTGTGACAGTTTGCAGTTGGAAACAGCTGTTGCTGCTCACCCAGTGGCTTTGAAAGCTCTCACTGCTGCTGGTTATTTAAAGGTTCTACGCAACACCAACAGTCTCTACTTTGGCAAATATCTATGTTTGCAACACAAAGCTACAGTTGTCAATGGATGGAACTGAGAGCTAGCCAGGAGCTTTCAAAAGGCTTTTTCCTGGATTAAACTCTTGGCCTTGTTTCCACCAGTAGTGGCAGCACTTCATGCATATAATGTTCTGAGCCCAGTTAGGCATTGACTGATATTAATTCACCCACTGTCAGCGCTGAGTGACAGAAGGGATTGAAGTTTTTGAGTTGCAAAGTTTTCTGACCCACATCCTACATAATATTTTACATTGTTAAGCATAAACCCACAGAAAGGCACATTAATTTCAATTGTAAGATATATTTCCCTAAATTAAAATTCTGCTTAAGATTTTTTCCTCAAATGCTCCTTCTTCTTCATGATCAAGTTAAAAATCCAAGATGTAGAAGGCATGTAGAAGGCAAGACTCTTACCATAAATACGTAAACTGACTTGTTTAGATAATAAAAAATAAAACACACAGCCCAAAGGATATGTCTTTCAGTGTTGCATTTTATTTTGTGTGATGTCCCATAAGGAGCTACTTTGGTGCAATAGCCTGTTATATCCAAAGATCCCAAAGTGATGGAGAAATATATTATCCCTCAAAAGATTCCACTAGACTTACCTCAAAGCCGGGGAAACTAAACCACAATTAAATAACCTGCCTATCATTATATAGTAAATTAAATGAAAGGACAGAAATCCTTGCTTTTAGTCCTACAGTTAATGCAAAGAGGGCCTCTTCTTTTGTTGCAATGACCCCATGGATTTAAATTTTCTTTTTTTTTCCTGTCCCCTTTCTAGTTGTTTTTTGGTTTTTTTTAAGATTCAATATAAAGCCAGCACCTGAAAATAAATGGAAGACAAGCAAATTTCAACCAGAAAAAAATGCAAGTTTTTTATTAGTAGTAGTAGCAATAGTATTWGTATTTCTTTTCCCTCAGGCCCCTTCCAAGACCATTTTAAGAATCATCTCCAATTCTTAACCAAAACATTMTGGGTGGAAAGAGTTTCTCCAGTGCACAGTAATATCTCTTTTTTGATTTGTATCTCAAGTTTATGGAAGTGTGATTTCAATTTTCCATTTAAAAACCACATCAAGAAGTTTTGCCACATCTACTCCTCTCCATCAAACATTTCACTTGGCTTTGTGGGTGGGCAGGTTGTGAGTTGTGTCTATTGCCAGTGCCTCTGCAGTGTACGTGCCTTTGATCACCACAGCGAGCCTGGCATTGCTCCAGTGCAACACCTCACACTGTACTTCACCTTYTCTGTATTAGTGCCTACAGCCAAGACCCATCCCATGGGGCATGTCAACAAAAACAGCTGTCCCCTGAGGACAGCAGGAATCTGCAAATTTTATTAACATCTTTCTCATCTCCTCTTTATAATAGTATCTGCCTTGTACCAAGAGTGCAACTGGGCTTAAAAATACATAAAATTGAGTCAAAGCAACTAAATGGAACAAAAGTGTAACCAGAGTGRCAAGGAGAAAAAAGTACAAGGAGAGAACCAAATGTTTCCTGGAACCTTTTTTTTAAATTAATGCTGCCAGCAGTGGAAATGGCAAGCCTGTCTTTCCTGTAATGGGTAAGAATTGCTGAACATGCTAGGGAAATGAAAAGAGAGTTCAGRGGCTGTTGCATTATTGACAATGTTTGCCACACTACTTTGGTAAGAGAAAAGGATTTCAAAGACCTTGAGGACTGGCACRAAGGGGAGAAAGCCAGAAAGGAAAAAAGGCAGGGCAATTTGTCCCATTGACAAGACAGTGGGAAATGGCACAAGCAGAATCAAAAGAGGGATTTTCTTTATGAGCTGGACAGGAGAAAAGCAATTTGTTCCTGGAGAGTGAAGAGCTGTAAAGAGGGTTTACAAAAGAATATCTGCTCTTGGAAAGCACTTGACAAAATAACCTTGCACTTGTGTGAAGGATACCTCTGTAGCCAACAGRCTGCACTCATCTCAGCATGGAAAGACACTGGACTTTCACAGAATGTCTGAGGTTGGAAAGTGCTTCTGGAGATCACCCTGTCCAACCCCTTTGTTCAAGGAGTGCTGCCCAGTGCCCGTTGCCCAGTATAGTTTGTGAATATTCAACTAACAAAAATAAGAATACATGGGGTCCCCTGGTCAGGTCTCCTGTTCTAATAACAGCAGTTTAGTGACAGGTAGACAAAATTCCTAGAGAAGAATTATCCTATGTACTTGCATGAAACCAGTCACTCAAAAAGCGTTTAAAAGAGATGCATTTAACAAACAGAATTATTCCTGCATGTTTTGATCATTTGTGTTCTGAAATTTCATGGTTTAATTTATTTATTCATTTACAGCAGAGGACCTATCCAACTGAAGGAAATGCAGCTTTCCGACCTGTGGCTACAGGTGGTAAGAAGTGAGTTTAGAGATGTATCTGGTGATAATATTTGAGCTGATGCATGCTGCAGAGTGATGCATCTCATCTYCATCTCCATTATTACATGTTCCATGACTATTGACCATGATTTGTTGATATTTGAGAGCCATGCTAAACTCCCAGCAGGACAATGCCAACAAAAAGCGAACTAGCAATACAACACTGAAAACATTCTTAATGATCATACATAATGTATTCTGTAGTAATCCCACGTGTTTGCTACTAAATGGCTACACCTTTTGTCAAGATTCTGATCTTTTGGGGACTGAAGATGGTGAGAAAGAGAAYGCAAAGGAGGAAAGGATCGTGGCACTTGTCTCCACCTTTGTTCTCAGTGGAATAACCAGACTTACACTAATCTAGCTGCTGGCTTTTTTGGACTTCACAAGTGAGTTCTGCTCACAGGCCAGACGTATGCTTGGTCATTTGGCTGGCTCACATCACAAGCCCACTGATATGGTTGCTTACATGAAACAGACACACRTGAATGAAACCCCAAACCCATGACTGGACTTTCCCTTAAGAGGGTTACAACAGGCAACATCCTACAAAATCTTGTGGATGCMCCTATGAACACCACATAAAAGTAATGTCTTGGTACTGGGAATGTCACTTCTTGTGTACCCACCTAGAGACAACTCTTAAGAGGACTTTATTCAATTGACTTCAAGGGCAGTGCCTCCTGTCCTGGGATGTCATTCAGCACATTGGGCTTTCTCCAATATCCAGCTCTCAGTTTTCTCATGGCCCATTGGTCCCAGTTACACCACCTACCAGTAACTGAGTTCATGTCAAAATTGTGAGGCATATCTGTACACTGAAGGAAGTTAAAACATCTTGTTTCTGATGCCGAAACAAGATGTGATTAGACTATTTRTGGTACTTAACTGCTTAATTTTTAACTCTTCTTTCAAGGGAAAAGACACAAGTTAAAAAACTAAAATTAAAATTTAAAAATCCCATGATCTAAGGTATAGTAGAAAGTATTTATTAGGTTAAATCATAGCAATTGTGATTTATTTCGCTGAACATTGAAAAACATTATTTTTCAATACAAACGATGAAAACAAGTAATGTAAACCACATGGACAATGTAAACATACAAAAAAAAAGACTCTATGAGTATTTTTGTTGATATCTACTTATCATTATTTAAGCCCAGCCAGCAACTTAGCATCACACAACCTCACTCTCTCTACATTAGGATAYGAGACAGAATCAGAAGGATGAAAGTGGGAAAACTCGTGGCTGAAAGTAAAGTTTAACAGTTTAACTGGTAAAGCAAAAGCCATGAATTAAGGAATTAATTCACCACTTCCCAAGGGCAGACAGGTACCCAGCCATTCCCAAGAGAGCAGGGCCCCATCACACACAGTAGTGACTTGGGAAGACAAAAGTCACGACTCCAAACATCCCCTTCTTCCTCCTTCCTGCCCCCCCCCTTTATATACTGAGTAGAATGCCATATGGTTTGGGATATCTCTTTGTTATTTGGGGTCAGCTGTGCCAGCTGTGTCCCCTCCCAACTCCTTGTGCATCYTCAGCCTGAATTATCAACACTGTTTCTAGCACAGATCCAAAACACAGCCTCATACAAGCTGTTGTGAAGAAAATTGACTCTATTCTCATGAAAACCATCCCTATTTCAACCCAGTGGGCCTTGAGTTTTCTGAACCTCAATCAAGATGACTTGTGGAATTTACATCTKATAAAATTCTGACACTTATCTGCCTAATAAAAATATTTTCTTCAATAAATCCATTTTCATCTGCTATAAAATAACAAAACAGCTACTGAGACATGGTCTAAACTCTAAGCAAATAAGTCTTACTAGTAAGAAAATTTTACTAGTTTCTAGAGATGTGACTGAAGAAAATAAAGAGTTAGGAAGAAGGATTGATTTAAAAAAATTGAGAAATTCACATGGCTAGTAGCACATTATARAAACAAACTTCCCCTATTCTGGTATTATATTGTCCCACGGCTTGAGGGAAGCTGAGTGAAGCTGCAGAATAGTGGTTGCTTGTAACTCATTGAAGTAGTACTCCTCCTCAAGAAACCACAAACAGTATTTAATTTTTTTCTCTGTTGCTTCTTTCATCTGTTTATTATTCAATTGTACTGTGTCCAAGACATATTCATGTGAGTTTATGAGATCTTTTGAATAGTGTGGGGAATATGAGAACACAGACCTTAGCTCGTGAGTCTCATTTTCTGGTTTTGTCAAAAGGTCACCTCAGTAACTCAGGTAACTTGTCAGAACTAGGTCATCACAGGGACTTGCTAGATCTTTAATAGAAAATATTTCCTGAGCTGTACCACRAAGTGAGATGTTCTGCTGGAGGGGAAAACAGAGTGCTTGAAATAGCACTCTGATGTGACTTATGATGATATTGAAGTGCACTTAGTTGTTGAATGTGATACGTGTAAGTCAGTATCCATATGGACTACTCATCTTTTGTAGTACTTTAAGCTGTAGTAATTTTATATCTAATGTGTCCTTTTAAAAATRCATATGGTAGAAGGTATGTGTCCATGAAAAGGATTTAAAGTTTTTGTTTGACTCAAATGTTGCATGGATTTTAAATCATAAGCTGGCTTTTTTAATTACACTGATGTATGAGAAAATAACATGACAGACATTCAGAGAGAACCATAGCCATCACTTATCTAAATATGTTTTCAAATTCTAGATTCAAACACAGYGAAGCCTGTGTTTAGATGTAGTGTAATTCCTTCAAAAATTTTGACATGGGAGACTGTTTGCAAAATGGATCAAGAGACTTAATCTACCAACAGTTGTTACTGTTATTTATAGTTTCCATAGCCTTGTTCACATTCTCATAAACAAGGAAAATGAAGTAGGTCTATTCTGGGGCAAAGATCTGTAAAAGACTGAAATGCAGAAAGATTCAAAAATAATGTGCTCTGCAGTTTATATTAGACTGAGTTTATCATTCAATTTGATTTGAGTAGTTAATCCACTGAAATGATAAGTCAGAGAAATTGTGAGTCAGTGAGGAAACCCAGATCCATTTCCTTATAATAACTCTCCCATAATCTTTTACCATTTTCCTCTTCCCTGCCCTCTTCTATGATGAAAGATACAAATRAAAGTATAATAAATGTTAAATTATAAAACACGGCTCTAGATTTCATCCTGAACATTCTCCAGCCATCTGAAATTTAAGAGGAAAAGGGGTTTGAAATGCAAACGTTAGTTCACTGATCCCACGCAGAGAACACAGGATGTGTCTGTCATTGTTCTTATTTGTGAATTGGGACTTAATGGCCAGATTTTGGCATTGAGGATGGGGGCTACAGGAGTACCTTCTGTGAGAAGCTGCCAGAAGCTTTCCCAATGTGTGAGAGAGTCAATGTCAGAGGGCTCCAAGAGACCCACTGCTGGTCAAGGCTGAGCCCATCAGTGATAGTGGCAGCGCCTCTGGGAAAACATAGTTAAGAAGGGGAAAGAATTCACAGGACAGGAGCAAATTGCAGCCAAAGATGAGATGAGTGAGAATATGAGAGCAAGAACTCCGCAGATCAGTGAAGGAGGGGAAGGATGTTCTCTGGGATCTGGGGCAGAGATTCCCCTGCAGCCCATGGTGAGGCAGCTGTGCTCCTGCAGCCCATGGAGGTCCATGGTGGATCAGAGATCCACCTGCCACCTGTGGAGGACCCCATGCCAGAGCAGAGGGATGCCCAAAGGGTCTCTGATGCCATGCTAAGCCCATGCCAAACCAGGCTCTTGGCAGGACCTGCGGCCTGATAGAGTGGGGAGCCCACACTGTCAGGGCTTGTGATCCTGTGGCAGAGCCTCACTGGAGCAGTCTGTCCTTGAAGGACTGCACCCTGTGGAAGGGACACTCCTACAATTCATGAGGAACCACAGCCTACAGGAAGGGCTAACACAGGAGAAAGGGCTAACATAGGAGAAGTTCGTGGAGGACTGTCTCCCATGGKGGGGACCCCCCAATGGAACAGGGGAAGGGTGAGGAGTTGTCCCCATGAGAAAGATGGACCAGCAGAGACACATGTGGTGAACTGACCCCAGCCCCCATTCCCCATCCTCTTGTGCAGCTTGGGAGGAGGAGGCAGAGAATTCTGGAGTGAATTTGAGGCCACGTCACAATCCCCCAAAGGGTGATTTATTTATCAATTTACTAATCCCACCATGGAAGCAGCATATCCCATAAGCAACAAACTATTGGCTTTAGAATAGGATTCATTTGACCAATACCAACAAGGACTCCTGTCATAAAATTTTGCAGTGTGTGCTCATCTGCTTTTAAGGCTAAACTTTGACCATAATCTTGTGATTATTGTGTAATTTGGGAATAATAAAATATGTGTTACAATAACTCAGCAAAATATGTCCCAGCGGGATTCTAAGCTAGGCCAGCAGAAGTATTCATTTGTGTGAAATAGAATAAAAGAAGTTTATATAATCCTATAGTAAACATCTAAAATGGAATATAGGAAAAAAAGAAACCCTAAGTTATTTGTCAGTTCTGACTGTGTGGTTGAGCAAATGTATTTCTAAGGCTGTACATCTCCTTGCCTAGTATTTGACAGGTTTGTGAAGGGTAGTTAAGGACTAAGTCCATCTGAAAGCAAAGAGTTAAGTCAAAAGCATTGSATTTTTTGCACTCTAGCTTCTTTCAGCTAATGCAGCTCAAACAACTGATTCAGGCAGCAAACAGAAATTCTTTGACATGCAGTCACTGGTGTAATCATAATCCAACAGAAATAACAAATCAATCATAAACTGTACCTGCAGTTATTYAGAACATCTAGCAAATGTATCATWAGGTGTATATTTATGAAACCAATTTTAACCATAATCTTGACATCAAAAATTGTTTCTGTTTAGGGTATTCCAAGGTGCAGCCTTCTGAAACATGGAACTTAGAAAAGCTGTTGCCTTACCTGTAGATAATTGTATGGGAACCAGGGTATTACTAGAGCAAGGAAAAAAAATGTGGACCTTGCAAAATCATGTTTTTTTACATATCCATATATCAACCTGATGCTCAAGTTTAAGATCAGCTGCTTTTGCATGCCTTGTATCATCTAAGTGAAGTTTGCAAACATGGTCTCTGACTTGTATTGAAATGACCTTAAGAGAATGACAAAAGAAGCACGCTTGCAATTGATTAAATGTGAAATACCAATGCCTGCTGCTGTTTCTTTCTTTGAAGGACAGCAGTTRTCTCTAATTAATCTTTCATTAAAATAATAATCCTTTATTATAAGGGTAATACCATTTAATTTGGATGAAGAACAATGGCTTTTGACAAAAAAGTTTTATTACCTGGTTAAACAGAATGCACAAAGTAGTGCACTTAGTAACTCCTCAACTCAACCATTGTGGWTTTTTTAATGTTGTTATTATCAATGTTGGTTTGTTTTAAGCATCAGAGAAAATTAGCAGCCCAGTGAAATTTAAAAATTTTTACTAGCTCCATGGTGGCACAGAAAAAAGTCTGATTASCTCTCACCATGATAAAACTAATTCATACTCTGCAGTTTCATCCAACTGCTGGTGCTAACTATGTATAAAAACAAAGTCCACTTTATTGCATAAAACCAGTTTTTCAAGTCTATCTTGCACATTTTATATAACTTTTTGATGCATGCATGTGAACTTTGCCTTCTGATCTGAATCAGTGCCATTGAATGATTCATCAAAACTCTGGCAAATATTGCAAGCCTCTTCTCCTGAACAACCTTAGGATGGAAGGATAATACAGGGCACAGATGTTCTGAATATTTCTGGTTTCTGCTGATCTGTTTTTCCTTGATTTTTTTATGGTCTTTCTGTTGTCATTATGTGAAGTCTTTGTTTTCCCCTGCAGCCAGAATTGCTGTCTGACTCTGCAACCTGCCTGGAGGTTTGTGACCTCATGTTCCTCTCTCTTCCCACTTACCTGGCACAGCAAGTTTCTTGGTTCTTTGATTAGGGGATGAACAATTTATTCTCTGTGCATACCTCTCATACTGCACTTTTCTTTCTCAGTCATCTTTCATGGACCCCTAAGAGATAGCCCAAGAAACTTCAATCACACAGTGAGCAAACAGAGCACTAGATGTTCTTTCGMAAAAAAAAAAAACCACAACAAAAAAGACCCCAAAAAATAGAAAAAAATAGAATTACAGAGTTTCACTTTGCTTTCCTTCTGCTGTGGATGTGGAATTAACATGAGTTACATGTTTCCCATTATCATTATTTATTGATTCAGGCAACTCCTGTACACTCAAAAGAAAATTCAGGGAAGCMAAAAAATCCTAGATCTTGATATACTATCCATTTATTGCTAAGGGAAATAAATCACATTTAAATTAAATTTCTTCAAAAGGAAAGATTTGCAACAGATCTGACCTATGGTATTGCTATGTAATATTTTGAGGTTGGTTTTCRATAATTTAATATTTAATAAATATTTAATATTTATTTAATAAATATATTTCATGTTGTTACATTTGTCAGCTAGAATTTAATTGGTATGTATGACATAATTACATTTCTGGTCACAATGGACATTGTGCATGTCTCCTAAGATTTWAAAAAAAAMCAAAACCTTTCAATTAAAATTGTCAGGTTTCCAAAATAAATTTTTAAATGTACGTCATGTTTAAAACACATCCAGCCATCATTTTTATATGGAAATGAGCACAGAATTTGCACAATGTCCTTGCATTAAATACAGAAAARTAGAGTATTGGAAGCAACCAAATTTTTTTTCATAGATGATAGCACTCCCTAAACCTCATCTTCCTTTTGCAAGTACAGGAAAAGAAGGGTAAATGAACCTTCCAAATAGTTTATAATTTTTTCTATCCATATAAATTTGGGCAAGCATTATTCCTCTTCAGGCAACAAACAACAGGAATTTTTACCATACTTCACACTAAATTGATACTGAGACTGCAGACATATTTGGGTGGTTTCCATTAGTTCTCTTGTCACTATGGGACTGAAAAGTAAGACACATACATACCTCTTTTGAGACACTGTTTTATTAAAACAGCTCTGTTAACTGACAGATGTGAAAGTCATAGCTATCTCTGACAAGATATTACATTTTGGAGCTGTGGTCCCATTGAGATGGTTATTCTGAAAAATATTACRAGTATTTAATAGCAATAATGACACTGGAACTGGTAGTTGAATGCAGCACATGCTCCACCTTTTTCTATGCCTGACTATCCTCATTAAATAATAGGATAATTACTTTACATTTAAATTGCTAAGTGAAAAAATACTTTTTAAATTGGCACAGAAGCACTAAATCCATGACACTATCCTGTCAAGGAACTAGGAGTAAGCAGTAAGACTTGATTTTTTTTTTTGCTTTCGCAGAAATTACATTGAAAGGCAAAATGTATTTGTAGAACATCATTCCAGTTTTTACTATGAGACTCTGACCATGACAAATTATGCACTGCATACAACATCTACATTGAATAAGTGTGAGTGTTCCTAGCTCTTTAAACACAAATTTTTCAATTCTTAAGTGTTAGGTTTCTAGCAAAGTTCAGGAAAGTCCTGTTGCTTTGACAAGCCAAGTCTCTTACACCATCACTAGGCTCATTGTTTCAGCAGAGGTTTTGCAGCACTTGTGCCAAGCCTTAAACATACTGCTGTAAATTCCTCTTAAGTGTCACACTACTGAAATAAATAACCAAATATAAACAATAAGAAGCTCAGCCAAGCTGATGTAAAATTTAAAACCTTCAAATCAAAGCTGCATGCTTGCACACCAGTGTGAACTGGTGCATTTCCTAAGATATGGCAGAAAAAAATACTGAACATGCAAAATTTTACAAAGTAGARTGGCACAATGCAAATGCCTGAAAGAATTAAAGGTAAATATCTGCTTTGTTGTGATCTCCTAGGGATGTGGCACTTTTAGCAGATGGTGCTATATGAATATATTTAGCATTGCTCTTTTTTCCTGCATTAATATTTCCACTACAGTACTTTGTCCCATAATAACAGGAAAATTTTGCACATGTACAACAATGAATKAAAAAAATGAATATATTCATTTGATTGTTGTAATGGGAGGAATATACATTAATTGGACAAGGTTGTGGAATAACCAAGAATCCTGAGGTGGCTGGTACAAGAGGRCCATACTTGCAATACTAAGCTAAAGTGTATTTGCAGTACGTCACTCAAAATAWCTACAAGAATAATCATGGGCATTGGAGTCATTGCTTCCCTGCAAATATATTAGGACACAATTTTTAAGTTCTTGGGAATCAGATATACCTAGAGCTACACTGGAATYTGTATTCTAAAAGCATGTAAAGGCAGAGTATTCTGCTGCTAGGATGTTAAATAAATAAAAACATTAACTTTTATCTACAGTTGGTCTAAACTTGCAACAAAGCAAGTACACAGTCTTCTGAAATTTTTTCTTGTCTTGTACACTTCCCTAAGCAAATTAGTCAAAATTAAATAGTTTGACCTTTGTTAAGGATTTCTTCAGCAATATTTATTAAAAACTGTTTACAAAAAATTATAGACACAAATATTTTGGAGGGATCAGTATACTCATTGCAGAATTGTCATGTTAATGGTATCTTGCAATTAATTATCTGAAATTATCTTGCAAGAACTGATTGAAATTCAGGAAAGTAAATTCAGGATAGCACTTCTAAACAGAAATAGTTAATTATGCACATTCATGATGGGTCCCAACAGGTTCTTAATTATTTCACACTGCAAAGGGAGCAATCCTCATTGCACCTATATATAACCTGTAAGGTGTGTGAAACAAACTCTGTGCTGTTGACAAAGCCTTAGCTATATTGCAAATGAACATACATCTAAAAGTATCAGGGAACTTGAGATTGCTTTGACTGCATTATTCAGAAGCCTGACAAATTCAAAACAATTCTAAAAACTTTACTAAACTGATATTTCATTAACAATGCTAACAGTTTATTTCATTTATTCAATTATTAGTAGTAATATTCACTAGTCTTAACACTTAATTCTTTTAGGAGATTGCTACTCTTCTCTACCTATATAAAAGTGTTAATTGTTAACACCTATATCACATGTGAGCTGCAAGTGTACAGCACCAGGGTGCTAATGCTGCATATTTAGCAGTGATGGGCCATGGATCTGGGGGGTTCTTGGTCTCCAGGCTTATTTGCAGAGTCTGCTCCTTTTATTTTTACTCGTCGTTTTGCAAAATTCACTGTTGGGGTGACTGCATAAATATTTTCCAATGTCTGCTGTGTGAAGAGCACAGATCTCTGTTTGTTGGGTTAGTGGTCAGATTGCCCACACTCTTCAGTAAAAGGCCCATACTTTGTGCTTAGGTATGTCAGCACAATGTCACAAAATATTTACATTATTTTAGTAYATGTAGATTTCAATTCAAGACAAGCTAATATTATTGTATTCTAATTAATATATTTTTGTAATTTACATCACAAGCCTTTTCTTTGATCACAGTCAGAAACACCTGTCTGGTTTGGGGCTTGAAATTTAAAAAGACGTGTGGGTATATCACAAAAAATACAGAAAAGAACAGTGAAGATGATTGGAGATTTAGGAAACTTGTTTATGAAAAAACTTGGGCAAAACTAGGATTTTTCAGCCTATGATTTTATCTTTTTTCCTCCACACATCCTCTCTGTCATTAAGCACRGACAGAGCACTTGCTAGCACCTAGCCTGGCACTGCAGCACCATGATGCCATAGGTGCTGCTGCAGAAAGCACCCTGTACAGGATTTACAGCAAAGTTTATAGGCTGAAGTCTATTTGACACAAAAACACACTAATGTGTCTGTGACAGCTGGGCCAGAGGGTAAAATTGTGAAAGTTAGGAGAATGATGGAAAATCCTGAAATCCCAGCTGGTGTGAGATTTCCCTTGTGGTTTGACTGACAACATTMGAACCATGTACTTGAGCTCTCCTTTCTGTGGTGAAGTTGAAATAGACATTGAAAAATAGAAATTGAAAACAGATCTTCTGTGAAAAAATAATTTTCAGTAAATAAGTTACAGAACTCTTGTACACTTTCAAGAGGGTACCCCCAGTGTGAATATTGCTGACTGTTCTCTTGCTTGGAAGGCTGGAGATGTGTTGAGAGAATCCCAGCAGAATGAAGGCCGCACAGGAGATACTAACAAGACCCTTGTAAGATTATGGCTATTTATTTCATGTTTTCTCATGTACAAAAAAACAAGTATTCTCAATTTGCTAATATTGTTTTGAGAATAAATAACTTGATGTGTTCTTGCATGGTAAGATCCTGCATTTATAAGCCTCTGCTGTGTTCTGTGCATCACCCATGCCCACAGACACCTGGCATGATGGGCTTTTGCTTAAAAAAACACAAATTAAATAAGCATGAGAATTTGCAATTTTTTTTCTACCAATTATAAGGATGCATTAAGTGTCTGGGCTGAAGAACCTTCATCACTGGGGTGTATGACCCTGGATTTTCTAGATGTCTGTAAGGACAGGGGAAGAAACCCTTCCCAGCACAAAAAATCAATATCATTGTTCATGATGAGCAAGTATTTCTATGACTGTCTTCTAATGATTCTATCTTTATAATTCACAGGGCTTCAGTGAGACTTCCATGCTGTTATGTGGGGATTAAACTTGATTTATAATCTTTAAGCTATGATATAAATTAGTTKTGTTGATAGCTTTCTTTACCACTCTTTCTTCTGTAGGAAGTGACTGAGTAGTTTTTTAAAAAAGACAATTTGAAAATATTGTCTTTCTGTATATCACCTGCCATGTTGCTCAAAGCTCCATCCTCCCTGGCCTTCAACACATTCACACAATTTGCAACATTAATCTAAAGTTTTTGTCTCAGAAATCATTGCAGTAGATGGAAATGTAACCATCAAAATAGTGAAACCTGTGTAACTAGTACATACAGTCTGACCTGGCTTTCCAAAAGAGGGCTTCAGAAGCCTTTGCCATGTAAGAACATGTAAAAAAAATATGTCACCTATTAGGAATACAAATATTTTCCATTCTTCCACTCTGTGCTAGAAAATCTGACACTAAGAGGTGAAATGCAGTTATTGCTTGAAAAGCACTTATCCTACACTCATTTTAAAAAAGAACATTTCTGTAGACTTTGTTCCTTTGTCCATTGTGGTTTTCTTTGTCAGTTATGTGTTGCTGATTTTCCCCTTTTATTCATCAGTGGATTTCATCTCAGCAATACTGCAACTTTTTCTGATCTTCATCTTCAGTTGAGCAGAGGGGATTTTTTAATTTGTTTGTTTTTCCAGTGTGGCTCTTTTATAGTCTATGTTTTAAAATTTATTTTTAAGAAAGACTCGTGTTTAAAAGCAAGGTCTACACAAAGTGCACTAAGCACATTTTTATATACTATTTTATGCCCTTTCTGGCAGTAAAAGTCAATTCTGAATTGCTTTAGCAAGAACTATAAAAATGTAAATTGCTAAGATCTGATTTGGTCTCATTGCCTGAGCTGAGTTCTAACAGCTAAATCTAGAATATATAGCTGCTGAAGCTTATTAATACAGGGTAATTTACATATTCAGAAGGATCCTGTTGTAGTCTGCTCTTCTCAGTTAATAAAAGATGAATGAGAAAAAGCTCCAGGGGTCATCTAAACAAGGTTCTAAATTTGAAAATTTTGCCTTCACATAAAATTTAGAATTCCTTTAGAATTAGATCAGCTTATAGGGTCTCATTCCCCCTTTTTTTATTTTTTGAAGGGGGTTTCAAATAACAAAATATATTATTTCATTTCATATAGGTTGCAATTTTAGAAAAAAAATCTATAAAGAAACCTAAAGATATTGCTTTGTCTTTGATCCTTAATGATCCAAATCAAATGTAGTAAAATTTTCCAATCATATCTCTGTGATTAAACAAGAGAGAGGTATATGTATACTAAAAGTCACATTCTGTATTTTTGCAGAAATTTTGTAAAATCATTCCAGCTTATGCCACAATACAGTGAAGTAGAGAAAACTATGGATTTTCCCCCTCTATTAGCTGTTTGATAGTAGATCCTGATCCAGCCAGTCATATGTGTACTCTGCACACAAATAACCTTCAGCAAAAGGAATCTGCAAGAACACATAAAGAAGATAAGAATGTTTATATATTTCACATATTGTATGTAATAGCTGTGTCATGCTTACTTCATGAGTGGACATTCTTTTAATTTAAATAGGCTACTTAAACCCCATCAATTTTTCAGTAGAAGCAGCTTGTCAGTAATAGTCTGATTAATTGCAACATGAGAAGATAGACTCTGCAAAAAGCTCAAAATGTTAAACAAACTTCATGGTCCAATAAACATAAATTTGACAGAAGAAACTTGCTGGCATGAGATCTTTTCAATCTTATGATTCAAAACAGACCAGACATTTGTGTAGATGTTATCTTCAGACCAGCTACCTAGAACGGAATTGACAAACAGAGTGAAATCCCATAAACTGTTTACCACCTGCCATCAATTATATGGTTTTAGTATTCTTGGATATCTGTGGGTAGTACAGCCAGCAAGCAGAGCTATGTGGAACTAATCTAGTACTGCTCAGCTCACATCTAATGGTTCCAGACTGCCCAGCTCACATCATGCTGCCATCATACTGCAAAGCTSCCATACCTTCTCTGTGATTTCTCATGTGCAGCTCCTCACAGCACTGACTCCTTCTTCTTSTTTACAAAGCAACCACCAAACCCCAACTCTCTTCACAACACAACAAACAAACTCCAGCTCTCTCCTCACCCAGCTAACCCACTCTTCTGTAGCACTCTTCTTCTTATTGGACTCAGCTGTGGCCTGCTAAGGGCAAGCCTGCTCCTAATCTTTGGTGATTAGTACAGCTGCAGCTCCTCAGGGGTGAGATTACCTTCTCCACTATTTTCTTACATTCTATCCTCCACAACATCAGATGCTTCCAGACTGCCCAGCTCACAGRTCATATCAAGCAATTCCAGTGTCAGGCTCACACCTTCAGCAGAGCTGCCCCACATCTTTCAGAGATATCACTTCTAAAGACTTTGGTCAAGAACACATCAGACCTCTAGGTGTTCTCAAGAAGGGAGAAACAGATTATTAGCAGGAAGAAAGTACTTCCATTTAAACCATTTGGTGATTTTTCCACTCTTTTCTTTATATAAACCTAACTTTCACTATAATAATTGTTCAGCGACCCTCAAATGAAGGGAATGACTGCAGGTGGGATAAAGTTGCAGTTTACAATCTAAATTCTGTGGTTACTGCTCTGGTTATTGAAATTTTTGTGTAAGAAGAGAATATATGATGGGACTTTATCCCAAGGAAATGTGTTGCCAGTGCACAAAGATGCACAAAATTTAAGCTAAGCCATCGGGGTATATGTTATTTAAAAATGAGAGAGATGTGAAGTCTAGTAAAGCCATGGACATTTAGATTTGCCAAGATTTACAAAAATACTTTCAAAACACTGTAGAATGAGTAGTTCTAATAGTATGGACATAATTTATTATTCTCATTATATTCTCAATATTATTCTCATTATATTCTCAATGAAGAGAATTCTGGCTGATATACCCTGAATTTTTCCTAGAAAGTAAATATAATCTCTTCCTCAAGTTTTTATTTACAGGGAAGCAAGCAATCACAGACTTTTTCAGAGCCGCACAAAAACTTTGGCACCCCACAAGTCACTCAGAAAAGTTCATATCRCCAGCAATAAGATGGCAGCAGGTACTTTAACTTGACCACCTTTATCCACACAAAGAGACAGCATTTGTGACTTAGATTAAAAAACCACACTTGACACAACAGTGTTTAGGTAGAGGAGCATTCTTTGCTAGTAGAGTTTATGATATCTTGGTTATATCTCATCCTGACACTTTAATTAGAAACTTAGACTTAATGCTTTTATCTTTTCTATTCTGTGATAAATGTAAGCAGTAGTTTAGTTGAGGTTTCTAAACTTATTCAGACACTTCAAGATGCATACAGAACTGGAGTAGGATTTACGAAATGCTGTAGAAACTAATTAGGAATTTAATAGGGTGCTTCTGAAATTCAAATTGGGTGGATATTTAAATTTGTAACAGCCCCTTTTGAATAAAAAACTAAGTAGTATAGGCTCTAGGAAAAAAAAGAATATTTATTTAATCTTTTAAATTAAATTTCAAATTTAATAGGCCGAGAAAATTTATTTATTTTGTTGTTTATGTCTCTGATTCAGATTGCTTTGCTCTTTATGTAGCAGTGCAGTGAGAATCTCCACATGCAATAATGCAATTCAGTGCAATTTATTTTTCATAGTGGCTTTTATATCATATACTCTAAAACCATCCATTTTTGTATTAAAGACCTTATGACAGTGAACAATGAACAGTTTAACAACAGTAAAGAAAACTATTTTATTTTCAAAGTAGATAATCTGTGACATCCTGGGAGAAAAAAGTAGCTGTGGTGGGTTGACACTGTCTGGGTGCCAGGTGCCCACCAAATCTGCTCTACCTTTCTCAGCTGGACAGGAAAGAGAAAWYGTAACACAGGGCACGTGGGTTGAGATCAGAGCAGGGAGGGATCACTCACCAGTAAATGTCATGGGCAAAACACATTGGACTTGGGGAAATTATTTTAATTTACCAAAAATAAATGGGAGAACAATAATGAAAAATAAAATCAAATCTTAAAAACACCTTCCCCCTATCGGTCCCTTGTTCACAGCCTCCGGTGTGGTGCACAATTCTCTACCAACTCCCAGAGCAGCAGCACAGGAACATGAGCTGTGGTCATTTCTTCACCTGTTGTCTCTGCACCTCCTTCCTCCTCAGGGGAAGGACTCCTCACACTCTTGGTCTGATCCAGAGAGGGGGGCCCCTCCCATGGCAGACCGTCCTCCTTGAGCTTCTCCAAAGTGTGTCCTTCCCTGAAGGTGCAGTTCTTCATGAACTGCTCCAGCACCGACTCTCCATGGTGTGCAGTCCTTCAGGAACAGCCTGGTCCCCCATAGGGTCACCCCAGAGAGGGCTCCTCTCTCCAAGGGGCCGCAGGTCCTGCCAGGACCCTGTTCCACTGCAGGCTTCCCACCAGGTCACAGCCTGCTTTGGGCACCCACCTGCTGCACCACAGACCTCCATGGACTGCAGGGGCACAGCTGCCTCACCAGGGGCTTCCCCGTGCGCTGCAAGAGAATCCCTGCTTTGGCATCTGGAGCACCTTCTCTCCTGGCTTCTTCACTTGCCTTGGTGCCTGCAGAGTAGTTCCTCCCACATATTCTCACCCCACTCTGGCTGCAATTGYTTCTGCACTGTAACTTTTCCTCTTGCTAAACTGYGCTACCCCAGGAGCTCTCCCACTGYCACTGCTGGGCTCATCCATGGCCTGTGGGAGGGTCAGTCTTGGAGCCAGCTGGCATTGGCTCTCTTGGACATGGAGGAAGCTTCTGGCAGCTTCTAACAGAGAACATCCTGGTGAGCCTCCTGATGCCAAATCCTGGCCACAAAAAGCCACTACAGCACTACACTGGGTTTCAAGTGAAATATGAAAAGACTTTTGATGGTGTTCCCAGTACAAAGTGAAAAAAAAGCAATAAAGAAATATTTAGTAAGAAATTAAAATATGAAAACCTTCTAATAGATTAGGTTCTACAAGTGCATGTGACTATGAAGTTATAAAACTCACTGATCACTAATTTAAAATTTCCTTGTTATAAAAATGTAGTTTAAAAGTAGGAAAACTAAATTTGTTGATTAGTGGAAGAGTAGTTTCTCTAGTTGGGGACAACTGAGTGAAATATTAAGATTAGATATGGTGAATGTATTTTCAACAAAATAACCTCAACTGGATAATAAATTTTTGGCGTTCATATAACTGATGAGAAAGTATCTTTCTGTGAAGGGGTTCTTAGGGGTAGAAGTTATATATTGGTACATATAAAAGAGATAAATGCCTCAAGATTTAAAATAAAGTCCTTGAAAGCAGTGATGGAGCTTCAAATCCCCTACTATGGTCAGTGCAATATGTTCTACATTGATTATCTGATTACAGCACTACTGAATGTCATAGGAGGATTTTCTTTCAGTCTCTTCTTGTGACTTGTTCCATGCTGTATAAGATATCCATTACTTCTTTGGATCAGATTACTGTAATTAATAGGTTTAAAAGTATGTTGCAGATAAAGATTTTGAACTAAAAATTATCATACCCCATTTAGAAATAGGAGATTCTCCTTCAGCGTTTTATTGAAAAATAGCAAAATGCTGAGTTTGGGAGTTATTTTTTTTTCTTTTTTACTTTTGATCAGAGTAGTGAGAGATTTTAATAACATTTTATTTCAATAAAGTAGATTTTTTTTTCCTGAAAGTTCACATTTCCAGCTCCTAAGTTCCAAGAAAAGTTAACACAGTCTCAAAAAAACAATAGCTATGAGAAGGCATTTCACTTGTTATTAAATCTGGGTGTTCTGAAGTCTCTGGCACTTTGTATCATATTGGAATGACACAATATCATTCCAATATTTTGTGTAATGTGAAATTGTGCTTCATCCATTACAAGACTACATACATTCTCAAGGAAAATATAGGAATGGTATCTTTATCTCTGAGGAGATTAGTATATTCTTAAATTTAAATAAAATAAGTACCTGTATAAAATAGTCAAAATGCCACCTTCCCAAGGAGAATTTCAACCACCTAGTTTCTAATGTTTGCTGATGTCAAATGGTATTTTTTKAATTCCAAAACTGTTAAAGAAATCTGCTTCACACTGATGGGCTGCTGAGAAGACTTCATCAATTAAATAAAACTTGTTAATTGCAGCTGCAACCTGAAACAGATGCCTCTGTGACAGTGTGGATTCTAAATTTTGCTAAGCCTGTCTAGACCTGTATTTAACAAGTACTCATGATCTGCAAAATTATTATGTTCTACAAATCCCAATGTATGTTTGAGATATAAAACGACTGACCAGAAAAAAAAAAACAGGTGGAGGTGACTGTTGTAAAACAGATGCTGTGATAAAGCTCATCCTGAAGCCTGATGGAATGATAATGCCTCCACTGACTGAAGGTGTGCACTATTACAGATATAACCAACACAGTCCAGAAGTGGAGCTGTTGTGCAGCCAGCATCCTTGAGTTTCCAAGACCAAACTGGATAAAGCCCTGAGCAACCGAACCTGAGCAGAGTTTTGTCCCTGCTTCAAGAAGGGCTTGTAGTGGAAACCTGCTGAGGTCCCTCCCAGCCTGAATTATCCCATAACTTGTGGTATCAACCCTGTTTGCACTTTGCAACAGCACAGATTTCTCAGGTTGTTCTGGGTTCCCAGAATTTGGGTCTTGTTGCACAGACAGCCACATACAAATTGTTAAAATATATATATWTATAATTCATGGAATTTTGAATGGCATAAATGCTCAGTATCTTAAATCAGTCGACTGCCTCTAGTATGCAGAGATTACTTGGGGAACTATCAGTACACAGTGTGCATAGTCACAGTGCCACAAACTTTTAAAAACTGTCTGCACTAAGGATGTAACTTTAAAAAATCTTGGCTTTCATCCTTATGAAACTCCATATATGTTGCCACAGTGTTTGTGAAGAATTAATCTTTTATCTTCACAGATGTAGGATACACAGCTTAGTAATATACTTGGAGTTGAGAGCCTGTATGCTTTCAGTAGAGATCATTCCAATATGATACATTAGACTTGAAGTATGATCTCAGAAAAGCAAGATGATATTTTTTGGAATGCAAGTCTACATCCTCTGTAAAAAAGGGACAAAGAGCACTTACTTCTTCTGTTCTTTCTGTAAGGAATGTTGCATCCTTCATAAACACCCTCTTCACCTTCTTTGGAGATTTTTCAATATTTTATTCAAATATAAAAGAAAATATATTATATATTCAAAATGAGTTAGTGATATCTAGAAGAAAAACAAATAAATCAAGACAGTGAGTTTTATGTTTGTGACAAGGAGATAAAACTGTCAAGCTTGTTCCACAAAGACTCTGTTTTGTCTCTCTACATGTCCACTCTCATAACTTGAGTGTTGTGAGACAGACCATGGTGTAGATTATGTCTGACCTGGCTGGCATGAAGAAAGCTCTGCTGAAGAAAATGCATTTTTAGACTACTGTGTAATACATACCCTTCATCAAGGAAGATTAAAACATCACTCTCTTGGTAATTTCCTAATTATATGGATAAGATATATTATTTTAAACAACCTGTTAGAAATCTATCATCTTTGAAACTATGGACTCTCAAGGTACCACAGGCAGCTAATGACAGGCTAATCAAGTAGATTTTTAAGCTCAGTTCATCCTTCTCTGTATAGCTTAATTCAGGGTTGGAATGTTATCGCAGAAAATATTGTGTATTTGCACAGTACCAACAGTTGATTAGTACTCTTTCCAATAAATATTACATGAAAACCAGACCCTAACAGACTTTTAGCCACAGCCTTTTACATTACTAAAATAAGCTAATTAACATTTTGAAATTCTTTCATAATCAMAAATGAGAAATTTTTCTTATTTTAAATTTCCACGTCGTCTAACTTATACTGTTATTCCTGAACTATTTCTGTTGTTGGGCACTTGATATTTTATTTAATATAACATACTCTAATGGTTAACATTACATCTACATTATTCAGAATACCATTTTCATATTGGATAGATTTATTCATCACACTTTATAAATGTGTGTGTGTGTGTGTATGTGTGAGGCATTCACCCTTTACTCTTAATATAGCAGTGAAGTCAGCACTTTTAGGCCGGCAGTCATCTTGATCTGTTTTCAATTGACTGCTTTTGTATGAGATGAATTATGCTCAAAAAGTACTCCTTTGTCTGATTAGGTTTAAGCATGCAAAAGACGACTGGCTCAGATATAGAGGATCTCTCTTTAAATGCTGACATTTGATAAGATGCATCAGCTCTCCCAAATCCACAACTGGACATATATGAACCATTTCCAACAATCAACCTGCAGTCTAAGTACATCTATTGCATTCAAAATAAATAGACAAAAATTATCTAGAGATAAATAATCAAATCAAATGAATAAAACTCCTGTTAATTATCAAATAATGTTCAAATATTTTTGTCCTGTAAAATAGCRCAGTAAAAAAATAATGTTACTATGAAATTAATGTAATGCTAAAAATGTTTATTTCCTTTCAGTAGAGGGAGCTTAGGATTGCATAGGACATATGTGCTTCCCAGCTTCATGTTTAATTATATTAATTCAAACTATAAAAAACCTTGTATCCTGAAAAGCCCCTCTTGATGCTTGATTATCATGCATTTTCAGTCAYTATCAATTAACATTTTACAAAAATAATTATCTTGTATTATATTCATTAATTAAATCAATCACTTCTTTCATACAGGAAAATATCTCATTACATACYTATTTCACTTTTATAACCAAGACCAATACTTAATATAGGAACATCCAGGTCAACATTAGCAACTAAAAGAACATTTAAGCAGGCATCTCAAAAATTTAATTTCTGTTTGAAAGCCCCCATTAAAATGATTGATGAAATCTTTGATTGAACAATAAACACTTTCACGTAGGTGCCAAACTCAAAGTGACCAAGATGTTAGGTTGACAGATGCAGTAGATCATGTTCCAGGCCTTGTTTTTTCTTTTCTCTTTTGACATGAGCTAGTTAACATTTCAATCACCTAGGAATTAAGAACTTTGAGCACCATTGACTAGCATCAGCACTAACCATTGACCTTGCCAATACAGTAGCTAAATTTCTGAAGCTGTCTACAGAACTTCTCAGTCAGCTTTGCAGCAAATGTCAGTCTCCATCTCTGCATTGAAAACAGGCTGTAAGGAAAATGATTMATTGTTCTCAACATTATATCTGAACTGGGCACTGCAGCTACTAAAATGGTACTTACTTTACTTACTTAAATGATATAAATTAAACAGAAAACCACCAACAACAATTGTTCAGCACTGGACCACAAGTCAAGTCTTATTTCATATATACGAGATTTTTTTWAAAGTAAGCTTGGTCAGCAATCTGTAGTCTTTAGGTTTTGTAGTATCAAAGGAAACTTTGTCTGAGCCCTGCTGTGGAATGGTATTGTGGGTTTATTGTGTTCTGAAAGTTCTGCTGGTTATGGTGTTGAATTTTAGCAGAATACTTTTCTCTTCAAATCAGATCTATTTGCAGATTAAAACCTCAAATAAAAAAAAAAGTCATACAACCATATTGTTTTCTTCTAATTCAGCACACAATAGTCTCAGGTGTTATTCTGAGAATAAATATCAGGATCAGAGGCTCTATGAGTGAAAGTGTCTCCAAGCTCTCCCTGCAAAGAAGGGTCTCTGCTCAGTGCCCTTGATCATTTCATGATCCAAGAGTGGTCAGGCATGAGCCAGCTGTGGACAAGGTGGGACAAGTGGAGGCAGTAGCTTGGCTTGTCACCCACTGCACTCATTGGCACCTCTGCAGCCCTGTGGAAGCAGGTATGGAAACTGCAGATGTGTCCAGGGARATGAGCTGTGCTTTAGCTCATTAGGTGATAACACACCTAGCAAGCCATGGCTTGTCTCACATAGCAGATTTGTGAATACAAATGGAAACTTAAATCTGTCCTGTTGATCAGTTTATAAAAGTAACCTTTGTACTATGGGGGAAAAAAATTTCTGGTAACAAGGCTGTAACTTTGACCATGATTACCTATATAGGTAAATATTGTGGTATTTGCATTAGGTTATTGTGTGGRATTGAATTCCAGTAGAAGGTGAAAAGTCAGGCTTCTTCTCTTTTTGTAGAAATTACAGYCCAAAAAGATTAGTACCCCTAAATGAACAGAACCAAAATGTATGAAACAAGATACAGCCCACAAGAGGGAATGCATTTCAGAAACATGCCTTCCTCCTACACAGGGATAAAATATTGGTATGGATACAGCTGGTATTGCACTTCCTGCCACCACAGAGAAAGTTTATATTTCAGGGAATTTTCAAAGACAAAATAGCAAGAACATGTAAATAAAATATAAGCTCTTTGCCTTCATATTGGATTTTTTTCCTTGGTAGGTGCTGTCATTTTCTTCAACAAAATGACAGGCCATCAAACAAGGAATTTATGTTTTCCAGAGTTACATTTGTTCTTTCTTTTATGGTTGATATATAATTATAAAAGGTAGTACCTGTTTTCTTTGTTATTGATCTCAAAGAAGGGTTTTTTTTTGTAAGCAGAAATATTTGCAACAAAACAAATAAGGCCCRTRGAAGGGCCTTGCACTGACAGTCTTYTCTGAGCTTCTCTCATGCTCTGGAARGAGGATACAGAGAAAATTAATGCAGGTGAAACATCTATGTATTAAAGAATGTAAGAAATCTGACTTCTCTGAGTTCCTATGATCCTACTCTGGCAAGTGAGGACCATCAGCCTTTCCTCTAACTGCTGAAAAATTGGAGAAATCCCTCTCAGCTCTTGCCTCTCATCTTGGCTGCTGCCAGCATAGTGACACGAGCTCTTTGCTAGTGGGTGCTTGCCTGGCAGGCAGCAATGTTTGTGTGCTTCTCCCAGGAGGAAATGCTTCTCTGCMTGTGTGCACAGTGCCCAGGGACTCCCAGAAACAGAAATCTGTTTCCCCTAGAAGGGGAAATGACCTGTTGGTTTCCAGGACTGACCGSAGGGTTGGCAAGGACAGCAGCAAAAGCTGACACATCCAAGCGGCCACAGAGGCTGGGGAGGTGTCTGAGCTCCTAGGCACACAGTTTTCTTGCCACTTAATTCACATTTACACAATTATTCTCACAACTGGAAGGGGCAAAACTATGTTTCTAAATAAAAGCCTGACCTTTGCAGATATGATGACATTTGCCAAAGGGAACATGCCTTTTTCTTAGCATTTTTCAAGCCTTGATTACAGTGTGTTTTATATAGTCCAAAGTGTCTAGGAGAGAGAGAAAAAGGAAAGAAAGGGAGGAAGCAAATATATTTTTAAACATACACACAAATTTGAACACAAATGCTGCATCTATAGCTGGATTTAGAAATTAAAATTGGAGAGGGTCTCTGAAGTCATTAAGAGAAATCCCTTCCTGTCACACACATTTTACTTAATGTTAGCACAGTAGCATCTTCCTTACAGATAAGCATGAGCCTATTCACATGCAGTAACTCTGTTGATCAGAGCTGTATATTAGACATTCTTATCACATATCTATTGACTAATGCAGATGCACTGTGCCTATTATTTCCCTTCTACTCTCAGTGGGATGAAGGAAAAGTGAGTTATGTAAAGCCCCCAGTAATTAAATTTTCTTGAACTAGTGAGCTAGCATATCAAAAGATAGAATGACCACGAACTATAATGTGTTCCACTCCAAACTATTTTCTTTACATTTCTAATGCAAAGCAAGGATCTTGGTAAATTAAAACAGGTTTGCTTGAATAAATTTAATTAGGTTCACACAGCATGCTATTTCTCATTTTCACAACTTTCATGTCTAACTCTGTCACTCTTTAATTTTCGTTGTTAGGGTGTGGTTTTCTCTCTATGTTTCCAGCTTTTGGTGTTGTATTTACGAGGAACGGCCACTAGAGTGCTGCAAGTATCCATTGAAGCTGCAGTTGAGTACATTTACCCTCAGTATTTCAGTTACAGAGATACTTTTAATATATATTTATCACACACACATTTTCTTTTGAAGAAGAGCTTGATGCTAAGTAAATACCTAGAAAACATTAAAATGTCCGTGTATATAAATATCAGATCTGATATTTTTGTGTGTATGGAAAAGATGTATATGACTGCTTACCATGTAGTTTAAAATTCCATAATAGTTTAGAGGATTGACAGTTACATTATGTACACCATTGTGATTTAAAGGGTTACCAAGTAACCACTACTAAGTACCCATTTTCTTGTTTAAGCTATCTGTAGCATTATTGATGCAACTATAATGGGAGTGCCTCAGGTCTGTTGTCAGTTTCTGAATTGAGACTAACAGATGATACAGACAAAATTTGTTTTTGAAACTTGTTTGAGGGCTAATATGAAAATCATCATAGAAATCTCAGTCCTTACTCAAAGTTTGGGCCAAATCTGTTAAACAGAACAAGTCCAAGAAGGAGTCACAGTTTTCTGGCCAAAACGGATACACTTTCCTTCCCTGGGATAAGCGCTGAATCCAATAAAAGACAACCCACTCACCCCTGACATACCATGGAATCATGAAGTCATAGATCCATGGAGTCATAGAATCATGAACTCATGGAACCATGGAATGTTGCGCATTGAAAGGGACTGTCAAGATCTTCTCGTTCCAACCCCCAYGCCATGGTAGGGACACCTTCCACTAGACTGGGTTGCTCGAAGCCCCATCCAACCTGGCCACTTCCAGCAATGGGGCATCCACAACTTCTTTGGGAAAAATGTTCCAGTTCCTCACCACCTCTCTGTCTGTCTATTCTAAACCAATTCTCTTTCAATTTAAGGCCATTCCCCCTTATTCTATTACTAGAGACCCTTTTAAAGGGTCCCTGACAGGTTTCTTCAGGGCCTCTTAGGGTACTGGAAGGGTCTATAAGCCGGAACTGTCTCTTCCCCCAGCTGAACAGCCTCAGCTCTCTCAGCCTGTCTCCACAGGAGAGGTGCTCCAGGCCTTGCATCACCTTTGTGGCCACCTCCAGACTGTCCTATGGCCCACATTCCTTTTATATTGAGGGCCCCAGAGCTGGATGCAGCACTGCAGGTGGGGTCTCACCAGAGCAGAGCAGAGGGGCAGAATCCTCTCCCTGGCCCTGCTGCTTTTGGTCCAGCCCAGGAGACAACTGACCCTCAGGGCTGGGAGTGCACATTGCTGGGTCTTGTCCAGCCTCATTATCAACACCCCAAATCCTCCTCAGCAGAGCTACTCTCAATCTGTTCTCCACCCAGCCTTTGTTGTACTTGGAGTTGCTTTGATCCACATGCAGAACCTCACTGGCCTCTTGAACATCTCGAGGTTTTCATGGGCTCTTAGTACCCTTGTTCTTCCCTGCCTGTGATTAGTCCCTTTATAACAGCAGCTGTAGGAATAGYAGCCTGACTGGGAAAGATGATAGGAGCCCTTTTACTACAGCCTATTAAGTGTTGAGGAGAAGCCAAGGGCCATCTCATGTTTCTGTGGTTTTAAGGTTGACCTTGGCCCTGTCTTGTACAGCAGAAGCTGTCTTGGTCAGACTCCTTCATAACCAGAAGCCAGAGGAAGGAACTGAAATTAAAAAMAAAATTTAAAAAGCAGACAAAATCTGCTTGAGCTGCTACACCTCTGACTGTSTAGTTTAACTTATTCTAAAAGAGATATAAAAACATCACTTTAAAGCTAGGCAAAGACAAAGCCAAAGTATAATAATACCAAAAGGTTAAGAAGGGAAAGATTAAAGGTGGGAAGTCTTATCAGAAAGAAGCTGATACTGGGGTGAAGATRAAAACCGAGCACTTCCAGCTTGCTCTGAGGAGTATATCAGGACACAGCACAGAAAAGGGAAAGACTGTTGGGACAAATAGATTAACAAATAAAGTAACAGTTAAAGAATTATAAAAACTGGCATTGCAAAGCGCTGTTACAAGTGAAAGCTTAAAAAAATYCTTGCAAGACCCTGAGAGACGAGGACAACTGAGGTCACTGTAACTATGACGACCAGCAAAATGGACAGAGGAAAAGAACAGGCAAARAAAACTGAAACCAGGATGATTTGACACACACACATGCTCTTTCTGATCACTCAGGGGAAAAGGAAAGTGGAATGAAGGTGAAAAAGCAATTCAACGGTAAGTAGAGATGGGCAGGGTTTCTTTTGCCTTCTTCCTTTGGTTGGTATTAAATTCCTTTCCATTTCACACCTTCCATCCTAAATTGGYAGTGTCAAATTCTGTTTAAAGATAATGAAGGATGTGTTTTCAAAGTGTTCAGCATTTAATACCCCTTTTAAATGTCACTGTGTTCTAGGAATTTCTAAGATTGCTAAGCTTTTCATCAACCTTATTTTTTTCCCCTTTTATAMTTACTTTACATGGTAAACTCAAAGACCAAGCATAGAAATGTCTGGAAATCCCCAAATATCAGCTATTGCAAACACATGGATTAATAATGATTTACCTAATCACCAATGTGGAATTAATCCCTGTAAACATATGAGAACAATTTGGCTCAGGAGGTAATACCAGTGCATCAAATTCTTCTTTCATGCAAGTGCATGCCAACTCATTGACTGATGTCATACTATTGATTTTTCCTTTCAGGATGTTGCAGTGCGTTGCAATTTCCCATCTCAGACTTCCCTGTCCCCCAGGTGCRCCAACTTCCCCTCYCCCTCTTGCTAAATGCTGTCASTCAACCTTATCGTTCCAGCAGGGGCGTCGTCTGATTGGCAAAAGTTCAAAGGATGCCCCTCACCCTGGGGGTCATTGGGTTAGCCARGTGTCACTTGTCCCCTGAGACCCCGCCCCTCMCACCTGKTTGGTGYCTTACCTGTCCCTTCCCTCCCCCTGCCCGGARCTTAAAAGACAATCAGACCAYGTGGYTGGGATTCTAATGGGGCTGTTACCAACATTCAGATGTCTGTGACCCTGGAATAAAATTCTGGATTTAACCCTCCGTTGGAATCCGCTCCTTTTTACTCTTCACCTAGCCAAAGGACTTCTTCAGAGGTAAAGCCTGAGTTCCTACAAGCCTGGACTTGGTTTCGAGTGCCCAGCTGCTACATCCAGCCAGCCAGGGGCAGCTGCTGTGGTATTTCAGCACACAGGAAACTTGTATTTTAAGTGATTTCATATTTTAATGCAGAACATAATCATCAGTGATTATGATGAATAAGGGAAAGTGAAATAAGTAGAAATGCTCTATGTCCTAAGGAAGGACCAGAGGGTATCTATGACCCTGATAAAGAGAGGAAACTTTTTACAGCTGCATGAACACCTGTGCAATGAAAGATATCTTGTCTGGGAAAAACATGCATGGTCTGTGAAAGGGCTGGATCTTGAAAGGACCCAGAACCCTTGTTGATACTTCCTGAAAACACAATACACAGCTTTACTCAACTGCAGCTTTAAGTGCCAGTCTGGTCTCTTGCAAGACAACCAGTGTTCAGATAAATCAATCAAACTTCTTCAGTGCTTGTGCTAAACTTCTGCTCAGAGGGAAGCAGTGTGTTTACCTTATTGTGCCGTGTCTGCTGCTAGAAGTGGGGTTTACTTTGATCTCTACACTATGTTTTTATAGGTAATGCAAGGTCCAGAATGGGAAGGGGCAGTGACACGAAGAAATAGGACTAAACCAGCAGAGGTCTTCTCACAGGTTATTTATTGTAGACTTTAAATTATTGCACCAATGAAATAGTTGTTGAAAACTTCAGGAGATTTTTACTTCAGTGGCAAAGAGTGACAAGATCTTGTCTGTGTGCATTTRAGACCCTATGTATATCCCTTTGAATAACATAAGCAATTCATCTGCTGCATTTGGCAAAGTACCAGAAGGGGTAGTCTGCTGAGAATAAAGGAAGAGGTTTTTTTTCCTTTTAATAGAGATTAGTTGAAAGTCCAAGCACTCTGTAGACTCCTCTCTTAATACCCGAAGTGGCTTAAATTTTCTGATATTTTACGCACAGCTGAATTTCACTCCAGGTACACCAGGAGAGTGAGAAGGAAGAACCAAGGATCAGGAAAAGTGTGTTGAGAATTTCATGGTGATTTGCAAGCAAGTCTGCAGACAACACTTTAGGGCCGAAGCTGCATTTGTGAGCGCTTGTATTGAGTTAGCATCTATATGTGGATAATTCTCAAAACTGGTTCTATTCTTAACACCTCCCTGCATGTGAGATTTTATTTTATATGTTTCTTAGCAATGCTCAGAGATGAGCACAGATAAAACAGATTTTTCCCTTTACCCCTACTTATGTCTATTACCTTTTTTCTGTTCTCAGCAGAGCTCCTGGGACTATAATAGAGGGATCATTATTAAAAAGAAAATYCCCTTAGATATCCTGTTGTATATTGCATTGAACAATTCTGGAAGATTCAGTCACTAAGGAAAAACTTTAGATACTTCAAGTCTCTCTGATTTCCCAAAAGCCAAGTACTTTCATATCTATTCAGAACAGTGATGCAAAGACTATTGTTAGTCTTCATTTTGACCATATCACCTCTTAGAGTGTATTGCTTCACTCATTCTTTCAGTTTTATAATGTAAAACATAACAGGCTTTTTCACTTTCAGGGTCTTCCATGATCTCTCCTCTCCTATCTATCATTTCACATTCACCATGAAGATGTCAGCCCTGTCCCTGAGTCTTTCACCCATCTCATTTTTCAAACAATATTTTTTCAAAATATCTTCCTTTCTTCTTCCCCAGTGTTTAAAATGAACTCCCTGACAATACCTACAATAAAACTTTCCTGCTATTTTTTAAAGTCCCTTAAACTTCTCTTTTTGGAATAATAAATGAAGGATTTTCACTATACCTAGGTACATTACTACTATGTAAAGCTCTAAAGCTTCTTCTTTTCCTCTGATTTTATTTCTCTGTCTGTCTCTGTACATTATTTCTTACTTTCAATTTTTTAATTTCTGATCTGTGGCGCAAAGATAATTTCTGTTCAGTGCTTTCACCAGGCTTAGAACGATGCAGTCCYGAATGCGATGCTGAGCTGTGACTAGAAAAACAAAAAAAAAACCAAAACCTATAGTAGAACTATCTTTGAAGAAAGAGTTTATGTTTTCTAGGGAAAAAAAAAAAGAAGAGTCATTTTCTGAGACCCAAAATGCACAATAAATTAAAAGTTACAATTGTTTACACTCAGAGTGGGAAATGTACTTTCATGTAGCTGCTTAATTTACTTCAGCTTTTCTGGGTGTATACACCTGCTGAATAGCTATTCCAGAATGCCCAGTACCTACTTCAGCAAAAAGCCTCCAAAAGACTGATATTTTTTAAGTTTCTATTACTAGATTTTATAGTTGTGTGGTCAAGAAATTACATCAAAGGTCAAACAGTTAATTGCTACAATAACATTGTTTTTAGAAGGTCTGGGGAAATGAAGGCCCCCATAGCACGGTCAGTTATATCTCTTTGTGACACAGTAATCGCAGAGAGACCTGTTAGTTCTGTTGACTGCAGAGGATAGGAAAGGCTTCAGTTCCCAGCAGTATTTTCTGGATCATAATGCATTATTTTTTCTGAAAAGTAGAAGTAAAATTTGGTATATTTTCTTCCACAGACACCCTCACATAGCACAAAATTTGATTTTATGAAAAAAAATATATGAGTATGCCATCAAATCACTAATCAGGAAATACTAAACAAAAACTAAGGACCAGTAAAAAAGGAAACACTAAATGGGCAGTCAGCAGTAAGAACTCAGTAGCCATTGAAMATCTACAAGCATTACTGTGTGACAAAAAAAGGTAGTATTTATAAAATCCATTTTGTTCAAAAAGGATTAAAATAAGATTAAAGTACACTTATATTTCTAATAAATACAAAAAAAGAGAAGTAAAAGCATATGACTTTATAAATAAAGGAATAATTTCTTTCTGAATGTACAAATTATTTTACCATTACTCTATTCCTGCAACCAAATCTAAGAAAATGACTCATTGTTATATTCTACATTCTGCAACATTTTCTTAATTAGGATTCCATTTTAGTTCCATGTCATTAAAAACAGAGCCATCTTTTACAGAAGAGATGTTTGATCATGTAAACACTTCATGCATAGACCCACTGAATTCCAGCAAAATGTTCAGGACCAGACTAAAATAGAATTTTTTTTAATAATAGAAAAGGCCTAATTCCAAGATAAATAAGCCACAAATGGTTGTTTTGTGGTGACAGTAATTAACACAGAAATACAGTTGAAATAATCTTTCTACCATAACATAATTTTAGCAGCTTGTAGTCTTACAACTTTGTTAAAATCCCTTTTGCTAGTGCCTCATAACATTTTACAGTTCTATTTTCCTGTGAAGATTGGAAAAACAACAGGGGGATTTATTTAAACAGTCATAATGTTGAATTCAAGTAAAATATGGGGTTTAATACACTAGTGTAACCCAACCAATGAAATGTTTGTTGCCTCAGCCATGAATTTCTTCTCTAGGATTACAGACATGATGAGAGTTTCTTTACTGAACARCAATTAGTCCAGGCCCTCCTGATGTTCATCCTGTCTGTCAACACCTGGGATGGTGTTCGCAGCGGGGGGGGGGAGGGTCTTATGATGAGGGAAGAGGCAAGAATGTTGACTCTATGTTTCAGAAGGCTTGATTTATTATTTTATGAAATATATTATATTAAAACTATACTAAAAGAATAGAAAAAAGGATTTCATCAGAAGGCTAGCTAAGAATAGAAAAAAGAATGATAACAAAGGCTTGTGACTGACTGAGACAGTCTGGACAGCTGGACTGTGATTGGCCATTAATTAGAAACGACTACATGAGACCAATCACAGATCCACTTGTTACATTCTASAGCAGCAGGTAATTATTGTTTACATTTTATTCATGAAACCTCTGAGCTTCTCAAGAGAAAAAATCCTAAAGAAAGGATTTTTCAGAAAATATTATAGGTGGCCTTTGAGTCACAGTAAAATATATGCATTGTAAAATATATGTATTGTATAGGTGACCTTGCCCCCATAAGTCCCAGTTGTTCTAATTGGGCTGCAGCTGTGATGTCCTTCAGTGGGCTGCAGCTGTGACTAATGAAGATAACTGGGATAAAAGGGGGTGGGTTGGCCAGTCAGGAAGAGCCTTGAAGGAGCCCTGAAGAAGCAGGAACAATCTGCAGAAGAAGGAGTCAGTGCGGTGAAGAACTGCCTACAAGAAAATCATCAAGAAGGTATGGGACTTTGGAGATATGATGACAACAAATATCATAGCTACAAACACCTGTCCAACCTGCAGTGAAGGAGTGACTTCATCAGGGCACATGTACAAACTTCTGCTGGCCTTAGTCTGGGGACCTTAAGTCCTGGTGTGTGCCTGGCCCTGTCACCACATGGGCACGTCCCACCAGGGAAATGCTTCTAGAACTGGTGGTTGGCTCCTCCAGCCCCACCACGTGCCTGGTCTGGCACAGGACGCACACATGTTGCCCTCTCCATCTGCCATGCACTTCTGGGCTGCACCTTCACAGACAACCAAGAGAAATGTGTGTGGTTTCTGGCCAAGCTGGTGAACAGCACTGAGATTGGCTCAGCTGCTTGGGGCATGGTCCTAATAGTGCCAAGGATGTAGGTTTGATCCTTGTATGGGCTGCKCACTTAAGAGTTGGATTCAATGATCCTCATGGGTGGTTTCTGACTCACAATACTGTGTGGTCATAAGAAGCTGTGCTGAGCTGATACGTGGTTGCCTTGAGCKAGGTCTTAKGAGCTCTCAGAGAAATACATCACACCCAAGRTAGCTCAGCTGCTTCAGATGGCATAAAATTAGCAGGATGGCTTCTGTGGCAGTGTTGGGAACAGAAAAGTTTTAATAAAAGGCAAAATAACAAAGGTCTTTACAGAGGAAAACCAAGCTCRGGCAAGAGGTTCTTGCTCCTGGTAAAACATCTCACAAAAGCGATTAGTTTCTTTGCTTTCTTCTTTTTCTAGTAAATTGCTTAGGTGGGACTTTTTGGCTTCTGTCCAATTGGCTATCCTTAAGTTTGAGTTGAAGTCCTCAAGGTCTTATGAGGCATCTTTTTACCTAATTGAGGAAAGAAACTTCTGGACTTTTTTCCTTTTTTAGGAGACAAAGGATAGTTTTGTCACTCTGTCAACAGGGGGGCACATTCCATCACTGAGCCTTGGAAAAGGTGCTGTCGCTTTTTACAGTGCAGATAGACTTAATTACTATTATTTCATGCCATTGCATCAGCATAAAGGAGGACAGAACGCAGATTCCAAGTCACTAAATAGAATGAACACTGCTTTTTTTTTTTAATTGGGCAGTAGAGTAAATATGATAGGGTCATAATTGCATTTCAAATTAAAGATAACAGCTACAAAAAGCTATGAATTTGTTTACAGTTATAAACAACAGTTTTAAACACCAGTTTGGGCAAATCTTCCTGGAAAACAGAAGAGCCAAGACTTAGTTCAGGATGGTGTTTAACCACAAGTGTAACATTTAATTTTAGCCTCATGAATAAATGCTTTGTAGTTTTAGAATCTGWGAGAAAAAAAATCAACAAAAAATAGTTGAAATATTCTTCTTTGAYTTTTTTATTTTTTAATTTGGAAATAAGTTAAGCAGCTCTGCATTATGGAATTGAGTATTTTTTACAAAGTCTGTCAAACTAAGCAAACAGAAACAAGAAGGCTTGTCTCCTTCTGTAGAAATGACTGCACCGCATGATTTATTTGAAGGTAACCACTGCATCACCTTCCCAAAGAACTTGACTGTTCACAAATAAATTTTTTGTCTTTAATCATTATTCTCAATATCAGAGGGCTTCTCTAGTGCCACTTTTTCATTAGCTTGTTGGTAGATGTGGCTCTCCTCCCCTGAGCTAACCACTTCCAGCAAGAGCCAGGAGAGCAGCTTGATGGCCCTGCAGCCTGCTGGGTGGGTCCAGCCCCAGGGATGCCTTGGGAACAAAGGACAGAAAGGTGCCAGAAGGCAAAGCAGCTGCTGACACCAGCAAGGCATCCCAAATCTTTTAAATTGTGGTGAGAAGCAAACCCCACAGGGGAGAAGATCTGTGGGCTGTTCCTGAGCCCACACCAGAGSAGGGTGATTATGGATCTCTGCCTTGTGATTCCACTGGCCCACACTTCAATAATATGCAAATGTAGTTAAGCGTGGCYAAATAGGCTCCGAGAAAATATCAACAAGGACAAAAAAGCAATTCTGAATGTGCTCCTATGTCTATTACCTGCAATATTTAGATGCTTGAAAGGCCGTTACCCTGTTGGGAATAATTAACTAATTTATTGTGATCAAGACTATGAAGGTAAGTTTCTGCCACCGTGTATCATATTTTCATCCTGGTGATTTTCCCCCCTCCCTTTTAAGTTCTTAGAAGTTCCATGAAGTTTTTCTTGAATTTTCTCTCTTTCATATGAGCTTTATTGTTCTGGGCTCAAAGGTCTTGAGTAGTACCTTGCAGTTCTAATTCTTGCAGGTGAAAAGATCTTAAATTACTGAATGTTGTTTAAAGAACTGAATTCAGAACCTTAATTTCATGGAGTTGCTCTTCTGAAATTTTGTCAAAATAAATATTGATTTATTAAGTTTTAAATGCCTAAAACCACCTATTCTCTTTCATATCATAGTATTTTCTGTTAGCTTAGTTGTAAGTTTGGGTACTATTTAAAGACCTTCTTTACAGGCAGTAAGAAGAAATGGGTAAATTTCTCTTGAATTGGACACATCTGTGTCTCTTTCAGCCTTACTGCATTACTGTTTTGCCTTCAGTCTGTGACAAGAAGCTGAACCTTTATTTGATCACTCAAATGTACATTAGTTCTGCTGATACTTCTCAAATATATAAAATTAAATATATATGCAGTATATACCAGCCCTTCCCAGCTTAAAATCCTAGTTAAAAATTAAATCAGTAGAGCGAAAGAAAGAAGAGAGTGAAGAACAAGAAGAGGCTTTAGTCTAAAATTGAAGATGAAAACTGTTARATAATTGACTACTCAGGAAGAGAACTGTTATAGCTATTTTTGTTAATTGTTTATGAAATAATGTGTTGCAGAAGTCCCAAAYGATTCTGACAAGTGATTTTGAGGAATACAGAAGAAGCAGTTCTTGTCCCTAGAAGTGTGAGTAAAAGGGAAAGATGAGAGGGGAAAGATTATAACCAGCTTTATCTAAAAGCCAAAGAACAGAGACATAGCCGGTACTTGTAACTTGCCTGGTTACAGGCCAATCTGCTTTTTAACAGAACACTGACACTGATTTGCGGTCACAGGACAGCTGTTCCTTTTTTGATTTTCTCCTGGTGACCACAAGTGACAAATATAACTATGTATCCTGGCCTGGAGAACTCACTGTGTAAAAGAAACCGAACATCCAAGTAATGAAACGCACCTGAAAACTGCAGCAGTGGCAGGTCATAGCCTGTGGGGGGGTTTTGTGGATTGCTACCTCCAGTCACTGCAGATTTTAGCTGGTTATTTTCTGGATATGAAGCACCAAAAAATAGAAATGAGCTTTCAGAGATGATTTGAGTGGAATATAGTATCAAGAGAGCTGTCAATGTGYAGCACATTCCATTATGTATGCAGGACGACTCTTAGAAAGAAGTGTATGGAATGAATCCCTAGATTTGTGGCCTGACCAGAGTAACAGAATATCTACTRCAAGCAAAATCCTAGAAGTGATAAAACATTGATTTGCAGAGCAAAAAAGAAGAGGTTGACTTATTAGAAATTAAACAATAGATCTTCTGTCTAAGAAATTCACAGCATTTWTGTTCATTTGGCTCAGACATATTGCCTCTGGCAGTGATTCTGATTAAGAATATGAAGGTAAGTTGTTGTCCCCRTATATCAGGTTTTTTATCCTGAATTTTCCTCCCCTGTTAAGTTCTTAGGAGTTCCAGAAATTTTCCTTGAATTTCCTCTCTCTCTTGTGAGCACTGCTGTCTATACAGTCTGGACTCCAAGGTCTTAAACAGTACCTCAATTCTAATCCTTGCAGCTGAAAAGATGATAAAATGAATGACTTAATGTTGTTCAAAAAGCTGAACTCAGAAGTGTTTTTCAAGAAGCACAGTGAGGTATGAAGCCAACATTTAACCAAAAAAATTTGTTAAATTTTTTTTTAAGAAATAGCATCTTCTTACGGTGTCATCCAGAGATCATTGGTAACACTAGATTGTGACAGTGTTAGGACCAGCCTCAATATTAGAACTCAGCCTTGTTTGTACTTTCATGGTTTTGAAAAAAAGAAAAAACAACAGGTTTTTGTGACTCTGCTGAATTTACTAAAGTTAGTCATATTGACTGTTAAAGTCAATGCCAGGTTCTCAGTGAACATTTTTCTGTAAGAATGAATTTAGTTATTTGCTTTCTGATAGCTATAAAYGTAGACATGTTTCATATGACAGAGCCACATCTTTGCAATATAAAAATATAATGAAGAGTTTTAAAATGCTCTCACAGCATCAACAGTCAGAAACTTGAGTATTGAAATGTCTTGGAGAACCGACCTGGAAATCTGGATGGTTTAATGATTACACCATCATCTAGTAGACTGTAAAGACAGCTTAAACCTATTGTAACTCTCTCAATCATTTCTGTGCCAGACAATGGCAGCAAATTTAAGACACAGCCTGCATAGACATAGATTTTAGTAATATGGGGGGAAAAAATTGTATGTTAGAGTCCTCACCAATAATAAGAAGCTTCAAGTACTTTCAATTTCTTACTCAGTTTTATTTTCTGAAATGCTCATTCATTGTGTTGACTTCAGTGGTGACTAACAGGAGTCCTTATCTTTGATAACCACTGGTGATCTCTTYGGAATGAAGACACATCTACTTCAAGTATTTAACACAATTAGCAGCGCGGTGTCTTAATTTAGGTGAAGCATCTACAAGCTGTGCTAACAGACTCTGTGTTAGAATAGTTATCTTCACTGCACAGTGTCTTGTCTGAGTGGGTGCAAAAATAGGGATCTTCTTACCAAATGAAAATGGAAGAGGAAAACAGCCAGGTTTCCTAGGCACTGAGCTTAGGGTCTGATATTTAGACCATCTTTCACTTTGCTTACAGAACAAAAGGTAGTGAACATGTAAAAATGTGGATAATATCTTCCAGAACAATTGACATCTTTTCCTTTCCTTTCACACTTCAGCAGGGGCTTGAGATGCTCTTTGGGGTTTGTGTGATGTGTGACTACTGAGCTGCTGTTCCAGATRAAATTTCACTTCCTAGCTGCACTATGCCAGAGTATTTCAGAGTTTACCACTGTATTTAAGCTTCAATATCATAATGACTGCTTTTGAAATGCATGCTGGACATTGTCTACTGTTGCCACTGAGCACAGAGAAATAAAAATATGAAGTAGTCTTAATAGAATGGCCTTTGAGCATTATAAATTTTGCTGACCCTGAAAAGCATGCAAGACAAAATTTATGTTATTGGTACATTCAAACTTGTATATTTTGTGTGAAGCTCAAATCTCAGAATCTCTTGTACAATACCCTGTACTTGTTTTCAGTAGTGTCTGTGTGATGCTAGCTCATTGGTATTAGCAGCAGGACACAAACAATTATTTATGGTTTCTGTCTGTAGATTTCAATAAAAACAGTGGTTGCTCATGCTGAGGCTTTGCTCTTTGGTTGTCAAAACATAACACAAGAGTTAAAATTGATTGTGAATGTTTTAAAACCAACCATTTACATCAGTCAAATTTTAGCTTTCAGATAAAGTCCAATAGTGCAATATTAAAGTAATAAATTTTCTCATAAATCTTTAAAACTCCCTGACTTTTGATTTTTAAATAACTGTCACAWTCCTAGGAAATAATGAAACCAAAGAAAAATAGTAAAAATTATCAGAACTTGCATTCTTTCCCCCTCACTTTTCAACAAGTAGATTAAAATTTCTACAAGAAAAAAAGTTTATGGATGCCTTTTCTTAGATAGTATGAATTCACAAACATCCCAGTCTGGAAAAAAATACAGAGGAATTTTCATTGTATTTCTGGCAAAACTATCCRGAGGAAACTGCATTCTGCTGTAAATATAATTATACAAGGAAAATGTCCACAAAATATAGAGAATTTACAAGTGAAAAATGTTTAAAAAAGGCAATCTTTAATGAGAAAATATTTGAAAAAAAGTTATTAATTAAAGCAGCAGTTATGCTTTTCTTCCTCTYCTGATTGGTAATTGTCAAGATCAGTAACAAAGAATGTTTCTGGAGAAAAACTAATTTGTTCTCTGCAATTCATATGTGAAATGTAGRATTTTGTAGGATAAATTATTAGATCAGGGCAGAGAAATATAAGGCACAATCTAAACTGTCAGTGTAAAGTCATCCATAAAATAATAATTTTCAGKTCTTTCTTTATTGTGTAAAACTTTTGGTATTTCTCTCCTTATTCTACTGGTTTAGTGGGTTTTTTCTACAATTCTTATGTAAGTGTCCTGCCTYGTTTACAAGGTTGTTTATTTGTAGATGGCTGCTCTTTATTCACTGATGTCCAAAGGGATTTTGGATCTCTTTAAGGCAGCAGCTGTCTTTGTTATTGACACTTTTCTGATCTTTTTGTCTTTAATATTATAGTAGCAGTGGCTCACAAACAACATCCTGTAGCCTGCAAGGAGTGYAATTGCACACAGAGCTGTTTATAGCTAAAGCAGACATTTTATTTATTTCTTTGTTTATATTTATTCATATGCCTTTTTTTTCCTTCAGATTGCCTTCAGATTGGCCAAGCTAAACCTTCTACCCTTTGTCTTTCCCTTATCATGAGAAAAACATCTGTTGRACATGATATACCTTTCATTTTTCCATTTGCTCCTTTCCACAGCTATTTCCATGTTTGTGCAATTTTCATCGCTGCCTTGATCTAGAGGGAGAGTAATCCTGCTTTTGCAGTCCAGATACTGCAAATTGATGTCACCAGCCTGTTACAGCTCTGCTAGATTCTGCATCACTATCAGTCATCCTTCCACAGTGAATCAAAAGGTGTTGAGAAATAATCCATCATTCAGGTGACTAGAAGGAACATGTTGAAGTTCAGACTAGACTGGGACGGGACATACAATTTTATGCTGGACTCCACTTTTATTTCTCATATATTTACTAGAATTGAGGAAACAACAAATTAGAATATTRAGAAAGTGTTGCTGAAAATAGGCTTCCACTTTTTTTGCTGTTACCACTTTAGGTGACTAAGATTAGCCCAGACAGATAAGTGTGAAGSATGAAACCCTKTCAGTGGGAGTTTTGCCACTGACTCCAGTTGAAGCTGAAATTTTTTTGCAGATGTGTCTCAAAATTTCAGTCCTGGAAATGACCTTGGAATGTGCTRTTTATCTTAGAGGGATTAAAATATCAACCTCTTGCTGCAGATCCAACAAAAATATGCAGTATCACAGACACCTCTCTTGTATGTCAATTAATTCACATAAAATATAAGTTATCTGATATATCTATTTACCTATTTATCTAAAAAAATCCCTGAAACCCCACATATTTTCATTTTGTACTTCTATCCCTGAGTAGCAGTGTAAAAATTTATTCCATCAAATCTCATTTTTTTAAAAGAAATCTTTCAGAATCCAAAACTCTTTACATGCATTGTTTAGTAGTAAAAATACGATTYATTCTTTTTATCTCTTATTGAAATAATTGAACTTTTTTCATTTTCTGTTCTGTTCACAAATAATATCAAGAGTTTCTTATGATAAGGTTTCCTGCATTATGTCAAAGGCTTGGGAGAAGATGGTCAGTCTTTGATTCATAAACGACTTCAAGGCAGCTGGTTCACTGTGTGAAATTATTCTTGCAAGGAACAGATAAATCTTGATTTCATGACCCAGCTGAGAGTATAATATGACTACTATCTATACTCCTACTTGAATTCTAGTATATTCATATTGATTTGTAACAGTCAAATCCATGGTAACATATCAGTGTTCACACTTTTGTATGAAACGATTACTTTTAAGAATAATATTTTTGAAAAACTAGAACRCATTCAGTTGAATGCATGAGAATATAATGTTCTGTAAATGAAAATTTAATGCAAAAATTAAATTATCAGTACCTAGGTGCATCTTATACATTTTCTAGGTAGTAAAATTATGAAAATATCCCCTCATGTTCTGAGTTTTACTGATTAAAAGAAAACTTCACTTGYATTTCTTTAGCTTAAATTTAATATGTTTGAAAGATTACTATTTCAAGCATAAAAATATCAGCAAAGTGATGTATTCAGTGTAAGACAATTTATGCARGGATTTCAAGCTCTTCCATGGAACATAAGTAAAGTGTCTGAAACCAGTTCATTTGGTGCACAGTTACCCTATAAAGATGCAGTGTCAGGATAAAATAAAGCAAAAGTCCAAGTGAATAAACTRATTTGGAAATAAGTGCTGGCCAGAATAACTCCACACAAGACAGGTTTTCTACCATTCAGTATTTTACCTTGGCAGACATTGCGAGCTATTATAGTATCTTCCATTAGTAAGAATGAAATAATATTAGCAGGTATTATAGAAAATAAAAGTTATAATCTTATATTTAACAATACACATTGATAGTTTAACTGACAGCATAGTCAACAAGTTTCTAATTTGAAATTRTTTTTCCCATCAGTACATTCACTGCATCATGAATACCACTCCTTCATATACAGAATGGTATCTAAACACTATAAAAGTAGATGGATCCCAGCCAAGCAAATATTTAATAATTATGCATTCATTTATATCTTCTACAACCTTGGAATCTGTAAGTTAGAAAGAATTTGTTTTATCTTCTATARAATCTGCCACTCATAATACAGTCAATAAAGTTGAATCCCCTGTAGGACGTAGCCACCACTTATGCACCTGGGGTTAAATCCAACATAATATTTAAATGTCATTAATGTCTGAATTTTTCATTAAATTTGCTCAGATATTTAAAACTCCGTTCCATGCATGCCAAGGACATACACTTTTCTCCATATCTGCCCTCTAAGGCCAACTGAGATTCATAAACTCTGGGTCTTGGTGCCTTTAAAGAATTTGGTGACGTTTTGTTCAATGATACCTAAGGTTCRGTACAGTAATCCAACCACTGAAATTGTTAGCCATACTAAGGAAATTATTAACTTAGTTCTATAAATGTTTGAACATGAGTCTACAATTCCYGTTTTCCCTTTTTTTTAGATAGTTTATATATATATAGTGTATATATATTCCAATAACCACACTATTTGTTAATTGTTAAGTTGATGAAATGCAGTTTTGTCAGAACTCCACAGAATCAGTATTTCAAACCATAGGGCTCAAGGGCAATCAGCAGCCTGTATTCCTTCCTTAATCTCTTAAACTCCCAGTCAGCAGCGCTTCTGAGGAGAAAGTGTAAAATCAAAATTTTAAGATAATTTTGAGGACAATCTTGTTGCCAGAGATTTGCTTGATAGTTTCTCGCATTTCTTGGGRAAATGAATACATTTCCCAGCTCAAAGTTCAAATTCTATTTGTGAGTCTGGATGCTTGTCTGCTAGGCATTTCAATGCAAAAAATTATGTTGTCTATAGCATTTTCTTGACTGTCACTGACTTCATGCATGGAATAGGGAAAACAGGRACATGGAATAGGAGTGTTGGTGTCTTATGTGAACCACAGAAAAACTAGATATTTCCAAATAGTGTCAACAGAGTAAATTTCCKTTTCAGTGGCCAGTGTGAGAACAGAAATGAGAACACCAGTTTATAGTGTAATGGACATATTGCCTGGGAAATCACTTGTCTGTGTTTCCAATACTGAGTCTGAATTCTACTGAAAAACTTCTTAGGAAAAGATGTGACCCAGGGTCTTATCTCCCAGGCATGATTTGTGAGAACTGACTTTAGCCATTCTTCCTTTCATTTTCTCTCCATCTTGAATTCCTTGCTACATATCAGCCAAATCTCAGCAGTAGTGAACGATTTTCTTTGCAAGAAAGTAGCGTATAGATTCTTTCAAGGTATATAGCTGAGAGGTAGCAGTCAGAGGTTGAATGTTTTCATAAGGCTGAGTCTCTTTGGATGCGTSTTTGCCCCTAAATTACTGAATTTTTAAAAATTGAGATGTTGCCATGGTGTTCAGTGTCTGATCCTGTGACTTGTGTTAAGTAGTATCTGAGAAAACCTACTAAGCAGAGCAGAGCTGCTTTCTAAATCATAAACGGCTTTACGTGCTGAGCTGTGCAGAAGCAGAACGCACAGTTGTCATTCAATTCAAACTTTATATTCAAAACCTGAAATGCATATTAAATCAAAGCAGCAAGCATTCTGTATTTATGGGGGAAAAAAGTCCTTTCAYTTAAATGCCATTTAAATTCCATTTCTTGGATTTTCTTCAGAAAGRTTAACCTTGAGTATTATTAGGTTTGACTGGGATCTTTAAACTGTAAAGTAGTGAAGCTAAGTCATATCACACACATCTGAAGACCTTAACATAAATTAYCTGTTAGCAGCTATGCTAACCAGAAATCACATTTTCCATCTATTGATTTTTCAATTTAATTACCAAAAAAATATACTAAGAAAAATAGGCGAGGGGAAAAATCAAATAGAAAACCCTAAATTTATTAAGGAATTGATTCAAATAGAGATAGAAAGAAAAAGACCACAAATGTGGCCTAATGGAGAATTTCCAAATTAACATACGCATCTTGCCGTGAAAAAGACAAATTATAGGAGAAATTCCACTTCCACTCATTCCACTGGAGCTGTTGAGATCTAAGTGACTCTTAATGGAAGTTCACCTTAGAATGTTCTTTGAAGCTTCCAAGAAATCATCCTTACATCTACATTTTGGCATATTAACTGAAAAACACAGACTCTTTTCAAAGACACRGGTAGGTCTTGGAAGAGATAGTTAAAGCTCTTTTGCAGTTAATGATTTATTTGCCACAAAACTAGAAATGTGTTATAAATACCTACTTTCATCCCTGCCCTTTAAAATATCTTACTATGATTTTCAGTTGTGAATTTGAGATGCAGTGGATATATTTCAATGTTTGTACTTGTTTTAGTTCTATAAGATGTCACAGAAACTCACTCTTGCACTACACAACTGAAATAGTAATTTATTAGAAAATGCTCATTARGTTGCTGAATTTTGACGTACATGTCAATTTCTTTATTTTACAGAATGATACAATTCTTTATTTTACAGACTGATACAATCTCTTGGAGTCTAATAAACATGTACTTGAATTTTACAGAGAAATTTCATTTTATATTTCCAGAAAGCTACTAATTTCCAGTATTTTTCCTTTGAGTCCAACAAACCTGCTTACCACAGGAAGTGACTTTTAATAAATAGCTCCTAAATCTTTACAAATATCATAAATGAATTTCAAAATCAGGAGATCCAATTTTTCCACATAATAAATATTTTGATGGCTGTATCTGAATGCTTGAAGCTTTTCAAAAAGCTAGAAGTTCGAGATAAAATTTCTCTTTACTTTAAAAGAATTTTCCTTCTGTGTGACTGCACCTACATTCTTCCTACAACAAATTTGTCTTATTAATGGCTAATAGTACTTCATGAATTTGTCATTAGATGTCAATTCAGCAGAATCCAAATGCTTCTTGAACTCTGTCAGGCTTGGGGCTGTGACCACTTCCCTGGGGAGCCTGTTCCACTGCCCAGCCACCCTCTGAATGAAAATGYTTGTCCCAATATCCAGAATAAACCTGCCCTGACAAAGCTTCAGGCCATTCCTTCAGGTCCTGTCACTGGACACCACAGAGAAAGAATCAGGGTCTGCCCCTGCTCTTCCCCTCATGAAGAAGTTGTAACTGCAGTGAGGTCTCCCCTCAGTCTCCTCTTCTCCAGGCTGAACTGTCCAAGTTCAGCCAAGACCTCAGCCACACTTCATATGGCTTCCCTTTGAGGCCCTTCACCATCTTTGCTGCCCTTTTTTTTGGATGGTCTCTAATAGCTTCATATCTTTCTTATACTGTGGCAAAGCCTGATTGAATCAAACTTCAAACCTGAATGAAAAGTTTGTATTTTAAGCAGACATGGATGTCTGGAGCTATGTAATTAACAGGCATGGAGACAGCATGCATAGGCCAGCTTAGCATGGTAAAGGRGAAATTCAGAAGTAGCACCCTCACCATAATCTATGACTTCCATGTAACAGATTCACCTGTACTGGTGTATTGGGTTTGCTTGGCCAAGCTTTGGTAGCGRGCGGGCTACAGAGGTGGCATCTGCAAGAAGCTGCCAGAAGCTTCCTCCATGTCCAACAGAGACAATTCCTGGCAGCTGCCAAACCAGACAGGCCACTGGCCAAGGCTGGCCAATTAGATACAATGGTAGTGCCTYTGTGATAACATATTTAAGAAGGGGAAAAAGAAAAGGTATTGTGCAGTTGTAATTRCAGCCAGAGAAGAATGGRGTGAGAAAATTTGAGGAGAACAACTATGCAGATACCAAGGTCTGGAGAGAAAAAGGGGGGAAGATGTGGTCCAGGCACTGGAGCTGAGATTCCCCTGCAGCCCAYGGTGAAGCAGTTGTGCCCCTGCAGCCTATGATGATCCAAAGGGATGCAGAGACCCACCTGCAGCCCTTGRAGGAGCCCCATGCTGCAGCAGGTGGATGCCTGAGAGGAGGCTGTGACCCTGTGGAAGACCCATGGAGAGAGATGCCCACACTGGAGCAGCCTGTCCCTGAAGGACTGCACCTCACACAAGAGTGACCCACGCTAGAGCAGTTTGGGGAGAGCTGTTGACTGTGGGATGGACTCACACTGGAGGAGCTCATGAAGAACTATCTCCTGTGGAAGGCCTCACACTGGAGCAGGGGAAGGACTCCTCTCTCTGATCAGCAGCAGAAGCAACCTGTGATGAACTGACTGTAATCCACCATTCCCTGTGTCCCTCCTATGTCCCTGCACTGCTGGGGGAAGGAGGTAGAGCTGGGAAGGAGGGAGGGGTGGGGAAGGTGTTCTTAAGGTTTTATTTTGCTTTTCTTTATCCTGTTCTGATTTTGTAAGCAATAWACTCAATTAATATCTCTAACTCAAATCTGTTTTGCCCATGAGGGCRTTTGGTGAGTGATCTCTGTCCKTATCTCAATTCATGAACTCTTTGTTACATTTTCTCTCCCCTGTCCAGCTGCAGAGGGGAGTGATAGAGAGGCTTTGGTAGGYACCTGACATCCAGGCAGCATCAACCCACTACACCTGGTAGTTCTGCATTATTATAATTTCTTTAGCTCTGAAATTTCTTGTGTTGTGATACACATTTCAAAATGAACTATGGTTTGTAAAAATGAGTTGTTCCAAAGGACAGAGATGAAATGTGATTGGCGAATACTGTCACAAGCATTTCTGGTATTTGTTACTGCCTCTTCTGAGTCAGAAAAAGTAGCCACATAATCATTCTGAATTAATGTGGTTTTTTTTTTTCCTTTTAAATCTAAGAAGGGACTATATATATAGACTTTTTAAAGACTKCCTACATGGTTGGAATGGCATTTTAGAAGAACATCTTCATTTCAGCTACCATCTTTGAAAAGCTACTAATTTGGAAGATTATCACTCAATTAAACTATGCAAATAAATTTGTATTACTCGAGTTTAAGAAGTTTAGGTTGTGTTGTGCTTAACTGATGAACTGACAGCTTTTCTGGAATCCATCCATTATCAATAAACTTGTAATTATGTGTACATGAAAGACAGTAAAATTCTCCTGAAATCTTCCTGTGGRCTCATGTAGATTTGTTATTTTTCCAATGAAAGAAAAAGATTCTTTCTGAGATTTATGTCAACCAAAGTTAGTACATTATTTTTTCTACTGCTGTGTTTTACATATTTGCTATTCAACCACAAACAGCTAACAAAACACAAAATAAGGAATGATTATTAAAAATTTTGCTTAAAAATCCATTTGCTTTATAAGAAAAACCCCTTATCTAAATATCTGTTATCCAGATAAGCTATGATCTGATGATTTACATCTAATTCATGCAGGAAAATATCCAGCTTTATAAATATTTATATCAAAGTAATAATTGGAAGAAATGCAGCAGGTATATTTCATCTTCTTAATGGGCAAAGTTTCTCTTTTGTAATAGATCACAACATCTCAGTAGACAGCAAAACAGACACAGTGGACACAGTGTCTTTCTTCAGAATCTATGAAACATAACTTCCTGTGCTTCTATGCAATTTATCAGTCTTCTAATTTTGCATATTTTTAAAAAAAATTATGACTTTTAATATCTCCGATTGGTATTGCAGTATATGWTTTGACTGAAAATTATTCTAAATATCTAAGCAAAGTAAATTAATTTAAATCTTATGAGCACAGGCCACATGATTTGTTGCAAGCTAGAATTAAGTATTTGGACATCGTCACTCTTCTAACTGTTATAACTTTTCTTCTTATCTTCAGCACAAAAGGATGTGTCATTAATATTTGTGAGTTACTGTTGTCTATTTCCTAGGCTAAAGCTGTATTTTACTTTTAATGACTCATTTTTTGCTCTTACGTTTAACCACATATGTTATTTATTAAGAGTGATCAGCTCAGCAAGCTCTTTCAGCTGTCATGTCAAATTGAACAATCCTTTTTTTTTGGTAATTTTTCTCTACTTGGATTTTATATTCTTATCACTATTCCAGTATCCTTCCATTTTTCAGCTTAACTTTCCTAAAGTATGTAGGAAGAATCAAATAACAAGGTAGCAGGACATCTGCTGAAACAGATTTTAGGTTTTTGTTTATTTGGTGTACAGCCTCTTGGTATTTAAACAAATCAAATTATGAATGTCAAAGAATAGTGTTTCCATACACTTCTACACTGTAGTTCTATGTGACTGATTTCAATTGAACCTTCACCATGTTTTATGGAACTGCTGCTTTTTAGATTAGCTGTCTTTTCTAAAGTAATCTTTAGTATGCGCCATAAGAAAAAAAAATCTTTTCCTTGCTCAAAAAAAATTTAAATTTATATATATAGTCTGAAYATTTCACTACCAGATCACAGCAAAGTAACATACAGAATTCTGAGTCATTGTTTTGCTCAGTATGAGAGAGGATTAATACTACCTGGCTTATTCTGGTAGATGTTGGTTTAACCTTCTTTTAAAGGCCTTAGATGAACCCTCACCAAAGCCTCCTTGGACATTCCCTTTTTCCATTTTCCCTCCTGCATTACAGAAAGTTTGTTTACCTGTTCTTGTGGTGGGCTAGCCTTGCATAATAGCAAAATGCCTACCCACTTGCTCACTGGCTCAGCAGGGGGAAGGGAGAAAATTCGGTGAGAAAAGTCATGGGCTGAGGCAAGACAGGGAAGTCACTTACCAGTTACTCTTGGGGGCAACACAGACAAAAGCAAAAGCAATCCATTTAATTGCYGGTTAAAATAGATTCAGCTAGTAAGAAAAAAAGAAAGAAAAAAAGATAATTATTTCCTCACCCTTTTCCAAGGCTCTATTTGAGTCCTTCATCATAGACTCCTACACAAACCCCACTCCATCAAGCAGCACAGGGGATGGGCATTCYGGTCAGTACATTGTGGTTTCTCTCTTGCCACTTCCTCTTTCCACTTTACCCCTGCTCCACTGTGGGATTTCCACAAGCCCCTTCAGAGATACCCACCTGCTCCACTGAGAGCTCTTTCCCAGCCTGCAGAGGAATCCGTGCTCTGGGGATGGTGCCTAGAACACCATCTCTGACTTTATTATTTCCCCCACATCTCAGTTGTTTTAATGTCTTAAATACATTTCCTTGAGATGCCATCACCTCATCTGTGGGCTCAGCCTTGCCCTGTGGCAGCTGGAACCAATCATGTCCKGCCCAAGTCTGGCTTCCCCTCACAGAGGCCCACTGCAGCCCTAATTCAGTTTATTTTCTTAATTTCACACTGAAATTTTTGTAATGAAAATCCAAAGTCCATTACTTCTATTATTGGTCTCCACAAACAAGGCTGGGAAGTTACTCCCTCACCCAGCATTGTTTCCTAGATCTTCAGAATTCTACTCCCTTTGTTTTCTCCAGAAATCATGTTTTACAAATCACAGCACTCTCTAGATTCTTCAATTAAACTATGTCTTTCTCAAAGTGGAGCCCACCGTGGCCCACACAAGGCCAAAAATGAGTGAGACAACTTTTATGGACTACAGCAAAGGCGTTTTTGGCAGCAAACCCACTTCCCACCTTCCTACTTACCTCCTGATTCCCCTTCTGGTAAAGCAAGAAATCAGCTTCAGCTTGGGGTATGATACATCTCCTAAAACTGCCCTGAAGAAAAGAAAATTGTTTCCTCAGCTTTTATCTGTGCAACTGACTATTCCTAAATAGTTAAGATCGTCGGCTGACTCTCACACTTGAGGCTCCAAAAAGGGCAGAAAGCATTGGAACTGACAGGACTGACAGGTGTCTCTACTCTCAGGACTTCAGAATTACCACCACAGGTCAGGACATTAAGAGGTTGAATATTACTTGATTTTATTATTGCAAGCTTAAAACTAAAAATTTCCACTGTTTAAAACCTACAATTTTTGGAGATGTTTATATTTTAATATTTTGAGTATGTGCTTTGAGACGATTCAATCCTGGTATTCATGGACAAGAAAGATTGTCAGAAGACAGGACATATGTAGAAGAAAATGAGTCAACAATTTAGGATAATAATAAAATAAATACCTTCAATGTTTTGAATTATATAATASTGATCGAAAAATTAACAGCATCTTGAAAAAATTTGTCAAAAATATGTGTAATGTTACCAAACTCAATAAAAAAATATCCTTGATTAAACCCACAGAAAACATTGTGATATGTATCCTGTTACTCACTGAAGACGTGTCTTTTGTTGCCTAGACAGACTCTCACCATGTTCTCATCTGTCTTGGTTATTCAAAGGATACAACAGAAGTATTGATTTGTGTTCAYTCTTGTATTCCTGTGCATAATAATTGCTAAGGAAGATAAAATTATTTATCAAGAAGCTGCAATGTATTTTACTGTGTCTGACATTCACCATGCATTTAAATAAGAAAATACCAAGTTATGGTATTCTGATTCCTTAATGTGAYTATTCCATTTTGTATACATTTGTGATTAGTGTGCAGAGTACCTCATTTGAAAGCAACATGCACAGTGAAACCTCAAACACTATTACATATGTCTTTCCTAATTTAGCTCAACTGATTAATTGAGATTTTTTACACTATAGCTTAACTAATAAAACAATTTGTCTCTAAAGCACAGATTTAAGCAACTTAGGAAGTAAAAGAATCTGGCTGTATGTACAACTAATTATTTTAACTTCATAAATTAAAAAGTATTTTTTCAATAGTTAAAAAACTCTGTTGTTCTCTGTCACGGCCAGTGCAAGTGCATATTCAAACCAAAGTAAATGGACAATTTAAAAATTCTAATACTAAACAGTTCACAGGATGAGCCACTATTAAGTCTTTAAAGTTCAGAGTCAATGATCTGGTACATGCAGCAGGTACATATTTTTGCAAATGAAAAGTGGAAATTCATGCAGATTAGCAATAACCTTCGCTTCTTGTCATAGAGCAAGGAACAGTCATGTTCCTGGTCTTCAGGAGCACTTTAACAACACAGCAGCAGTTTCAAAGGCAGAGCCTACCTCCTGTCCTCAAAAAGGTAGAGAAAACATCACACACAATGCTATTTGACCGTAACAAAAACTCCTAAAGTTGCTCAATTTTAATTTCATTAACACTTGGAAATGGTGAATTTCTGGTGGTTTGCATTTGTATGAAGGGAATAAGAGATGATAGTTTAGAGTAAAGGAGATAAATAGGCTATATCACTTCTAGTAAATTGAAGCAGCCAAGGCCATTCTTTGGAGCAGAGGGCAGCTGGCTGGTGATCACCATGTGCACTTGGACACTGACCCCATGCTAACTAGCAACAAGGACAGCCCCTATCCCTGCACCCTTGTCCTGCTGTGAGATGCTGCTGCTCTGCCCCAAACCCTTCCCACAGTCTAACAGGATGAACAGTCACCTGGCAGCACAGGGTGCTAGCAACCTACAGATTTCCAAATGAAACTTTCAACTTTTCATAAAATAGTTATGATGCTAGCAAGCTTTTTAAGCAGACAGAGGTGATATTCAGCATAGGTAAGCAGTGACTCAGGACATTTATGCTGATCAGTCTCTGCCAAATCAAACAAATGAGAGTGTTTTCACTGCGTTTTCAGATCAATATGTATTTCATTTCTGGAAATTGCAGGCCTACATCTCAGCAGTTATTGGTGAGGCATGTGCAATCCCAGAAAGGAAGACATAAGAATAAATCCTATAGTGAATAGCTGTTTCTGTAGCAATACTTTGGATCCCCAAGAGCACCACCAGCTGTGACCATCATGGACAGCAATCTTGTCCCCAGGCCTCACCTCATCCTGCCCACATCAAAGGTTCCCACACCAGCTCCTCAGATCCAGCAGCCCCTGCCTCAGTGATGCCACAGCAGGGCCAGTCTCCAGTTCCCCCCAGCCTGGCTCTGCCTGGTCATGGGTCCTGCTGGATCAAGGCCAGGCATGAGTCCTGCTGCTGCAGGCACAGCCTTGGGGCCATGTCCTGGCCTGTCCCTGTTCTTACCTATGTCCACCCCCAGGGAGGTGCTGCTGCTGCCCAGGTGCCCTCAGCTGCCCTGCTTCTGGCTGGGGTGGTAGGAACATTGTTTTGTTGCCTTTTCAACTCTCCTTGGGAAGCCCTGACCATCATGGACAGCACCCCTACCCCTAGATCTCCCCTCATCCTGCCCAAATCAAAGGATCTGCTGTAAGATATCTCCAGTCTTTTCTCCAGGCTAAATAGCCCTATTGTCTCAAACTGTCCTTGTAGGAGATGTGCTCCAGCCCCATGATCAACTTAGTGGCCTTCTCTGGACTCAGTCCAACAGGTCAACAACATCTGTCTTGTGCTGAGACCCCAGAGCTGGATGCAGAACTCCAGGTGGGGTCTCACAGGAGCAGAATAGGGGAACAAAATCATCTCCCTCAACCTGCTGATCACAGTTCTTGTGATGCAGTCCAGAACACAGCTGACCTTCCAGCCTGCAAGAGCCAAGTTGCCAAGTCATATTGAGCTTTTTTTTCCACAAACACTGCCAAGTCCTTCTCGGCAGGGCTGCTCTCAATCCACTCTCCTTCCAGCTTCTACTTGTGCTTGGGATTGCCCTGAGCCACCTGCAGGACCAGCATTATGATCACATCACACATCTTGTTGTCATCAGCAAAATTGTTGAGGGTGAATATGTACATTATATACATACACATATACACATACACATACATATATAGCATTTGTATATATATGCACACACACTGCATTTATGTTAACAGTAAACAGTGCRTCTCCTGCATCATAATTATTGACTTCGAATTCTGGTGGACTGTCGGAACCCAGGACATTCCTCTGACTGCCCTAGAGGACTCGAGACCCTGGCAAGGGGCTCAGAGACCTTGGCATGGAGTCAAAAACACCTGTGCCTTCGATTTTAGGCCATGGAGAAAATTGCCAACTTTGTGTGAAGATTTACAATCCACAAGAGTTTGAGTAGAATGATAGTTAATTTGTCACAGGGTGAAAAAGTAGAGTTTTGGAGATTTAGAATGGGGGTTTAAGAGGCAAGATAGAGGGATCTAGGCATGTCCTGTCCTCCTCCTCCTCCTCCTTCTCCTTCTCCTTCTTCTTCTTCTTCTTCTTCTTCTTCTTCTTCTTCTTCTTGTCCTCCATCTTCTGCTGTGATGGTGACACTTCTAGATTGGTTTAGAGACAGTGATATAAATGACATAAGTGATAGGTGTTGGAAAATTATTGTAAATAAAGTACATGTAGTTCTTAGTATAAAAACAAACACCACCCCAAGGGCCATCAGTGTGCCACAAACCAACATGCCAGACAGATCTCAGCAAGTCAGAAAAAGAATGTACAGATAAGAGAAAATAGACAACCTTGAAAAAATWTGAGGAGCCGAGGAATCYCGACTTCTTCCTCGATCACAGGGCTGGGAAAAAAAGACTCTTTAATACTTCAAGAACCATTTTAACCACAGAAAACCTGAAAGTGGACTTTTAAAGAAAAAGACCTTTWTTAAACAAAAATAGAGTGAAGACTAATAAGAATCCATTACACTCAATAYAAGCCACAACTTTTCAAGTAGGAATAGTATTGTGTTAAAACTTGTGCTTCAAGCTGAGGTTATAATGAGATATTTCTAAATACAAAAGTGTGTAACACATATTACAATAGAACTGTCTGGTCTGTTCTCCCCAGCTTTCAGTTCTCCAAGGTCTTCACTATCCTCAGCATGCATTGATCATTACAACCAGTAAAGCTGTGTTGGTTYACTGCTTTGTAAGGAGTTCTCAGCTTATTTGGCTTTTAGGTGAAAGTGTTTGAATTTTTGGCTTTCATCATAACAGTGACTCATCATACAAGAAGCAAAAGGTTCATTCCTAAAAACACAGAATCAATCATTGATGGGTAGCATTTTGCAGTACTATTTTCACACCTAACAATGAAAGTCAAGCCAAAACACATTTTTACAAATGTCTGTCAATATATAGCAGTCAGACCAGCGGCTTTTTTTTCATGAGGCTATTTTTATAATAAATAAAATACCCAAGTGTAAGTGCAGTTGCAGTTCTGCATGTCAAATAAGTACAAATGTCAGCAAAGACATCTTTGCACATGTTATCAGCAAAATCAAAACTGTGATTTTAAGTCCTCAAGTATACATTTTCTGACATGGCACATATGCTTTGAAAACCTYAGTGTTTCCTATACTAAGTATTAATAAAAATATTCACACTTACAGGGTGCAGTGCAGTTAGATATGGGTTTCTCTTTCTTGAATACAGTTTTCAGTGGTTCAGCCTCACCATATAGGCCTTTTGTATGATATCAGAAGTATTTACAAGATATGGTAATAAGTCTAAATGTTTAACAGTTAATATCCCTTATTGTTCCTGTCTCAGTACACACATACTTGAGACAAGAAACTAAACTACTCCAACTACTTGGCATTCCAAAATTCACATTTGAAATTACAATTTGACAGAGCGTGCACTGTCTTGACACTGAAGGGGATTTGGTCTTTTCATCCCAGTCTTCCCTGGTGCTTAAAATGAGTTCAAGCTGCTTTCCCCTAGGGCAGTTTTAACATGATCATTTTTAGACACTCTGTTCTTCCTGTCACACCCACAGCCTAGTCAGCCCTTTCATTCTAACAAAGCCCTGTGCATTCATTTGCATGTAGGAGAATATTAAATTACTCTACAATTCAAATATTTCAGAATAGGAGATAAGAGACATAAGTCATATTAAATATAGAAGGCAATTGTAACACATACAGTATGTGYTTTCATCACTCTTTTTGTTATTCCAATCCAAATGGAAAATTCCCTCTCTTTTTTTGTCTTCCAATTTAATCAATCACACCATATGTTTTCTATTTTTAATTAAAAATTAAATTGAAATCTCTTCCTGAAAAGTGGCTTTAATCAAAGAGTACAGCTCAGCATAATACCATTTTCTCAATACAGATTTAGATGAACTCTTTTTCTAAGGTTTCAGGTTTGCCTATCAATTGGTATCAACTGATCAGCTTGAGTTATGAGGATTTGTACCTGCTGTTGTCCTCTGTTGTTTTGCATGCATTACATGGATAAATAATATTACTTAGAGAYAGACAGCATAATGTTGATTCCAGCCCACTAAAAGTAAAGTGAAATTTAGTAATTCACATTCTTAACATAATTGGTGGAATCCCTGTAATTGGATATCCTAAATCAAAACCATCTGATTTTCTGAAATTCATGCTGTAGCCATCCTAAATTATTGGACTCTGTAAAAGGAAAGGTGACTGTAAATATTAATATTTTCCAGAATATCATACCATCTCTTTAAATGTTCAAACCATTCTTCAAAACAATCTATGAAAACTGGTTCATAAAAACTGCTTGTTGTATGCTTGCAACTCTTTTTTGGAAAAGGAAATTATTGATATTTGCAGTAACCATTTTCTATAGTTGGTTCTTATAAAAAAGAGGGGAGGTAAATAGTGGAAATAACTTGGATCTCTGTAATGAATCCATTCCAAAATACAATCAGTGAAATCCTACAGTACTAAAATTTTACTAGTTTTACCAGTTGATCCATAGGTAGTCTTCAGTTTACGAAAGGTGATCATGAAGTAGATCTTAGTATCTTGCAAGTAAAWATTAGAAGTGGGACAAGATAAAATGTAGAAATTTCTTTGTGTCCCAACATATTTGGAACAACTGTAATAAATGTAAACTGTTTGAACATTTGAAAGCTCACATATGTTGACCTCAATGGGACTGCATCAACAGTAGTAAAGCAGAGGCTGCTGTCCATTGCCCACTGAGGCAGCTGTTTCATTTCCTGCCAAGCCTGCAACTGCTAATCACTCTCCTGTGTTTGCCCTTATTGTAGCTACCTCAACAAAAAGATATAGAGAAAATTARTGATGTTACAAAAAATTTAAGAAACATGCCTACGTCCTTTCAGGAGCAAATGTGCTTTATATAAAGCTATTTTACAAATTTTTGAATTAATAAATGGCTTTAATCAATCTCAGCAGCSCATGCTAATATAGGTAAGTAAGAAAGAGTAAATATGAAAAACTTTATCTTGTGCAACTGTACTAAGCCCCCTCTCTAACATAGGCAGCATCAGTTCAGGTTTGACACCTGCCACTGACCTTGCTCACTATGACTGAAGGTATAGGATTTGTTGTGCTAACAGGCAGTGGGAAAAGATTGGCCTCTGATATATCAGCCACTAGAAAAGGCTTTTGGAAAATAAGTATCTCTTTTATCATGGCACCAACAGATACTGTATTTGCCTTGAGAAATAATGCAAAATCATAAGTATAATTTCGTGTTTGGAAAATTTAGTGGAATACAAACTGCTTATGGAATGCCATGAAAGATCCATGTTCAYTCATGTCAGTTGTCCAATGGAGTGAGCTGTAATGCTTTCCAATTATATTTTTTTTGTCTGCCTCGTATCCCTACTAATCTTCAGGACTGAAGAGGCTTCAAGCAGGACATTCTAGATATTCCTCCCAGATCTGTAATCACCCATTGTAGCCACATTTCTCTTCACAGAGAAAAGCAAGGCACAACTTCCCAAGAATATTTTCTAGGAATCACAGCGAGGAACCTCAGAGAATGAAAAAACAATTATCTCATCTGCTGTGCCTATGTTTGTGCACAAGTGGAATGCATTATAGAAGACTGTTTACCTGAAGGGGTTTKGTAATTGGATTCTGGTGTGAGTRTTTTGATTCATTGACCAATTGAATCCATGTGTGTGTGTTGGGACTGTCGGCTGACAAAGATTTTGTTCAGTTGACTTGAGTGCTTGTGCAGTTTCAGTTTAGATGTAGTGTTAGCACAGTATATAATGATATRGTATAATAAAGTAACTAATTAGCCTTCTGATATCTATGGAGTCCTCCTCGTCATTCCTCCCTGCCATGGGGGTCTTCCTAAATCTTATGACCGATGTCTCTTTATCTGATAACCACCAGTCCTGGTTGCAGAGAGAGGGCAGAGCTTAGTGCTGTTTTGGCATGGCCAGGTCGCTATTCCATCCCACTGACACCATTGCTGGGGGTGTGGTTTCAGGGGGAAGGAAGAGGAACATGCTCCCGAAGCAGAGCGTTTTGTCTCAGTCTCTCCATCGGCGGGGGGGGATAGAGGGATCAGCCCTGGGGGCCCCATCCTCTGTCACTGCTTATCCCTCACCCACTCCTGCAAGACGTGGCGTGGAGATGTGGCTCTGGCAAAGTGATGAACACAGCGCCAAGACGGGGTGTTGGGAGATGGTGCTGGTGTGGGAGGCAGCTGTGGAGAACAGAGCAGCAGAGGCAAACCAGAGCCCAGCCAAGTCTGACCAGAGCTGAAAGGAGCTGAGCAGAGAGGGTGGAGTGGGGCAGAGCTGTCAGAAGTGGTAGTGCAGCATGGAATTGAACCAGCAGTGYGGAGGGGTCAGGAAAAAAACGTGGTGCAGTGCAGATGATCTGGCTTTTTGGGGATTTGTCTGTCATTGCTTTTCATTGTCTCAGGCTCAGGGACAGGAGAACTGGATGCGGGGAACGCCTGCAGTTTTGTCTTCGTCTGGGGAAACCAATGGAGAACATGTGGAACCATGTGGGAAAGGCTGCCATCTTGTCTTTGGCCCAGGGGCCGTGGTGAACTAAGCTGAGGTGGTGAACACCTTACCTTATGTGTGTAAAGCACYTTCTCTTTTTAATATATTTTGTTATTAGTACTGATGCTGCTACTGTGCATTTCTTATTCCATTGCGGTTTCCTTTCAGTAAATTCTTAGCTCATATTCTCTGCCTTTGTCCCTCTCTTGCTGGAAGGGGCCTGGAGAAAGGGAGTGAGTTCTTTGGAGTTTAATTTCTGGATGGTATTAAACCACCACACTGTCTTTGCCCTGGAAAGCAAAGGGTTGAGGTTACACCCCCATTAGTTCTTACTGCAGTGGATGTTATTGTGGCTGCAGGAGGAGCAGGGTTCAATGCTTACTTAGATTGTCTGTGGCTTTGGTGTGCTGCCAGTCAAAAAGCAATAATGGAAGCCCCGACAGGAAAACAGCAATTCTCCATAGTTTATTGTGCAGTCAAATCTGAAGAAAATTTCCTGGCATCAACCATTGGTGTTTTCCTGGCACCAGAACTTTTTCCCTGTCAGATTTTCTACAAATAATGTAGATAAACAAGCTGCCCCCCCAAAGAGGGTCCAATGCTATTTCATAATGGAAAGTGTTTCTAAGTTATCCAAAACAGAAGATCACTATACCTATGCCAAAATGAGATCTAAGTATTTATTCTGTAATACTAGGCTGTCTTGGAAATGAAAGACTAAACAATTTTAATTTCTTTCTATTCCCTTTAGGATATCCCTATTACCACCAAGATTTTGTGATATTATATATGCAAGGTATCGTAAACTCACATGTAAGAACAATGAGAAATCTGTTATTTCTCAAAACATTTCAAAATAAATTACCTTAAATATGCATGAATKCACTAACATTTTATAAAGAACTTTTAGGTGCATTATGTACTATGTCTAATAGATGTTTAAAATAGTTCTATACATTTTATTTTGTTATTTGTTTTACGTGGTAGCTGCAAATGGTACATGCTACCTGTAAATTTTGATAATATCTGGACAAGACAAAAGTTGCACATCATAGATCCCCCAGTYAATAAAGAGACATGGCACAGAACCACCAGTCAGGAGTCTGACCATGCACTTTTCTTCTGCACATAGATTGTTCAGACTGGAAAAACTGGGCAATTGGTATTCCAGAAAGAAAAGCTGTTGTTGAAAAYTAAGGATTCCCAAAAAGAAGGGATCTGGGGGGAAAAGAAAAAGTGAGCAAGTGCAAGCAGCAGCCCAACACAAACTTGCAAAAGTTTCTGCCTGACCATCCCAGACCTGGTGGATGATCTGCTGGATGGGATGGAAAGTGGACACCGAGTGAGCAAAGCAAATTAATGAGTAGATACTTGAGATAGCCAAGTAGGGTAAAAACTCTTAATTTTTTTCCTTCTCMAGTGAACTATAGAACCAATCTAAACTCTTGCTTACTCTACTTGTGTAACAATATTTTTAAGGATTAGTCCAGCTTCAGAATATAACTTTAGAACAWTATTATGAAAGGCCAAGAAACAAAGAAAACTAAAGATTTTTTAAAGTGCCTACTTTTACAATAAAAGGTTTCATATGGGCTTGGAGATTACTGAAGCACACTATTTTGCTTGGCAAAACTCCAAGTATAAAAGACTTAAAGTGGATAGAGGATCAATATCACTGGAATGTCTTAAGTGATCTTTCTCTCAGACTCTAAAGGAATGGCAAAAGAGAATTTCAAAAGAGCTGTGAATTTAAAGAATAGAACCACAGAATAATCCTCACTGAACTACTAGATCTACAAGCATTCTTGGTTTTTTTAGTTTCATAAGTTGAATCCTCTGTTTTTGAGATTTGTGGAGGAAGGTGTGCAAAGTTTCCAGGTTAAGATATATTCAGGACAGATACATTTTTAGAATGGTTTTAGTTGATTCCCCAATTGTCAACCTCAGTTCTTTCTAAAGTTACCTGAATTGTAACTTACAGTGGCCTGAAGAGATCTTCCCGTGAATATGAATCACAGATGATCTGACACCGTTTTACTGAGGTTAGACAGGGAGGCTGGAATCCATCTAGCTTATGGTAGTATATGAAAATTTGTTGCCTGAAACTGTTACAATAAACTGAAGCTCAATTTGCAGTCAATGCAAATAAATAGATAAATGAGATGAAGCTTCTTCTAGAGGTGCTTAACTCTCCACTAAGGAATATAGCATTTAATAGCTTTAAGTCAGGTTGCTGGCTTTTAGAGATATAGTTTATGAATACCAAAATGTTAGAACACAATCTACTTTTACAAAAGCTGTATTATCTAATTTGTATTTTGACAGCAGAGTCCTTAGGTCTCATCAGTATATCTAGATCTCTTTGTGCAATCCATGAGTAAGGACTTCACTAGTGGGAACCACCAAGTAATCTAATATGATGATTGGAAAGCTAAACAATATTAACATCTGCAGGTTATACTTTAAATCTTGTCCCCTTCTGAGGTGCCTGAAATAAACAGAGGTACTCMTTTCACAGCTACTTTCCTGATGCTTGGCACCTCAAATTGATCACAGGCATTAAAGCTTTTTAAAAGACAATTGGAAGACATGATAGTGATGCTTTTTTGTCAGTAATGGAGTGGCTAACACACTAAACCAGTCCATTTTTATTTSAAGAACATACATCTTGGCCTTGCATAGTCATTGGACTGTAAACTCTTATAAAGAAAAGCTTTGTTAAAAATTCCTAAAGAATCCAGTATCATCAGTATTTCCTGGGCCAAAGGAAAATTAGACTCTACTCTGGAAGTTTAGGGCATTTACTTGAARTAAGAGATCTGAGTTGAAATCCCTCCTTTAATAACAGTCTCTGCATCAGGGTTTAAGCATGTGTTCTTGTGAGAGGTGAAAGTACATTGTCTTCTCTAGAAAGTGCCCAAATCATGATGCCCTAATCTTGAGGCTACAAGTTACATGCCTGGTCTTTTGTCTGGYAGACGTGAAACAGCTGCAAACAGTGAAAGAGATTCGGCAGAAGGGATTCCAAGGACACTGTGAGAAACAACTGCTCACTTTGAAAATTTATTAAGGTTTATTAAATTTAAAAAGGTTTATTAAACTTTAAGAAAAMTATAACAAAGGACTACATAAGGAAAAAGCTGCAGTGCTAAGAACTGCCCACATGCATACCACATGGCCAGTTTTTCTTCAAGATGGRTGCTCAGTCTTTTATACCCCTAGGGGTTGCATCAGCCAGCCCTGGCCCCTCCCAAAGTCTGTCAGTCAGCTCTTCTTTGCCATTTATCAGTGSAGACKGCTTTCTTGTAACTTGATTGRAGGTCAGGTGTTGCCAAGCACCAAGATTTTCCATTCCCAACTGCCCCAGGTAAGGGACACGTGCAGCCTTCTTTTTACCTGTCCTAGACAGCCCAGCCTGTCTGATGGTAACAATACAGAGGGGGGAAAAGGGAACTATGGGGAGAACAGACGACRTCTAAACTACGATAACATAACTATACATCACRAAAGCTTTCATTAGCATTCACACAATAGTTATCCCTTAATTGTGAGAGCCAATCACCTCATTATCCATCTATAACAACACCTTATTGTAGAAGACAATGAGGAGACCGCAATACTAAGAGTTTGCAAGTCTAGACTAGTATTTGGTTGACCTTTCCTAAAAATCAGTAAATATATGGAAAAGGTGGTGGACGCTATATTCCACATCACAGAGGCTACACAGCTGTAACTGCTGCCACCACTACACACATTCCATAGAAAGGAATGCTTTCCAAGGAAAAGGATTTCAAGGCTTTAGAGAGTCTTCCCTGTGGCATGGGAACCAATTGCTGAGTACTGTAAGGAGCCAAAGATAAGACACAGCCTTGTCAATGTCTCAGTTCACGTGGCTTCTGAGCTGTTCTGTCCTTCAGATGTTGCAGAGCAAGCCTGCACACCTCCCGTCTCCTATCCCTAAGCAGCAAGGGGGATGTGCAGTTCCGGGCACTTTCCTGAAATTGTGACAGTATCAAAAGATACTGGAAGCCAACGGATTACTTTCTGAAACTGTCTTGAACTGACTGCTAATTAGTGTTTTGTCTGATAGCCCTTTCATAGCTGGATGCAGCTGGATGGAAGTAAACCACAAAGGGAGCACATTTTTGTTTATCATTAATTTTAACTTAGTTTTGTATAGACTTGTGACACCCTGCAGTAATCTTCTTAATTTGTCACACATTGTAAATTCATTTAGTAAGTTTATTCATTCCAGGAATCTTTTTTTTTTTGTTGCTTCTTACAAGTCTAACCAAATTAATACATTTTATAATGGGTTGAATCATGTGATATTGCTCAAACTAATCTGGTGAGCTTCTACTTAATTATAATATCAGATATCACTAAAGTTTATTATTGTATTTTCCAATGTCCTGTGGGCATTTTCCATGTGGTAGAAAGGCAGGGCTCTAGGAGAACTTGTTTAGATCCTCATGATCAAGCCAGCCCTCCTGCCACATTTGTGTGAAAAAACAATTACTTCAGTTTACAAAATAAACAATAAAAAATACAAACTTCTCTCACTCATGCCTAATACTTGCATCTGTATTAGATCAAAATCAAGGTATTCAYCTACTGAATGTTTCCAGGCCAGCGACACCAAGGTGTATGGGTCAGATGAAAGTGCAGGTATGAAACACCCTAAAAGTTTTAAACCCCATAAAACTCCRTATTTTAGGTATGAATGTCAGTTGTTTGAAAGATTCATCCTCTTTAGCCAGCAGTAGGGTTATCTTTCTTGTGAGATAGCCACTGCATCCTTTACTTCTCTCCCGGTCCTCACAGGCTTAAAGCTTATTTTGTTCTTAACAGATGTTTGAGACATCTTTATCAGGAATTTAAAGAATCAATGTTTTGGCAATATCCCTTGCAGTTTAGCTACTGTCTTGGTTTTGAGTTCAGGTGCTTAAAAATGTCTCACTACCTAAAGATTAAATAAAACAGTAAGTTCATCTCCTTAATCATGTTTTAGTGCGTGAAGTATGGTTGTCTTCTAGGCTTTCACTCACCTCYGCTTTTTCTTCAGAAAAAGCTTGCTTTTGCCTTGACAAGGATCTTAGGACATATTAATGCTGGCTCTTTGACAGGAGCTAACAAAAAGACTTCTGAGTGCAGCAGTTCCACTCCGCAGGGTAGACTCTTATCATCTTGAATGTGTGATCAACCATGACTCCAGAATTTCAATGAGGAAATAGACTGTCACAGAGCTGTGCGAGGGGCTAACCCTGGCCACGGGGGCTGAAAMTCTTTAGTTCAAAGGACCTGTGCTTGTGCAGAAATGAGTCATTCTTCTCAGCTGAACTGCAGCATTGGCCGTACTGTCAGCTGTCAGTAGCTGTGGTGGCAGATTTGCAGTGMGACTCTGATGTTTTCTGCATAGATACTTACATCAGGAGTGTTCTTGGAACTATAGTTCACTTTTGGAAATTGGGGGCTCTTAAATCATGCTGAGGTCACTGATAGCTTATATGTGCTTAGTTTCTCCCTCTTGAACAGAAGAATGTCTGCTAAGTATTAAGGATAGTTCTTACTGCTACCGCAAGCATTGGCAGATGGAAAGGCCTTACAGAACTGTTTGAATACAAATRCAGTAAATAGCATAAGAATAATTTTGGCCTGCAGTACCCAGTGAAAGAATAAAGAAAAATAAATTTAGAAGGACAGAGCCAGACTTCATTGCTGGGCTTCAAAGCCACTGTCAGTGGTGACTGTTAGCATAGAAGGAACCCATGAGGGACCCTGTACATGCTTATGTCTTGGTAACACACACACTGTTTCCAGGAGACCCACTAAAAAAAATTAAAGAAAGAGAACCCAAGGCAGAGCTTAATCAGGAAAGCAATATGCCTTTTATTTTTAAACAGAGACCAGACCTATATGCCTATAGAATACCTGTGAAGAARGGACTGCTTTAGTTTCTGAGTGTAATTTTATGGCCTATACCACTGGTCTTTTTCCGCTTTTGGCATATTTTTAACTACAGACCTATGTTTATCTGTTTTGACTCATAAGGTACCAGATAATTCCTTTCTATTTTTTAATTGGATTGTTTTGTCTRATGCTGCAATAAATTCTTTTGGCATAATTAGAGTTATTGAATTCCTTATTAGTTGGGCATTGACTTAACATAGTAATTCACTAAACTAATACTATCTGGAGAAATAAAATGAATAGCATAATCAGACTAGCTACTTCTTAAAACAATTTTTTCCTAAGCCTCAAGCAAGGCATTGACTACAAGGAAAAACTGTCAATCAGTCGAASGAGATCCAAAAACCCAAGAAGATACCTATTGTTTTCTGGGCCATTACTTATTTTCCCTTTTCCCAGTAGGTATACAGAAATTTTGAGTAAAGTCTATTTGCTACTCCTCCCACCCAGGCATTATTTATTCCTTCTATCAAAGATGAATTTCTAGTCCCTGAGCAGCATTTAGCAGGTAAAAGCACACAGTAGAACACTGGTACTGATGAAGAATTCATATGGAGCCACAGTGAACAGCTCACAGGAGCTCCAGCTCGTCTCCTCTCACCCCAGTCTGAAGCTCCCTTCCTTCATTTTTATAGAGGCTTTTAAAAAACAAACCTGATGACAGCACACATCATATCTATCACCTACCAAGTTACTGATGCGAAAAATAAGACTTTGCCCACCATCAAGTGATCAAACTGAATTCCTGCAAATACTGAAAAGATCCCGTAGGAGTGCTGAAAAATTGCAAAGAACTTTGGTGAGTAGACGAAGTCAGTGTTGGGTAATTGATAGTTCCAATTGCTACTTATCCTTCCCCTTTGTGTCAAACCAGAATAAATTTCTTGTGGAAGGTCAGAAGGCAACCAGATACAATCAATTCAAAGGAACAGGGAACCTGATGAGGTTAAGAGGATTTGAAAAAAGTCCACTATTTCCGAGTGAGAAATTTCTTAGGTGCCTAAGAAAGTTAACAACAATTTGATGATTGCAACACAGTCTTGGGTAGGGAGGAGGTGGAATCATCTTGGAATCATCTTTTTAAGCATGCTCTTAGTAAGCATAAGTTGGGGGAGAAATCCCCAACATGTAAACAATTGGAAACTTCTTCCTTAAGTAAATAAAATCTGATTTATAAAACTATAATGTGGCTTCTAATCCAAACATAGCCTACAGTCCTAAATAAGTAATAGAGACAACTTTTCCTGTTTCCATCAAAGGATTTTATGTAATCAGATGCAGCCATCAGATTTGTGTGTCCAAAGCCATGCACCATGGGAGAATGAAAGGTGAGTTGATGCACAAGTTCCACAGTTGGTATCTGTTCTTTCTTGAAGTTGCTTACTTCCAACTCTTAAACCAGGACAACCTCTCTGCTATACCATGAAATGCGTAAACCAGAAACAAGGGCAGCTGGCAAAATGTACAGATTTATTTCCCAATGCCCTATTTTATGGGAATATGTGCAATTTTTCTGCTAAATTAAGGGGTTGCTTTCAGCCATCAAAAGGTTGTTTTTTTATGGTAACAGATCCAAAACTGTGGTCAGCAGGAACACATAAACTCAGAATAGAAAAATATGGATTGCTTATTTTTTCTATTGAATGCTTTAGTGACTTGAGAAAACCATATTACCAACTAAGGGAGATTAAGCTCTCTACATCTTACAGAGAACAATCAACAAGTTTAGTAAGACATCTACTCTCTCTTGAAGAGAAAGAGTTAATACATTACTTAGCACAGCTTTATGCTTATTCTTATGCACCTACCTAAGTTCCTATTTTGCTAAGAAACCTCATTCTGTCCTTTTCTTGTAGGGAGTATAGAACATAATCTTATCCCCTAAAGAGTTGCAGCTGAACCAATTACTAAAGATTAGGAGCAGGCCTGATGATAACAGGCCACACCTGTAGCAAATAAGAACAGTGTTWTGAAAGAGTGGATKGGTGGAAACTGGAGTTAGATGGCTACAGCAAGGAYCAGGAAGAGTCAGTGCCTAGAGGAGCTGCCTGTGAGGAGCATCAAGGAGGTACGAAACTCTGAGGATATGGAACCCTTGCGCTATAATGATAGTAGAACTCTTAACATATAAGACAACATTTCCTTACACCTGTCTTCCAATATTTTTCTTGCATTCAAATGCAGAAATTTCTGTTCATGGTAGAAAAAGGTATAAGCAGAAATGAGCTTAAAAGGAGATGTAAAGTTATTTTGCCATTATRCGTTTAATGTTCAGGAGTCTCAGCTACATGCATGATTCTTGTAGGTTTTTCAGGATATAGGTTAATACAAGAGAATAAAAAAGCCATTTGGTTAGCAGAAGACAGGCAGCAGTGTAGACACTAAACAAAAGAAATCCAGTTATTTAATTTTTATATCTATATATAAAGAAAAAAACCCCAAAAATAAAACAAAACAATCCCAAAACAAAAAAAAAAACCCACAAAATAAGCAAAGTGTGACTTTTTAACTCTGCAATGGGTTAGAAGACCGTTCATTGTAGCTGAATGTCAACTACCCACCAAAGCCACCCATCTCTCCTCTCCTCAGCTAGACAGGGGAGAGAAAATATAACACAAAGTTCCTAAATTGGGATTATGGCAGAGAGAGATAACTCGCCAGTTATGTCACAGCCAAACCAGAGCTGGTTTATGGAAGTTAGTTAAATTTATTRCCAACTGAAATCAGAACAAAATAATTGAGAAGTAAAACAAATCTTAAGAACACCTTCCCCCCACCYCTCCCTCCTTCCTGGGCTTAACTTTATTCCTCATTCTCTATTTCGTGCCCTTGAGCAGTGCAGGCAGACAGGGTAATGGGAGATTACGGTTAGTTCATCACATTGTTTCTGCCACTACTTCCTTCYTGGGGAGAGGAGTTCTTCATTGTGGTGTCCTTCCCATGGCACACAGTCCTTCCCATGAGCTACATTTKGTCACAAACTACTCTACTGCAGGTCCCCATGAAGTCACAAGTCCTGTCAGCAAACCTGCTCCAGTGTAGGCTCCTCTCTCCATGGGGCCACAGGTCCCACCAGGAGCCAGCTCCAGAGTGGGCTTCCCGCAGGGTCACAGACTTCTCTCAGGCACTCGCCCTCTCCAGCAGGAGTTTCTCCAAGGGCTGCAGGTGGGTCTTTGTTCCTCCATGGGCTGCAGGGGCACAGCTGCCTCACCAGGGGCTGCAGGGGAATCTCAGCTCTGGCACCTGGAGCATTTCCTACCCCTCCTTCTCTGACCTTTGTGTCTGCGGAGCTSTTCCTCTCACATCTTCTCACCTCGCGCTTCTCTGGCCACAATTACAGCTGCACAAATAATGTGGGTTTCTTTCCCTYCTTAGGGAATATAATATTCCCATCTTAAGGAATATATAATAATATACATTTTAATTAATTAAAAAATATTTTTAATAAATACCTTCAAATTCATCAGGCTATGTATTTAAAAATAAAAAATTACTGTAAGTATATCTGAGGAACTCTTAGGTAGCTGACATTTACATAGTTTGGGAATTATTATTGTGCGRCATTTCTCACAAGTTTTTATTTTAACAGCCTCTGATTTCCCATCTATGTATGGTGCACTAAATTTATAGAAATTCATAGTAATTATTACTTTCTGTTTTTTGATAAATTTCTAAGCTTGACTCACCCTTGAGATGTCAAGGTTTAAAATAATAGTGYAAAATCCTAAAAAATGAAGATCAGAAGGCTATATTGTTGTTCAGTCATTAAATAAAATTAGTATGATACTGACTGAACTGGAGCASTGCTTAAACACAGGTAACTGTGGTATAGTATAATCTATCCTTAAGTTTTATCTACTCTGAAAGAAATTATATAATCATGGAGTTAGATCCTAGAGCTTTGGAATGACTTGTTTGGAAAATTAAATAATTGCAATATGAGACTGAACTTAATACTCYATTTAGAAAAAGAATGAATCATCATCCATTTGCTCCATGGGTGAACTGAGCTTTGCAATAGTTGAGATTAATACAGCATAGCTCCTGAAATAAAGCAAATTCATTTGCTCTGGCACAAACAGCAAATGAACTCCATCACTATGAGCAGATTTGACAACATTTGCTGAACTTGTAACATTTTAGCATTCTTATTACTTTATTTACTTTTACTGGAGCTGGTCAGGCACTGGAAACATTTTTCCCTCCACAAAAAGTGTTTGTCTGCTTTTTAAATTTYCTATATTTTGATTTTCTTACCTTCTGCATTTATTATGCACATCYCTAAGAGAACTATGAGGAGGGCAACCAAATTCTGGCAAGTTCTCCAAAAAAAAAGAAACTGCTGGGAAGATTAAATGCCTTTGCTAAAATCAAGAAGCAAGGAGAAAGGGTAAGTTTTGAAACTCCTCATGATCTGAAGGTTTTACAATTTGGGTTCATATTGGTTTTTCTAAATCCTATGGATGTGAATGCTCATTGTGGACTGTGGATATTTCAGGAGTTAAAGCACTCTTATCTAAAATAAAAACTGTTAATTTGAAAGCCTTTTCATGGAGAAGTTAGAAAAAAATGAGTAAAAAAGCTGTTACTGTTCTTTACTCTTCTGAACGTGAAATCTGTCTCCTATTATGCATTAAAATATTACATTCAGATATGCTCAGTTTTGATCAAATAAATTGTGAAATAATTTAAAACATTGTGCCACGATTTACAGTTAATAAAATTCTAATGTGATTTTCAAATTCTTTTTTGTCTTAGAAACATCTTTTATCATTCAGTAATTTTTTGAAAAAATGTTTGTGCTATGATCCAGTAAGTCTGAAACATATGTGAAGTATTGATTCTATGACTTCTTTWAAAACAGACAAATCTTTATGAGTGGGATGAATATTACTTGACTTCATCTRCTGAACTAAAATACACATTTTTGAAAGAAAATAAGACAATATTTTTCATCTTTTTTYYTKKTTTTTTTTAATCCAYASAGGTGATAACATCTGCATTTAATCCTAAATTAGATACACAGGGGCTTCTTAAGGTTTCTACTAAAATGTTCTGCCTAAAATAGTTTTGTATAAAGAAAGAGGAGATATTTAGGTTCTTTTAATATTACAAAGTTTCTCTCTTCAAAGGTCCTGAAGGGTAATAACTTCTAGTCCTATATTTAGCRTGTAGCATTTTTCTTAAACTGTAAGGTTGCTGCTATTATGCACTTCAAATGCATTTTTAATATATGATTATGTAACTTTATGCTTAAAAGTATATGAAATTATAAAGATGCTCTATGGTGTCATACCTTTCCCCGTTTCACATATCATTTTGAGCAAAATTGCCATAATGCCTGACTAAGGTTTGATGAGCTAGTTGAGCTCTTTCTGACCTTTTAATATGGTCAAGTATCTCGAAACTTGTTTAAGATACTTGTGGAGAATTTTCTTCTTTGTTCAGTTTGCTGATGTTTTGGATGTCCTCTAGTTTTATATATTGCATTTGAAGATTGCCAGATGAATACCATCTGTGAGTGATTAATCTGGAATTTTCCATTTGTACTTCTACTCTTCTGATGACTAAGTGGGAACAGGCTAAATTCTCTAGAGTTATATGTTGTAAATGTATAAATAGACTTATATTAAATAATTTGCTGAATTTGCCTCATTTCAAGTTTTGCAAAATCGCAACAGAACAATGGATTAATAACACATAATTTTATCTCATTGTCTGGATTTGAGCTTTGTGTGCCTGATCAATAAAATAATTGAGATCAGAGAGTTGCCTCCATTGTATCCCTCTTAAGGAAGCAAAGTTAACTAAGTCCAACTGCTAATTAATCAATTACAAATGAATATTCTCTGAACAGAACTTAAACCAAAACTGGATAAAAATTTATGAATGCACTGTAGAAAAAACAAAACAAAAAAACCACAAAAAGCCCACCAACCCCAAAAACCAACCAACCAAAAAAAGTCACCAAATCCCCAAAATAAAGCAAAACAAATCCACAGAAAAGCAGATCTATACATATTACCAGCTTTCTTGTATCCATATCTACAAGCTTCCCTTTCTTTGCTTTCTACTTCTCATGCAAGTTCCCTTGTGAAATGAAATGGCAGAAGTAGCTTGTTATATTCAATATACATTTTCTTATGTGTAATATAATATCCTGATTTCTAGCTTATATCCTTTGCATCCTCTAAAAAATTTTATTCTCATTTGGATATAGTGTTTTCTTTGTGCATTTGTGCATTTACTTACATCTTAGATAAAATATATGTATGCATCTCATCTTTTTTTTTTTTCTCTCACGTGAATTCTGTCATTTTATTTTGAGCATGTTCTCTCTTTCAGCCTCTATATGCTTGAAGTAGAATACATTTTGTCATGCAAATCACGTGCACTTTTTGGAAGACCTATTTTTCAGTTCCTTCATCTGTTATATAATGATAAACTCCTCAGGACTCTATTGTCATACACTGCTGAAATCTGTTTGAATTCATTTGTATTAATGTTGTTGTGTACAAGATAGATGCTTATGTTTAATCTGGTTACTGACTTTATATCCAGTGGAGAGAAATCAGATTTCTCATAGGATGACTCATCTCAACTGAAAATAGGTACTTGCAGGTCAGATGAATAAAGAGCTGCAAGAGCTTGTTTCAACCTTCTGACTGTAAAGGGTGTCTGTGGTGACTGAACTAGACTCAGACATTTGATTTTTACATGCCTAGAGCTCCATGAGACTACCAGCTTCTCTAATATGCTGTGCTGAATAATTGGCACATAGCTATGAACTGAAGGATTAGCTCAAAGAAGAGTCCTAGGAGTCTGGAAGCTGTAATTCTATTACTCTAAACCACAGATCACCTTATTTGTACTGCAGTTTGTCCATTAGTTCTTCTTCTGCTTGTCACCCTTCAAGGGAGGAATTTGTATTAAAGGGAGGCTTGCATACTGGGAAAGGACAGTGAAAACAATAAGCAGAAAGGGAAAAAGTAAAAGAAAGGTACAAAAGCAATTATTTTGTATAAAGTGAAAAGGAATCAGAAAGCCATGTAAACAGAGGTTTTATATAAAAAGGAACAGATTTAAATCTTGGAGATAATGTTGAAAGATAAATTCAGGCTTATTGATTGCAGTAAGTTTAGAGAGAACAGGTGAATGGAGACTGTGCTATGATCATGGAGAAGAGTTTTGTGGAAGTGTTTGAGCTACCCTCAATGGGTAGGCTGTAATATAAAGGTCAGAATGAATAGCAGAGGTTGAACTTCATGAGCAAGCAAAATATAAGGCCTGGTGTTTACCTCCATGTGGAGAGGAGAAAGTTATGTTTTAGAGTCACAATTTCTTTTCTTTGTTAGTTTGTTAGCATCACAAGGAAGAAAGAAGACAAACTTTTTAGATTGCATTTTATTCTTGGTTTCTTTTTAAACATTTTTCTGTGTTCAGCTGCTATGTTATAATTTATTATATTGCTTAAAATTATCTCAAATTAATGATGGRGACCTTTCAATGAAGTTATGCTACCTTGCGTGTCATTTACCCTGAGTTAAATTTTCTGTTACTTTTTCTTTACAGCATTGCAAGAATGCTAATATGAGCTAGAGCTGTAACACGTATAATTTTACAAAATGTGTTTTGATGAACTAAGAACTTGTAATGTGAATCTCATAAACTCAGTCACAGCATAAGGCAGAATTTGTTTTACACCTGGAAATCACATTGAACTCTCCTAGGGTTGTAGGCTCATCAAGTTTATGAAACTGTTTAATGTCTTTAAAGAAAATAAGTACTGATAATTTTTTTAACTGAAGCTGATTTATTTGGTTTGTATAGAGTAATAAACTGTAAGAATTGTCTCCATTAAAGAAAATCAGTGTTCATTCAGCTTTATGAGTGAAGAGACCAAAACCTTGTTGAAATCAGGGACTTACCACAGAGATCAACCATCTGTGTGTTGCACCATATATGGCTGAGCCTTTTGCTGTGCCTGGGGTAGTCTGAAGGTGATCTGCAGTGACTTGTGCCCTTGCTGATGCACACTTCCCTTCTGGATCATACAGCAAGCTCTTGGCAGTGTGGGAGTCTTMAGGGCTGGCCTCTGCAAGGAGAGGGTGTAGCCAGTTCCATCTGGACCCACCACTGGCCAAAGCCCAGTAATTATCTRAGTGCTGTTACACGGAAACAAGCTCTGTGCATGTTCACGTGCCCCAAAATCAAACCATGAAACCACAAGGTACAAGAACRGGTATCTACAGGACAGCATGCATCAGATGGAGCCTGGGTACAGACTGTATTCAAAGAAGGAATTAAATAAACTACAGTAAAGGAGGTGGGGCCATTCCCTCTTTTTTGCACATGTACTGCTGCTTCTTTATTACTCATATTGTCCATTATAATTCTACTTTCAGAGAAGGAGATGGTTACTTAGCTTACAGAAGAAAGTCTCTAATTTTTTATAATGCTCATTTGCAGTTTGTACAGAAACCAGATAACCCTTACCTATACCTAAAGCAAATGAACCAGTAAAGAAATTTGAAAGCAAATTGAGTTTCTGAAATAGAAAACTCTTGACTATTCTGATTTTTTGATTTATGAGGTCCTATGGATACTCATACACACACAGTTAACTATTCACTTAAATTATTGTATCAGCTTTATTGTGAGGTGTCAGAAGGGTAATTCATTCTAATTGTGCTCACACTGACCGTTCATTCTACTGCACATTCTCAAAAGATTTCATAATTTTTGAATAAGCACGTGCAAAGTTTGGAGTTTTTCCTTCAATTGTTTGCATCCACTGCCTTTTGACTTCAGTTCTACATAATAATACAATGTATTTGGATGGCACTAGCAAAAATACATAATGATTGTTACCTGTTCTGTCTTTGAATAAACTGCAATCTGGTATGCTGTGATCCACTTCATTATCAGATTTAGCAATAAAATATAGTACAGATAAACTTCAATTTGGCTTGACACTTCAAACTAAAGAGTTGTAAAATGTGTCTTTGGTTTTTAGTAGCTGTGAAAAAAATTGATCTCCAACTAGCAATGAAGTCATGTTTGATGTCATTAGAACATATATTTCCCATCAGACAGATTTTAATGCCTTTTTTTTAATTGATGAGGTATAAGGTACAATTCAGAAAGGTATCTCAATGGCTTTGCAACCTAAGTATCACTGAAAGTCAGTTTAACTTTATAAGTTTTCAAAAATGAACTTACGGGGAACTTGTTTCTGTCTAGTTTGCTRTAAAAAGATATGTAATGAAACCTGCTACTCTGGTCTACTCCTTTGACCAGAAAAAAARTGTTAAATGAATTTAGCATTTCCCATTGTTTAATAGACTTAAAGGTGTTTAAATCAAAGCTTCCTGTGATCTAAGTAGGTTAAGAACAATTAAACAGAATAAAGTAACATTATTCTTGAAGCTTCTTAGATGGAAAACCCCCAAAATTAATTTTCCATTTCCATGACCATACGGTATGTTTTGAAAGCTACCAGACCAGGATTACTTCTGGGAGGATGGCTTACTGTGATCTTGAAATCACTTTAGGAGAMCACACCTATCATTGGTCTTCTCTCTTTCTGAACTGAGGAGCACCAGCTTGAATTGTTCTGAAAAACAGAGGTGCAGAAAYACAAGCTGATGACACAGGTGATCTCTCGAGCAGGACAGACCTGASCTGTGTTGCAAACACGGCCATTTCTTCCTACGCTGTTAAAAGGGAAAGGAGAACTATTCATGCRGTAAATTGAATCAGGGTAAATTATTAATAAACTATCTTAGTTCTGTGCTTTTCTTTGTTTTAYTTGGTTGTTTTTTAAAGAAGGACTTATGTCTTCCCTTCATCCTCACACACAATTTGTAGTAAAAGCTGATTGACTATTAAACCTTTCAATTCTGCTATCAGTCTCCTCTGSTTCTTCAGTGTTTTGTAAGTTTGCTGAAATCAACTATTTTCCTGCTCCTATTWTTCTTTCTCAGCCGGGAGATTGGTTCTCAGGTATTTTATCCCTTCCTTCTAGAAATACTACAGAGTAATAAGCATCGGTTACTGACGTTCTCTACATATTTTTGGAAACACATGCAGTCCCTCAATTATCTGCATGCTGAGTGGAAATTGCATAAATGCTGCCTGTATATATCTCAGGATTTTGAAAACATTGCAGASCAAATCTTTATGTAATGTCTGTAGAACACATTCAAAACCTTGTGGATGCCATTATAAAGATTTTGCTTTGATTTTTATCTTTTTCATTCCTTCTTCCTCTGCCAACTCCCCACAACCAAAACAAAACCACAAACAAACAAAATCTAAACACCACGACATCACCAAAAATCCCCTTTGGAATGAACAGTACTAGGCCATTCACAAATGTATTATTGCAACAATTGTCTATTTAATTAGAWTAAATACTAAGATAGTAGTATTAGTGGTACATACTAAGAAAGAATSTGACATAGGAGTTGAACACAAAATGCCGTATGGTGCCATAGACTGCTTGTTCTTGAGGTCTCACAAATGGAGTTTTAATGAGTTGASTTAGCCATCTTTTGTTTACTTTCAAAATCAAAACACATTATTGTATGGTCTGTTGGGGCAAAATCCTGAATAAATATAACCTAAAATAAATGTATACTTAAAGCTAAACTCTAATTAAAATCAATTTTATTTACCCAAGCTGTAGACACTTTAATTKCATAATATTTCTAATTCTGCCAGGCGTGGCCGTGGGAGCTGCAGCACGGCATTCCTCGACAGAGATCGCCCCTTTCCCACAGGACCTCCGGGCGCCTGCTGCGCCCTCTCCAGCTGCGCTCCGCAGGCACGGGCGGACATCTTCGGCGCGGTCTGCGAGCCCGGTGCCCGCTCGCTGATGCTCTGATCRCATCCTCAGGGGAGAGAGAGGCTGTCTGGCAGCTCCAGCACACCCCGCCGCCGGTGCCGCACCGCTTTAGCGAGGCGTCTCCCCGGAGCCCGGAGGGCCGAGGAGCCCGGGGAGCGCGGCGGAGCTCGGCGGAGGCACCGCGGGCTGCGCAGGGCGCCGGGGCGGGAAGGAAGCGAGCGGCGCCGGGAGAGCCGGGCAGCGCCGCCGCCTCCCGGCTGCAGCACCGCGGACAGCGCCCGGCCGGCGGCGCGGGCAGGCGGGGCGGGCACCGAGGCACGGCGGGCACCGAGCCGCGGCCACGCGCAGGGACACGGCCACGGCCACGCGGGCCCGGCCGCGGCCGCAACACRGCGGCTGCCCGGAGATCAGCGGCGTGCACGGGCATAGGCACCAGGGGCACAGAGCCAGTGCGCGCTCTCGGGCACAGACACAACCCCAGAGTCACAGAAAGCACCGCAGCACAGCATCACACACACACACACAGAGTTTCACACAAACACACGCACATACACACAGACACACACTGACACACACAGAGTTTCACACACACACTCAGTTTTACACGAACACAGTTTCACGCATATACGCAGTTTCACACGCACACACATACATTTTCACGCACACACATTTTCACACACACAAACACACACACAGTTTCATGCACACACACACACAGTTTTACACACACACACACACACACACATACAGGTTCACACAAACACTCGTACACAGTTTCATGCACACACAGACAGGCGCCTGCGGTCCCACAGCACAGCGCGGGCACAGCCGCGCACGGTCGCACGTACACGCACAGGCACCGCGGACGCCACTCACAGACAGCACCTGTGCTCGCAGCCCCGCTGACACTGGCACACACAGCTGCACGCAGACCGACACACAGACACAGGCACCCACACAGTGACAGACACACAGACTGTCCTGGTTCCTGCCTGGACAGAGTTAATTTTTGCCGTAGCCAGGAGGGGGCATGGCCCGGACCCAGAGGGTGCTCTGCCATCACCTCAGGGAAGGGAGTYTCTTCCTTAGAGAAGGGGATCCTTCTGGTCCAGTAAGCAGGGGTGGGGGCGGTGGGATAGCCCCGATTCTGAGCATTTGGCAGGAGAATCACTTGTCTCTCTCAAACACTTTTGTGATTAACATCATTGCTGTTACTGTTCATTTTCTTATCTAATTGCTGTTTCCAGTAAATTGTTCTTATCCCAACCCGTGATCTTTACCTTGATTCCTCCAATTCTGCTCTCTAGCCTGCCATGGGGAATGGGGAAAAGSGTAGGGGGAGCGAGTGGCAGTGTGGTTTTGGTAGGAGCAGTAAATTAGGGAATAGCAGTCCTAAACCACGGCACAGACACCCAGAGAGAGACAGACACACCGACAGACACAGAGAGAGACAGACATACAGAGAGACAGACGCCGGCAAGCCCCCGCCTGGCGACAGCCAATGGCGTGGCGAGTCTGCCCCCGGCGGTGTGTAGCCGCCAATAGGAGCGGCGGGGGCGGGGCCCGGCTGGCTCCGCCTCCCTATTTAAGGCGRCGGGTGGCCGCGGGTCGCTCAGTGGCGGGAGGAGGAGGCGCGGGGGCGAAGGCGCGCGAGCAGCGGCGCGCGGCGACCCGCGCACGTGCCCGCCCCCGCGCGGCGCGAGGGGAAGGCGGAGGCGGGGCCGGGGCAGCGCCCGCCGCGGGAGGGGCGGCGGCACCTGCGGGGCGGCCCCGGCGCGGCCAGCGGCGAGCGGGCGGCCGAGGGCGCGGAGCGGCGAGCCCGGCATCCCGCGCAGCCYGCCCGGCGTGCCCGCGGCCATGGAGCAGGACAAGTACCTGCCCGAGCTGATGGCCGAGAAGGACAGCCTGGATCCCTGCTTTGTTCACGCCATGCGCCTCCTGGAAGACGGTGAGGCTCMGCTCCGCGCTACCCCCGCCGGGGCGCTCCTCGCGGTCGGCGCTCGGCGGCCGCGGCCGGTGGGCACGGAGCGAAATCGGGTTTCCGGGCGGGCGGAAGCCGGCCGCGCGTGGGCTCAGGGCGGCGGCGGTTCGGGGCGCTCGGAGCCGCGCCGAGGGACCCGTCCGGCAGCAGCGCCCGGCGGCGGCAGCAGCAGCAGCAGCAGCGGGTGCCCCGCTCCCCGCCGTGCGCCGGCTCTGCCGCGGCTGGGTCGCCTCTGCGGGAAGCGCTCCCCGGGCTCGCTTACACAAAGACAGATGCTGGCGTTTCATTACACTCGTTATATCCTGTTTTCCACGCCGAAGTAATAAGGTTTATATGGTAATACTATTATGCCGTTRATGCGGCGCTGTTTTAGTCGACTGCGCGGTGTCAGACATTGATTGGATATGGCTTATCAATTTCATGACAGTTTCATCCAGGACKTGATGATTTCCTCTTGGTTTTGTGCGGAGATCAGAATATACTGGTTATAACATTTGGTTACTCAGTGTAATTCACCCTGCTTTCCTTGCGTTAGTTGGAGTAGAGTTTTAGTCRGACCTGAGCTAGAGGTTCTTTAGAAAGTTTATCATTAAGTCCCTCTTMTAATAACTGCTCAATATAGTGGTTGAGTGAAGACCTCGTGGTGCGGAGTTTCAACTTCTGCCAAAGTATAATCCATTAAGTTCCTCTTACACATGTTTTTATTCTTAGATTTTTAACAATATTTTTAAGAAACCCTGCTAAACTTGGAACCTAATGTTGTAAAGAAGTAGTAAAGAATGATGCATAAATCAAGATAACCTATCGAGCTCTTAAATGGGATTAAAGCAAAGTAGTGTATGGCCAGGCCCTTGAGAGTCACGCATTCAAATAAACTCACATTTAGAGGTGGCMAATAATTTCCCTTGGCAAACAAGTTCTGTTTATGACTTAAAGAAAATCATAACTAATTCAGATTTACCATGCTAAGCACTAAGTGCTTTTCCTCTGTCAGCAGTTTTTGGATTGTCTTTCCTTAATGTATGTTCTATTGATTGTGAACGAAGATATCGAGTCCAGGTTTTGTTGGAGAGCTTCTGTTTGATAGCTTTGAAATTCATACTGAATTTCAGTATGAATACAGAGCCATTTAGTACTCTTTTGTCATAGCTGCCTTGCTGCTAAAGAGGCAGCCATGCTGCTTTTTACAGTTGTTTTTCTAATAATCATATTATAAACAAAGTCCTTATTTCTTAGAGGAATACATTTTTTGAGCCTTGCAGTTCGATCTTTTCCCAGAGGGGGGAAGTATCCACTGAGAGTGTGTGCGAAAGGAGGAAAATGCAGGAAGGACAAAACCGAAAGTAGKCAAAGAAAAGTAAAAAAAAGGAAARTAAAATTGGTTTTTCTAGGCATCAAGTTCGTGCGGAGTTGCATTTTGAGCAACTGTGGGATTCAGTAAATGAACGGTTTGCTCATTCCTTCTTAGCATAAGTAGGACTGTGCATTATTTCACTAGATTTTGTAAGAGATGAAGGTGAGTTGTCTGAGAGAATGCTAATGTCAGATTCACACCAGGTACCTGGCATTATCCTTCAAAACACCATCTGTCAAGCTTTCTAGAGATTTGTTTTACAGTCTAACATATGATGACTGTTAAAACACTTAACAATAGTTAGAATGTTACTACTTAAGAAAATTACAATTAATGCACTGGTTGCTGCTGGGTGTAAATACAAAGGAAATTTATAGAAWGGGCAGAATTCTCTTTTTTGGGTGTCAGAAGAAAATGAGATCCTGCAAGGATCTCTGTRGTAGTGAATAATTTTTAGGTTATGTTCATGATAAAACATTGTTTCYGGACTCTGGATTTCTGTTCTTTAGAATGTAATGTGCAATCAGCTTCGTCCATAACGATGCTAGCCAGGTGTTCTTTTTATGGTGTCCTAAGCATTTTTGATTGCCAGTACATTTTGTATCAAATGCACAAGTGTAGATTTGCTGTGGAGCTCAGAGCCTCAAGCATTCACCCTGACTTGAAAGTGCTGTGTTGTTTCATGKTGGCTGCTAAAACCTGAGGTTGGGAACAGTTGTGTTGCTGTGAGAAACCGCAGAAGGGCACACAAGCAATGAGTATTTCAGAAAAATGCTTCTGATTTGTAACAGTGGATTTACTTGTAAAGATAAGACTGCCCATTTTCCCCCAATAATTTCTTTTGTTTGTTTGATTCTGTTGCATGGGGTTTTTTTTGTTTGTGTGTTTTGGTGTACTTAACCAATATTTAAACCAACATATTTCTTATGTTTTCAGTACGTAGGTCTGTGTCCTTCAGGTTGACCTGTGTCAGATGCATACTTGAATCAGTAGCTGTTTATCCCTCACCATTAAGGGATGACTAGGAATCACTTACTTTAGTCYSTACTGGAATCACTTACTTTAGTCCRTACTTGGGTCTGGTGAAATCCCCAGAAAAGAGACATTTCCTTTGGCAGAGTGTTTGCATACTTAACAAACAACATAAAGAGAGGTGAGGAAAAAGTTACAAGTGCTGTTTAAATACAAGGTAYGGAGACAAAATCCAATTTCTTTAAAAACTACTGTGGGATTTTGTTGTGGATTCTGACAATGAACCTAAGTCTCTGAATGGGCAATTGAGTGCCTTTATCAGGAGATGCTTGATTTCCCCATGGGTCATAACCTGTTCCATGTAGAAGTAGATCCTACATGACTGTTGCACTATTRGCAATTGAAAAGTCATTAGTAAGTCATCTACTAGAAGAACTTGTGAGTGGCTGGTGATATTTGCCTCAGCCTAAGTTTTTTCAAACTTTTGCAATCTGCATTGAACAGACATTCTGAGAATGTAATCCATTCAGTAATGAAAATTAAATACCTTTTAATTGTAATAGGTGGTTGAACTCTAAAGAATAGGCTAATCTCCATCTACTGGAAAGGGCTTTTCTGTATCAAGTGAACTGTTTTGTGTACTAGGCTGTTATAAGAGCTGGAAGAGCATCCCTGTTTCATGTATAGCTTTAAACTATTTTACTGTATACTGGTTAACAATAGTTATTTTCTCAGGTGAGATTGTTCTGCTTTTAGTCAGGAGATGTCCTGATAAATGTATGAGGTCAAGTAATGCTTGGTTAGATAAAAAAATGTGAAAAGTGAAGAGCATGTTCTTGAGCAGTGCCTTTTTTACCCAGCTTGTGCTTGTACTGGCAGCACACTCCAGAGCTCCAGAGGGAATGGAGAGCCTCTCTGTTCTAGTGCTGCTCCCTGCCATGGAAGCTACCAGCTCCTTATATGTGTAACTTTAGCATGTTTGTAAATATTTATTGCTTTCTGTAGGATGTCTGTGATTATAAATACAAATATAAGTGTGTCACTTTAGTTGTGGAGGGCTGGATGACATAGAAAGATACAACCAGTTGGATAGTTCAAAACTGGTTTTATATCAGCATTCCATTTAATAGGCTAAAGTGTCAGCTAATTGTCTGTGTACTTTTTGGGGTCAAGCAAATTAAATATGTGTATYTATGTATGTATCTGTGTGTGTGTGTGTAGGTGTTTATTTATTTATATGTGTGCAGCTTTGGAATATCTTGCTTAGTGTTTTCTTACCAGCTCTGTGTTTTGTAATATAAACATAAAAGAAAACGACCTATTGGAAAGAGCTGGCCAAAGTAAGAGCATCTCTCCCCATGGAAATATCAGCATTACTAGGGTAATGAGGTAGCTAATTTCTCTCTCTTATAATGACGGTGCAATTGACCTCAGAATTTCAGCTGGCATTCTGAAGGCAATGAGAATCAGGCCTTTAACTTTAATCTTAAGTCCCTAGATCATTCCATGTGGCATAGAAGAGTTTGTTAAACCTCCAGGTTGTGTAAATTAGGCTCATATAGCTCAGCTATCATCCACACACAGGCTTCTTGTAGGACAGGCCATGATTATTCCAAACATTAGCCCTTACACTGAGCRTTAGGAGGGTCTCTCATACAAGCCTGCAGTAGTAGTTCCAGCTCGTAGAAAACTGTTGACATAATGCAAGTTTATTTTGYCTTATATTCAGGATTTCAGCTAATACACTGTCATATGTAGGTTTGGGGTTTTTTTGGACTGTTGGAGATTGATTTTCTTTTCATATAGGAATGCAACTTTAGTTCATGGAGTGTGTGTTTCTGTTAAAAACSTGGGATAATAAAGTTGTTATATGAATATTATTTGTCTTGGAAATTTGAAATATGACAATCATATCGTTAGCTCTAGATGTGAAAGGCTGTTGACCAAACCTATGACCTGCTRAAACCAGGCCTCTGATASTTTTTAATTTTTATAATTTTTTTCATTGAAARCTACTTGTGAAAATATGCTTGCAAATTTATGAATTCACTTGTCTCAACAAGCCTTTTGACTAAAATAAGATTAATGTAAATGTAAATTCATACAATAATATTAATCTGTGAGTGATCACTATTCTGCTTGTTGTTTCTTTTATTCCTGATGTTTACATCAGGTGAGAAGAAATCTGTATTCACAAAATAGTTGGTATTAATCATTGTTTGCTTTGCTGTCTCAAGAAATGCACTGTAAATTCCCAGTAGATTGACTCAGGAAACATGCTAATATTCAGAGCGTGTATTTTAGGTACCTTGGTTTCATTAGAAMCTAGATTTGTATTGATCATTTGGAGGCTTTTTAATAGAAAGTGCAAACTCTAGATGAATACAAGATACTTAGGATTTTTATAAAGTAGTGATGTGCTAGGCATTACAGACTTGGTTCAAAGCTGACTAAAGTTAATGGGAATTTTTCTGTTGCCCTTAGTGGGCTATCAGGCAGTCCCTGTAATACAAATATGATCTATTGACTGGTATAGCCAATAGGACATACTTTTGCCTTGCAGAATGTAATGCCGATGAATCCCAAGTGGTAACCAGATTTATGGAAAACAAAATATTATAAAATGTTAGAATGAGTATAACAAAGCAAATGTTRTGTTTGTATTGACCTCAGCTTCTTAGTATTAAAAGGCATTCTTGCTTCAGAGGAGAAAAAAAAGATAGATGTGATTTAAAAAATAAAAATAACAAAATTCTTTCAGACATCTGAAGCTACTTAGGATCATTTGATCTGTGATCTTAGAAAACATGTACTTTGAAACACAGTAAATTGTTTTGCAAAGAGGCAACAATATGAATGCAGTAATTGAAGCTTAGATTCTGATACCCAGGTTTAAAATAAAAGGTGCTTTGCTCTTCAAATAGTGCTGTTTGAATCAGTGGAGCTGCTAAAGGTGCAATWTAGTGCAAATAGCAGAATTTAGTACCAACTGTTTAAGTGAAGGTCAAAGGTATTTGCTGAGGTTTATCTGGATGCCCAGAGCCTCATCAACAAAGTGCTATTTTTTTTGGCAGTGTGAATATTTTCCTTGAAGGAGAATATTTTTCACTTGTCCTGGGAATTCCTTTAGTAAATTTATATCATATTTAGTCTCCTTGGTGTGTACATTCAGAGTGTAGCTGCTGTAGCTGTCCATCTCTCTTCCTCTATACCTCTAAGTAAGCGTTTTAAAAGTCAGCATTTTGGAGATTTGTTAATATTTGCRGTTAGTACCAAGAGAGAGCAGAATACCTGGACAGCTGAGTAGAACATTCCTGTCAACTGTTAATTTCCTAAGCCCTGGACACCTGTGTAATGTGTAGAATAGAGTGGCCATTCCTAACCAGGAGGTGGCATGATTGGGCTCCACATGCCAAAATAGAGCTTCATATGCTGGCACCTTCTGGGAAAGGGCTACTTGCGTCCAGCAGATASATCCAATTCTTCTTTGTTGGATGTATGCTTTTCTCATTTAGGCAATGTACAGACAATACATACTGACACTGAGATGTGCTGGAGCATGCTGGGCTATTTAGTAGTCTATAAAATCTGATATGATCAGCAGTGATCTGTGCATGAGTCTTCCAATAAAGGCTAAACATCTACCTAACCCGCCAGAGCAGTGCCATGAGAGTGAAGCAGTTCCTCCRTGACACGAAGTCACAGGTTTCAGGCTCGAGCTATGAAATGTCTAGGGCCTTGCTTTAGAAGGCATAAATGTCACTGCTGTTGGTAGTTCTTCTCCAAGGTTTATTAAAATGGGAATATGTTTCACCTTTCTGTGCCTTGTAGCTGTACTGTAGGCCACACATGCTGCTTTTATGAAATAGTTGTTTTCTGGATTGGCAGGGTCACTGCAGTCACCTGGTGCCTCAGTTCAGGGTTAGAGTGCCTTTTCAAAAATAAGTGGTTTTTAACTGCTTCAATTAAATTTCTTTTCTCCAACAAACTGCTGAATGTGTAGGAACATTCAGTGGTGTCGCAGCTGATGTTAGAATATACAACTTTCTTTAAAATATTTTTAGAATAAATACTAGGAGGAGTGTTTTCATAAGGGATTTGAGGTGTTAAGAAAGCATTCACAATAGAAAAAAAAATTTTGCAGGTGGACTSCGCAAAGCATTGTGAAGGTATGCATTCATCTTTTCTTCACCTTGAATTTTTCAGTCCTTGGATGGGTATCAGTGCACTACATCAGAATAAGCAAGGAAGCAGATAGTTTTTAAAATCAAGTGTGTCAAGTGTAGAACTTTACTGATGCTGCAGTTTAATCTTTGGCTCTATAAGCAAATAAGATTGTGCAGTCTGACCAGAAAAATGGAAAACCTTAAAACTCATGTAAAGATTTGATGTGCATAGTACAAGGAGTCTTGGCTTGTACTGCATATCTGCAGTGAATACATTCTAAAACTCCCATCTGTAAGATGAAGACTGATGCTGAATTTCATTCTAATCTTTGAGATCTCGACGTGAAAAGACCTTTGTAAGATTATTATTACTTTTGGTGTACAAAATTACTCTTTTTAAAATTTGCAGGCAGAAATAATCCTGGTTATTACAGTCCTCTGTAAATCCTGTCATATTTTAATTAGAATCATGCTGGAAATGAGTACAGCTATTTCCTTATCCTAAAAAGTGCTGAAACTAATAAAAACTAGAAGAATTATTTGAGACTTCCAGCAGATTAAAAACTTCCAACTCCCCCACCCCCTCAAAAAAAATTCCTGAAATAATGTGTGCCTGTTCCTGATTTCACAACCTTTGCTATTGAAAGGGAATTTTTTAGTTTGAATACTGAAAAAATTATCAAGTGAAACTTCTAATAATGCTAATATGGTAATATTGAAGATCATCCATGCTTAATTAAGATGGTACAAAGTTTTGAGGGTCATATATGGCTGCATATGATATAACCAAAGACATCTCAAAATCGTCAAATGCTCTGCTTGCACGGGGCATTCCTGTTTACTGTTCTTGGGTTAGCATTATGCAAAGGCTAAAAGACACAGGGCAGGTCACTGCTGTTTTAGAATTTCTCTCCATCTGCTGAAGTGCTCATCAGTTATTCTAGCATCTATCCCTTGTTGTAAGGGTTACACTGACAGATGTAGAAAAAAGTCAAAAGCTTTTGATTCATAAAATACTTCAAATTCTGGAGATCGATGTAACTATTAGAAAAAATATACTATGTGCTAGTCTGTAGAAGATTTATCAAAACATGCATTCCTCTTTGCTCTGCTTTGGATCTGGAACAGAGTGTTTGTTTGTTTTGTAGTTAGAAGCGTTTTGGCTTTGCTGACTGGTAAAGGCAGGTGTGTCTTCAGCAAAAGCAAAAGTAGGGGTCAAAGCCCCTGACTCATAATCAGTCAACTTCCGAAGAGCAGCGCTGCAAATCAAGGAAAAAGAGTTTTCCTGAGAGGTTTGAGCACTGGAGAAAGAAAACAAATCCCCTAGTTTAATGTTCCCTGGGATTTAAGTGTATGTTTCAAAGCTCTCTTTCAAATACTTGAAGTTAGAGAGCTTGTCATCAAATCAGAGACCGTGTGCGTATGTTTTAAAATGGCTTTTCAGTATTGAAAAATTGAGTTAACTTACCTCTCCCAGTGCACATTTGTCTCTGTGTTTCTGCTAATGTAGGCTCATATTACTGATTTTTCTAAATATTCCTAAGCATACTTGTTTGTTGCATTTTGTCTTTTTTGAGATTGTAGAAAGAACATTTTGGTGTTGTCAGGGGTTGCTCTGAGGTCAGAATGTGAGCTCTAGCTGGGGAAAGAGTGAGACATTGTTCTCTCTAAATACTTAGAACTATGCTGATTTGCTGCAGCTATGGAGCTGTTTCCTTTACTTTCCTATTTTAACTTAAACTGATTTTTCTCCAGCTCTTCTGAAAGGAGCAGCACCAAATTTAAGTGACTTGCTGTCTCTTATTTTGCTGTTTGAAGGGCAGACTAAGGACGGATAAAATAAATTCCAGGAGACCTTTCTCCTTCCTCTCTTCAGATAGCTATTCAACAAGAAAATGGAGAGTTAGTTTTGGTAAATGATGCTTATTATCCTGGTGTCTCCATAGGGCTGTAGAACTATCTAATAGCTTTTACCTTTGCACAGGTACAGATTTGCAATTATTTCACTAATGCTTGTATGCAAAGTAGTAGAATTTAGCCAATTGTGAAATTTGAAATAACATCCTCCTCATATCCTCATACTGGTAGATCCAAGTAAATACATGAATTATATAAATTTATTTGTGCTCAAAAGCCATTGGTGGGTTATCTGCCACACCCAGTTCTTACATTGCATGGACTCCTTTTCCCTGTCCTACACTCCTATTTAAAAAGATCATTCTGTCTTTGTAAATACAATATTGGAGAATGCCCTGATTCTCTTTGATTTTTTAGGGGGTGTCCAGATGCTGTTGCTGCTGTTAGAGGAGTGGTTGGTTGGTTTTTTACTTGCTGCAAATGGTTTAGTGTGAACACCATCAGATCAGGTTGTTCATAAGTCTGTGAAGAAGGGTTTTACTCATCAATGTCAAAGGAGTCTGAGGTCAGCAGTGAATGTGGTAAAACAGGTGTTTGTGTTACCTATTTTGTTGCTCTTCTTTTTCTGAAGACTCAACTGGGAGGTAACCTGGAAATACAGTAGTTTATGTTGAGTTGTGCATGACAAAAAGATGTTCATGCAGTACCAGCTTGCTAGAATACACAAACCATCTGTTCAGCACAAAAAGTCCTCTTGCTGCTCCAGTGTGTGTGAATAATCTGGAATGATATGTCAGATGCATGGGGGAGAGAGGACTAAGTTTTTGCTAGAAATATTTTGATATAATGCCTTTTTTAAGGAATGTTTGTACTGTAAGCTTTCCAAGTGCTTCTTGTGGGGAAGTGGGAGATGTTTTCAGCATAAAGGGGAAATGGAGCAGCTTGGTTTTGACACAAAGCAGGAACTTGATGTGGTTCTGCATCCATTTAAACACTTAAGATGTCCTGATTTGGAGGCAAATAGAAAATAATTAGAAGCTGCTATGAATTGTAAATATTACTAACATGGAAGATCTCACTTGCTGTTTAGTCTAAAACTGGGAAAATCACTGTAGCATAGATTGTTGTGTTTATTTACTGGATAATTTAACACATATGTAGGGATGGCAGACACCTAGGGAGTCCCTCTGAAGCATGCAATGCAACACTATCAAACTGTAATTCTTAACAGAAGCTTTTCAGAAAGAATTGATTTCATGTAATTTTTTTAAATAGACCAACAGCATTTTCAAATGCTTATTATACTACTTTTGTCTATCTGTTTTATCAGAATAAAACTTAACTAAAAGGTTCCTGAAGTCCTCACTTAATGTTCAGTATTTTGTGTTTGATGGATGTGTGAATGAGAGGAACTAAATTAGGGATTTGAGGCAAGGTTTTTCTTTTTGCTCCTTGATTGAAAATGACACATTTTTTCAGTCCATTCAAAAAATACATTCTTGACTCCTAATTCTATTGCAAAGGTGGCTTCTGGGATTTCTGCCAACAGGTACAGACAGAGGACAACATCAAAACCTTTCCCAAAGCTTAAAAAAATAGTATTAATAGTTTTATCCTATCCCTACATTGGAAAATTCTTTTATTATGGTTTATTTAACTTAAAAATTTTTGCTAAGTAACACAATACTGATTAGTAAAAGCAAATTCTCTTAACTCTGAATCTGTGGAGAGTATCTGCATTGTGTTGCTTCTGCCTTCAGCTTCACTTTGTGCATGCTGCTGGTCTTGCTATCAAATTGATTTTAAGTTTTGGATGACTAAAGTGTTTTTGAGCGGATCATTTGCCAAGACATGAAGTTTTGGATACATTTTTTAGCACCATCTTGGTTCATTAGTTCAGTATTGGATGGTATAATTTCAGTGTGGCCCTGTGTTTGTCCTAGGAGCTTTCAGTCCAGACAGCAACTCACTATCTATTTCTTTCCTTGGATAAGTGAGTGAATTAAAGTGAAACTGTCTCATAACCTGTGAGACATCTCTATTGCCTATAGTGGTCTATAGGGTGCTTTTTCATCTGGCTGACTAAAGGCCCTCAGGAATTTTGTCCCTTATTTGAATACTGAGTAGTGTAAAGGCCATAAGCTTATGGCCTCTGAATTCTTTAACTTSCCTATCTCTCATGATTTAAATGCTTATAGCTGGAGGTCCATGGACTGGGAAGGGATGTTTGGTCCAGAGGCAAGTCTCAGTACTGCTGAGATGATGATCTTACTGTAAGAGTTATTCTGAAAGAAAAATAGTACCATTTTACAGTAACAATTTATTGGAGACCTTTAAAAAGGAGTTTTCAGATGCCAGCTAATCTCAGCTATCATAACATTATTGCTATCACTAAGAAAAATACTTGACAACTGCAGGGGAGAAAAAGTCAAGTCTTTGATGTCCATTTGTGTTCATTTCTAAAGGGATATCTTTTAGCTATTTACTGCAACTTTACAAGCAACCAGTCATTAGAAAACATGGATATTGATGTTCAGAGTTAATTTTGAGATTGTTCTTGTGTGCCTGAATTGAGGTATAACTCATGTTGAAGCCTATTATTTCTGTGTGGAACTTTAGAAGTAATCTTGTGGGATTGGTAAATTGCACAAACATCAGACTGAGGGATGATGCAGCACATGCCTTTTTGAGAAAATGTGAGAAGACATGTTTGAGGAATAATTACTGCTAGTGAGGAAAAGAAGTTTTCCTTAGAGGCTGAAATACATAATTTCTTTGGTTGTTGGTATTGCTTCATTTGAAGTGGTTGAGTATCCCATGCCCACTGACCATCTTTTCTGGGTGCCATCTATTCMATGCTTCCTCGCTCAATGGTCCTGGTGGGTACAAAAGCCCTCTAGTGCTTTTTCCCCAGGAGCTGGATGTATGGAAGCCTGTTCCTTAAGCTACATAGTGGACTAGGGGGAGGGGCGGGGAAGTCATAGTATCTCCAAATTTATATGTACTTTTGCACCCTGTAGTGGGGATTTGCGCCTGGAAGTTTGTAATTAATTTTACTTTCTTTTTATTGTTCTTTTTCATAATTCTTTTGCTTTCCCTTCTGTGAATTGTCCTATGTCATATGATGCCATTGTCTTACTTGGATTACAAGCTATAGGAGGTAGATGTGAGTTGCTGTGTCAGTAGATGGTGGTAGTAAGTTTGTCAGGAAACTGATCACTGCAAAACACAGTTGCCCATAAATGCCATCATTGGATTCTGTCCTGGAGATGCCTCCTACCCAAGTGTCGCCGTGCATATTATCTGCTCATTCAAAGTTTCAGTTCATTTGGTCTCTTGCCTGTGGAGATGCCCATGAGTGAGCTTTCCACTGCCACTTCTAATAGGTTTATTTGCTTTGGTACTCCTTGGTCTTTTCCAGTTAAGTATTGAACCTATGATTTCTCCATCCTTTCTCTCAGTTAATTTATTTAGAAATTCTTGATTTTCTCTTCAAATGTACCAACCAAACACCCATGCATCCTGGCCTAGATAGGAAGGCCTTCCTGCCCAACAGAGTCTAGACTGCACTGTTCTTTGTTTTGCAAAACAATCCAGTTGTTCTTAATGTACCTCTTAGAACTGCAATAACATCTTCTAGGCATTTCTTAAATAGCAAGCTGCTTCTGCCCCCTTCTGATTTTGTTCTAGTTTTTGTGTACCCACACATGCTATTCTGATTTCAACAGATGTCAAACACATGAAGTTGTAAAACATGAATCTTATTCATTCTTTTCATCATTTGTCTTTCCTGTGTTTCCAGGCATGAGGTAATGGTAACCACCTGCATGCTTCTCAAATGCACTTTTTAAAAACCAGCATCCTGTGTTTTTTCAGGTTAAACACACACTGATATATTCGAATTATAAATTTACATGGTTGCAGCAAAGAAAACTGATAATGGATTAGAAGGACAGTAGGAAATGAAGGGAGAATGCTGTGCTGGATATTATTAGTTTGTTTTTTAGGAAACAAAAATCTTTGAGCAGAGGAAACCGCAATGTGACTAAGGCACCAGAGTTTAGTTGAATGAATTCCCTGAGGAGCAAGTGAGTCCATGTGAATTGAATTGTGTGAATGAGCACTATTTAAAGAAAAAATCTACAGAACTTCAAACCTCTTGATTGGTCATTGCCCGAGTTATCATTAAACAGCTACTAAAAGTTGGGATAATAGAGGAGACAATGCGAGAAGGATAGAGAAGCTAGAGAATTAAGCTTGAAATAACTGGAAAGGAAGCTGGTGTAAGAGTACAAACATGAAGGAAATATTGCAGCATGTAGCTGGAATAAATTACAAGAGAAAAAGTGAGAACAGGTGAGAAAGTTGAGGGATCCTCATATGGCCATTTGCAATCATAAAAGGCTACAAAAGATTTTGCAGCAGCACAGTCTAAAGACAAAACCAGGGTTTCAGTAAGATCACAGATGCAAGAAGGTGGTCTCATGTGTATTGTAGTATAATCATTGGAAGCTGCAAAGAGGAAGGGACCCACMCTGGAGCAGTTTATAAGAACTGGAGCCTGTGGGAAGAACTCATTTTAGGAAAGGTCATGGAGGGCTGTCTTTCATGGGAAGGACTCCATGCTGGAGCAGGGGAGGTGTGTCAGGAGTCCTTCCCCTGAAGAGGAAGTGACAGAGTCGCGGCATCTTGCTTTGGGCTTGGGCTCCCAGAGCTCAACCTGTGGCTCCCACTGCAGCTGCTTGCTGAGATACTGGCACTGAATGGATCCCTCAACAAAAGAAGGGAGGGGTTGGAAAGGGAAGATGATTTTAAGGTTTGGTTTTATTTCGCATTATTCTTCTCTGATTTAATTGATAATAAATGTAGTTAATTTCCCCAAGTCAAGTCTCTTTTGCTGGTGTCAATAAATAGTTGTAGGATCTCTCCTTTCCCTTATATGAACTTAGGAGCCATTTGCTGCATTTTTCTCTCCCCTGTCCAGCTGAGGAGGGCAGTAATAGAACAGCATTGGTGGTCAGTCCAACACATCTCATCCATTTCAGTCCAGTAGTCTGGATTCAGCCAGAAGCCTCCTTTGAAATGTATTATTTTGTTAGCACTTGATTTCCTGCATTGTAATTTCTTCTAATCTTCAGTAGCTCTGTTGGTCATTTTACCGTATTTTTTTGTAGTTCTCTTTTTTAATACGTATCTGGTCTTACCTCGAAATGGAACCTTGTGCATCACTCGCTTTTTTGTTTAAGAGAAAAAAGTTTTCATCAGTGTGTTTATATCAGCTAGAGGCTGTCTGTTTACCATGGTTGGTGTAGGGTATATACTGCTTACTCTTACCTGGGGAGCAAGGCTATGTACAATGTTATATTGATTCACTGCTGTTGGGGAACCAAGAATTAGCAAGTGAGCAAAGTAAGCAAAACACAAGCAGAACATTAACCTTTTCGAATAATAAGGGAATATGAAAGATTTACAGACAACATACTTGCTCAAAGAATAAGCAGATTAAAATGGGATACCTACTAATAAAATTTTGCTATTGCAGTGCTGTAAAGTTGTTTCTTTTTAACAAGAGTGTGCAGAAATGCTGGGCAGCTGAGTTTGGGACTTTGTAAGCGTCACAAAAACAAAGTGAGTGGAATGAGATGACAGAAATGGTGATGCTGTTCTGGGGCAGCATCTTGGGGATTAAATTCCAAGATTCCTGTGCACACTGTGTGCACTCTAAAGAGGGTGTTCCTTACTTATGGACAACTGCAAGTCTTCAGACCAAATAGGGCATTATTGCCTCTAACATGTCATTTAGGACTCTTATACTAATATAGGTGGGTGGATGCAGATGGGCAATGGTGTAAGCTTTACCAAGAACCCAAACATTGAGTGGTTGCATCTGGTTTTTCTTGCTCAGATAAACTGTGCTGCAGACTTGAGAGTGCCACAGTTTGCTCACTACACGTTGTGGATGCCTGCTTTGTGGGATATCTGCTATTTTCCAGCATATAATTTTCTGCTGAGATCAGTGTTGTTCAATTCTGTTCATTTGATGCCACAACTCTGTCTCCAGATTCAGCAATGCTAAGTGTTAACCTAGTGCAGCAGCTTGAAAAATAGTTTTTTATTAAAACTAATGCAGGTTGGAGTTGCATTGATCTGTAGTGATGATTATATTAGCTAACTGTGGGCTTGTTCCTGTTTGGCATATGACTCTTCATATTCAGTTTCTTTTTATTTTTTTCATGACAGTGTCTTGACTTCTTTACCCTGGAGTTCTTCCTTGCAGGAAGCAAACCAGCATTTCATGTCTAGAGTTTTATTTTAAAAACATATTATGTTTCTTAAGGCATGATGAGCTGCAGGAAGTGTTTAATCTGCCACTTGCCAACTCATGTTTTGCTTATGACTTATACATTTAGATCGACAGCCAGCTGAACATGAGCCAGCAGTGTGCGCTGGTGGCCAAGAGGGCCAATGGCATCCTGGCCTGTATCAGGAATGGTGTGGCCAGCAGGAGCAGGGAAGTCATTCTTCCCCTGTACTTGGCACTGGTGAGGCCACACCTTGAGTGCTGTGTCCAGTTCTGGTCCCTCAGTTTGGGAAGGACGTTGAGACACTTGAGCATGTCCAGAGGAGGCAACGAAGCTGGTGAGGGGCTTGGAACATAAACCCTGTGAGGAACGACTGAGGGAGCTGGGGGTGTTCAGCCTGGGGAAAAGGAGGCTCAGAGGTGACCTTATCACTCTCTACAAYTCCCTGAAAGGTGGCTGTAGTCAGGTGGGGGTTGGTCTCTTTCTCCAGGCAGCAGCTGACAGAATGAGAGGAGGACACAATCTCAAGCAGCGCTAAGGGAAGTATAGGTTGGATATTAGGAAAAAGTTTTTCACAGAAATAGTGATCAAGTACTGGTCTGCCTGGGGAGGTGATGGAGTCGCCATCCCTGCATGTGTTTAAARAAAGACTGGATGTGGCACTTGGTGCCATGGTTTAGTTGAGGTGTTAGGGCATGAGTTGGACTCAATGATCTTGAAGGTCTCTTCCAACCTAGTGATTCTGTGAAATCTGTTAATCAGATAATCAAAYTGCTACTGAAAGTTCTTACAACCAGCAAAGAAAGTCAAAGGCAGTTATCTCAATGACACTTATAAATATGAGCTTCTTAACCTGAGCTTTTATTAACCTGGTAGATTCTTGGTAGTCTAAAAGATAATTGCATTTTGAATAAGTTAAATGTCAGTTTTATGTTTTAAAAACTGTACTAGTAAAGCTCTGTTTGATCTTCAGCCTGAAAAATTCCCATTAAATAATCCCTAAGTCCATCAAAACAGTGGAAAGTTACAGTTCTGAGATTAAATTAAGAGGAATTAAGAAAAAAAGATAGAATTTGAAAGTATGAATCTTTAAATTTTATTTTCCTATTGTACAGTTTTCTTTCAAATTTAAATGTGGCACTGAAGCTTGATGGGCTACTTAAAAATTCTGAATGTGCATGCAGTTTCATCCTAAAATATGGGTATATTATTGATCGAACTCTTACACAGTTAAACAAAATTAATTCCTAGCTCTTCTTATGGAGTTTGTCTCATTTTTGATGCATTGTTCTAAGCTCAGTTTTGGTTAAACTGCTCCTTGGATTTYACCAGGTGCAAAATCATCTGCAGTTGTAATAGAAGGAATGTATTTTGCTAACATCTTCCCAGATATCTCATTGAAATCATGACATACCATAACCCTTCCAGAGTACTGGTGCAAGAAGGATTTTTATGTTCAGTAGAAATGAACATTGTTCATCTAGACRATATGTGGTTTAAAAAGATGAAGTGTTTTCAGGAGTCTTTAGAAGTTTGTTTGTTGCAAAAGCAGATAGTAGTAAGTCTGATTTAGCAATTATTTGGTGTCTTTCTGATGTTTAGAGATACTTTATTAATTTCTATTAATAATTTATAATTTTGTTTTGTTACTGTTTCCTTTTCTTTTGTTGAGTATTGGTAGTATTTTAGTCTATTCAGCGTTTTGAAATACTGAAAAATCTTGATTTTTCAAATATACTTATCCAGGTCATGTACAGTGATGTCTTCTCATCTTTTTTCTTCCCCAAAGACTCCTGCCTCTGTCTGTTTGCCTTCCTCTTYTCATCTTTCCTCTTGCTGTGTTGCTAGCTGCTACAAAGCAGTAGGAATCTCTTTGACCCCTTTTGCAGAGGCCCTCCTGACAGCTGAAGAAGTACAAGGATGTTTATCCTAACCAGAATCCCAACTGATAGACAGTTTCTGGACCATGCTGCAGTAAGTGATCTGCCTGATGTGAAGCAAGTACAGTTTTAGTCAGGATTGTTTGCTTGAGCTTTGTGCCATGTCCTACCTTCATGAAATTAGTATAAGTTCTGTTATGTTTAAGCAGTCTGAGAACTAAGAAATGATTGATCTAAGTAGTATTTAACCTAAAACTATTCCAAGATMTTTCATGTTTTAAGACTACCTTGCTGAATTAATATTTTTTTTTTTTAACAAAGGCTGCAAGAAAAGAGGAATTCATTAGCTCTGGGTTTCTTGATGTTATCTGTTGTTATCTTTAATGTCTCTTTGTGCTAGTCAGAAATGTACTTAATAGTGTTTCCTTTAATTCTGGTGTAATCTAAAAGTGTAACTTGGTTTATGGAAAAAGCAGTGAATAGCACCATTTCTGAAACACATTGCTAGTAAATCTAAATWTATTTTGTAAGGACAAAAATATACCTGTGAATTAGTTGGTTTTGGTGGTTRTATTCTTCTGAGGTAGCATCATTCATGTATTTTAAAACACCAAATTCCAATATAAAGGAAGAGAAAAACTACAGTATTGGTCTAACATAGATGAAGTATTAATTTTAAATGATATTTCTACCCAAATACAACTACTGTATTCTACACATTTGTTTTAAAAATTTGAGAGTAATGATGACTCATGAAAATCAGTCTTAGGAAAATAACCCTAGTATATAAAACGGATAATACTTCTATCTTTTCCACCTGCTTTTCAGTGCCAGTGAAGGTTTCCCTTCTTATTCCTAACTCTGTCGCCAGAACTTYACCAGCTGACTCAGACTTTAAGTTCTGTGCTGCTTGAACACAGTTGGTGTCTGTCTGTGTGTGTTCTCCACATGGACAGCTATTGCTGGTTTTCCTACGCTTAATGTTTCTTAAACAAGCAAATTATTTTAATTTTTATTTTAATTTTCCCCCAATTTTTTTTTTTTCCTGGAAATAGTGTGAGGATACAAAGAAACATAAAAAATGGAGAAACAACAGCCAAACAGCTCCCAGAAACCCCGCAGCAAATCAGTTCTGTACAAAGTTTGCACAGCAGATGGTATAAACCAGGCCAGTGCAGTTCAGCGGTCAGTCACCAGCAAGCACTGTWGAGTCTGCTTCCAGAGAGCAGTGGCATCTTTGCATAACTATGCAGATATTGTAGCTCTTTGCTCCTAAACAGTTCTTCCTCAGGAGTCATACATATATGAGTTTGCTTGGAGGTAAAACTGCTGGCTTGCTTCTCTTCTGTGCTGATTCAGCTCATTTTCCCCCAGCTAGCATTTCCAAGCATGACTGCCAGAGAAGGCCACTATTTCCTAATCTGCCAGGACCTGCGGAGGCGTTTTGCCTCTGCTCCAAACCACTTTCTTTTATGTCAGTAGGCCAGAGAGATGCCTGTGAGGCAAGCAACCAAAAAAATGCTGGAATGCTACCTCTAAGTGCAACATGTCCCTTAGCTCATCAAGCACTTGTGAGCGTAAGGTCTGAGCTTCATGTTTTCTAGGAAGGAATCAATCCCAGTTTTAAACCGGATGCTTGAATTGCACATGTGAATATTACCCTGATAGGGTACTGAACAAACAGCTTTGAGAGTGTATTTTGATGTGGATGATCTCATTTGCAACACAGTAGTTCAAGATTGGCTATTAGTATATATGCTTTCTTTTTTGTTTTAATTAATTCCCTAATTTTTCAGAAAATAATTATCAATCATTTTATGGAAGCTTTGATTGATGGTATAACTGTGTGTGTGTGTGTATAGATTCACACACTCTTTCTAGTTGTACACATATGCATACAGCTTTCTAGTTGTATATTACTTGTTTCACTTTCACTTTGTGTTTCTCTAAACTGAGAATCAAAACTATTACTTCATAAAACATCTGACTGAATCAAATATTCTTTCTCTCTGTAGGAATACCCATATGAAATAGAGTAGAAGTGATTTAGATCTGGATAATGTTTCTCTAACTAGCCTTATTTAATAGGTTATAAATTTCACATGACAGACTTGACCTTTTGCTATGTGTCTGTGAAGTGTTATATATATTTAGAACATTATGCACATTTTAAATACTCTGAATCAAACCACTTACGAAAATGTAAGATGGTAGAACACGCTCTATTTCCAACCAGAAATTGTTAAAGATGACTGTAGTGTCAGTACTCTGATACTGTCCCTATGGGAGAAGAGTTACAGTCTAGGAGTTTTCTTGAGAATTTTGGGTAAGGTGAAGATTATAATTAAAGACTGAGGAGCATGTTTGTGTAGTGTGATGTGGGAAAAGTATCAGAATTTCTCTAAGGAAGAGTCTTCTTTTTCAGTCTGTCGGAGTTCTTTGACAAAAAAGTAGGTAAAGTACATAAAGGTTATCTGTCAGACATAATGTTCTAGGATTTTCACAAAGCCTTTGATAAGATTCTTCATAGTAGGCTGCAAAGAAAATGAATAGTGACAGAGGAAGTAGCATACCTTAGGTATGGTTTAAAAAGGGATTATGCTGAAGACAACTGGAGAAGTAGTTTGCTTCTGAAATAGCAATATGACCAGAGTTAACACTGTTGATTGTGATGAAAGGGAAGATGCATGAGGGCAGAATTTCCTTATATGTGTAATTTCTGATTAGGTAGAGCTGTCCAGATCTGTATGAAGCTCCGGATTATAAATGTGATGCAGTAAGATGCACATAAATTTGGGTGACTAGCTTAATGGGTAAGGCTTTTTGGACAGCAGCCTGTCCTTTAATGTGGTATTTAGGGCAGGATAAAGTACTACAAGAACAACTGTGTTTATTTAACTAACTGCTAGCAGAAAATAATTATAATGTTGTCAGAATATTTTACTTGGCAAGGATGAGAAATGAAAATATGTTAATTTTATGAGAAGCAATTGGTGCATTTAGTCCTTTTACTTCAAAGATCCAGAAGAGACAAAATGCAGTTAACTGCATCATGACTGACTTGCAGTGGTTTATGAAAAAGTGGCTTTAATTTATTTTAAAGGGAGGTTAGAGAGAGAGCGGCCCAAATTGGAAGACACCTTGAAAGATTATCTGGTTTAACTTCTTGTGGGAAAGGGATCCTGAGATTACCTAGCACTGCGACCAGTCATGTACTGAAAATTCCCAGTGATGGGGATTTACCTGGGAGATTATTCCAGTTGTTGAAGACAGCCTTCACTGAGGTATTCGAGAAAATTATTTGGTTGTATCTTTTTACTCTTTCCAAAAAAYAGTAAAACAAACAGACAGTTGTAAAATTAAGAAGTGCATTAAAAACCTATAAAATAAACTAATTATGTATTATAGTCACCCTGTGGAAGTAATTAACTGTACAGGGCATTTAATAAAAAAACAAGGTTTGACTTCCATTTTCTGTAAGTACTGCATACCTAACAACAAATAAATCAAGCTGACACTCTCCATTGCAGAGTGCTTTATATGTTTTTATTTAAGATTATAAGATTGGTAGAAAAAATGCTTTCAGATTGGAAAAATGATAATGTTCTTTCTCTCAGCTTGAAATGACTAAGCAAGTTGATGATCAATGCAAGTCCAGACTGCATCTGTTTAGAAGGTTGAGTAGTGTCTTCCAAATTGCTGTTCTTTCAGTCTATGGAAATTTCTGAGAAGCATGGGGTTCAGTTGATCATTTTACTGGAAACAGTCAGATGCTGGCACAAATCTGAAAGCTTACTCTGTATATCCATATTTGCATTGTCATTGTGGGTTGTGAAATGATCCTGATMATTTTGTAGTTCAGAAGTCCCACATTGATATTGCAGAGGAACATACATATGGTGTTATTTTCTTGTGCATAAATACAAGGTCCAATGCTGGACTGAATTTGCATAGTTTGAGTGTATTGTTGTGATTTTGTGGAACAGACTGAAGAAAACACTTAATGGCCACTGTTGTGCCATGGATCAGATTTGCCTGTTGTACTGGCAGAGGCATGAGGCTTGGATGGAAGGATCTGAAGCCTCATCACTTTAAGCARAACTGGAATGGCCCTCTGCTAGGGAGCCTGTGTAGGATGTAGAAAAGTGGTGAGGAAATCAAAGACTATATGCTTTCTATAATCCTCTGCCCTTTCTTCCTATGATACAGAAAAGCTGTAGCCATAGTGTTAGATCAAATGGGATAGTACTAAAGCACAAGGACTGGCATATTTRCTCACATTGTTAAGTTTGTGGGATAATTTCTGATGTGATTTTGGGGCAGTCCAACTGGAGTTCTTCCAGAGAGAGCCTGGGCATGAGAGTTGAGCAAAAACTTGRTATTTGCTGTAGTTAGTTTAGGCAAACAGAAGTGAGTTGTATGTGGCAGCTGGTTTTGGGGCCAGAGGAAGTTTGTTGACCCTATTATATTYAGTTAGTTGGTGTATATTAAGATGTTGATAATGTCCAATCCCTTTTCATTTCTTTTYTTCTGCTGTCAAGTTTCTGCAGCTCCACATCATGATACTACATTCCCAATACTCATCACACAGTTTCTCTCTCCATTCCCAATGAAACAACTTCCATACTACAATCACAACATTGTTCTGCTTTGCTCTTAAGTGCATTTCAGGTGACTCTTTCCACCCTATTTCCCTAAGCTGTCATGTTTGCTGCTCCCCGCTTAAAACCTCTGTTATTCTGTGTTATTAAATAAATGATTCAGAACTTCTGCAATTCAAAAGAGTGGTTTGAAAAGCAGAGCACGTACCATCTCTCTCCTAGTTTCCTAATTTTCTCCCATATTCATTTACATGCCCACACTCAAGTGTGGTTTTACTTTTGCAMTATTTTAAGTTATCATTTCCTTAGGCAGGATACATCTGTTCCTTGTTCTGGATGTTTTTAATGGGTAATGGTGATAGGAAAGCTTTGCTTTTCAGAAACCTGCTAATCTTTCTAAAACATAATGCTGCTGATGGCCACAGAGTTGTCCATACATATTCTTTATGACTGCAATGAGCTAAGGTCACTTATGTGTTGAAAGTAGGTTGTTGTTCAGTTCTGAACATACCTTTTGTCCATTTTTAGTTTGATCAGGTGATCTATAAGGAGTCAAATGGAATGCAATGTTTGGTGTCTTATAGTACTTAAAGTGACACTTTAAAGTAATCTCAAAGCCACAGATTTCTGATATCTGCAAAAAAAAGATATCCACTTCTGTTTACATCATAAGGTTTATTACATATGGTTTTAAAATAGTTTTAAAAAACAAAGATGGAAAAATACACCTTTTCTGTGGTTCTCTTTCTACAGATGTAACTGTATAATGCTGTACACTGTCTATGGCTTGGTAATATTATTTGTGTMCAGATTTGTGTAGCATCTGGAAGACTAAACATGGCATGAGTACTTAATTTATATCTGTCTGAACTGCCTAGAATACTGGCAGCTGTATCCAAGCCAGTCCCAGGACGTTTAGTTGGGAGATATGTGCCTCTCAGATAACTGTGCTGTATGTTGGGAGGAATCCAGAAAAGTGCTGGGAGAGCTCAGCAGCTGCTCAGCTGCAGCTGTCCTGGCTRCACATTAATGTGGTGTCTGTCCGTACATCCTTCTCTGTGTAGCTATCAGTTGCTCTTGTCACTATGGACACAAAGTCATTCTCCAGGGAGATTTTCTGATTTGAAGTGAATTTCTGGGGTACCCTGAGTAGACTGAGAACCGAAGCTTTGAATAAAATCTTCTTTATATTARTATTTGAAACATAGAACATCAGGTCCTAAAAATGGTTAAATAATTTGAACAGGCTGCTTTAAAAGCTGTGGACAATCTGTGTTTCTCTGAGAAGACAAAAAAAGTTAAAATAAATTTTACCAAGGAGTGTTGATTCTTTAGTTAAGAAGTCGCTTTTTATTATTATGAGAAAAGAGATTTTTAAAAGTTTAATTTTGAARAGTAAATATATTTGGGTTTCTTTCCTGTAGCCACTATGAACTTCCAATTTCTTGGGGAAGGGTTGGAGAGAAAATTATATTTCACTTGCAGTGCATTGCTAAAATTAAGTATTGATTAAAATTAAAGGCAAGCATATTTTATAAGTCTTGCATAGATTGGCYAGTCTGTCTTTCACTATATTAAAACAGACCTGTGATAATAAATTTTAAGTCGAAGTAATGGATTACAAAAAAAAAGACAGTACATTGTATCAGGGTTGATTATTTAAAAAATACATGAAGAGATATTTCCCACCTGTCTGAATGTTCTGTGTGACAGTTGGCTGGCTGGGATATTTCCCAATCTGCTTGAAGTCTGACMATCCCCTGTATCTGTTGCTTGTGTCTGGAATGGTTGGCTTCTCTCTTTCTAGAGCAGTAAAAGCAGTGCAGGAAGATAACTCAAGTTCTGTGCTACCACAATCCTATTAAAATTTCATGAATTTTGAGTATCTAGGAGACCAAGGAATGGTAATGCAGCTATTCTGAGGCGTTAAGTTGACCTGGAGAACACTCTGCTGCTGGAGGAATGTTTTTTGTTAGAAGGAAATGGTGTGATGTTTCTTTGTAGTGCAAAGTTAGTTTCTTTTCTCAGTAAGCTGAACAGGAAAATGTATGTTTTTGCCTCTTCTATTACAAAGACTGTGAAGACTTCATTAAAACAGCTTTCTCTTGGCTTATGAAGTATAATTCAGAGCACTGGAAGGAAATAGATTTAACAGGGAAAAGTTCATCTTAATGCTGAATATAGCTAGAGTTTCTAGTCCCAGAAGGAGATAAGGAATTTTTGAATTTAATGGTTCCCATCTAAGGATTGGAGCTGAAGTGCTGTCCAAGTTATCTCATATACAAAGAAGATGTAGTTCCTGAATGTTTTCTGAGAATGAGAAATTAACTGAAATCATCGTGCTCTCAGGGATACATTGCTGCTTTACAGAAGTGTGCTTAGAAGAGCTGCCTTGGAATATATTTGAAGATTAATTGAAATGTTAGGAAACTGAGTGGGAATTTGTCTATGGATATTAATATCCCTAAGTAAATGTTACTAATCAAAAGCTTCAGCTTGATTATGAGGGCTTTCTAGATGAGATAATTTTGAAACTCTGAGTAGAAATCAGGCTTAAATGGTAATGCCAGAGAGACATATTTTTTCTTGAGTAGATATATCCTACCAAAAAAGTGTTATTCTGTGAATCAGTAAATGATGAAAACAAATTGGGAAGAAACTCCAATTGTTAATTTTTTTTTAATAATTGACAACTCAGAGGTAACTAACAGACCAATATTTTCATAAAACAAGTGAACCATGACGCTAGATGCAATTGCCGTAAACTCCTCCATTTTAGTGCATTTAAAATGGCCATTTCATGCTGAATTTGTTGCCAGGCAGTGTCTGCCTACACAGTATGGGTTGTCCAGGCTCTGCCTGTCTCTAGCTGGGGTAGCTGTACTCATTTATCATTGCTCTCTCAGATTTCAACAGGCAAACTATTGAATTTTATATGTCATGAGGGGTGTTTATACMTTCCTGATAGAACGCTTCAAGAGTCTGGGACAATCTGCAAAGTAGGGATGACACATTGACACATTCCCATTCTGCCTTGCACTGTGGCTTGTTTGGGATGAGACTCTTCTTCCTCTGTGCAGGGCAGTTAGTTCCATACTAAGGCACCTATGTTTATATGCACTACAAGCTCTGTGCTTTCATTACGGTTGATGGAGGTACAGTTTATGTCATCTGTGGAATGGGGAGAAATTTAGCTGAATGAATTTCCACTTCAGTGGGATGGGCTATTTTCCTGGCTTCATTATCTCTGTTGGTAAGATATCTAAGGTGAAATTGGTTCAGTTATCTGAATATGATCCAGTGCCATTTTCGATGTCCCATGGTATCAGAGACATCATCAAATCAGGTACAGGTATGACACAGGACATACGGGAGACTTGTCCCCTTCCAGAGTGGTAGCTGGAGACTAGATGGGCTGTCCAACATCTTGGGTAGTAGTAAATCCCTATATTTTGGTAACTGAATCAAATTGTTTCATTTTTAGTGGGCATCAAAATTTAGGTATCTTAATCTAAAGCTGAGTTTCACTCAGGTCTAAGACATCCATGAAAGGACTGGAAGTAAGACATGGAAATCTTTAGATTTGTATGCTGCTGCACTGGCAGCTTCAGGACAGATGTGATGTCCTTTGGTATCTCAGAGTGTGCTAGGGGTTTAAGATTAGGCAACTGAAGGAAGGGCAAAGTGGGTACTATAGTGTAATTTTCTCAAAGTTACAATTAAAAATATAGGAATACCAAGAGGATCAGCAGAATCAGTCAAATATCTTCTAGGTATTTCAATCCAGTGAAGTCTTTGCAACCAAATTGTATGAACTCTGAGCAAGAGTGGAATGTTGATGGTGTTTTTTATTCCAGAATTGCACCAGTCTGCCCTTAAATAAAATATTTATATAGTACAATATACTTTTAAATTTTATCTTACATCTGAGACTCCTAATTGGAGTTACCAAGATTTTTAAACTTTATTTCATGTAAAATAGACTTTAAAATCTGTATGGTGAAATCTGTATTAAAATAATTGAGAATAATGTTTGATTTGAATAATGAATAACATGTGAAGCTTTGTTTCAAAATACTGCTAATATTGTATGTGAATATAGGAGAGTATGGATTGCTCTCTTGTAACAGGTAACAGATTTGACTTGAGTTCCTGTTTGATATTGACATGCCTGATAACAAGTAAGTATTAAGTGAGAAACTAGCTGGAAAGAAAACGGTGGAAAAGATAAAATTCCCAGGATAAACAGCTTCAAATGAACTAAGATAGCCATGTCTGCAGTTCCCTTTAAGAAATACTCATTTGATTCTATCCAGGCCGGCATCTCTTAAAATTCCCAGGGTTGGCAGCCTAGGAGCTGAGGGGATCCTAAAGCTTGAAGCGATATCTTAGGTAAACAGAAGAATTGTTGTTTTTTAAACCATCAGAGTAACAGGCTGCATAAACACGGTGTGTTGGCAGGGCAGTGGCTGTCCCCAKGGCAGTGATCAGCTGCCTTACAGTGGTGCTGGGGGTGCGGGTGAGGCTGTCGGGGCAGTGGGTGGGATGAGCCCACCTAGAGCTGATCCTGAAGAAGCTCCTGAAGGGCTCCCGTGCCCTGCATCCTCGTTGGTGTGTTAATGTCATGGGTGTCCAGCCTGTGCGTGGAAGGTCTGCTCTTACGGGCTGCTTTTCCCTGGTAACTGGCTCATCGTTTTAACAGTGTGAGATTTAAATGGGATTGTTTCCTGTGTCCAGTGTTGTTAAGTTCTCCAGCTATGGGTCAGGCCTAAGGTGTTTGTCTGACATGAGAGCTGTCGTAGCTCCTGGGTCAGTGAGGAGAGGAGGGCTGTGTCACGGGGGCCTCAGTGGTTAAGGAGATAGCGTGGCTGTTTTTTCTCTGTGCTGAGTTCTGTTCTCTTTGTAACTTAGGTCACATGGGGAACCTCTTCCAGTTGCTGTTTTGGGTTTTTTACCTTGGACAGTTCCTTTTGCAGTCGTGAATGGCAACCCTGAGGGCTGGGCAGTTCCGTCTCTGGTGAGGCCTTTTGTGCTGAATCTACCAGGCGCCACAAATTCTTACTTTGTCATGCATTAAGTCTCAGGAATACCTAGAGCTCATCCTTCTCTCCACAAATGATTTTGTTCTTCATTGAATGTTCTTCATTGAACACAGATGTTGTAGTAGGTGGCCTGGATCCAGCTGGGGAAAGGCCAGCTTTAGCATTTCTAGGTTAAAACACTTGCTCTCCCCCTTCCCTAACCTGTGTGTACAGRCTGTGTCCTGATTCTCCCCAGGTGACAGCTAGAGGCAGCCTGAGCAAGATTATAAGCCGGAGTTTGCTCGATTTGCTCMTCCTTCATATGAAGACAGATGAGGCCCTCTGGTGAATAGGCTGAGCTATCCCAGGTTAGTTGCAGGGAAGCTGCTTCAGTAACAGTTTCTATAATTTCATTTGGACCTTTTGCCACTATAGTGTTAGGCTTCCCTCAGTCTCATGGGTCTGTTCCTCCTGCCTGGTATGCAGCTCTAAATACATTATTGATTTTTAACCCTCTAGTCCAGTTAGAAATACTCTTGGACCAGAGTAGTTCTCTAGAGTTGGTAGGATTCTGTCTCCCTCTCAGGTTTACTCAGCAGGTGTGTTCTGCCTCAGTGTTCCCCTCATTTCTGCTCTGTTTTTCTTGTAGTTTTGCAAGTTTCYCAGATGTATATGAGATAGATTTCCAATGTGTTTGATTTGCTCCATCACACGTAATTTTTGTGGTCTTTGTTTTGCTTATAGGTCTGACTAGTTTCTGTTCCTCCTGTTCTGATTCTTTCCATGTTCTCAGGGTCGTTCCAAATGTCTCTGTCTCAGTCTTCAGATGAGACTATGAATTTTAAATGTTCTGATTCTGCTATTGCACTTCTGTTTTTTCTTCTAACTTCCTTAYTCTGTCCTTGAATTGACTATTGACTGCTGCAGTCATGTTTTGCTTGATTTCTATCTTGACCTTTTTCTTTGTGAGGTCCTTGGCACTTACTTTTGGGCATCAGTCAGACATGCTGCRAGTACTTTACATATTAAATCCTTTACTTTTCCATCTTTTACTGATCYTTTGCATTCCCTTACAGTGCTATTTTATCTTTCCAATATCATCTTGTTGGGCCTTATCCTTTCCCTTCTGCGTAGATTTGCAGTTGCTGGCTTGTGAAAGTTCTCTGAGATGTCAATTTCTAGTTTGTTTGAAAACAGGTATTTCCTTCCAAAGGGAATGGTCAAACTGCTGTGCTTGGTGTGCCTGAAGGGATTACCCTGCTCTCTGTACCAGTTTTAATGTGGCAGARTTGTTGAGAGAAGGTGCTCAGCAGTGAAGGACAAGTGGGACCCAGCAATCATGKGGATGATTGTGTTTAGATTTATTGCTAATACAATATCTAAACATTGTCAATGCAGTGTCTAAATAAGAACTCTATGATCTGTTACAATGGTTTGTAKAATCAGGTCATGGTCCCTCCTGTTGAGTCATGATGGTTCAGTGAGACAATTGTACTTTGCAAATTTCTCTGGGAAGTGTAGGTGCAGCTGGGTCCACTTAGCCTCAGAACTGGCCAAGAGATTGGTCTAAAGCAAGTTCTGCTAGAAAAGTATAGGTTTACAGTCTTTGACCTTGTARAATTCAAAATTACAAGGAAATTTTGTAGCTTCTTTAGGATTTCATCTCCTCATATGAACAGATACTAGTGCTTTTTACTCAGCTTTCCAAAAATTAGTGTTCCTTTTCTTTGGGCTGGATGTAACCCTGCAGGCATCTCTGCCAGGGTAGGATGCCCCTCCGCAGGAGCTGCCTGCAGCTTCAGGAGACCTGTTTGCCCAGTTGRCTTAATCTCCATCAGCATTTAAAGACCAGGAAACCTTAGGGCAGGTTTTTATCTTAATATATTTCTCTAGCCTTAACCATTCATTTCTGGTTATTTTGGTAAACTCAGTAATGTGGGACAGACTTTACTGAAGTTTGTCATTATAAAATTTTGTTAGTATGAAAGATAATACAAATGGTGTGTATTCYAGTACATAAAATGCAGTTTACTTGGAAAATGTAACAGTGGTCATGATAGAAATGAAAATTTCTTTGTAATTTGATGAAGAAGTTTATTCAGATATAATCCATAAGGAAAAGCATCCATGAGTTTTTCTAAAATATCAAGCCAGTCACTGACTCTTCAGGTAAAGGTTTTCTCAGTATCTGCTTCTGTTAACTGAGGYTGTCTAAAGGTAGATTGTACATACTGCTGGGACCTACTGCTTTTTGTTGACACATTCAACAAGTATATGAATATATGTAATTCAGTCTCTCCAACTAATTCTAAGTATACCATGTTCTTTCTTTAGACTTCTTAATATCAGTGGTACACTGAGTGCTTAGATTTGACTTCAACATGGTGCACAAGACTGCTTTATGTTATTTAAATCTCATAAACCCTACCAGTACCAAGAGGAAATACCTCAGAGCCAATTTGATTTTCAAGCAAAATGCACCCTATTTGCAACAAATTGCCCTGTGAATGTTTATCATTGTAAAGATAGATTAAAAGAAAGATGTTATTTTTCRGTTTTATGGGATAGAATGGGAAGAACTTGTCAAAAGATAAGAGAAATTGTGTATCTGCCTTCTACTTGATAAACATTACGGCTTTGCAAGAAATACTGGTAGCTTGTTGATGGACCCTTAAGAATTAATAGTTGAATTAAGGGAATTATAGTAACTGTTGATTTTTCTAGGGAAAAAGTTTGCTTCCTGAATAGTCAAACTGGAATCATCTTGTTATTACTCAGATTGCTGCCGTCTTGTACTTTAAGAAATAGTACTGGTATTTCCAATACATTTATCTTAATAAAAAGAATATTTGGCCTCAAATCAGTTACTGAAGCTAGAAGTTGTATAGCATGAATGGCACCGCATAATGTACTCAAATACTGAGTCTGTCCCTCTGAGACATCATCTACCCAATTCACCTGATCTTACACAATGAAGTCAGCTRCATTCTCAGGCCACTAGTCCTGTTGAACTGTTGTGAGGTTTACTTACTTTCCAAAATCTTTAACAGATATTTCTTCATTATGGAATGCATTTTGGGAAAATTACATTAATTTACTTAAATATTTCTTAAATATTTCTATTGGTCTGATTGATYGAAGAGTTTGATACATGGGCTTTAGTCTGCTGCGGCTCTGTGTGTGCTTAAGTTCATGAATTTGAATASTTGCAGTCAGTCATGAAAAAGAACCTAAAAGGTGGCATTTGTCCCTAAGTTGTTACAGCTCAGTTGTGAAACTTAGTGTGGTAAGATAAAGGTGCTTGAAAGGCTGAAGACTGGGAATCACAGGGAATCTTGGGCAATTATTCATTCCTGTGGTGGAAGGATACCAGATGTGCATTTCAGATGAGACAGTCTATTAATTTTTTTATTATTTAATGTAGAAGCTAGTTGTCCCAGTTAATCAGTATGAAGATAYGAGCTCTCAATTTTTTTCTTCACAGAGATATAATAGTTTTAATAAAAAGAACCAGATTTTGTTGATGTAGTAATCTTGTTTCTTTCAATCAACCTGTTGTTCAGCCAGCTGCAGTTTTGAGTAATTACTTAGTGCCAGAAGAGCTACAACTACTTGCTTTCCTTCTGACTAAGAGGATATGAATCCCTCAGGGATGACATTAATCTGTAACCCAGGCAAAACAATCTGGTTTAACATATTTTAGGTAATTAGCGGAGATATCAATTAGTGATAAGTGTTGTAGTCTTTTGMCAATCATTTAAAGTTGGGAATTGATACATCAACCAGTGTTAGAACTGCAGCGGGTTTTTTTTTTGTTTTTACTTTTTGTGGGGTTTTTTAATTATTTTATTGTGACTGCTTTATATTTTCTGTCTTAATGTCAATGCATAGTGTTGTAAAATATCACATTGCAAAAAGACAAAGTATTCCATGATTAGCTTTCTCAGTGGGGTGAGGGTGCTGTTTATCCRGACTTCAGTTACAGCTGTGGAATCCATCATTGAACCCTGCTGTTACCATGAGGAGAGCAGTGATGTGCTGGTTCAACACTTTGTTTGTGCATATGTTGGTCGAGTTGTTTGGTCTCTGCTGCTTTGTTTATTGCAGGTAACACGAACTCATTGTGCTGAGGGCTTTTTGTGTAAACAGAATCRCAAAGAAGTCCATTCTGAATGTGACAGCAGAATGTTTATGTATGAGCTGAGCATGGATAGTATATGATAGAGCATTTAACATTCCTTGAACATTTAATTGAAAATAAACATACAGGAAACTAAGAGTAGATTTGAAAGTGTTTTGTTTGGAACATTTTTTGTGGTCATGTGTCAGTCAGAACAATTTCAAAAGAAATTCTTTATCACTTACTTGAATATGTTTCAGTCTTAATGGAAATTTCCTTGTAGCTCTGGCTGACTTGCCCAATCTCAGAGATRTTTAAAAGGAATGCCTGCAAGGTCTGTGTTGTTTTGGGGGTTTATTTCAGATTGACTGTTGCCAGAAGATGTTTAAATTAGAGCTACCTTTAGTAAAACTTCAAAATTATCTATGTATAGTCTATAGTTCCAGTAATACAATWGTTCTAGTAGAAGTATAGTTCTAGTAATGCAATAGAGCTCCTTGTTAGAACAAGAGATAGGTGGTTGTTTTTTATCATTTTTACATTCAATGGTATGAGTTTGAGGTACCTGGATGTCTAATATATAGGGAATCTAGCTTAAAAATTTAAAATATAGCTCTGTATGAGGGTAGGATTTCATAGTTCTGCCCAAGAACAATCCCTAGTCTTTTTCTCTTTACTGATCTCTTTGTATTTTTAATACATTCATTACAGTGTTGCATATTTTTTTTTTTTAGTAAAAAGCTTTTGAAGAAAAAAAAMACAAATTTCAGAATTTTTGGAAAGGTTTCAGCATGTTGGCTCTTCCCCAAAATGCATTTTGTACCATTTTCTTTGTGTATTCTTCCTTCCTTTGGAAGGAAATTGTATAATGCCGTGCAGTGACTTCTTTAGGAGACATTAAGAAGCACCATTTGCTCTTCTAAAATAGCCTCTACTCAGAAGTTGTAGATGTCTGTGTGTGTATCCCTTCAGATGGACGAGGGAGCTACTCAATAAATGAGGCTGTCTGCCTAAAAGCCTCCTAAGTCCCAAATGGCAACCAAGCTTACCTCTTCCTAGCGCTGCCTGACTCCAACCTGGGCCCCTTCCCTCCTAAGTCTGAAAGCTTTCTGTCAGTGTTAATGCACTCATCTGTAAATGCTCAGAAAAATTACATTACAGATAATTACCCCTGCTGTCATACCCTGGAATTCTATCCTGTGGTATATTTAGSATTTGTTTCTTGGGTGCTCAGCAGGGAGCAGTGGGCATGGAAATTTAGTGGATCAGATTCTGTCTTGTTCTATACAGCAAGAAAAGAAGAAGAGGGTTGTCTCACTTGCATGGACTGCCTGTCTTTGCACATRCTCCACTGCATGTGCTGCTGCTTCCACCAACTAGAGAGGAGACTTAAGGTACCTACTGTAGGACAGTCACGTGCAGACCTACTTAACCGAAGGTTAGACAAAACAAGACAGCCTCCATTTGAGGAAGTGGACCCTATTTCATAGTTTCTATATCTCATGGTGTAATTGTAATTATTAATTAGAAGAACTGCAATTGCTTTTACTGCATACACTAATTTTTGTTTCTCTAGACTTCAGCAACAATGAAGAGTTAATCCACACACATTTTAGTCTTAGCTTTGAAATGTATAGATCTTTGACCATGACTAAAAAATAAGTAAATGAATGCTGTAATGTCTTCAGAGGACAAAGACTGCTAGGGTGGATATCATAAGCCATGTAGACTTCTGGGCATTGCTTCATGATAGTTTTGCATTCATAGTGCTGGAGTAATTAGTAAAGCTGCTAATTCCTGCAGTGCCAACAGCAGGACCCTGTTCTAGGTTTGGCAGTAGTGTTATTGGAGCCTGAAACACTTAAACAGGCGACTTCACAATTTTATCTAACACAGCCAAAGAGTGCTGAATAGTTCTTACTACACTTCTTCACTAATTACCTGCAAAATAATAATAGCCTCATAAAATMTGAAAAATAAATACTTATTTTAGATTTTTGTGAGAAAAAACTAACTGTGAAACCTTTCATAACTGTATTGCTGTTAGTTGTTTATACTCAAATCCATTTGCTTTTATTAAGTTTCCATGAACACTTTAAATTGCATTTATTGTTGTGCACAGTGAGAAATACTTATGGTTCTTGATTGCTTTTTTTTTCCTGTGTTRCATATTCTGCCACTCAGGGAGGAATGGTACTCATTTCACTATATTCTAATAATTTTTCCTGGGAAAGTATTTTTGTGTGTTGCAAATACACATTTGTTATTTTTAARGAAATGCTAATTACCTTCCAGGATATCTATAGCACTACAAGGTGAGCACTGGAAGCAATTCAGCAGAGGACTGCCTGTCAGTGAATTCTTGAGGAGAACCTGTGGGGTGGCTCAGGAGCTGGRGATGTGAGAGGGTCAGTTCCCTCATGCAGTGTTGCCTCAGAAAGTTTGGATGCMACTGATAATTTAGCCTTTTAAGCTGTTAAAAGTTACTTTGCCTCTCTGAATAGGCATCCAAAGTTACTGTTTTATTGTTCAGGTTTTTACTGACTTCTTAGATGTTCCAAATTTCTACCAAGTTCTACATTTTTTCCCTGTGGAAAAGCTAGCTGACTTCTGTCTTCACATACATTAATGTTTTAAGTTGAYACTTTTCAAGTCCATATTTTATGAATGTGTTGATTTATCAAAAATGTGTAAACCAACATTTACTTATTTCCAGTCCAGTGAAGGTACATGCAATGTATTATATTAAAGCRAGTCCATTGTAAACTTTGGCTAAATAAAAATGTCTCAGCAGCATAAAATATTAATATGTTGAATTACAGAAAAATKAGGCTTTGGAAAGTCACATGCTCTATATTGACCTGCCTTTAACTGAATCAGGTATGTTGTTGTAAGATCTCYCTGTCCAGATGGATGTTGAAAATACCAGGTGATGGAAACTGCACAGCATGTTTCTCTGGTTACTCTCTACCACTGCTGTTTTGGGGAAATACTTATTCTCCAGAGCATTTTTGCAAATACCTTCCTGTAGTTTAAGCTTCTGTCATTTCATTCAGTTATTCCTTCTTAGCTCTGCATGTTTGATTCCTTGTGTTCAGCACCCTCAGGGCAGCTTGAAGAGCAGTTCAATCRATGAATTCTGCAAACCTTGTGTGTGTACTGGTCAGCCTAGTGGTTGTTTTTTCCAGCTTTATGTGGGTTAATGTGTATGTGCACTCTGTTTGTATCATACTCCATGACTGTGAACACATTATAAAGATGGTTGGGCATCTGTATTTTCATTTGTGTATCTGTTGATGAAAATGTTCTATTGTAAACATCAGTCAAAAATTATGTAGGCTAGGGGCAGTCTTGGGACATTTTTATGAAATGACATTTTATGAAAATTCCATGAAATAGATTGATACTTTGTTGTATATATGATCTTTCTTTTGTAAGTTTTAAGTAATTTTAAATTCCTAATTAATGGCAGCATAATGGAATTCCATTGTGGTGTATATAAGAATGAACTTGACAGCATCCTAGAAAGTTTAGTGTRAGACTGTTCCTGGTCAGTGATAGCTTACATGCTTTTTAGCTGCTGAGAATCTCAAGAGGAGCTGGTTCACCAAAGATGTGGTTGTGTGCATCTGTGTGAATGTAACACAGCAGGAAGAGKAAAGAATATGCAGAATAAAAACAGCACCTGCTTTTCATTGCCCAGATGGTTATAACAAAATGAGACTGTTTAGTGATATAAATTAGAGGTCAAAAAATGTCTGTATCCTTGCAAATGACTTTGTGCCTGTTTWCCATATGTCCTCTGGTTACCTTAATAGTGGTGTTTCAGAGATACTTTACTCTTTTTAAGCAGYGAAAATTAAAAGAGCAGTTGTTAAGTTAGGAACTTATTTTCTAGATGTATARATCTACAAATTATGAATTAGAATTTATTTTAATAATTAAATAYATGCTCTTTCGTGTGCTGTTAGCAACTATCATATAGTATTTCATATCATTGTTATGATTGCACTGAGTGTAAATGAGCTTGGGAAATGAGAATAGCTCCTTCATTACAACCACTAAAACATCACTCAAAATCTTTCATCATATCCATATGTGCTCATGACTTTTTCACAGGCTTTCACTCCTTTTTGCTCTTCACCAGTCTTTTTAGCGTCAAACAAGGGTGAAGCACTAGGGGGGAGGTTGTACAAGTCAGAAAAGAGTGGGACAGCTTGAGTAGGGACTCTTCAGGTATCCWGTGATAGGACTTGTGGGAATGGTTCAAAGTTGTGCCGGGGGAGGCTCAGACCAGGCATCACCCAGAAGAGTGATCAGACTCTGGAACAGGCTTCCTAGAGTGGGGCTTGGTGCCCCAAGCCTGTCAGTGAGAGGCATTAGTAAATTTTCCTTAATAATATGTCTCAGCTTTTGGTCAGACCTGAAGTGGTCAGACTTGGACGAGGTGAGCATTTTAGGTGCCTTCCAAGTGAAACAGTCTGTTGTATTCTACACTCCATTCTACAAAAATGGGAAGGGAGCATGTGTCAGTTGAAGCTGGAAGATGAGTGCTGTAGAGAAGTGACAGGGAGAYGTGCTTCAGGTTGCCAACCATTGGTGTATTTCCCTTTTAGGGCTTTCTCCTTCCCATCTTTGCTATTGTATCTGTATTGCTGTCCTCCCTCACGTGCTTTTTCTCTGCCTTATATGCCTCCTGCTTTTTGCAGCAAGTTGCCTTGCAGCTGTGCCCTGAAAAGCATGTAATGAGTAATGTGAAAACATGTCTTCAAAAATGGCTTCCATTTGAGGTGGTAGATGCATTGTTCATTATTTGTATCAGTTTTTCATGTTGTTGTTAAAGATGGAGAACTTCAGTAGTGAATTTCCATAATTTGGGTTGAAGGGATTACATCTGAGACTGGCTTTAGCCCTATTCCTCTGAGCATGTTCGGGTGCCGGTGTTTGTTTATAATGACCATATGGCTGTCATCTCCATGGTCTTTAATTCACTGAAAAGTCCTAGGATTTTCCTATCTCCTGTCAGTGTGTTTTGATGTCTTTTTATCTTTGATATGGCATGTGCCCACATTTAGTTCTTCAATGCATTTTCACCTTGTTAATAAATGACCCAACAGGTACTCTGCTCATTTTACTTTGCCATTTATGTTGAGGTCCTGTATTTTTTTTTTGTGAGTGTTTCTTGAGAACACCTGTTATCAATGAAAAATATGCTTAAATGAAGGCCATTTTGATTGTATACTTCAGCAGTAGGTATAATGGTTTAGATATAAAACCTGAGGAACTGGTTTAAAATCAGYGAGATAACATTTCTGTGACTTCCATGATGTTATATATGTCTGAGATTATCAGATTCATAATTTTTCCAAGGATTATAAACATGTTGAAGTTTTAGTAACCTAACACACTTCAGCATTGGATTGCATTGGACAAGGAAAAGATGTTAAAATATATTTATGTATTTAACAATGCCTATATTCATTATGAAAAATGCCATWTTGATATTTATAAGAAGTACTTCTAAGATTGCGTTATAAAGATTTCATCATCAGTTAATAAAAACAAATTATTTGTTGAGGATTTCACAAAAATAGCAGTGACATTTATTTTAACCTTATCACAATAAACATAAAGAAATGCTTTTTCAGTGAAGTGTAAACCTAGTGTCATTGGGAAAGAGAAGACATACAGTAGTTATATTACATTTCTTTGCGTGATCATGAGAATTGGAAAACTATTTGTGTGACCAGAGCTGTAGATTGCCCAGATAGATACTTTATTTATGGCTGTTGTTATTATGCTTATGATACCRTGAGATGCTTGTTAGATCTGTGTACGCAGATGTAGTGGGCTTTAACCTGCTTACTCATCACTTTATGCTGACACTTTGTGCTGGTGTTATAATTGTTTTGGTTTTTCATTTTTTGCTTGGACATTAATGTCATTGTATGAAATACTGATTGTATACTTTCAAAATAAATTTAGTTACTCTTRTGTATCTGCTGAGATCCTAGACACTCTGAGAAACTGTCTTTGAAGCACAGTCTGTGCCTGAAACTGCTGCTAAAATTCACCCTTTCAGCTTACCCTCATGTTASTACACAAAGACTGGTACAATCCTTAGTCATGGGACTCTTCTTTGAGAATTAGACTGTTCCCAGATTTATTTATACCTTTGTTGTGATGTGAGGTCGGTTGTCATAGTCTCGTAAAAGCATAATTATACTGCCTGAAATTGCAGGTTTTAGAATCTGTCAAATAGTCCCTGACTCTCTGGAGATGAAATGATATATTAAAATCTATCTCTTTTAATCAAAATATCTCTATATCAGGTTTTCCATGAAGCCGAGTTATAGATAACATGGACCGTGACTGTCTTGTTTGACACACACATCTCTGAATACTGTGAGGGTTTTTTTTAAGTAAAAGTATACATTAAAGGAAGGTACTTTATAACAGAAGGGTATAATTCAGTGATTAGACAACAGATCTATTAACAGGATCATTCCATTACATAASGWATCTTGCCGTTCTTTTCTTCTGTGRTGTATCTTCACATTCTGTACTGACATTTCAGCTGCCTTGGCTATTTTCAGTGACCCTGGTGTTAAAATAGAGCGATCTATCTGTCTGTATCAATATAATTGCAGACTGTAGAAAAAATATATTGGAATGTTTGGAATAAATTATATTTTACTTAAGGACTTCTGGAAGTATATAATATAGTATACAGATGGCTGCCAAATGTCAGCCTTCAATGGGGTTGCCATGGTTTTTTGCTGAAAATAAGGTAGCAGTGAGCGTGCAAATACCTCYTATCTTTTTTTAGAGCATCTGGTATTCAGTAGAGTAGAAAATCAGGCATCATGATCCTTAGCAGGATTTAAGTGATATATGTGGAGCCAGTTAGGTGAAGTGAGTATGTTTTGGGGGTAGTAACAGAGAGTAATCAGAATCTAATGTGTGTGAACTAGAGACCCATGGTGAAACTTGGGATCCACAGAGAGCAAGCAGAAAGCTTTGCAGAGTGAGAATCCAGTGCACTGCTCAGCAGAGCTGCTTTTATGGGAGCAATATCAAGAGCAAAACAAGAATATAATAATCTCCATAAGAATTGTGCTGATCTTTTGAAGATTCAGAAGAAGTACTTTTTTCAAGACTATTCTTAAGGCAACCCCAGATCTTTGMATTTTTGTGTCATTTATTCATTCAATGCTATTGTATACAATCAAAAAAAAAGCAGCATATTTGAATTAGAAGGAAAAATAACCAAAATACAGAAGATATTTCTGTGTCGGTTGACAGCCACTTTTTGTGCCATGAGYGTTTTGGCTTTCTTGAGAAGTAACTGCTGTTACACCCAGTTTATTTTATGCCTCCTGCCTCTGCAGACTCTTCCTCTGATTCAGGGACTAAGATCTATTGTACAGTCCTTTCCTTTCTTCTGCATTACCCATGACTTAATCAGTTTTGGGCTATGCTGAACACAAAACAGTGCAGAATAATTAATAACAGTTGCTATACTTGACAGCTATAAGGTTTATATTATTGGTTTTGTAATTTATTTACACATCTCACCTAGTTAATAGTAAGAGTGGACTATTAAGATGTTTAACAATGCTTCCTTCAGCTTGTTTCTTTGCAAGTACAATTCTAATACAACTACTACAAATAAATATGTCTCTAAACAAAAAATTGGTAATCATTACTCTGTTAGTTTTTTTTCTAGTTGAATCTTGAATTCAAAATTAATTTAACTGGAACAGGTAGTACTCATATATCCTCCTTCAGTTCAGTATGAATTAATGCAAAATGAGCAGCTGAGTTTACTTGTATTGCTCAACAATCCTTGCACAAAATTAYTGGCATTATTTAAGGCCATCCTAGCTCAAAGATTTGACTGCTTAGTAGAAGTATATCAGAAGACTGGATGCTTTCTTAAAGAATACTTCTGTTTATGAAACAAAAATTCTATTGGGCTTGACGACCTTTTGCAAATAGAAAAAATCCTGAACCTACAATAGACAGTGTCCCARTAGCATAAGGAATGCTGTGATGCACTTCAGAATTTCACTGGTACTGTGCCCACAGTACTTTATGTTCTATAAAATAGTTTTAGAGCTGATTCATCATTAAGCTTGTAGAGTAGTACCTGYGCTGCTAGCTTTTCACATAGAACAATGGAGCTCTGGAGAAAAAAAAGAAAAAGGATGATTTCTTCATCATGTCTTTTTGTCTTTCTTAGGTGCATTGAAGATATATATCTGCTAGCAGGTGAAGGACTAAAGCATTCTAAAGTGTTCCTGAACCATAAATAAAACCAGTGACTTTATTATTGGAATATATTTATTAACATTCTGCTACAAAAAAGTTCAGTTTTTAACCATCTGTATTTATGACAATTCATATACATGAGAAACTTTCTAAAATTAGGAACAGCTCTTGCTTGTATTGCAAAAGGCAATGCAAGATGAATATTTAAGGGTGAGTTTGAGCTCGGGTTCTCTCTAGGGAATATCACATTGCCTGCAGTGCCAAATACTTACAAGGCAGTTCAGGGTGATACCCACGCCCAGGGGTATCAGGTTCTTTTCGCTTTTGCTTCCAAAAAGCATACAGGTGAGCAGTGAAAGATCAGTCTGTCTATTTATCTAGTCTGTCCATCCAGCTAATTTTTCATGTTTGCCTCTCTTGCTGCTTCTATAACCTTCTCTCAGGATGTCAGCTTAAATTTGCCTGATTTGTGTCCCTTCAAAACAATTCTGATTGTCCTTTCTTAGAGTTTGACCTGTGATTTTTATCTTTTCTTCCTACACCAAGCACAGGTTATGCTTCTTTCTTCAGATCTCTTCATAGCATTTTCTCCGTTCTGCCGCCCACCCAGTCATTCATCATTTGTTACTGAGATGTCATCTCCCAGCTAAGATCTGCCTGCTGAGCCACCCTTCATCACTCTTCTTGCAGATCCTCAAGGAGAAAAATCTTTTCTCCTGTGGTTGTCCTCTATGCGCCTGTAAACTGCRTTGGTTTGTCAGTGTCATATTAGAAAACAACTCCTACAAATAAGAGACTTTGTTAAAATTTTTCTCTTTCCTGATGCTTAATATTGAGGGTTTCATTGGAAAAACAATGTATAAACTTGCACTGAAATGGAAGCTGGAAATGTTTGCTAGAGCTGGCTGGGATTGGCTCTGCTGGACATGAAGGAAGCTTCTGGCAGCTTCTCACAGAAGCCACCCCTGGAGCCCCYCTGTTACCCAAACCTGGCCGTRCAAACCCAATAAACACTGTAATAAGTATGTAAGCATAATAAGACTGGGCCTCTCCTTTCTTTAAAATGTAGTACTGAAGAATGTAGTAGTACATGTTCATTGCTCAGATACCATTTTTTGGTTGGGATTTTGCATAATAGGAAAAACAGATGTTCACTGAAAAGTTGTGAATTTTTCTTGTCTTTTCCCCACTGAGTTCCTAATTGTCTGTTTGTAGATCTAGGCATATTTAGTGGAACCTGAATCTCAGGAGAGCCCTTTTGTTCTGCAAATGAGGATGTGTTGGCGCAGTGCTGTGATTCATGGGCAGGCTTCTTGGTGTTGGATCTAGTGCTGTACTTGGCTGTAGACAGCTTCAGGATCCAGCCCTGGCTTTATTTGGAAGCATTAAGGTTGTGGCTTCAAAAGATACCTACTCCTCTGAATCCTTAATTCCAGGATAAATTAAGRATTTAAACATCTTTAAAATCCAGGGCTAAGTTAATTTTTCCTTAAACATGTCAGTTCTAGAACATATCTCTGTTGTTTTTATGTTTCTCTTTAGTTTTGGATTTTCACAGCACGTTTTATGCTGATCCTGTGGCATACAATTGTTAGAGCTGCTGACACACAAGTAAAAAATTCTTCTCCAGTTTCATGATGTATTTTATTTAAGCTGTTCTRCACTGCTGCTGATTTGTGTTAGCTTTGTGWAAGAAGTCCATAGAAACATTTAGCTTTTTCAGATGCTTCTCCTTTAATAAAGGCATCATAATTTCTCCAGAAACATTTATTTTCAAATTCATAGAATTTGTCTTTATGAAACGATTTTCATMTGGCATGAGAGAGAGGTGTTTAATAGGGGACAGTAACCAATAGCCAAAATATAGTATAGGTCACAAAGGTAAATCCACRTATTTTCCATTTTCTTTTGGCAGATAGGCAGACAGCCTCTTATGAGAAGTTACATTTTTCCAAGATTTTCAGTTAACTACATGAATAATTGCTCCATTTTTTGCTTGCAGATATTGGAATCTGTCTTCATAWAATAATGATAGCCTAGCCTTTAATTTGTGTGCGGGAATTTTAATTGGTAGAGATCTTTTCCATAGCAGCATGCATTTTCTGAAATAGAGCAACACACATCTTCTGATTAATGCAGCCTAAGTCACTGGARTGTTTATGGTGGCAGTATGAATTTCAAGGCAGAAAAGCTAAAAAAGAATTCAGAAAGAATRGCAAGCCTGTTAATATTCCATGTTACTTTATTTGTATATTAATGTTTCAAAATCTAGACTTTTGCTTRTCAATATGCTATTCAAATACTATTTTCTATTGGGAAGATATTGATGGTTTTTTGATTTGATTACAGAATGATATTTTTTCCTGCACTTCTCTAAAAATACTGGCAGGTAGATACATGGATAAATGTAACATGACTTTTTTTTTCCCCTACAAAAATGGAAATAAATMATTTTATTGAAAATTCCTTTCATGTCTCTTGTGTAATTTCAATTGTAGAAGTGTTTTTAAAGTAGGACACTTACTGTGTGTATTGCATGACCCTGCTTGACTTGGACATCTTGGACTTTCTAGAATACCCTAGAAGATACTACAGAGGCATTTAACACGTCAGTATAACATTTATATGGAGTTCATTTATCCATTTACTTTTTACTTTTAAACCTTGATATATAAAGTTGGTAAGAAGAGACTGTTATGTATTTAGGTAGATAGCAAAATTAATATTTAACATTAAGATTTCAAAGTGTGCCTGATCAGTGAGATGGTCTATCTYTGCCCATTTCTCTTTCAGTTCCCATTCATAAACAATTCTCTTCTCCCTCTCTGATCCCCCTTCTTATTCTCCATCGAAGTGTACTCTTCAGATTTGTTCCCTTGGTTTCGGGTGTCCTGCCTAAGAACTTGTTGCTGAAGACTGATGAAGCATGGCATGAACTTTTGCCCTTCTTCTCCTTCGTATGTTTTGTTTGTTTGTTACTTTGGTTGATCCTGTCATCTTTTTTCTTGTTTTTCTGCTTTGTATTTCCTTAAGTGTCTCCTGGTCATCTCTTGGTATCTTTTATCTCTACATTTCCAGATGCTTTGCCTTCTATCTTCGTTCTGGCTTACTTTTTTTCTAGAAAATATTTTTTAATGGAAAACAAGCTAKATCCATAGTGTCTAATTCCATGTCTTGTACAATGTTTTGGAAGCAGTCAAAATACTTAGTTTTGCTTTCTGGAATTTAAGAAAATGTTTTTCAGCCAAGAAAAGAGTATAATCCATTATAGGTTTTGGAGAAAACAGAAGAAAAAGATGCAGCTAAAARTTTCTGTTTCTTGTCTATTTTATTTGCTTAATGTTTTAATTATTTATTACTTTTCTTTTGAAATTGCTCACACTTGCTGTTTTTGTAGATGCTTGAAAAGAACTATGTCTTTTCTTGAAGCATCCTTTTAAACAAATACTTTTAAAATGGACTCTAATATTCTCAGCTGGGTAACCGTGAATCCATTTGTGGGCAAAAACTGACAGATCCCAGTTATTATCAACAATTTTACCTCTGATGCAGGAGCATGTAGTGACAGGACAAGGAGCAATGTCTTCAAACTGAAAGAGAGTGGGTTTAAATAATGTATTATGAGAAAATTCTTTACTGAGGATGAGGGTGGTGAGGCACTTGCCCAGGTTACCCAGGCAAGTTGTGGATGCTCCATCCCTGAAAGGTTCAAGACCAGACTAGGTGAGGCTCTGAGCAACCTGGTCTTGTGGAAGGTGTCCCTGCCCATGGCAGAGGTGTTGGAACAACGTGATCTTTAAGGTCCATTCCAACCTTTAACATTCTGTGAGTCTCTCCAGTACTGAGTGCTGTGTATCTTCTGACTGAAACAAAAATCTGTTTTATATTTTCGTTACTCCATAAAATTGAAATGATGAGTATGAGTGCCATCAGTTCTTGCTATTGATGGCATCCATCCTAAAAGAGAGAAGGCTATAGGATTTTTTTCAGCCTTAAAAAACCCAGCATTAAAAACACCACAGCATTATACATACCAAGACCTGATGGAGTATTTTTTGTATGAAATGGTTAAAATTTGTTGAGAAAACAAGCACTCCAAAAAATATTAAATTCCTTATTAGTTCAGCATCAAGTTGCAGTTCTTGTGTTGGGTTGAGCCTGAGCAGACCTGTTTTGCAGTGGAACAGATTGTCCTGCAACACGGTGTACTCCTGKAAATTTTCTTCTTTGAAATGAGCCTGTGGCATTTTCTGAACTTGAGAGGCTGAGCTAATCAAGGCAGCTGACAAATCCTTCAGCATTCTTGAATCAGTGTGGGTTTGTCCAAGTTCTTTCTTTACCCTGTACACCCTTAGGCACAAATTGACAGATTTTTTTTTTTACCAGCTGCTGAGATGATTGACAAGAGACATATAACCAGATGAAAAATTTTGTTAGTCCAAGACATAAAATTCAGACAAATTGAAAATTTTCCTTTTCACCTTTTCATTGTGAATTGTATTTTTGCCTGTTTAAAAAAAAAAATTTGTGATACCTAATCTGCAGCAGCATAAGCACTTTCATCTGATTAATTAGGATGCTTCTCGTGAAGCAGGACAATTCTCAAATATGGTGGGTCTTTGAGATCTCTCTACTGTTTCACCAGAGCTGGGAAAAAAGAGCTCCGTAGGAGGAGAAGTTTTTTGTATGCCTGTTAATGAACAGTGAGGTAAATTGTGAAAGTGATGTATAAAGTGGGAGACAGGAAAGAAGTAAAAAGTGTTCACAGGTACACAAGGGTACAATGGACATTTTTGTTTGCTTGATGAGTTTAAGTAAGGCAGTTACTCTTTTTCACTCTCAGAACCAAGGCCTATCTGCCAGTTACCTTTCTGGAAGGAACAAATTGCTCCTAAAGAAAAGCAGGCATATAGCAARTTTGTATGGCTTCTGGGGTAACAAGATTAACCAACATCGAAATTGGTAAACAAAACAAGCCGGAAAGTACTTACACTTTTTAGATGAAATTTAATGTCTCTATTTACTTAAAATCATGGAGGCATTCCCAACCTTACTTATTCTCTGATTCTAAGATTGAGTCCATTAACCAGCACTGCCAAGTCCACCACTACACCATGACCCTAAGTACCGCAAACTACATGTTTCTGAACACTTTGGGGATGGTGACTTCACCACTTTCCTGGGCAGCCTGTTCCAATGCTTCACAACCCTTTCAGTGAAGRCATTTTTCCTAATAGTGAATGTAAATCTCCCCTGGCACAACGTCCTCTTCTCTTATCTGTTTTTACATGGGGAAAAAAGATGGACACACACCTGTGTACACCCTACTTACAGGTGGTAGTAGAGAGCAATAGTCTTCCCTGATTCTCCTTTTCTCCAGGCTAAGCAACCCTAGGTACTTCAGATGCTCCTTATAAGACTGGTGGTCCAGATTAATTTCCAGGATTATATTGTAGCTCTTTATCCTGCTCTGCACAAGTATTCATTGGGTTCATAGTGTTTTACTGGGCTGCAGTATATTATTCCCTGAACAGTTTAGTGATAGATATGCTAGTAAGGAGAAGGGTAGTGATAAGCCTGCATAGTGGCAGCTATGAGCTTCTATGTCAAAAATAATTTTATTATATTCCTTCTCAGTCGTGTACTCTGTGCTTCTGCATTTTTCAGGTATTAGGTGTTCGCAAATCATGGGGCAAAATGGGTACTGGAATGACTTTTATGGTAATTTTAAGAAAAATTTTCCRAGGAAGTACAGTTAGTTTGTACAATTAAATGGTCTATTTGTCTGCCAGGCTCTTTCCCCCCARTATTTTCTAAACATGTCAGCTAATTTCAAATTTATGGGAAGTAGAAGTTCATTCGTTACTGTCTTCTTGCAGTTTTGTGGTAGTGACAAGGTAAAAACGATGGCTGAAATCAGGTTTTTGGGAAAGAGTCATAATGCTCCTTAGTCTTCTGGAAATGCTGGTTCCTGGAGAAAACTTGTCTCCCACGGAACTGATCCCAGTCTTTTCCACACTGATAATACAGTGAGGTGCACAGGGCTTGAGGAGTGAACTCTTGAGTCTGGCACAGACTTGTATGCCACTTTTTCTATCCCCTGGACTAGAAACTGCCTGGAAAGTGGGTGCCATTGCTTTGACTTCTAATGATGAAAAGCCATGCATGGGAGCTGAGATTATATTTGGTTTTATGACATGTTGCTGTTCGAGCTGCAGGAATTTGGCATTAAGAAAAAGAAATGCATCTTTTTGACAGGGTGAAAAAAGATACTTGGCCATTTAGGCCAGCGTAGTGTGTTCTAGCCAGCTGGAGTTAGGAATATAATGCCTAGATATCATTTATGGACAACCACTTGTGTAAGGGCCCAGCAAGGATTCAGACTTACCCCTGGACTGTAACAAGCAGCTGTGTGGATTTATCACAAGGAGGTTTCACTGTTTTGGGAGCTTCTCAGGTTGCTTGTTTCCTGSCAGCACTCCTGCTTACTCTAGATTCAGTTTCATATAACTGGTATTTGTTARTGATCCCATCTGTGATACTCTTTTTTTTTTCAATTGAATAAGAAGCAGAGGATCTGGTGGAGAAAAAGGGATGCTTCTCATCACTGATTTTTTAGATACCTGCCAGGCGTATACACTGTACTCGTATTATTTGAAAACATTATCCTGGGCCCATTTTCCCTCCTTGACAAGGTAACAGGCTTTGATGAATTGGATTGCAGACAGGTTCAAACATGTCTTCTTCACCTTTAAAAATTGATTTCTAGAAATGTTGTTGGAGGAATCAAAGGATATTTGCAGGAATGAAACAAGTCTCCTTTGACATCAGTATGTTTTAATTTCGTGTTGTGGCCTGGAAAAGGAAAACAAGTATTCTTAAGGCAGCATGACAAATCTRTGAAAAGCATCCATCTTTTTTGCCAGAGTATCAGTTGTGGTACCGCTTTAGCGTGAGTTTTAATTCCTTGTGTCAAATAACCCAGAGTAGTGATATCATATTACCTGATTTTAACGTGGTTTCTTTCTTATGAATWCAAGTTCACTTGAAATTTTCTTGGTTGCCATAGAGTATCCTATTTCCAGGCATGAYTGAAGTTTCCTGCTTTTTGTTGAATAGTTTGCAGATACTTGGTTTATATCGAGTTTTAAGAATCTCCCTAATCCTGCCTCAGTYGCCAAAGCTCTTTCTTGCATAAGTAATTGTAGCCAAGAGCACTCAAGGTCACTTAAGAAAAACTTGTATGTAGCTTGTTCCTACTTCTGATGTGGTTACTGGACTGGTTTCTGTATCCTTATGTTATGGCTGTTTCATTAAATGAACRGGCCAAAGCTTTGGTACCTTGTTCACATGTCCCTGTCATGTCTGCAGATCAGTGAGTGAGCAGCCAGTACTTAGACGTGRCCTGAAGTGCAGCAGGGGTGAGGAAAACCTACTGAGTGAGATGTGAGCATGAGTGTGTTCTGTCAAATCCATTGAAAAATCAAATGCAGAAAAATCCACAGGAGGTACTGCAATAAAACCTCCTCAGATTATTAAAATATCTTTAATTTTACACATTTTCTTCATTTCAGTTTATTTATCCTCACTGCGCATTTACAAGTGTGTTAATTCAGGTTTTCATGGGCCATATATTTTTAGATATTGCTGAAAATTTATCCTGAAGAGGTGGTACAGGAAGTTTGATCATCTTTTTAGTGTGTGCTACTGATCCTCTGGGGCAAAGATTTGTTTGTAAGGACTTCCAAGTGGAGGCTTGAAGTAAAGATGTGCTTTCCAGTGGGTTTGTGAGTGAAGGCTTAAATACCTTTCTGCTGTTCAGATATCACTAGTTTAGTCSTTCGATTTAAATATCAGTTTGTCAAAAAGTTCTTCTTTGTAACTGTTGCTCTCAGTCTCAAGTAAGATAAATTAAAATGTATTGCAACTGAAGCAGATGAGTCATCTTCCATTGTCATAGGAAGTGGTGTAATCTTTGGATGAACTAGGAAATCCTGATAACATACAGTAAATCTCTGAACATCATTAAACTTGACATTAGTCTAGATATGTATGCTGGCTACATAGTCTTAACGAGCAGCTGGATGAAACTTTTCTGTAAATGAAGTCTTCGATGAAACAATGGATGTTTAAGAGAATGTCATTGTAGACAGGTGAACATAATCGTTCTTACCAGTACTTGAATGTTTTGTTTCCTTCTCTTGTGCTTTTTTACCATTTAGGAATAAAAAGTTTGMGGTTTTTATATGTAATTATTTGTTTTATATATGTGAATGCACTCAGTATTTTCCTGTCTGTATAGCAGTCAGAGCCATTCTTTGCTGACAGAAGCACACTAGGGAGCAAAGGTCATACTCTGACACTCTGAAATCTCTCCCACCTCTCAGCTGCAAATTCCTTGCATTTACTTGGTGTTCCATCATCATCTCTTCTGAACTTCAGTTTTCCTGTCAGTCTTTCAGATACAGATGACTTTCTGAGCCCAAGATCTGAAGTCACATCCTGAATGAAAACTACTATTTTGATGGTTTGTGAACTCCTTTCAAATACTTTGATAACTGTCTGAGCAGAGATTAGCAGCTCATTAGTGGTATTGCTAACTGGAAAACCAGGAGAGGTCAGTGGGAAGCCTGAACTTCAAGCAAAATTTTATACTGGTTCGTAACTTCAGTATATAGCATATTTTCATAGTTTTCGGTAGTGTGAACTTCTAGACATCAGTTTTATTCTGCAGCTGTTCTACCTCAGAGTAGAGAAAAATGTAAAAAAGGCTAGATAAGAGCWGAAAGGAAAAAATTGCTGGCTGGTTCATATCTCTGTCTTGTTCTGAGGACAGAATCGCAGACATTATTGTCACTAAGTTCTAGGACTGAAGAGAGTAAAAGAAAATTCCCAGAAACTGTGAAGAGACASAAGAACTTCCTTTTGGCTGGTAACTCCAGCTGGGTAGAGCAACCCACCCAAGAATACCAGCAGGTTTCAGATAGTCAGGGATAGGTAATGCATATGTCACTGGTGGACTTCCCTGCGGTTTCACTGATCGATTCATCTTTCCCCCCTGTGTATCTGTTCCACACCACACAATATGTCGCACAGCACTGCACTGATGCTTTTTCTTCAAATTAATCTATGAGAACACTTCAGTGTGTCCTGAAGTGTTTTGTTGAATAAACTTTGACACAGTAGAAACTACAAAAATCCTTGGCAAAAAGCTACTTTTCTTTTCTTACATGTCATAGCAACACCGTTTTCTAGGGTGTTAAATTCAAGGACACCTAGAGATATGTTCACAAATAAATACACTTGTGATGTTTTTGTTGGTTTTTGCTTTATTTTTTATTTGTCTGAGTAAATCTTCATGCTGTCTATTTCTCTTTTTATGAGTAGTCTCATTCTCAGATGAAAGAAACCCAGGATTGAATAAAAAGTATTCCAACAACTTTCAGGTTTGCCTTTCATCCAACTGGTGGCATATTTATAATACTGTCTAAGTTGCTCTGAAGATAAGAGGTAAGAAGGGAGAACTGTACTGGGAACAGCTATTTAGTGAAAGCTATAGCTAAAGCAGTAGTGTTGCCAAAAACAAACTTCCAACACAGGTCAACTCCCCAAAGGTATGTTTTGACTTCAGAGACATTTTTGAAAGAACTTTAGTCTTTAAAATCTTACCCAGTGGCTTGCTCTCTTTTTAACAATTTGATAAAAAATATATTTAACCAATGTTGTAATTGTTCAGTTCCTTTAATAGTCCTTCTAAAATCCTCATAATAGGCCCTTTTTTTCCTCAAAGCTAGAAAGCACCTATATCTTGAAGCTGACATTGTTGTCACCCTTTAAATATTATCAACAACTTTATTTAGTAAGTCATCGCATTCAAAATGCATCCCAGATCTTTTCTTACTGCAAACTTACTGCACTTGCTGATGCTGACCTTTGGATTGCTGTTGGTTATTTTTACTGAGCTGAGAAAGACTCCATCAATTTCCTGCAGCAAATTTCATTTTAAATAGGTGTTTTTGTTGGGTTTTTTTTTGTTTTTTTTTTGTGATTGCAGTTGCTATATATCTAGAATTACATGGGATAGTGTATTAATGATAGTGGGAGTGTATTCAGCGACTGAACTAGGATTATATGAACTACTGTCTTGAGGAGCTACTTGCCAGTCAGACTTAAAACTCTCCATGGAAGGGTGTGCATCACATCAAATGTTGTTCATAAATTTAGTAAGAACTAATATTTTCATTTCAGGACATTTCTAGTTATTKAACACTACTAGTATCCTCTTTATAGCTTTTTAAATCTATACTGATCTAAGCGTAGGTCAGTAGATKAATACATTAGGTAATTATTTTTCTATCAATAGTATAATTTGGTCAAGAAACTGTCCTGTGGCATAGCTTTGCAAGCTGCTGATTACGTGATGGGTAGAGCCAAAGTAGTGACCAGGCACTAAAAATCAGTTGTCAGTATAGAGAAGGGATAGAAATAAAAGTTTTTGCACATTTGAATTTTCCTTGTTTGTTTTCTTGTTAATACTCTTTGGTTTTCATTTAATTAGAAATGTGAAGTTCTTTAGGTCTTTAATTACTTTTCTATCTATGTTAGTACATTTTGTTTAAAAAGTGTGCTAAGGATACAGGACTTATTGCAATCATGCTGTTTCTGTCTTCTAACTTTTTGCAATGACATTTAAATCTTTTGGACAAGTTCCAGAAATTTRACAGACATGGATAAGTCTGAAATTTATTGCATTTGTGGGATCCTAGGGTAGTTCATGTGTGAAGGGGCCTTGGGAGATGTCTAGTGCAACCTCCTGCTCAAAGCAGGGCCAGCCAAGGGTTCAGACCGGGTTATTCAGGGATTTGTCCAGGTGGATCGTGAAATCCTCCAGTGGAAGAGATGGTATATCTGGGCAGCCTGCAGCACTGCTGGACTGTGTTGAGAAAACTTTATCTTATACACAGGCCAAACCTTCCTATTTTCGCCTTTCCCTGTTTTCTGTCACCCTTGCTTCACACTCCTGTGAAGAGCATGACTGTGGGAGCATCAGCGTTGCTGAGCTGCTGTCAGATCCCTCAGAGCTGCCTCTTCACCACAATAAACAGRCCCAGTTCTCTCAGCCTCTTCTCGCAGGGTGAGTGCTCCAGCTCTGACCACCACGAGTGGCCTCCACTGACCTTGCTCCACTTTGTCAATGTCTTTCCTCTTCTGGTGAGGAGAGGGCAAGTCTGGCCCAGTGYTGCACATACATGCAGTCTCATGAAGGATACTGCTACTTTACCTGCTAAAGGGTGACTTTTCTGCAATTTCTCTATGTTCTATATAATAGACAGCCTGATAGATGATAATGGCCATAAAATCCAACAATAAAAAATACCTACATAATAAATTAAACTTTTAATGGACACTGTATTTTCAGACATGCCCAAATTGAAAAGACTTTKAGTGCCTCATGGGATGGAATCTAATCATAAGGGAAGACTCTGTATAAGACTTGAGTTTATCAATATGGATGCTTTCAGCAGTTCCCCTGTGTAATTACATCCTATACCTAAAAGTATTCTTTTTCCATCTGTAACATTGCAAATAGATGCTTTCCCCTCCTGAGAAACACTAAATACCCATTTCTGTTTCTTCTCATACTGTGCCTGATTTTGCATGTCTCCGTCATTCCTTTTTGACTCGTCTTTCAGAATTCTTTCTGAACATTATTTTACTAGCCACTTATCTTTCTTGAGAGCTGAGGTGATTCAGCTTTAGTTAATAGAGTTACAAAGCTTCAGTTTGTATTTGTCTAGAACAGATGACATACACATTTGGCCCACAGTTATCTAACAGGTATTAAATTCATCACTGGCAGAGGTATTGCCTTACTTGTGTCTGATGTAAGAAGAATGATTCCCTTATCCTCCCTGAATCATCCCAACTAGCTGTGTGACTTAATGAGTATGTGTACACAAAGTGAAGGAATGTTGTTAATACAATACCATGAATGTGTTTCTCGGTGACTGTAGTGAGCCAGTGCTCATGGCTGATTGTACTGTCCTTATAACCCCACCCAACCACTGTTGGTACACTCAATAATTTTTACTTTCAAGTTACCAGTTCTTGAATGGGGTTTGGATGTCATTTCTATTACTGGGAACCTCTTAGGATGGTCACTTCTYGTGAATGAACTTGATTTTAATTTGTTCAACTGTTGAGCCATCTGCCTTTTTTTTTCCCCGTCTCAAAATTCAATAGCCCTGCTTTCAATTAAAATGTAATGCCTTGGACAGAAAAYGAGCCTTCATGTATGTTTCCAGTATTTTCTGTTTCTAAAAATATGCTGGGATTTTTTGTTAACCCTGTTCTAGGTGTTCAGAGTTCCCACTATGTAATTTTTAATGAACCTTAAATTAAAAATGCTCTCTCTAAATTAGAGCTGTCAATGATTTGGTGATTGTTGTTTTGCACTGGCATTGTCTCATTCTTCCTCCTACAATTCAAACATTCTTTCATTAACCTGCAGAAAAAGTGTACTTTGAGTACTAGATAAACTTGAGTACTAGATATACATAGTAGTACATGCATGCAAGAAGTTGGTGATACCCCCATTCCAGAAATCATTCCCATTAATAGAAACATATGATTGTTTCAGAAGGCTTGACCTTRTTAACAGCAGCCCGTGATTCTTGATTGAAGCAGTGCCAGTACTGCAAATGCAAAGGCAAGAAAAGAGATAGGCTGYCAAATTCCTTTAAGTGGGAGGCAAATGTTGACAGCAGAAGGAATTGTGGGATTTAATTTTTTTGGTGGGTTGGACAGACTGACAAGAAGAAAATTATTTTTTGAAGAGTTTTGACATGACTCTTAAGTGTAGCGAAAGGATGTTTTTACTCTGGGGTGCCTAATTTTAATAGAAAAAATATATTCATTAGAGAAGTTTTCTAATAGGTGTCAAGGACTTTGAAGAGAAATGTAATTAACATMATTTTATTGGCACTGTAAGAGTAAAGCAGGGAATACTGAAAAAGAGCTACTAACTTAGCTTTTCGTTTTATAAATCCATGAAGGAAAAAGAAGCTACTCCCCTCAAAAAAATTACACATAAATGAGCTGACAATATTTCCAGAATTTTACAGCTCAAAGTCTGGAGATAGGTCAAGATAAATTTTCATAGGGAAATAATATCTTTAAAAAGATCTAGCTAGAAATGRGGTTTTGTCTCTGATACTTCTCTAGTCAGGGCCTCTTTTTGCATGACTGAAATATGCATGTTTTCTTCCAATGAAGAGGAATGAGGGAYGTGTGTTACACAGAAGCAAGTGCAAGATTACTGTGTTAATGGTGAAAGGTAAAAATGAGGCATGTTTGAGGATTGATACTGGAGGAGGTAGTTGAATAGCTGTATGTCTCCCTGGTTTAATTTGGTTAGCTCAGAGCAAAAATGAGTGGAAAAYATATGAAGTGTCTTCTTGAAATGCTTTATTTTTGCTTTTTACCTAAGATCAGTGATGCAGAAAAAGAACCACTGAGATCCTTGTGTTTGTGCTCTGCGGAGGAACGCTGTTGATTATGGACATTTTATTTCCACTGGTGTAGATGGTTGACACTGACTGGATGCCAGGCACTCAGGAAAGCCACTTGCTCCCTCCCCTCTGCATCTGGACAGAGGAGAGAAAATTTAGTGAAGGATTCATGGGTTGAGATAAGGACTGGGAGAAAACACCCATCAATTGCCATCAAAGRCAAAACAGGCTCATCTTAGAGGTATAAAGTGAGTCTATTGCTAACAAAATCACAGCAGGATAATAAGAAGTAAAATAAAACCCTAAAACCACCTCCCTCCAACCCTGTCCCCCTTCTTCCAGCTCTACCTCCTACCCCAGTGGCATAAGGAGACAGGGAATGGGAGTTATGGTCAGTTCATCACCCGTAGCTTTTCCTGCTGCTCAGGGACAGGAATCCTTCCCCKGCTGCACCATGGATCCYTCCCRTGGGAGACAGTTCTCCCTGGACTTCTCCAGCATGTGTTCATCTCACAAGAAGCTGCTCCCTGTGAACTGCTGCAATGTGAGTCCATCCCACAGGCAACAGTTCCCCTCAAACCTCACTTTTCCATGAGGTGCAGTCCTTCAAGGACAGGCTGCTCTAGCATGRGTCCCTCTCACCTTAGGTCTTCCATGTAGTCACAGCCTCCTCTCAAGTATCCACCTGCTCTGGTGTGGGGCTCSTCCATGTGCTGTGGRTGGATCTCTGCATCCTGATGGATCATCATAGKCTGCAGGGGGACAGCCTGCTTCACTATGACCTTCACCGCAGGCTGYAGAGGAATCTTGGCTCTGGTGCCTGGAGCATCTCCTGCTCCTCCTCCTTCACTGACCTTCGTGTCTGCAAAGTTTTTCTTCTCAAATTTTCTCACTCTGCTCTTCTCTGGCTGCATTTACAACTGCCTCACCATTTTTGTTTTGTTTCTTCTTAAACATGTTATTATAGAGATGTTACCACCATTTATAGTTGTGCCAACCTTGGCCAGCAACATGTCCWTCTTTGGAGCCACTGGGAATTGGCTCTGCCAAGCCCTGAGGAAGCTTCTGGCAGTTTCTCACAGGAGCCACCSCTGTAGCTCCCTCTACTTCCAAAACCAGGCCATGCAGACTTAATACAGGTGGTCCCAAGATCCTATACTGCCTATAGCTTTCTGTAAGCAGCAGCACATGTTCCCTACACTAAGAACACAGTGTGCAGCCAGCAGCAAGCATTAAAGGACTGCCTACTCTGTGTCAGGGCAGCACTTGGGCTACCACCAGTGCCAGGAACCATACTGGTGCAGATGAGTGACACTGGAGTGTGTTGGCATGTTCCAGCTCTCAGGGCAGGATGGCAACTGACCTTTTTGACGTGTGCAGGAATGTACTCAAAAGCTGTGTGGCTGTAGTCCTGCAGCCACCATCTCTTGGTTACTCTGCTTCAGCAGGGGAGGTTGCACTAGATGGTTCTCTGCAGGTCCTTTCCTGCCTCCATGGTTCTGTGGTTCTGTGACTCAAAGCATGCTCAAGCTAAGAAAGCCCCTCCAGATTTCATGACAGGGGAAGGTTTGAATGATTCCATATGCTCATGAAGAGCCAAGTTTGTCTCCCACAGGACAATTGTCCATGTGGCAGCCACCTCTTTTCCTTTGGGAGATTCATCAGTGACTGCACTGAAAACTAACAAACTAAACACAAAAATGARGAGTGCAATGAATGCAACATCTCACTAAAGGCATTGGTTCTGTTTTTGTAGCGTGTGTTGCAGGTGACCATTGTTTTTGCAGTTGGCAAGTAAAAATTTTCAGCTAAAGCAACTAGCTACATGTCAGTGCTGTGAGCAAGTTGGCAGCTTGATTCTGGCCTGGATTCCTTCATAAGATTGTCTTAATGCTTCTTTTCTGTGGTGGTACTAGTCATGGAGTGACACAAGGAGTGTACACAATAGTGGCTGGCTGTAGTTCAATACAAAAATTGAATACAGTTTGTCTTGCTCCAGTAATCAATGTATTACCTCTCTTTTGAGAAGACTCCTCTTTTTGCTCCAGTCTTACTTGAAAGTAACAGTGCTTGACACTACACTGTTTTTTGATGACTTTGATAGTCTTTGACCAAGGTCTGAAGAGCATGTAGCCTGTAGTGCCACGCTGGGCATTAAACCTGAGGCTTTGTACAGGGCTTAGGGGTGACTTTCTCCATGAAGGCTTTGGGGTTTATTGTTAAAGTCTTTAAAGAAGAAGAAGAAGAAGAAGAAGGAAAACCTTTTTGGAGGCTTTCTACCAGACATTAGATTTGGATTGGTATTATAGGCAGTGTGTTTGAGATAGAGTAATTGTAAATTGACYTCACTGTTCACTGCTTCATTGTGAGATGAGTGGTAACAGGAGAAGTTACTCTGAGGGATGTTTGGGATAAAGTGTAAGAAAACAGGTGTGGAAGGACAAGAGATTTCCTAATAAGTTGTTGATGTCTTTGGCAAAACCAAGAAAAAGCTGGTCACACTGTGGAAACCAAATATAGATAGAAAGGTACCCCCATACGAAATGTTCACTACCCCATTTTTTACACAAGTGGGTACCATAGAACAGAATGACAAAAGCAGCAGTTAAGTTTTGTACCTGTTATCCTCCTAACCTGAAAAAGCTTTTTAAGGGTATCTTTAGATTTTCAGATGAATTTTTTCATGGAGAATAGATCCATAGCCCCAGGCTTGAGTATTTGATTTGACTTTATTTTTGCAGTTGTTAGTAGGGGCTGTTTTTGTCTGAAGTAGTATCATTCCTGACACTGGTAGGAGGGCATACAGTAGTTCCCTTGTTGGTAGTGTGTCCTACCAGGCTCGTGCCCAGCATGGCTGCGGGACCTCCATGGGGATCACTTCTTTGCCGCCTGTGAGTCAGTGAAATCAGCCTGGCGTCTCTGCTGACGGCGCTCATTCCGCCTCATGGAGGTTAGAATGTCACGTTCCATCCTCCTGAAATTTTCCCTCACTGTTTGGTGCTGTGTGCTGYGGGACCTCCCCCGGGATTGGCTCCTTGTCACCTGTGGTGCGATGAGAGAAACTTGGCGTGCTTGCTGAAGGCGCTCACTCCTCCTTGGGGAGGGATGGATGCCCTGTTCAATCTGTCTCTCAGAGCATTCCATCCTCCTTGGATTCTCCTTCAGGGGCAGTGGGCTGCGGAACCTCCCTTGGGTTCGGCTCCTTGCCACCTGCATTTCTCTGTAGGAGTGGCGGTGCCCCAGCTGTTGCCTCCTCCTCCCTGAAGAGGCACGGATGAACCAGTCATGCCTTAAAGCTCGTCCCTCATCGCGTTCCATCTCCCTTAGATACTCCCTCAACGTTTGGCTGGAAGATCTGTGCAACCTCTGCCGGGATCGGCTCCTTATTGCCCTCGGTTCTATGAAAGAAACCTGGTATTCCTGCTGACGGCGCTTACGCCTCCCTGAGAGGGCAYGGACACGCTGTTTGGTCCTTCGGCCCTTGTCACGAGCAGTGCTCCGAGCCCTGCTCTGCTGCCGTCTCGTGGTCCTTGAGTGGTTGTAGCCCTGGGCCTGCTGGACCCTGGCATGGCCATCGTGATGCCTCCTTGGGTACCTGCTTCGGCTCTTCTCTTGGGCCCTGCCACGGCTGCCTCGACGGCTGCCTCGACGGCTGCTCCCAAGGCTGCCTCGACGGCTGCTCCCAAGGCTGCCTCGACGGCTGCCTCCACGGCTGCCTCGACAGCTGCCCCCAAGGCTGCCTTGACGGCTGTCACCGTGGCTGCCTCCACGGCTGCCTCCACGGCTGCCTCCACGGCTGCCTCGACAGCTGCCCCCAAGGCTGCCTTGACGGCTGTCACCGTGGCTGCCTCCACGGCTGCCTCCACGGCTGCCCCCAAGGCTGCCTTCATGGCTGTCTCCACGACTGCCACCACAGCTTCTGCTGTAAGACTTGCGGTGCTGGCATCCTGGAGAATTATGCTGACCTCTGTCCGCAGAGCAGGACCCAGCTTGCTCTCCTTGAGTATGGCTGGCAGAGCTGATGGACTCCTCTACAGAGTGCGCCTCAGAGTTACTGTCTCCCACCATGTGGAATGTATGTAGGAAAGGTGACTGGCATATCGGGCCTTCCACTCTTCTGTGGAACCACTCCACCATGCAGTAAAAACAGAAAGGGTGCCGACGCCAGGTTGTGGAAGGTTGGTCATTAATGCCRGCCCGGCAGATCGGGCAGCTTAGGTTCTCCGAAGCACCTGGACGGGCAGCACGGGATACCTGGCTGGTGCTGGCAGCAAGGGAAGAGGTGCCACTTTCTGCCAAGTCTTCCTCTGAGGCCATTTTGCCCTGCAAACCAAAGAGATAAGCTGATGTGTTCCCTGGTGCTGGGAACAAAATCTGCAGCCAGCAGCAAAGCTACCGAAGTCGAGCCTTAAAGAGCTGCCCACTCTGCCTCAGGACAGTACTTGGGCTGCCACCAATTCCAGGGACCATCCTGGGGCAGATGAGTGACACTTGAGTGTCTTGGAATGTTCTAGCTTTTGAGGCAAGATTGTAACTGACCTCWCTGATATGTGCAGGCCAGAGCTGGGAGGCTGGGAAAAGAATTCCTGGCCTCTCAGCAGCTGCAGACAGAGCCTGAGTGCATGGCAGATTGGGACCACTGCTCCAGATCCTGTCAGTGTCCCTGTCCAGCAAATCTCTGTGCCCTCAGAAAGCACACAATGGGATGGGGATCCTTTTCCCCCCCACCTTCAGATGTCTGTCCCCAGTGGAGGAGGCCAGACACTGTGGCCTTTCGGGGCTTCCCCAAGCATCCAAAAGGCTTGTTGTCACATGTGTCACAATGACTCCCTGGTGACATYGTGGGGCTTTCAKGGACCACACCCAGAAAACACRAACTCCAGCCCTAAGGAATGAAAACTTCCAAGATAACTCATCTTGCACAGCTGCTCCACTGTCAAGCAAAATCCTAATGCCATATTTTTCATATAAATTCGTAGGTTACACTGATCATACTCGGCCCTATGTTCTGTTTTAGAAATAAACCAGCTCAAGGCATTTTTTACTCCTCAGTCAACTTTGCAGGTCAAAAGAGGTGATACTCCAGTGGAGCAGTCTGTCCAGTGTGCAGCTCCCCAGTAGAGATGGACATAAGTAGAGATGGACATACTGGAGAGTGTCAAGTAAGGGTTCACAAGGATGATGAAGGGTCTAGAGCACCTCTTCTACAAAGATAGGGCTAGGAGTGCTGCCTCCAGGCTGTTCAATCTGGAGGAGACTCCATAGGGGATCTTTTCCAATGTATACCAGTAACTGAAAGGAAGGTACAAAGAAGACAGAACCAGGYTCTTTTCAGAGGTGCCCAGAATACAGAACTTCTCTCTGAATATTGGGGAGCTTTTTTTACTGAGGGTGACCAAGCAYGGTCAGGGTGCTTATGGACTCTCCCTCCTTGGAGATGATACTCAAAAGCTGTCTGGCTGTGGTCGTGGGCTAGTTGACACAGCTTCCCGGTAGAAACCTGATGTCCCCAGTGTCCSTGCTGCCTTCTGCTGTAATTCTGGGCTCACAGCCTGGCCCTCATCATGATCCCTACTCATTTGATTCTCTCTCTGTATTTGAGTGCTGTGGGAGCTCCCCTGAAATGGGCTCTCTGTTGCCTTTTATTCTCTGGAAGAAACTCAACTCCCCACTGCTGTTTCTTGTGCCTCCCACAGTAAGCTGGGACTGGCTCTTCTGGGTTTAGAGCTCAGCCCTTGTCATGGAGTGAAACCAGTTTAAGTGCCACAGCTTGTCTCAGTCTTGGTAGATTAACAAACTGTTGTTCACATAAGTCTGATAAGCCCAGCTGAAGTAGTCTTGCATTAGCTTCAGCAAAGACACCACTTTCATTTTCAGAACTTCCATGTACTGTCAGTCAAAAACAAAGCGCAAGGCTGGGACTGGTTGCAAGGCCTGGTAGACGATTCAAAGCGCAGCATTTTGTCCTAACCTTTAGTACCCATCCCTACTGACCATACAGACTTTTAAGTATCTTCAGCTTTCCAGGAGAAAGAGTTTAGTTGTTTATAAAGCCAATGGCATCCTTGCCTRTATCAGCAATAGTGTGACCAGCAGGACCAGGGCAGTGATTGTTCYCCTGTACTCAGCGCTGCTGAGGCCACACCTTGAGTGTTGTGTTCAGTTCTTGGCCCCTTACAAAGACTTTGAGGGGCTGGAGCGAGTCCAGAGAAGGGCAGCAGAGCTGGGGAAGGGTCTGGTGYACAGATCTGATGAGGAGCAGTTGAGGGAATTGTGGTTGTTTAGTGTGGAGAAAAGGAGGCTCGGGGGGAACTTCACTGCTCTCTTGARCTACCTGAAAGGAGGTTGTAGTCAGGTGGGGGTTGGTTTGTTGTCCCAGGCAAGTAGTGGCAGGATGAGAAGACACAGCCTGAGGCTGTGTCAGGGGAACTTCAGGTTGGACAGCAGGAACCATGTCTTCACAAAAACAGTTACCAAGCATTGGAACAGATTAATCAGGAAATGACTGTCCCTGGAAATACTTAAAAGACGTGTAGATGTGGCGCTTAGGGATGTGGTTTAGTGGTGGACTTGGCACAGCTTGATTAACAGCTGAACTTGATCACCTTAAAGGTCTTCTCCAGCTTAAACTTCCGTGGCTCTAGTGAAATATATGTGTACATGTAGATTGACTTTCCCCACCTGCCTTTTAGAATTATCTAATTTAGTACTGCGTTCACAATACATTTGGGAAATTCCTTTATTTAGTTTAGTACTTACTGTGATTRTAACACTTTTCCCTCTTTATGTGCCTTTGTCTCTCCCCTCTGTACCCCCATAGCACACCCCTTTGTGTAATTGCATTGGATCTATTTTCAAAGACCTTTTTTTCTATTAAACCTACCCAAAATGAGTATTTTACTTACTTTACTGATGCTTGCTGTTTTCCAGATTAATCTTCCACTGAATGCAACTTACCACATTTTTTACACGTGTTCAAGTATTTTACAATAATGAAATGTTCTTCTGATGCTTTTAGTGATTGTAATTGAATTTAATCCTAAATTATTGAATATATATCCCATCTGAAGTCTTTTAGGTGTRTTCTCTTGGAGGTTTTAAAAAAGCTTATGACTGTAACATTAGAGAACTGTCTTCTGGTGCAGGCTTTAAATAAATTATTTGATCTYATAAAAGCAGCATAAACATTTGTTAACAAATCATGACATGGGCTGTTCTTTTCAACACATTTTTTCTTTATGCTTGTTGGAAGTCAAAGAAACTTGCGTATGAATGTTACAGCGTGCTGTGGCTGTGTTCCTCCTTTCCACTCTTGCTTTCCCATCCTTGAAGCAGCATGTTTCTGAGACCCGCAGCTGTCCCTTTTCAGCTGTAATTCAGTTATAATTAGCTCATTATAAGTATTGCCATTTTCTGTGCTGTCAACRATGTCACTGCTGCAAAAGCAGAGATTTTCAATAGTACCTGTTTTGTCAGGAAGCTCTCAGGTACTATATATGATGCTCTTTGCAKGGTGATGAATTCAATTATTTGTTATTATCCATTGGTTATAGAGCTTTAGGGAATAAAGAATTCAGAGTTATTCTACCTGAATATATTTTTTGGTTTTTTTTCTTTTAATAGTAAATTTTAGAATGTTCTACAGATTAATAATTATATATATGTGTGTACATATATATAATGGCCTTTATTGCATTTCTTAATTAAAGAATTTTTTTGGCAAGAGTTACCTTTATTTCTTATCTTCTTTTGTATAACTTTTAACTAATTCAGAAGTATCTGAATGGAAACTCAATAACAACAACAAGTTTCTTCAGTTTTCTAGTGTTTGTTCTGAAAGTTAACTATTGCAGTTAGAATCCAGCTTAGTTCTGGCAGGTCACATTTACAAAAAGCATCGAGCTGTTGTGATGTTATTCCCTTTAAAAGACTGACAGCTGGAATTGTAAGCYTCATCTATTCCTGCTCCTGCTGAGATCATTTGGCTTCCCTTTCAGCTGGGGAAGAATTAGTTGTGGAGTGTGACCTGTGGGCTGTCACCTCTGCCTCCCAGCACTGCTGAGAGTCCAGGTTCTCGTAAGGACAGCAGTCCCTGTCACGTGAGTGCAGACAGCACAGGTGTTCAGTGCATGGTCTGGGGAGGGATGTGTACGTTTAAACTTCCTAAGTATACACCATCATGTCACTGATTGTTCTGTTTCGTGATATCTTTCAGAAATGGAAAAATTTCAGGGTTCAGAAAGCAAGAAGGAAGATGAAGAAAAGAAATATCTTGATGTTATCAGCAACAAAAACATAAAGCTGTCAGAGAGAGTTCTGATTCCTGTCAAGCAATATCCAAAGGTACTGTAAMTCTAGTCTAACACTTGTTTAATATTTATTAATATAATGATGAAAAAGTTATACACAACCATTTTTATTGAGTCATGATATGCAGTTGGTTTTTTTGACATTGTGGTAGCCAAAAAATAAAAAGCTCCTATTTAAATGTATCTGTTACGTGTTAGCTTTTACATGATTTAGCTTCTGTCCTGGGGCCTTTCAGAAAAGCAATTAAAGGGAATGTGATTTTTTTTCAAGTTCAAGTAGGTTTTGTCCTTACGTAAACTGCTGACTTTTTTCTCAGTTTGTTTTTTCTTTTTTTTTTTTTTTACATATATCATCCTTTTATAAAATAAAATACCAGTTGCCCAAGAAAAAAAATGTTCCAGTAACACCGAAAAGCTTCCTCATAGAAGAGTTGTGGTATTTTCTCTGGTGTAGTAAGTTTTAAAAGATCAACTGTCAGGATTACTGCAGGCTGTGACTGACAGTGTTCCTTGCTGTTGATAAAAATCAAATGTTTTAGCATCTAAGACTTTCTTATTAGTTCTCATTGCTGCATACTTTAATGAAGAAAAARGATTTTATTTCTTGCAAAGGATTTTATTTCTAGCTGCTCATGGGAAGTTTTTGGTTTTCTCTTTTATAAGAGATTATTGGTTTTTTTGGAACTTAGGTGTTTTTTTGGTTTTCTTATACAGTTTTTAATTTTACATAATCAGTTATTCCAGTATTATTCATATTGAAATTATAAACATCTCTGTTTGTCTCCAGAGTATTTTTTCCTTGCTGATTTATTATCGCATGGTACATGGTTCRCCATTAGCCTTGATTACACTTTGAGCTTTTTGCTTTATACCTTCATCAGAGCAATAAATTACAATTGGTAAAAACCTCATCAAACAAAATGATAGGTGTGAAAAAAATTGAGATTCAGTGATTCCAGCTGACACTTACCTCCTGACTAGTGAATATAAAACTGAGATAATGTAATAATCYAAATGTTAAAGACCTTAGAAACACATACAGTGCTATAAGGAATTACTTTCTTACTGCATAACCTGAGATTTGTGGTATTTTGTGTAAATGCCGTGGGTGACCTGAAGTTCTTATTCAGGATGTAATAGTRCTGTAACTTCATAACAGCAGTGTGATAATTATTCAGAATACTGTTTGATGAAGGTAGTAGAATAAAAGACAAACTATTTAAAAGACAAAACACTATCATCTATCCAATATAGCACCTGAATGTGATTAAATTAGCTTCATTTACTTTAATGAGCATGTCATATTAATGAATAGTAAAAGATATAAGGCATTTTTTACTGATTTTGAGTGGTGGAGCAAAAGAAATCAGTRTGATGGAAATGAAATACTTATTCAGTAATGCAGAATACTCTCTTGCAGGGTTTCTGGAGTTGATTTGCTAGCAATATTCTGTGCTTGGCATGGAATTATTCCCAGAACTGCAGGTTTCCTGATACTGTCTCTAGGAACTATCATTCAAGGACTGCATTTACACTTAGAATCAAACAGCTGATTGCTGTGATCTAGTGTCTTGTMTTTTCTGGATAATTGTATACATTAGGCACTCAGCAGTTGTTTCAGCTTGCTTTATAAATAATTTWAAAAAGTAGAAAATAATTAAGAGGATTAGTTTTATATATTTGGTAGAATATGKTAATAATAGCAGCTGATCAGACTTGTATTTATAAACAGCTAAGATAATTACCATATTATTTCACTTASGAGTCATTTCTATTTGAAAGATCATCATTATAAATCATTTATTCATTGTTTGCTGATAAGATTTTTTTGGGCAGTGCTAGGTAAGCAGGGTTCTGTAAATATGCAGAAAGTGTCCAAGTGTATRAATTGTTTAAAAAAAATTCTGCCCRGTTAAAAACCATGTAAAACAACAGTTTACAGGCTGTCTGTTTAGGAGTCAGGGCAGCTCTGGGAAGACATTTGCACTTATTTTAACTTCATGTAAAAATACAAATTGCTTCAAGGGGACCTTTGGCCTAAACATTTATTATGGTCTGTAGGCTAAGCTKCAATGACAGCTGTAGAGCCAGCAGCAGCATTTTAAGGTTTGAGCAGAAGTTAACACAAAAGGCTTCTAGTGGCTAAATAGTTGTTGAAGTTGCAGAATGAGCCTTATGAAATTGTTTCTACTCAAGTGTCCACAGTCTGGTGCAGACAACAGGAAAAAGAATAGGAAAGGCTGTGATTAGCAACAGCTGTCWTATGTTACCAGCTGGTAAGGACACAGGCCTCTTTCCTATGCTCTAAAACAGGGATCTGAAATACAGAGGGGTGTTAGTTGAAACATCRGCAATGATCTTTTCTGAGATTAATTATCTTAAATACCAGCAGCCCAGGTAAAARCAGCATCTCATTTACACACACTCCACTATGCAACAGATATTTTTAATCAATCCAGTCGAAATTTCTCTTGAAACAGTGATGCAGTGTCTTTGTTGATCCTTCTTTCTGTCCTATAATGCCTTTTTTTWAAAAAAAAAACTTTCATGATATGTGAATTCCAACTAAGACTTGCATGAAAATACTTCAGGGTTTGTTTAAAAAGACTTCAGCACAGATCAGTGTGAATTTATTTCCAGTACATTGGATATGGGAAAAGAGTGGGTTATTTAAAAAATTTTAAAAAACCCAAAAATCTGAAATTATCTTGCTGCTGAGAAATGAAAGTGATGGTTTAGACACTTGGTGGGAAACTTTGTCATCTGCATGGCCATACAGATTTTTGCCATTTACTTCCCTGTAGTTTGGCTTTTGCTGTTTTCAATAGTTCCTGCATTTTTCTGTGATAACTTGTTTAAGGAGCGTCTAAACTGGGCTTTGCAAATTTGTTCCTTTTACAGTTTTAGAATTTGAGAGCTTGTTTAAAGCCTCAGCTTMATGTAGCACATCAAATAGGAAATTCTTGTTTGCAAACTTGTCTAGTACACATTGTAAATTAAAATATTGCTGACTTTGGTGAAATTCTGCCCCATTATCCCTGCCTTCAGCTTAGCTGGGTTTCAGCCATTTAGGAATAGCTCAGTTTGTTAATTTCTTTTGCTTTCTGTGAGTGCAGATATATGAAATAGCTGACAAGTTAAACTAAACAGTATGTGTATATAAGTCTTAAATACTGCAGTGCATCTGTCTTGGTTTGACCTYAGCCAGCARCCAGGCCCCRTGCAGATACTCACTCCTGCACCAGTGGGATGGGAGAGAGATGGAATAGTGGCAGTGGGCTGAGACAAGAGACTTTAATAGCTACAGCAAAAGTTGTGCATGGAAGTGAAGCAAGATCAGGAATGTCTTCACTGCTTCCCATGGATAGGCAGGTGTCAGCCATCTCCRGAGAACAGGCCCRTCATATTCARTGGTGACTTTGGAAGACAAATGCTGTCATTCTAAATGTTTCCCCCTTCTCCCACCTTTATATGCTGGGCATGACACTGTCTGTTTTGGGATATCCCATTGGTATTTGGGGTCAGCTGTGTGTCCTCCCAGCTTCTTGAGACCCCCCAGCCTCCTTGCAGGTCAGGTGGGATGAGGAGCAGAAAAGCCTTGACACTATAAATGCTGATCAGCGATATCAAAMACATCTGTATTATATCAACATTATTTTCAGCACAAATCCAAACACAGATCCAGACTTCGAAGRAAGTGATCTCTACCCCAGCWAAAACCAGCACAGCATCTGTTACTATTTTAAAGATTCAGTGCCAAATATTGTTAGTTTATATTGTTTTATGCTTCATAAACTCTTGACTTCAAGCAARTAAATTAGACAAACTCAGCAGTGCTAAAAAATTCATTGGAAAGGGTGAACTTTTTTTATTCTGTCTTTAATGTCTAATTCAGACAAGTAAYATGATTTTTATTTAGCATTCTCATTCTTTCATGTGTTGTTTCTCTCAAATGTGATAGTTGCTGTTGTGCTTTCAAAGCAACTGTTGTAATATTAATCATCTGCAGGTGATTTGTGTGTTCACTTTTAAGTAAGATATGAAGAATAAGATCTACTAATATGTMCATTAAATGGAATGACAATAAAATAGAAAATTGCTAAGGGAAGTGGGACCTGGGCTGTTAGTGAGCTGAATGAGTAGCCATGACTTYTCTCTGTGATTTATATTGTTTTAATGAAATAAGTACCTTGTTGTTGCATAAGGCAGGAGGAACATTTGATCTGTCACTAATCCTGTAGATGTTTCAGGAGATTATAAAAACTCCAGCATTTTTGTAAAAGGAAAAAGAGCAAAGTATCTAACTACAGAGTGGAGATTTTTACTTGCCTTGCCAGTGTTTTTTCCTCCTATGTAAGACAAGAAAAGCCTTTATACTTGGCAAGATTCTGGAATTTAGGCTGATGCCAAACTAAATCTAAAGATTTCACTGGTTCGGTATTTCAACTGAGTTCTTTAAAGAGAAGCCTGAACATTGGAAGGCAGAAAATTATTAATTTACATGAAGTGTGTTGTACTGAAATTGATCCTTCAAACAGTTGTATAAATAAAGAATACTTTCTCATATATCTTGAAAGATTTCTATCCCTACCTGTTCTTAATGAAATAACTGAACATGCATCTTTGTAACAAAATGCCTTTACCTTTATAAATGTGTRGGGAAGTTTCAAATTTCCTTTTTAGTTGAGGTCAATTAAATTTTCAAATTAAAGTGTAATTGTCACTCAGAATCTCTGATCTACACAGCACCAGGAATAATAGGGGCAAAACCTTCTTTAGGTACTGTGTTTAATCTGGAATTTATTAGTATTTGATTTTTCCATTAAATGTCAGTTTCTGGAGTCATTGATATACAGAAAATTATTCCAGAAAATTTAGATAAAGTGTACTTAAGATTCATAAAAATCTAATGAAAAGATACTTAAATAAATTCTATTCAGTGATGAAATACCAGGCCCTATTAAGCACTCAGATGTTAGAAGAGGGGTCTTTTAAGTTTTCTAATATCTCAGTTCTGCTTCTTACCAAATTCCCTATTAATGTATAGTTTCAATTTTRATAATTAATTGTATTTTAGATAGAACAGCAGAAATATTTAAAAATTCTAATTATAATTTTTGAGTATTGTTGAYTTTTTTTTACTTCAAATAAATAGCCATAACCAAGATATTTTCTTTAAATCACTTGTGTATGAACCGTCCAGCTAGTTCTGAAAAGTGAAATGAAATATGTGAGCACCTGAAGAGAGGAARGTTGGAAAAGTGATTATTTTCCTGTACTTAAGCTGAGAGAAGAGGCAAAACTTCTCAAACCTCAAATCTCATTCTACTTCTCTGAAATTTTCTTGCAAGTGGTGCAATTCTACTATCCACTGCAGTTTTTCAGTATTTCTGATTGTACTCAAGACCCAAAATAGATACAAGTCTTCTGTTACATTTAATGACAACAGACATCTGGAAAATCTAGATAAATACTTTAATTGTACTTTCAGTAAAATACATGAAAGAAATATCACACAATTTGTTTCTCCCCCCTGACTTACTTAGGACCTGATCTTTCATCCGTCTCTCTACTTACCTTTTCCAGGTAAGTTCAGGAAATGAGCCCTGAGTCTAATGCTTCTAGGGCCAGTGCCAATCTTGTGGAGTTCTTGAATAGTTACAGGAAATACCTTTTGTTATATAAAAATAATTTCTGTCCCCATTTTTGTTAATGTTTAATTTGTTTTTATAACACTGGTGTTGAAATCAGCTCTGATATCGTTAACTGCCTTCTTTATCATGCTGAGAAATACTGTTCTGTACAGATCTCTTTAAAAATTGTTTCACCAAATTGTTCCTGACTGCAGAGAATAAAGAATATTCCAGACAGAATTTAGAGATTTGCCTTTCTGTTTCATTTAACTATCCACGGCTGTATAATGCTTTAGCAGTGTAATTAAAACAGTATCAACATAGTTAAAAACAATTAGTACAAAAAAATATTCCCAACACTGGAGCTTCTTTCCGCACCTTTGATTGCATGACGGTGAAAGATTTCTCACGAGGTATCTTCCCTTTATTTATACATGAAAATACATAGTCCRGCCTTCATCCTTTATTGTTTTCTTCCTAAACTCATTCTTGAAATTACAGGCAGGGACACAAAATTGCTGCTTAGTGATTTACTGGGAATTACTCAGTGCTGTTAGAGTGGTATTGCCTTCCATATTTCAAGGCAGACTTTGAGTGGTTAGAATTTACCATTTCGTATTGCAGAGCACTCAAAGGCCAAAACTAAGATGGAAACACCCTTTGTACTCAATACATTTAATAAGTACACTGGTCTTTCTCCAAGSAGCTGACAGTCTAGAAAACACAATGTAGGTAGAAAATGGGACAAATAAAAATATGAGCAGGAGAAAGTTTGTAGCTGGTAGCAGCTGTGGGAAATACAGACAAGTCCTAGCCACTCCCCATTGGGAATGTTGGTCATGACTCGTGTTTACTAGGCCACCAAAACTCTTACATTCCTCTCTATTATTCTTCATTATTCCTGTTTGAGGGGGAAAGAAAAATATACTTTTTAACACGACTTTAATAAAATAAGTGTGAAAGTGGGCAGGAATTCACCCTGCTTAAACCAACAGCTTTAATCAGGAGTATGATTTCATGTTAATAATACACGGGTTGTGTATGATTTATTGTGGACAATTGCTCAACCTACACCCAAAGATACTTGGGGTTTTCTTTGCAATTACAGCAGCATTGTTTCTTTCTCTGCTCTTGGTATTAATGGATGATTTGAGGGCTAAATTTTGTCTTCAGTATCATCAGTACAAATTCAGTATTTTCAAAGGAATCTGCTTTTGGAATCTGAGGGGAGTTCAGCAAGAAAGTCTGTTGATGATTTATGATAAATAGAATCTACCTCAGTTCCACTTAACCTATGTTGCTTCTTAAGGACTAAAGAAGATAGTGAACAGTAAAAATTAAACTTTATGTCTAAATACACAGTAAATCATATCTACTAAAGCTTTCAGATTGGACCTATACTTCGTGAGAACTGTAAAGCAAGCTGTTGATTCGAGTGAGATGTTTCACAGTAGTCTTGACTTCAGCAGGAGCAGAACTACGTCAGCGATTTTGTGTACTGATCAAAAAGCTCACCTATTTGTGATCAGGTCTGGATGACTTGTTACTAATTTTTTTCCTTGTAGCTTTTAACAGGATCAGTTGCCAGTTACATTAGTTAGCATTTATAACATCAACATCTTAAAGTTGAAGGGCAGTAGAAGAAAAGGCTTTATGGCAAATTGGTTCTATTATGTGTCTGGGCTTTTCTGTGTCCGTAGAAATTCAAGTTTGAAAAACTCGTAATGTGTGCAAGCAACAGGTAGAACATTGTGGTGCTGTCAACACTTCTTCTAGCACAAGTCCCAAACACAGCACCTAACYGTCTGTAATGAAGAAAATTAACTCCAGTCAGCCATATCCAATACAGCTTTTCCATTTGAAATGCTGCAATCATATAGGATGGGAGATTTTACTTACTTTATTTGTAGTACTTATTCATATACATATTTTTAATAATAACAGTAATATTTTTAATAAGGAAATATAGTGCAGTATAAATGTCATGAATTTTTTTTAATATTGCAGTCTTATGTGTTAGCAGAGAAAGAAAGAACAGTAAACTGATAACTTTAAACAGAGTAGGTTTAAAGAATGTTTTGGAAGCTTGTTAAAGTTGCTATTAAAACAAATATTTACTTCCTTTCAAATGCTGAAAAAAGATCCAATATTTAAAGGAAAAATGCACATCATATGCTTCAAAATTGCTGCAACAGGTAGCTGCTGGTCATTTTTTCCTATRTCTCCATTATTCTAGTCTAGTTTTGTAAGTGCAGATTCTATGTGGGCTAATCAGTTCTTGAAAGAAAATATCTTGTTTTAACTTACACAGACACTCCTGAAGTATGTTTTTACCTCTTGAAGCTGAAGATGAAATCTGTTTTGTGGCTTTGCAGGCTTTTTCCTCTGTACAAGTAGTGCTACAAGGTCACTTCAAAGTAGTCATTAATGTAATTTGTAATAACTCTCATCTAATTTTTGAAAATTACTTATAAAATATTAACACAAGAGATAATACTCTRCCTTGATCCTTTTACAATAGACCTGATGACTAGACCKGAGGTAACAGAGCTCATCATGAACAGTTCAGATTTCAGTGGTACCTAMGTCCACAAGCAGTTCCTTGAACTTCAGAGCTGAAGAAGCTTTTCGGGCACATCTGTGTCTTTTGCTTAGCTGTGAGCTCTGATTTGATGTTTTGCTGATGGATATAATGGCAAAAATTTTGTCTTCTATGGATTTTCTGATCTCCTGTGGCATGAGCATAAGGCACAGCCTTTGCCTCAGTTTGAACACGTTCTTCTATCCAGCTCTGTGTGTTCTCCAAACTTCAAAGATCTTACTTGTCTTTGAAATAGCTTCCTCTTGCAAACTGAGCTGAAGTCAAGCTCTGAGGTCAGTAGTTACTAGGGAAAAACACTGCACAAGGTAGATGTTCACCTTGCCTTGATTCCCTCTGAAGGGCTTGGAAATTACATGGCCCTATGGGTCATGAATGACTCCTCACATAGGAGAAGGCCAATTACAGCAACAAGGACGTACAAGCAGCCTTCTCCAGAGCCTGTGTGCCCCAAGCAGAGTGACTCGGAATTGTCTGGACCAGTTAGTTCAGTGACAAGGTTTTCCTCCTCTTCAGGACTGTCCTTTGAATGATTTTATAACTCCTTTGCAATGTCATAGATTTTGGTGGCTTTCTTGCTATTTCTAAAGCTTCCCACACATCATCAGAAAACKTTAAAACATCTTGGTATGTGGAGGAATATGGAAATAAAAGAACTTTATGCTGAAAATGCTCTTACTTGCTGAGTTGCAGCTATTTAGCCTAGAGCATGTTTGACCTCAGCCACCTTCTTTCCTGTTTTGCTTTTTACTCACATTGAGCAAACAAAATAAACAGGTGACACTTCCACATAATACAAATGCAAAGAATATGCTCTAATAGTGAAGAAATCTGTTTCATAAATRTATCTTTCATGTTTTTATTAGAATACATACATATATATGTGTGTGTTTGTATTTTATACAAACTTATTAAAAATGTGCTTTCCATTTTTAGCCTACATAGCTTGGTAGTAGGATCAATATATAAACATTTTCAGGAGCACAAAGAATCAATTGCAAGCACGTTCACTTGATAGAATTAGATTTTCTATTAACAGTAGAACCACCAATTTATCTGTGCTTACCACAGGTTATCTGTGGGGTTTTTAACTGTTACATAACCGTGGTTTGGGATTGTGAGTCGGAAGAAAAATACTACACACTGGGAGGAAACCATACCATCCCTCTTTCATTTCAAGAAATGTAGCAATTCATAGTTCTGTCACATGTTCTTAAAAGAAGACAAGGAGGAGACAATTCTTCTSTCACTTTTCCTAGATATGAAGTCACAGTTTTGTTCTAACACGATGAATTTAGAACAGGTGACAGCTGTAGCAAAAATGTGTTTCCATCTTCCTTCTGAGATCATAATCCTGTTACTGAGATAAGGAGTGGGTAGTACTAAGGTAAATATTGTCACCTATAACTTATTTTACTACCAGAACTGTCCACCATGGCAGACATAGCATAATTGCACACCATTTGCTCACTAATCACTGGTTTCCAAGCTGGTAGACCATCTWCTGATGAGAGAAACTGTTTATTGTCTATGTCAACTCAGCAAGAGAGAATTAGATCTTCTTCACCTGGTTTATTTTACCCAAGGAAAATTCACTGAAGTAATGCTTAATGCAATATTAAAAGAAAAATTATACAGCTTATAGAGAATTGTTCTATAAGATAATGAGAATAAACATGTTGTTTTTTTTTTTAGAAGTTAAAGAAATCTTGAATAAGTTATTTATCTGTCATTTATTAAGGAAAAAAAAACCTGATGGGTAGCAGAAACCGGAAAAAGCCCTTTTTYTCTGGAAGAGAACAATTTATTACTGCTTTTACCATTCTTCCCTTTTTTTTCTTTTTTTTTTTYTTTTTTTTTTCCTTATATACAGGGAATATTGTTTCAGCTTCTATAGCCTTAGGTTGCTCCTTATCACATTGCTTTAAATACTTATTTTTATGGTTGAGTGAAAGTGGAATTTGGAAGAAATAGAATTCTTTCTGTGTAAGCTGTAAAACTTTATCTCAGTTACTCACATAGGTACCAGATACTGTAAATGTGTAACTTTAAATATAAATAAGAAAGTAAGTGGATATAATTAAGACCATGTTTTATGTCATGTTCCAGCATGATGCAAGACAGTGCTTTTTTGTTTTGGTAATTTTCAAAACACAGGAGTGTGCATTCTTAGTGAGGCATGTCCAGTGAATTGTCTTGTTGCCTAAAAATAACCAACATACTGAAGTGGGCAGGTTATCTGCAGATTTCCAAGGTATCCAAGTACTTTAACAGATAAAAGAAATCAYGGCATATTTTTCTAGATAAATGTGTCCACATAAGAAACTTAAAACACTGATGTTTAGTGGCTTTATTGCCAAAACATCACCTGACATTTGCTGGTTATGAAACTCTCTTTTTACTCATGATACTGTTTAGATATTTCTTTAATGAAAACCTCAGTTTTCCAGAAAACCCTGATATTATGTCTGGATGGGAAGGTAGTGAAGATGGTCATTATATACAGCAACTATTGTCTCTATACTTTGCAAAAATAAGCACTTTCAAGTCMAAGCATATAAATCACATTTTGGATGGGTTTTGTCTTCCTGAATTGTCTTGCTTAGTTACAAGTTATTTGCGATTTACACCATGTAGTGGACACAGGAGTTACAAAATTTAAAAGTAATTTAAAATTTAAGCAATTTTTAGGAGAGTGTCACTAGTGAAGCCATTAAGCACTGTGCTGTGCACTCCTGGAAGAGTCACTAACTAATGTAGAGCAGAATTATAAACCCTGGAATGATGGGTTCATAATGTAAGTGCTGACACTAACAGAACTGTAGCACAGAAGTGGTGTCACTGTAATTAGCTTAGTGCTAGTACAAATCATGTTTTATTATTCTTCCAGCCTSTGCAAGAAGAGATAGTTTATTTCTTTCAGGTAAAATTGCATTTGTCACATTTTTTGATATTGCAGACATGATACGAGCATGAAAAAGCAACATGACTTTCATGATGACTATCATGCTTTTTAGAATCTCATTAGAGGGAAGAGATGATGGGGGGAAAAGTGGAAAACAAAAACAAAGCTTTCAAGTTTTCAGACATTTTCAGTCTKTGTTTTTTTTATGGATTCCTTTTCAGAAGAAAATAATAGGATGATGGGTACAGAAAGTGTTCTCTCATGGATATACTGGCAGGATCACATACAGGGAGGAGAGAATCTCTACAAATCCTCTCATGATTGTTCTTCAATGAAGAGAGAAAAATCTATTTTTGTTCCCTAGGAGCAGATTACCAGAACACAACATGTCTCTGCAAGGATGTGTTTTGTTAGGCTCAGGCTCAAGCTCACAGACCAAGTGCCTGCAGTCAGTTGTGTCTGCAGGAGCAGAGCTTGGGTGCATGAGTGCTCCACAATGCTGAATTTGTCCTCTTACTCTGAAAGTTGACTCAGACTGCTGTAGAGTCAAACTGCAGAGATTTTCTTCACATTCAAGATAAAGGATATGCAAGCTGGGAAAGGAATGATGATGGGGCAACCARTGTGTTCATCTGCTGCCAGTGGAAAATGATTGCCTACATTTCTGTGTCTAATTTTAATTTTCCAAATATAAGGAAGACAGACAAATGAGTTCGGAGGAGGACTGCCAAGATCACCAGTGGCTGGAGCACGAGCTCAGTGTGGAGAGGCTGAGGGAGCTGAGCTGTGTAAGCCAGGAGGAAGAGTTATCTCCAGAGGACCCAAGGGCTGCTCCCTACTGTCTGCAGGGAAGGTGTTGAGGAGACTCTTCACAATGGTGCATTGTGGGGGAATCAGAGGCAGCAGGTGTAGCTGGGAACAAGAGATGTTCAGACTGGATAAAAGGAGAAACTTTATCAGCATGGGACCCGTGAAGCCAAGGAGCAGGTTGCCTAGAGAGGCTGTACAGATAGAGGACATTCAAATTGTACTTGGCTGCAGCCCATTAAAACACAGTATCTTTAAACTGGCCTGCAGGGTGTTTTAGGAGGTTTTAATTTTTTTAGTCTCCAGTAATCTAGTTTCAATAGCTCTGAGTTCAAGAAGGGATTGCCAACTGAAGACTCAGATTTCTGAGTGGGTTGAGTAACTTCAGTGCTCTTACATGTCTCTTGTTAGCACTACGTAAGTAGTGAATTTAGAAGTGATTTAGATAYACCAAGAAGTGCTCACAGGTATAGAAATACTCTTAGTTCTATCCAGGATACCCTTTTACTAGGGTTTTAGATTATTCAGAAACCCAGCATTTGAACCTAAGAAATTAATAAAAGGGGGAAAAGCCCCATTTTTTTCTCCCATTATCAAAAAGTGGCATTCAAAACAGAGAGAGGAATTGATAAAATTAATGCCAGTATGAAGAGCTATTTATATAGCATAGACTTGGTTTCTTTCCTGTAAGAGCTGGCAAGAGAAAACTGCCAAACAAATCACTTTTAATAGCAGATATTCATTGCAATGAAGAAACAAGAATATTTTTAAATAATATATTATTTATTTGCATTTTTAAGGTATTAGGAATGCTGTAATCTCAAAACCTTTRTAGTCAGACAAGGAAACGAATGCTAGTAACAAGAGGCATCTATTCATTTGAGCTTTCTGTTACAGATGGTTTCATAGGAGATAAAATAACTGGTACCAGAAACATTGATAGCTATTTTCTGGGGAAGGAGACTCAAAAATAACTTCTGAGAAAACAGTTTGACCTTTTATTTGTGACTGATCAGTGTGATCAGTCATTAAAGTACTTTGGAAGCAATAAAAAATTCTGTGAATGCAGAATTTGCTCTTTCATGCTTTTCATGTTTGGCTAAAGGTACTGCTGGAACAACAGTGGGACAAGTCCCTTCATTCCAGTCAGAGAGGGATGGAAAAGGAAAGAAGGGATTCTCCTAGAAAGGATTCCCACTCAGCTATCTCCCCTGCATTTCCCCAAAACCCACATGTGAGCAGACTCTTAGGTGTAGAGTTTTCAAGGGAGGCACTCAGTAAAAGTGCATTTTTTTAAACTGAGAGCACTTAACACTGCTTGTAGGTTGGTGTTTAAATGTTCCCTCATCCTTCTAAAACCAGAAGCTTCCTTAAAGAATTAGAAAAAAAGGCTTTTCCAGGGTAAATTATTTAATCCTAAATGTTTGCATGTAAAATAGGGTCCCTAAAAGCACCATTTTGTCCTTTCTTGTCTTGTTTTTTTATTAGTAAGCTCACAACGTCTACTGTAAAGGTAGTGAAATGGAAACATCTAAGAAAAGATAGTTATTGCACTCTTGGGATTACCACCTAAATATAGAAACTGATCAAAAACGTTGAAAGCCATTGCAAAAGCCTCTCCAGCTCAGCTGTTGTTCTGATGGTGTTTATTTGAAGATGGGAGCTCTCTTTACCTACATATCATTTACATCTTGCTATCAGGGGTTTTATTCACTTGTATTTGCACATTTTCTGAAAGCAGAGCCTCACACATACACTTTTCTTTCCAAATTTCTGTATAGAATTAAAGAAAGTCACTATGGAATAAGAGATACTTGAAACCAAATGTTAGTTGCATAGAGAATGCACATGTATGCTCACACGTAGAAGGACCTTTTAAGATGAGCGATCCATGTGCCAAAATATGGCTAATTTTACCATCATCACCATGGGAAAGATTTGGGTTTCATAGAGACAGTATGCAAAGATTGCATAAACTCCCAAACATATCATAATAAGAAAACTATATAGGATGTAGAACAAGCTACTTAATGCATTTAAGAAAGGCATGTGAGCAGTATTACAGCTGCTACAAACAAGGCTTGGAACAGACTAAAGAGAGTTGTAGAGTTATCTTTAATTCAAGTTACCGTGTTGTTTACACCTGCAGCACTTATGCTTGGTCTTTTCTGGCAGTCACTGTTAACTTCAGTTGTTACTTGAAGAATTCTTTAGTACTTTGGCWGTTGTGACCTCAGTGTTGCCAAGGGTCAAGCTTCAGTTTCAAATAGCTTGGAGGTTTTTCTCCCCAAGTTTTTTTCTCCTTTTTTTTTTTTTTTACTGCTCTCAGTGTATGTTGTTGTAAAGGTGATGTTTGTATATGTAAACTAAAAAAAGTATTTCTGGAAGTTACTTTGCGATTTGATTGCTTCTTCTTTGCTAACTGTGTAGTGTGTTTTTATGACTGTGATTAAATAGATATARCAATACAAAATSTGGTCTTTTTCTACCTCTCTCYCTCTCCCCTTTCTTTAAATGATGCTCTTGGACTGTGTTTTTGCAGCTATGAAAGGCACACYCAGTACACAGTACATTSATGGTACCTACATCTTGGATATAACATCCCAAAACCACACTCCAGTTTTTAGAGGAGAACAACTGGGAAGTTTTGAAGCACTTGGACGGATGGGATGTTTTTCCCTTAAATCAGAGATTCTATTGCCAGCTGACCATAATCAGGTGTCCTTCAGTCATCACTGCTCTTTATTTTTTACAGGGAGTGATTACATCTGTAGTGGTTCATATTATTACTTATATTTGGATAAGTAGCCTGCAGAACTTTTTTCTCATTTATMGCATTTCTGTTTTTAAGATATATGATGTTTAACAAAAAGAAATGCTCACRCTGTAGTGCTACCTATTATATAGTACTATTTGTATATGAAGGCTGCATTTATGTCATAAAGTGAACAAATGAGTCACCAAGGACACCAACCACGACAAAGTTTATTGGTTTTTAGGGATGTGGTTTGCTTATTCAAATGAGATCTCTGTGGAAACAGGTACTAGTCTGAAGCAACACTAAAAATGAATAGTTCTCAAGTATAACTGCTTGAGATAGTTGSCAGTTAGGAATTTCATGATGGCATTGCAAGGATTTGTATATATTTTAGGTTTTTATGTGATCTGTTTCATTTTACTGAAGACAGTGGGAGCATTCTTCAGATGCATAAAAATAGATTCTTTTTTCTAGAATAAAGACTTCACTTACAGCAAGGAAAGTGCAAAAAAAAAAGGGATACTATAGAGTCTCCTGTGAATTACTGTTCAAACTCACTGTGAACACATTCTCTTCAACAGTTAATTTCTGCCTGAAAGAAATAATTGTAGCATCAACGCCTTATTCTGCTAACCAAACTAACCTAAAATCTGTTGGAAAATAGAGTCTCTGACATGAATGAGTAAATTAGAAGTGTTTTTTCTTCAGTAAGTACACTGCTTCTCATTTTCTGAACAATAGCCTCATTCATAATTTTTAACTAGGAAAGTCAGGAGAAAACACAGGCTATTTCTGGTGCACAGTCTGGTGCTATATCTGTATGTAAGAAGTGTGTCTATATGTAAAAAATATGTCAAACTTCACTTTCTCTTCAAGTTTCTTAGTTTTGCAGCGACTGTAGTCTGTTAATTWTTCAAAAAATGAGCTGAGTTGAAGTGGGTGGCATATCAGCCAGTAAAATGGCTTACAATGAAAACCAGCACATACAGGACCCAGAAGATACTGTGATATACCTATTGACTGCTCACCTTAATTTTTAGGCAATTTTTAATTATAATTTTTCTGCAAAACTCATATATTACTGTTATATAACTTCGAAGGAAAATGAGGTACTCTGTTTTGGTGGGGAACTGATCATAGGCACATCCTAAATTTTTCCTGGGTGACAGAAGGAATRTTCTCAGAAATTTACAGAAGAATAGCAAGAACAGTATTTCAAATAATTATTATCAACTAACTTTGCAATAAGTCATAAAGGAAAATAGTGTACTGTTTTTTAATTAAAAGAACATTAAAAATTAAAAAAAAAGTGAGAAAACAAAGAAAAATGGTACAGTTTTTCTCTCCAGGCAACAGAAGGCCAATGGCTATTTTGAAGCTTTAAGGATTTTTTTGAGGAGTCTGGTTAGAAGAGGTAGTAGATTTCATGTGAATTGTTATTACTGTGTTATTCTGGTATCCAGTGTATTTGTCAAGTTTTAAATGAAATTTTCAACTCAGGAAGTTTAAGGTCATCATTTGACATACATCTTGTGTTAACTCAAAAAACAGTGAAAAGTGGTTGTTATTGTATCCATCTGTAGCAGTGGAAAGCAATTTTAGTAGGCTTAGGAATAAATACATATAAGATGATACACATTTTTCTACTGAGTCTGACATCTGACTTCATGAATAAAAAAGACCCTATTAATCATGAGGTGATAGAGTCACACACATTGTATTTATCATTCTTGCTGGAGAGTAAGTTGTCTCTTGTTAATGTTTTGAAGAAATACATAGTAATTATACAATACAAATAAGAAAGTAAAAAGTACAGTTAACTTCTGCAGAAGCTTAAATTTAGGTCTCTAACTTTTATGTTACTACTTCACAAATTACAGTGTGTGCATGTAGGGAGTGTAATTTCTTCATCTATAATTKAGCAATATGCATATAGGAATGTGTATGTGAATAATACTTCATTCTATAGCCTAAAAACAACTTAAGCTATCTATATACATGGATGATATCCAACATTAGATGTGCTCATGCAATCTAGAGAAAGCATGAAAGGACTCTGTATCAAAGATATAGAAATAGTATTTTCAAGTAATCTTCAATAGTATAAATGAACAGCAGTTCCATATCACAGTATTTATTCTCTGGAGTTGACCCAGCATGTTGACATGTATAACCAGACTAYGCGTATTTATTGAAATACTCATTTTTGATCTATAAGAGATAATTTTTTGAGAAAGAATCTTTACTTTTGGGTAGACTTTMAAATACCACCTGGCTCATATTCCCCTTGAAGTAAGTAGAATTCATGACTACTGGACATCTMTTCTGATATGCAACTGAAGTGATTTGATTATTTCAGTTGATTTGTAATAATGGTTTAGTGTYTCCAGTTTGTGTGCTCTGTCCAACCTCATTTTGTGCATAATATGCGTAGCTCTAGGGTATTCCTGAATGTTTTACCTGTGCCATTAGTGTCTTCAAGGAAAGGAAAGATTCAAGTACTTACTCGTAATGGTGAGTTGATTGCATAAATTACCTTCTGATCTTTCTAGTGCAGGACAGTTTTCCTCTCCCYTTTTCACACCTCTTCCATCATTTTCCTTTGGCATTCAATGCATTCTATTAATGCATGAAGTTTTTTTGTAAGTATTAGAAATAATATTATAAAAAATTTGAAAAATTGAGATTTCCATCTTACTAGGCTCAACAGTCTACTCAAAGTCAGAGGATCAGAGACTGGACTCCTTTGATGAAGTTTGAAGGCATGGAGARCACTGAAACAGGAAGCTCTATGTGTTTGATATACCATTCATTGCATCCTTAAGTCTTACAGATCTTAGATTCTTTTTTAAAGCTTCCCATCTCTTGTTGAGGTGTCCTCTTAGTAATGCTGTACTACTACTCCGTATTTCTCTTTTTTTTGTCTTAAAAGTTCTGAAATATTTCAGTGTCTCTTTCTTTCTTAAGTGTGTAACAGGACATTCTTGAAAACCACATTCCATAAAAATGGCTTAATGGATAAGAAGGTGTGCCAGTAACAAAGGCTATTTGCTATTTTTCCTTTTCATTATTTTAAMATAACAGTATACAAGCCCTGTGTGCTATAGAAGTAGTCTTGCCAGCTCTAGGTTGATATCAATGTACACCATAACATAGGAGTTATCAATATGTATGGCAGTGAGGCAGACTTCGGCTATTAGAACTGAAAACAGATTTAGTAYAAAATGGAGAGCTAAAATGACATATAGCAGGGCTGGCAGCATCATTTCCATAATCCTTTTAAAATATTTTGTAAGATTTTTCTAATGATTGTATTTTTTCTGAGAGTTACTGTTTTCTTCTTCTTGTGCATACTATGGTTTCTGGCTCTTGGTCTTTTGTTCTAGGACTTAAGTCTATCATAGGTCAWTGTTGACTATTTTGTGTCTTATTGCATGTAGGAGAAAGAGAATTTGTGAGCTACTGGGTAGTACAAGTGTGTGATCAGACTCAGTGGTCCACACGGTCCTTCTCAATTCTGTGTGACTGAAAACTCCCYACATATTTTCATATCACTGGCTAGAGAAGTCTAGAACTGGAAATTGAAAACCACTCCCTTTCTCCCTCAAGCCCTTCATTRCCTCTGTGTGTAGGCAGCTACAAGCAGCAGACCTGAATGGATTTTGGCAGGGGGAAGAGGCACAGGTGACTGCCTTGTAGCACTCATGAGCAGGCAGTCAAAGCTCTGCATCTGTGTAGGGATAGCAGGACATCTTCACCTACCACTGGCCGCTGCTAATGCCAGTTATTTTCCCAGTAAGACATAAACTATGAGAGCAATTTTTGAGGCCATAAACTAGAATTCAGTGGGAGCTGAAATTATAAATAATATATGATGAATAATGCATAATGATGGGTAGTACATAATGAATGGCATTTTCATCAGCTGAACTGAGTTACAGGACACACAAACCAAAACAGCAATTGTCCCCTCAGCAGTAAAGTGGCTGATAATWAACTGCTGCAAGTCTCTCTCTCCCATTGCAGACTTTTCTATACTCTTGCTTAGCATCTCTTTGTGCAGTGCTAAAGGTTGTTTGCTGGTGCTCTCGCTGGAAAGTAGCTACCATGGATGATTGTTTTTCCAAGCTGTTTAGGACACTACTTAAGTCATGGGTTTTTGGATGTGTGATCTACACACAGATTTCTCCCAGTTTAAAGGAAGTTCATTCCTTGCTTTTTCAGACATATTTAAAAATATTACAAGACATTTGCCTATACCTACCCATAGGAAATTACAAGTGTGAAATGCAYAGTCTTAAGCAGTGCCTTCCATGTGAAGTGCCAAGTCATCACCAGATGCAGTCCCAATAATTTCAAGGGCACAGTTTTTCTCTTGGCTTCTTWCTAGCTGTAAAACTTTATGGATGCCAGACTGCCTAACAGGTGTTGCCCTTTTACTTTCTGTATTCATCATATAGCAGACACCTGATTATGTGTTTTTGTCCATCCTTTAGTTAGTTATCCTTCACACACTCTTGTCTTCCCATCTGTCTATTTCAGATAGACCAGTTTGTCTTTTTATAATACCTAGCCCTTCTTTTATGCATTCCTAACAGCAGATGATATGGATTCTTGTAGTATTGTTGAATTCTATATGTAGTACTCTATTCTATACTACTATATGTGGTATTCTGTCCTGACTAAATATTTGTAACACTTCTATGCATGACCTACATATGGWCACCTTTATTCTTTTGAGGTACACCTTTATCCTTGTGGAAATGAAAAAAAAAATTGATTTCTTTATTTGAAGACCTCAAAAATATATATTGTAACAGGAAGAAGMAATGGATATTTCAGGGGTTCTTATGTATAGGGGCTAATATTGMAGCATCTGTGGATGGTTCTGGGTATTTAGCTACATGTGGTAAATTACAGTGTAACAACTTTAGTAGTCCATGGATATAGCTGTTCATTTGTGCATATACTGYTAATCTTACAACATAGATATTTTTTTCTGACTCTGCTCCTTTGTTGTTCACTGTATTATTTTATGCATCCTCTGTTAAGGAACTGTATTTGTCATTCTCAGGAGTAGTGTCAATGCAACACTTTAGTGACCTCCAAAACTCTGTCTGTCACGGGTTTCCCGTTTTCAGGACCCCTGAGAGATTCATGTGTTCTTTCCTTCTTCTTAGTTCCTGACATCCCACATCCTTCTTTTCACATGGAAACTTGTTGCCGCTGAATAATTAAAAAACCCGCCTCCCACTCATAAGCAATGTAAGCTGCATAAATTAGGAATGAAAATTTTCCTTGTTAGTATGTCTCTCTGACATAATTTTCCTCAAATTTTAATTTTAAAAAGATAGTAAAATCACTTGGTAAAGATAACCCTTGTTCTGTTGTTATTTTGAATGTTTCTACCCAAATTGTGCACAGGGTAGTGCTGCCTTAGGTCCTGCAGACAAAAGCCGTGACCATTAGGGTTGTGTCCCATACAGCTCACCTTGGAGTTGAACTCTTATGTGCCCAAAAATGGCTTTTTTCTCCCTGAGAGACCCTACTTTCTTCTTGGCTTATTCCTGCTGTGTCTGTTAGCACATGAAGACATAGTAATTCTTCCAACCAAGAGTGTGGATGTCCTGAGGATGACTTCCTCCAATATTTGTGTGCTGCTTGTAGGCTGTAGCTGAGTGTCTCCACKAAGTATGTCAGTGCTAACAGGCTGCTTAAAACACCACTGACTTCATAAAGTCATTAGAAGAGGATCTGTGTCATTAGTACCTATGTAACTGACACTGGTTCACTTAAAGCACAGAAGATTAAATAAATGCCATGGGAAAAAACCTTACATGCACTTAGCCCTGAAAATAATTAGTGTAATTAAATATGTTTCTTCAGGATTATTGGTGGAAAAATATTTTAAAAAAACTGTGAAAGGGATTATCAAATGCAAACAGCATATACTTATATAAGAGTACAGTTATCAAATCTGTTTCATAAATATACAAGATGGTATTGTCTTCCCTGATTTTCTCTGTAAGTTCTGGTTTTTTTTGTTGCTTTATTGTTAAATAGATAACTAATCAAAAGAATCAAAATGCTGAATAGTCTGTATGTTATGCTGGTGCTGATCACAATAGGTGTTTTATTATTTCTTTACTTTATTGACTGTATTATTTCTTTAATTAAATTTATCTTACATAGTGCAGTACATGCAATGACTGTGTATTTTCTATATATCGTTCTCTCTAATGCACTTCAGGTTTTAAGTTGTTACAAAAATGTTTTCATATTGCAGAATGATATACTAGCATCTCTTCATCCTAGGTTCAGAGGGATTTTTTTTTTCTGGCATCTCAACATTTGTTGTCCAAGTGAGTTACACATTCACAGGAGGAAAGTACCAGGCATCCATGTTGTCACTGCAGGATAGCCCTCAAACCCTAGTCAATGACTTAGGAACTATGTTTTTGCAACATCACTAAACCAGTTTGTTTAGGGAAATGTGGATAAAAACTGAATCTATTTAGTATTAACAAAAGGTAGCTTAACACATGGATGTGGGCAGAGTGGGGGGAATGTGATGTTGAGCTGTTCACTCTATCCACTTCTCCATTTTTTAATCAGCCTGAATTTTTCCCTTCTTTTACTGCTTAGTTTATTTCTCTTTTWAAATCTATGATTAAACAAGCATTCTTTGACAGATAATTATTGCTCTCCCAGGAAACAGGGACAACATTTGATATTGTTTCTTTATGCATAGGAAAGAAGGCAAAAAAAAAAGTGTTGATATTTCAGTCCAATATTTTTATGTGATTTATTATTCATAAGTTTTTATAGTTCTGGAAAAAAAAATCACTATATTGCTTCAATGGAAAGTAATTTGTGGGTTGGAGATTAGAGCAGTGGTATATTTCTTTCAATCAAATCTTACAGATTTATAAACGTCAATATGTTTAAGACCTCACACAGAGTTGGCAATGTCTGTTAAAGATTTATTGTTGCAGTAGCAGCATATTTGTGGAAATAATAGGAGGCCATATGTCACTTCTGAACTGCACCTGCAAATTGCACTGTTGTCTGTTCATGAAGCATCTGRATGGGTTTAGTCTATATGCCCTCTGAAACTGAGGTCAGCCAAAAATTGCCTGTTCATTTCAGTGCCCCATAAAGATTTGGTGACTTAAAAGTTCCTGCCTTTCTAAGTAGGGCAGATCAAAGAGAAAATGATGGTGTTGCTAAAGAAATATTATACTTAGTGGATAGAAGCCATTATCAGGAATTTCCTATCCTCTGGGTAGTTTCATGACTCTTGGTCTCATAGCTTGTGAGTCCTGCTTTTTAAGCCATGCTAAAATAATTTTCTCCCAAGCAGACTGATCCACTGAGTAGTTACTAACCTTGAAAGTCATATCTTTTTCTTAATATATTTTTAAGAACCTCTTACAGCTTGACATACTTTTKATTCTCTTCTTGATTATAGCGAATGAGATATACTTTCATTTTGGAGAAATAAAGATATAATWTCCAGCACTTGATATGTTCAAGTGTTAGAGCAAGAATGAACTGTCCTCATTCCATTTTGAGCCTAGAAAGATTGTTGACAAGTAGTCTGTCACATGATGTCATATCACAGAAATTTCCACCTTGTGTAATGATCTCTTGTTATTACAGGAGGATGAATGCAGCAGCAGGATGTTTCTACATAATATTTAGTTTTGTGTAGTATTTAATCCCTCTGTATAAAATTTAGCACTCTTTTCCACAAATATTATTTTTCTTTTTGTTTTTTTAAATTTTAATTCCTCATACCTTCAATGCCTTTATAACAGGGCTTGTTTCTGTGGGTGTTATAATTGAGAGAAACTAGGCTAAACCTGCCATTTGTCTTTAAGGCAAGATAACCACTTATGCAACTTGAATTGTGGTTGCTGAAGCATTTTGCTGTTTCTGATTAGTCCCACAGAGTGTGAGCATCCTCATCTTGTCAGTTCAGAGGAGTCATTAAAGCCTGGGTAAGCTGTGATGATGTATGAGCTATGGGTATGTAAATTCCCTGTTAGCAAATGCATTCTTCATCTTGTCAATTTTTTGCTACCTGCTGCTAGCTCTGTAGGTAGCTCTGTGCAGCTGATTGAGGGAAAAATATGGGAAGTAGATTGCTCATAAAGAAATAGTAGAGGTGATCCCTACATGTTCATAATTAGGCTTCTTTGGAAGACCTTCTATGAAAACTGATTTTCATGTTACTTGGATAGAATAACAGTGCAATATAGTGTCTGCTTTTCTGTGTCTACCTTACCACAGAGAAATCTGTGATTCTACCTAATATTAAGGCAGTTTTAGAATAGAATAAATAACATTGAACTGGCAAGTTTGAGATGCACATTATATATTTTTGTTCAAAAATGATTTTCAGAGTAAATTCTCAGATGTTGTGAAGTATTTCACATAGTTTCTTGTCAATTACTAACTGACAATATAGCTGAGGCTTTTCCCCTGAATCGTGTTGGTTTCTCTGTAGAAGTTCGGCAACATAAAAAAACTCCTGCTATACTTAGTAGCGACCTTCTGTGTCAGTAATTTGTTTTCCAGCTGATGGAAATRGGTTTTCCTCTTAGCCATAATGAGGCTCACACACACAGTGAGTGTACAGTGATACTGCTAATGCAGAGCCATGCAATCAGCACTTTGTTTGAGCATCACCATAATGACAGTGTAGCAAAGGGTATTTCCTGTCAGAATTACACCTTTCTTCAATTCAAGAGGCCAGATGAGGATGGCTTTTTTTTTTTGTTTTCATTACTACAGATTCTTTTCCTTTCTGCTTGTTTCAGATTCCTAGAAAAAAGGACATTTATAAGCATTTTTAAAACATATTGGTCATTTTCAGAAAAACAAGTATGTAGTTCTGATGACTGCCACTTGCTTACTAGCCWCTAAGATTGTTTCTTCTAAAGGTAACTGTCATGAGATTTACCATTATTAACAAGTGAAAGTAAACAAAGCACAATTATGTCCAGCTAGGAAAAAATGACTCTCTATTGCACTCCTAATTAGCCACTGTACATGCTTAAGCAGTCATTCCCTGATCAGTATGTTTTATTTAATGAAATCTAGATGATTGGGTTTTTTTGGCTGAACTGTGAGGCACTCTTCACACACCAACCTGTTTGCTCATGGGAGACTCTCAAATGGCAGRTGAATATGTTACAAGTACTCTTTATAGATACTGAGACATTCCATACAATTAATTATGAATCAGAGTAGAATTGTTTCATGGCAATCAGCAGATCAATTTGAGAAGGTTTTTTTAAAATATTTATTTTGTACAGGGATTGTTCCCGTTAGTAGTGTGAGGGGTTTTGCACAGCTGGTGATAGTTCCTAGGACTATGTGTGAGTGATTATCCATCAATCATATGACCTAATTGGCAGAGACAGCTACTTTTTACTGTATTTGGGAAAAAAACAGAAGAACTGATTAGTAGCAACTGTCTGGTGTTTGGAGATAGCACTGGTTTTAGTGTAGCATTGGGCTGAAGGAGAAAATGAAATGTTGGCAAAAAGAGCACGTAAACAGCTGCTGTTCTTTTAAAATAGTATCTCCTATTATAGAATCCTCTTGATTTCAAGATCTCTTATGAAAGATCTTGAACATGAATTCATTTTWATGGCCATGAACAACTGAATGTCTATTTTATGTACATTTATATGATGGTACTKTATCTTGTGTTGCTGTATTAAAATAATTTTCCCTCTGTGCTTGGCACTGGCGATGCTGCACCTCAAGTACTGTGTGTGGCTCAGGGCAGGTGAGGGTCAGCCTCTTCCCCTAGCAACCAAAGGCAGAACAAGAGGAAATGTCCTCAAGCTGTGCYGGGGCAAGTTCAGGTTGGACATCAGGAAGAATTTTTTCAYGGRAAGTGTTCTTAAGCATTGGAATTGTTTGTCCAGGGAAATGGTGGAGTCAGTAAAATTGGAAGTCTTCAAGCAATGACTGCACGCAGCACTTAGTTCTATGGTCAATTTTCTCTTGAAAGAGAGATGGTGTATTTTTTAAGCTTAAGGTATCATAGCTGTACCTCTCTGCTTCCTCATTTACTGCAAATTAATTTTTCTTCTTAAAAGTTCCATTAACATTGCTTGATGTCCTCACAGCATGCTTGCCTTATGTTAAAGTGTCTTCATCTCAATAATTACGTTGTTTTACTGAATTAAGTATTTATTTAAACAAAATATTTGATGCTTCTGAATTTGGGAGAGGTAAATGTGGTGAATATAAAAAATGTTAAGGAATCTGGCTAACCCTACAGTTGATACAGCAGTGATTGCTGTAATTAATTTTTTCCCAAATATTTTCTGTTGCACAGCGTAACTCCACAAAATCTATACCATCTGGCTGAAAAATTCCCAATTTAGCACTGGTAGAAAGGTGGTATTTTGTCTTTGAAATAACAGTGAATTTGTCACTYAGTTCTGCTCAATAGACAGCCTAGATGTCAGTGTCAGTAAGGGCTTATATTCAATGTCCCTGTGTTTAAAAGGAAAAAAAAGGTGTAAGATTTAGATTTCTACACTTGGCATTAAAGGAGCATGTTTGCTTAGGGATTCTTAGGACAATTAAGTGCAATGAATTTTGGTGTCCCAATTAGTTCTAAATTTATTTGGTTCAGAAGTTAATTCAAATTAGGACCACATCAATTCTGAGTAAATGTGTCCAAACAAGAACGAAATGCAATTAAACGACTTCAGTTTATAATTTGTTTTAAATACATTTTTAATAACACTGTAAACAAAGCCTCAGTCTTTTAACTAGCACCTTCTTCCATGGCACATCTAGCAGTTGTTTATGCTAGATTTTCTTTGCCTTTTTAAGTACAGAGAAGATGTGATGCAACACATGATCCTGAGCTGTGAGGTGTCCCCAGAATGTCTGTCTCAGGTGGATATTTGAGCAGCACTGTGTGCAGTGCTGGCTGATACCTGTGTCAGACTGCACTAGATACAGCACCTTTATGGGTGCTGGGCTCAGCTTTTCACCTGCAGCCTGCTGGCAGTTTGCTCTGCAGCTGCTGTTTCTGTGGTACTTCCCTGTGCCATTGTGGTGGTTTGACAGGAAACAGGATTTCTGGGATCCTGTGGTCAAGCCAATGGATGTTCAGATTTTAATATTGGCAACTTATTCGGCCACTGGGACATTGGATCCACCTCTGAGAACACAGGGTTAAAGCAGGGCTCTCCCCCTGGGAAGTTCTCTTGGGTTCCAGTGGGGGAAGAGTTCGGATCTCTCTCCYGGCCCAGCTGCTGCTGCTGGGCGAGGGAGGGGAAGCCATGCGGCCAGGAGAGGCAGGCTGGGGCTGTGGACAGAGATGGGAGGTGAAGAGGCCTCGGCATGGAAGGGTGGGAGCAGCATCAGAGGCATCAGGCAGCCCCCCCAGGAGAGAGAGAGAGAGAGAGAGAGAGAGAGAGAGGGAGAGAGAGAGAGAGAGAGAGTACAGCCTGTGCTGGTCACTGTGTTACCTTGAAACTTGATAACGTGGAGCAGCACGGCTGAGAAGAAGAAGAAGGGGGAAAATGCAGAGAGAAGGTGTCCGGCTGCTTGTGGGAGTCTCTCCGGGYGGCAGAGCCCGAGTTTTAACCCTTTTGTGGACAATGACAATTCTGCAGAACATTGACCTTTCCTGCAATGGAGCAGAAGATGAAGAGGGAATTGAGTAAGTGAGATGAAGGTCTGTGCCAGAGGGAGAGAGAGAGATGTTGGAGGAATGGAGAAGATGGAGTGGCATTTTTGCTGGACTCTTTTTCTGTAGCCATGGACAGAGCCATGTTCCTTGTGACACAGAGACTGCGGCCGGGGGGGCAGTGGCTCAGAGCCAAGAGAGTTTCAGTGTTGAGACCCCTCGGCCCCAGGGGGTGAAAAATATGGGGGGGACAAGCGTCCCAAAGGTGAGACTGTGCTCTTTTTGGAACGGGACAAGGCACCCTTAAAAGGCGACCCTGGAAGCAGCCCTGGGTCTGTGTTCGGTGGTGAGAGCACTGGACATGAAAGGAAAAGGTTACCATGACACAAAGAAGGACTCCTTCTCCTCTTGATGAACTGTAGACTGAGTATTCTGAAGGGTGGTGCAGGATCGAGAGTTGGTGTTTTGGGGGATGTATTGTATTGGAAATTTGGTGGGGGGGAGGAGGAAAATGCTTCTGTGCAGTTTTCATTTTCCTTGTGTGGTTTTTTTTCTTGTAGTTTTTTTTCCTTGTAGTGTAGTTAATAAAGTTTTCTTTATCACTAAGTGAGAGCCTGCTTTGCTTATTCCTGGTCGCATCTCACAGCAGACACCAGGAGGAGGGTATCTTCRTGGGGGCACTGGCATTGTGCCAGTGTCAAACCATGACAGCCATTTATGTCTTCCCATGATAGCCTAGTGTGGGTTCATAGCATTTCTCACAGGTAATCTGGTGCAGCCAAAATTTCTCTGTGTTCCCTTGGAAGTCCAGACCAAAGTAAAGCTCTTTTCCTTGCCTAAGTGATTTGGAGAACACAAAATCTCTAGTGAGATACTCAATGTTGGCATGGTGCAGTCCCAAATCTTAACATTATCTTATTCCTGAAGTCCTGTCCTGGGTATACTCCATGGCAAGAAACTTAATTTTCCATCCTATGGCTTCTAAGTTTCTTTATTAGTATGTTGAGAGTGACTTTACCCAGCACATACAGGAAGACAAAATATACTCCTACACAGTTTTCCCAAATCATCTGAATATTTCTAGCAGGTTGATTCTGATATTTATAATAAGTTAAATATACATCATTCAGACATTGTGAAATATTGCTTCATTTTTTCCCTCAAAATATATTAATTAGCATTCATTTGACCCATAGAATTCTTGGTCTTTGCCTCTGTTTGTGTTTGTACTGAACTGTTTATTTTTCATTTCACATAATCCTTGGTTTTAATAAGATAGTTTACTTCATTGCCAAGTATTTGTAAAATGGGGTGTGCAAAACTCCTTAACTTTGGTGATGCACTCCAAATTGCTTTTTCAGTCTGCCATTTCCAGTAACATGGTGGTTGGCTTAGCTGGGTACAAGGGGGAAGGTAATTTTTTGCTCTTCTTCCATCAAAACACTTTAATTACATTTGTTTGGAAAGTTATCTTAGAATTTTCAGAAAGTACTTTAGGGTAAGATATTCATGCCCTCTCCATTTTAGCATTATAATAGTAATCAATAGTCTTGTCTCAGCCTTACAGAGAAAAGAGATTTAACTGGTTAATATTTATGTGTAATACCTGAAACACTGAATGGCTTCGTTTGTAGGAAATTCTGATTTAATGCAAACATGTCACAGGGTTTTCAGAGTCTTAGAACATTAATCTARTCAAGATGAAACTTTAGAGCAGCAGAGATGATAAATTTTGCTGTTGGATTTGAGCTGTAACCAAAGCAGATGTGGCAAGTCCAGCAGTGCCAGTCCTGCTGGCCCTGCAGCCTGCTGGTACAGGCTGGCCATGTCCTTAGCATTGCATCTCCTATCTCTGTAAAATGATGACTTCACTGAAAATGCATCTTGGAAATCACTGGAGTTGATTCCCAAGGASTGCTTGGAGGCTCTTGGAGAGGCTCATGGACTGGTCCAAGGCCTTGCCTGAACAGTTGTAGYGATGCTGGTGTTACCYRTGTCCAGCTGTGGTGCTGGGTTTGTCTCCTGACACTGTGTTCATGCAGGTATGCAGCCCGTGCAGCACCCTCTGCTTGGTGGTTTAATAATTTCCAAAGTCCAAGCAGAAGCAAGAGCTGCTTGACCATGGAACTGAGAGCAATTCCTCTGCCCACTTGTGCCAGAGTGGAGAAATGGAAATGGGTTCTTCAAATCTGTGCAGACGCATAATCCAAATGACAGCATGGTCATTGAAGTGCAATTATTTTGAATTAAATGAGCTGTAATGCATCAACATGAATATTTGAAACATGGAGAACAGTCCTGTGTTGCATWTGTAGAATGTATATTTTAGTCAGCTTAAAGTTGTTAATTCTGCAGTTTATGGTTCATACACTACTTCCTTTGGGACACTGCTCCCCAGTATAATAAATTTCACAAAGTCCTGGCAATTTATAATTTTTGTATATATCTATATGACGTAATTTGCAAAAAAAAAGCCGAAGTATAATAAATCTATTTAAGCAGAAATAAATTGTTTGGCAGGCTAGAGCAGAGTCTTTATTTCTGAAGTTTGTCCTAAATAGTAATCTATCTTARTACTTTAAATAGGTAGTGGACTTTTTTTATTTTAACAGGATAATGGGATTGAAAAATGCCATGTCATCTGAGAGGAAACTGATCTGATTGGATGTGTRCAGACACTTTAAACAAGTGTCAGTAAGGATTCATAGTAATTAACTAAAGGTGTTAGAACTGTTGGTGATGCAGGCTAAGACAAAGAGCTAAGAAAGAAAACACTTGAAAGGGGAAACTTGTCCAATATCTTTTTAATCAATATCTTTTTCTGGCTTGTATTTTCCTAGTAGTACAGGGAAATCTCAGTTATAAGGAACTATTTTGTATAGAATGGGAAGGCATTTATAGTTCCTTACAAATTATTGTTTCTGCTTAGAGCTTGATTTGTTTTCAGAGATGCTGTACTAAATTTTGCTTGGAGACATTAGCACATTGATTACTTCTAGTTTTCAGGTCAATGGGGACTGTGCTCTGCTTATAAAAAAATGAGAGGTTACAGTAAAGAATCTTTGATGGAGTTAATTTAAGATACAAGGAGTTATTTGTATACATATGGTTCTACTGACAATGGTATTTAAAAAACTTCTTTTAGCATAAAACAAAAAATATTGATTAGCTGTGAAAGTTGTCATTTAGCAGTTTACAAGAGCACTTTGAAACCATTTATATGAAAATTAGGAGAAACTGAGTACACTGAATGTTTCATTAATTTTATGTAATGACATACATTTTTCCCAAAATATGCAGTACACTCAGATTGTGCAAATTAACAGTAATTGTGATAGTAAAAGAATATTTTGCCATGTTTTCTGAAGACTTTCCATAAATCCTGACCTGTAAACATCTCTGACTCACTTTCTTTTTGACTGATTTCTTATCTTCTCCATGTCTTCTAATTTTATATAAACAATTTTTTTGCTTTAATGTTAATAATAGATAGTTCTTCATCACTTTAAAACCACCTCTCAAAAATAATTTTTCAGAAGTTTGCCAACGACCTCATGCCTATGGCCTATAAGTGCCTCAAAACTCTGTAAAGATAGARTAAGTATTTAAAAAAWATATATATTTTACAGATGAACCTTGATCTCTGCATCTTATAACAAACAGATTTTCACCTATTCAGACTGTCCTGGTCAATTTTGTCATATTATAAATAAATTTGATGCATTTCAGTAACAAAGTAAAAAAGGAATTTTAATGTTACTACTTGAAAAGGCTATTTCACAATTATATGACTTTCAGTTTAGCTACTAAGTCTGAATATACACTGAAAGGCTATAAAGTGCTRTCTTTTAAAATCAAGGTTGCAAGAGATGAATAATAACCTTTTTTAGATTAATTCTTATAAAGTATACATCAGATCATTAATCACTGTGTTTTTAGTAAATCAATAGAAAAAAACCAGAGTGAACCCCATTCTTCACTCTTCTTGGGCTTTGCCATCTGAAGCAGATGAAGTGTGAGTTGTCTGAGAACCAAAGTGTTGAGCAATAATTCTGTGACATCCTTATTAATTACATTGCATCCATTTCTTAGTCCTAAAAATGTGAAAATTCCTGGACAAACAGAGGAGAAGGATTAGGCCTTCAGCCTATTTTTATATGTTACAGTATGAAGAAACACAAGGAATTTATTTATTTGTCTTATTCTGTCTGGATGACATAAAAAAATACACGTTGATACCTCTTCCTGAAGAGCAGAAGAAAACTTGCCACCATAGATGGATTGCAGTTAATTTTTCAGGGATGATAATTTATTTAAATGAAGAATATAATTTATTTAATTGTCATCACTGTTAYAAATTGCTGTCCATGCATCTGAACAGAATCTCTAGGTACGACTCCAGAGTGCTGCCACAAGTGTATCTTTRGAGCTTAATGTTTGGATCAAAGTGTACTTCAAAAATATGTTTTTAATAAATTTTACTCAGTTATATTCAAACTAAAATACAAGAATTATGTATGCCTAAAATTTTAGAGTATAATGTTGTATCTCAAAATAAAATTTTGCATAAAAATATAAATAATTTTGCAGTATAATACAGTATGAACAAAATTCTGGCATGTTTTGGTTTTTTCTAATACTTTTWGCATAGTATTTTGGTGACAGGACACTATGAATGAACATAGCATGTGATCTATAAAAAGATGGTAGTACTTGCTTCACTATTTCTGACTATTTCAAACTCTTAAAAATATTGCAAATGACATTATAATCCATTTCCTGCATGACTAATGCTGTCATTTAGCTCTTCCAGCAGTGACCAACACTAGAAACTGTGACTAAAACCAAAATGGAGTGGAGTCCAAGTATGCAGAGACACATCTCCAGAATATGACCCCAACTTGCCAAGGCTATCCTGAGCTCAGGATAGTTTCTTCTGGTGAATCTTCTGGTCAATCCTTAAAACTCCAATTAGGAGGATTCCTGTGCAGAGAGCTTTCTTGTGCTGGTTCTGAGACTGCTCCTTGCCAGGGTCTCCTGTTTTCCCCTGAGCTGTTATTTTTCCTGATACCATTTCCAAGGACTTAGAATCAGCAAATCATTTTGTTTGTAAAGGTGTAGTGTGTTTTAATGTTTTTTACATTTATTTACATGGTATTTCAGCTGTAATTTTATCACCAAGTGTTGTAAGATGTAGTTTTTTAAAGCCAGTCCAGCCTTCAGAACCTTGACTTTGCTTAGCATCATCAGTAAAGTCTGTTTTCTCACTATTCATTGCTTTCTCTGGCTTCAGTTTCCTACTGGATTTCTGAAAGGCTCAACTAATTACTTCCTGCCAGTGTGAACAGTGATGATTTACTACAAATTTTCACCAGTGTTTAAACACATTTTCTGTTTCCATGAGAGGTCCTTTCTTCTAACACCATGTCATCCTGGTCTTTTGGAAATCAGGTATCTGGTTGTCAGTTTACTTTCTAGCCTAGTCCACGTTAGTTTGTTCTTTAGAGAACACTCATAGATGCCTGAGAAATTATTTCCCTTTAAAATAGCCACCTCTCAGCCCTTTTCCTATCTAATATATTTATTTTATTGTTCACTAAATGCATTGTTTATTCTGACTTGTAGTAATTTAACTGGAATTTCTTAGAAAATTTTTATTGCACTGTCTTCCTCCCAACCACCTGTCACAGTTTCTTCCATTATGAACCCAGATGGAGAAAAGGTATTTTATTTTTGTGTTATGACCTCATCTTTCTTGAATCCTCCTTTTATAGCCTGAACATCTGTTAGCCCTACCAGCTCTCTGTCTGGCTTCCAAATCTCTGACTACTATTTTATTTTCTTTTTTTATACTTTTTCAAGTTGTTCCTCAAAGTTTTCTTTTACTTGTTTTGTGTAAACTTTGGTTTTTTAGGCTGATAGTTTATGATCATTTTTGTTTTCCTTATTTGAATACAGTGTTGGATTTTAAAAAGATCTTTTTCTTGAATTTAATAATTGAGTTAAATATAATTCCATACCCTGCATATGTCATCTCTTTGATTTTTAGGCATACCCACAGCTAGATCCCTTTACTTCAAAGGAGGTCTTTCCTTTTTTGTACAGCCTCTTCCTGTCCTGGACATGGCCTCAGTTCCAGGTGTCTCCCTGTTCTTCCTCCTGACACTSCTGTTCCAGCCCTTGACGGTGGCTTTGCCCCGGAGCATCCCCTTCTCTCTGAGTCTGCCCATGCCATAGTGAGGATGAGGCAAAGGCTGCTGCTGTGCAGGTCGCAGCCTTCAGCTCTCAAATGACCTGAGAATTTTGTCTCTGGAGGTTGTGTCCTRTGTCCCTTGTCTGTTTCTTTTTTTAATGCAAGGACTGCAAATTGCTSCCACTAGTGTGTCTCTGGAATCTGTACAGACATTTGGGAAGCACTTCTCAGAGCCACCAGTTCATCTCTCTGTCCATGTCATGCTTACAAATATTCTGTGACTTTTCTGAGAGAATATGGAATCCTAGGCTCACCAGGCTTGACTGCTGTGACACTGGAATTCATCAGCTGAAAGCCCCTTTAGGATTTGGGCACCCATGTTTATTAGCAAGATGGAGTTCATTTCTTTTGTATTTGCTAAAGAATAATGAGACAGCTTCTTGCATTATTCTAAGTGGCTGATGTACAGGTCTTGGAATAACCAAACATGTAATGCCCATACTCTGCATCTACAAGCATTTGACAAACCTTAGTTTGGAAATTACACTTCTACAATAGACTCAGAAATAGCCATTTTCTGTTGTAATTACAAAAAATGCAGAATGCTGCATGGCCTAAGAGAAGACATGGCAAGGATGGAAGTTGTCATCTGAGGCAAATCTCTGTGAATTTAAGTGCTTTAAATGAAATTTGATGTTATGCACTGATTTTAAAACAAGTGATCTTCTTATAAAACAGGTTGTCATAGTAATCTAGTAAAGTAAGTAGATATACCACTTTGGGATTTTAGAGGATAGTGCTGTCAATGTGAGGATGCATTCGCTTGGTTGTCAGCATCATTKTTTAGTGTTTAAGTGGAGAAGATTACATGAGTGAGTAGTTGTTCATTGATTTCATTGTTGCTGCAGGTTGAAGTGCACTGGTTTGTTCTTATTTTGATGCAATATTATTTACAGGTGTATTCAGTTTTAATGGGAGTAAAATTGTTTTGTAAATAAATTTGCAGTGGGAAAACATTATCTGTAAATTACACATGGAATAAATCTTTAGATTTTACCTTTAAGAATATATCAGTTTGCTTCCTCTATTTTGCTATAATCTAAATGTTTGAGACATATATGGTCTTTATCAAATAAAAAGCTTCAAAGCACTTTTGAGATATACACAGAATATAATGTTCGACGTAAACTTGCACTTACATTTCCCCTCAGTGTCTACTGGAATTTAATTTTCCTTATTGTTTCAACATGGTTTTGTCACTTATTTGCTGTCATTGTTTTAGTTCATTTCAGTAGCTATTGCATTTGCAGATACAAAGGGAATATAAATGCTGGGGGTTGCAAATCAAAACATTTCCTCATTTGTAACATATGAATGCAGTGATTTCGTGAAGAGATATGAAAAACTACTGGAAGATGCAGGTTCCCAAGAAAACTAGAATTTGTTCTTCTGTTCATTGCAAGACTAGACATTGAGCTCCAGACCTAGAATTTATGACTTTTTGTGAAAATAAATGTGTGTGAGATCCCAAAGTTCACACAGTTACTGAATGAATGAGGCAGTTGAACTGGAGGTGAATGGCAGCTCCAGGCACAGAAGGGTGTGGAAATGGGACTGATGTGCTTGAAATTCAGTACGTGGACACGAATCTCACAACTTGGTCAGATGCCACTGTGACAGTGAGTTTCAAAGCCTGAATCATCTTCCTAGATACCAAATCTATTATTTGGGTATGGCTGTGTCACTTTAACCCTTCCAGGAGAGCRCTCCCAGCTCCCTTGACAAGCTGGAGCTTGGGGCATAATGTCTTGACAAGGTGAATTGAAAATATTCACTGCCTTCATATTGGTGGCTCTCTTTAATATGTATTTTACAAACACGTTCATCCTTCTTGAAGGTTGTAGATGTGCTAAAGCAAGGTAATTATGATGGAATAAATATTAAGTTCAGATGGTTATGAAATTTCTAAATCTTGTGTTAGAGAATTCAATATTACTTCTATAATATTCTTTTAAGTGTGAATCAGACCTGAGCCTGGGGTGTGAGAATTAAAAAAAAAAGATGTGAGTGAGAAAAACGGCAGATCATTTAATATTTTATCAGGTAGGGGCACCCAAACCACAGTTTTGTTCACCCAGGAATTTTTGCATGGCAGTGGCAAGACTGTTGGGTATTACAKCCTGTATTATTCAAAGGCACTCAGGCCTTCCAGCTCATGCTTGCCATCTCATTTGTCACTGTATGTCTTGGTCTTTCAAGGTGTTGTCTGGCAAATTCTTTTTTCTGTGCTACATTAATGAAGTTTGAAGCACAGTTGCATTGCTTGCAAGGGAATACCATCAGCAGGGTACTATGCATGAGTCTCCGGTTTTGGGATTTTTTTGATACTCAGATGCTATAAAACTCTGTGATTTCTATTTTTTTAAAGAGAATGAATAGATATTCTAAATTGCAAATAGAGAGTGCTATGAGCTTTCAACCTGGCAAATTATGAACATTTACAATTCATAGAATCATGGGATCAGAGAAATGTTTGGGTTGGAAGGGACCATAAAGTTGCAACCCGCCTCCTGGGCAGGGACACATTTTACTTGATCAGATTGCTCAGGGCCTCATCCAACCTGGCCTCAAACACAGCCAGGGATGAGGCATCCTCAGCTTCTCTGGGCAACTTGTTCTTCACCACTCTCACAGTGAAGGATTTTCTTCCTTATATCTGATCTTAGTCTACCSTCTTTCAGTTTGAAGCCATTCCACCTTGTCCTGTCACTCTGTGCCCGTGTAAACAGTCCCTCTCCATCTCTCTTGTAGGGTCCCTTCAGGAGCTGCAGTGCTGCTCTGAGGTCTCCCCAGGGCCCTCTCTTCTCTAGGCTGACCAACCCCAGCTGTCTAAGCCTCTCTTCACAGGAAAGGTGCTCCAGTCCCCTGATCTTCTTCATGGCCTCCTCYRGACCCTCTCCAACAACCAGAAATAATGGGGGGAAGAAGGCTTGTTGTGTCCTTATTTAGCRCAGTGATTGATTCTTTACAGTTACCAAATCTGTTGCATTGCTATCAAACTACAGAGGAATTACTCYCTATATATTTTAAATTTGGGGTTGCAATCAGCAGAGTTAAATTAAATGCAAAATCAGGTATCAGCTCCATTGATTTGTACTATTGCAATTAGCCCTGTGTACTGTGGAGGAGGAGGCTCTGCTGGTCCCCTGGTCTGCATGTTAAAATACAAGTTGGGGCAGTTCCAGTTTGGAGAATGGGCATGCTCTTTCTGGGCCCAGTATGTTACCTCTATAAACCAATGGAAAGCTCTCTGCCAGATAATGGAGGTAATGCTGGCTGTTTTCTTTCCATAAGCTCATCACTGTGAGAAAAAAAAATTAAGAAAAAGTCTATTCAGTTAGTGTTCAATCTGCTCATTGAACAGATAGCTACAGGAGATGTCTTTTGAGAATTTGCTCATGAGCAATGGCAATTTACGTAATGGTATTTATCCTGCATTGTCCCAATTAGTATTCTGTCTTGTCACATCTGACTGAATGGACAAATAGAGCACAATGTCTGTTTTCTTAAATTTGTATCATTTTCGCCTGAATTTGTAGTAGAGATCAGACAGATGTCTTACCTGAGCTCTTTTGGAACAGAATTCAGCAGCAGTTTGAGTCCTTGTATTAAGTGTATTAACTGTTTCGTCCTTGTCAATGCTATTTTGGAATGCTTTGCTCCTATTCAACTATTTCTTCGCATAACCATCTCAGATCAGCCATGACCTCATTAAAAAATCTTGAAGGATACTTGCTTTTCTTCTCTAATGATAGTAGAAGATAATGAGATGGAAGGAAGAAAAAAAATCATCTTCTTGAATTTGCCCTTAGTAACAAAGAACATAAAAAAGCAGTGTAGAAAATGCAGTWGGGGAAGGTGAAGGAACCGGAGTTTCATAAAATATTTTGGAGTGCTTTCACAGGCTTGTTTAATTTCCACAGAGCTATGTGGTTTGCATATGTCAGTCACTTTAAAATAATGCTTTGCTTGGATTATGGACGTGACTTGACAATAAAATTGTTTGCATAGTGCTCAGTATATGTAAATTGATACTTAAATGCTTTTGTAAGTATAATTACTTAAATAGCAAAAGGCAAAATCAAGTTGACTGAGTTTTTAATTATATTAACATAAACAATTTGTGATTTAATACAATGATGTCTACAAAATTATATACTATATGCATGTATGTTAAATCAGTTCATTAACACAGTGGGTCCAAATTAACTGTTGTTATATTTCCTTGACTGATCAGAAATTTGTGTTTTATGCTACATTTGAGCAGTCCACTAACATACATGGGAAAGATACATTATTTTTATGGTTGGGTATTCAACCCTAACTTATCCTGTTTCTTGTTGACTTAGAGCTTATCTTGGGAAATATATCATCTGGCAAAGAGAAATCTTTCACATAATAGGAAATCATACTCAGTTCAGTAAGGGTAAGATGATGTGTATGAAAATCCCACTGTACTACTACTTCTTTAGATATTCTTATACATTACAAACTCTTCAAGTTAGAAAAAAGTTGTTAGGTTGCTGCCAGTTAGCAAAGAGCAGATGGTGTTTATTACTGTGACCGGTAAATTGTGTATCTGTGGGAGTAATAARCCCAATTAGCCAAATGTTGATTGTGCTTTTAAGCGTTGTAGTCTTGGTACCTATTTCCATACCTGTGAGTATGTTCATTATAAACTTCTTTGTGCACTCTGGAAAGATCTCAGTGGTGCACTTCTGCAGCCTAAATTGTTGGCATTTGTATAAATACCATTTTAGGTAATGTCTTCCAAATGAGCCAGTCTTAGACACATAGTTCCAGGAATTCCTTATTACTTACTTTGTATTTTATTTTCCTGTAAGTGGTAAAATTTGACTACTTCAAGCTTGGCTAGAATGAATGTTAAAAGCCAGGTGGCTTTGTGTCCTAAAGAATCCTCTTGCCCTTCATTCAATAAAATACAAATCCAGTACAAGGGAAAGTCATGTTTAGCTCAGCATACTCCGCAGTTTTTCAAAATACTGCTCTTTTTGCGTAGTTTCCTGGCAGGGAGCAGGGAGCTGTCAAAGAACTTCCTTACCTTGTAGAGGTGTGGGTTTCGATCAGTCAGGACCTCTGGCTGGTGGCCAGTTTGCTGAAATCTGTAACCTCTTCCCAGCACAGGCTCAAGAAGCCTGAGAACCATTCCTGTTGGCCCTCAGCCTTCACCACTGCCCCAGCTGGGCTGGACAAATTGGGACACCCTTAGGCAGAACAGTGTAATAACCTGGGTTGCAGGAGAAAGACAAAAGCCAAATTGTGATAGAGTTGTAGAATTGTTTGAGTTGGAGGGGGCCTTAAAGAACACCTGGTTCCAGCCACCCTGGCTCTGGGCAGGGGCATCTTCCACRTGACCAGGTTGCTGAGAAYCCCATCCAGCCTTGCCTTGAACATTAGGATCCTCTTTCTCATGTCTGAGTTGCAAAGAGCAGGCTCTGGTGTTGTCTTTCTGCCAGCAGAAGCTGGTGCTGCTGCACTTYGAGAATGAATACCCTTTGATATCTGAGCCTGGTGATTTTAATAGCAGTGGTTTCAGCAGTCATCTCCTCACGATCCAGATAAGCAATAGTTGCTACATACATTCAGTAAGGTCTGGTTTGGGTTTTTCAAACATACTTGACAGCTCTGTAGGGTCAAGATCATGTCTTCCTGCGTGGCTGTGCAGTGCCTGCTACAATGAGTCCCTCTGGATACTTCTGCAACTAAATAAAAAAACCTTTGCAATTAACAGCTTGTTAATTGAGGATTTAATATAGATGCACAACTTTAATTTGTTCCTTGGCTTTTCCTCARTTACCTCACCTTAGATTTAAAAACAGAACCACATAAAATAAAATGCTTGGATACTTTACAGATTAGTAGATTTTAATAAATGACACTGCTAATGCATGTATTAGAGAAAGAGCCATTCAAATTCTACTGACTTAGGAAAGTTTAACTGAATAAAGGTATATCAGACACCAATTTTTTCTTTTTATTATAAAATTGATTTTMATTTTAAGGCTCATTTAAATTGCTTTATTTGAATGCCACAACTTGTTACCAGAATTCTGAGAGAAAATTGCTAAAAGTGAAAAGTGAGGAGATATTTTTCCTATATCAGTGTAGACTTCTATGTAGAAGATTATTGTCTGGAGTTGCTGACCATCTGTTTCACGGAGTTATGTCAAAAATATATTTTCACTGCAGATTTAGATGCCTGCAATGAGCCAGTAAATAGCCAGACAAGTATTGCAGCATCTTCTTCTAGCACACCGTAAATACGAGTTCCCAGCACTTCTCAAGATAAAAAAAGGTGTAATAAAACCCCATTTATTTCTTAGGTAAATCTAGTCACAGTAACTTTARTTATTCTAACTTTGTTAATCAGATTTAGTTTATTCTTGAAGCAATTCCACTGATTTAAACCTGAAATTAATTTGGCCTGGAGTTTTCAAGAAGCTGTATTTTGCCTTTGAACATTTAATTTTTCTGTGCATGGCCYGGCACTGGGTTATTGTTCAAAGCCTAACAGAGAGATGAAACCCAGTAAGCTCTGTAGGAAAGGGCAGCTTTCTCCATTTGTCCTTTGGTTCTGGGACTGCTGCAGAGATATTTCTCTGATACAAGAGGATAAGAAAGCAGTAGCACACATTTCTTTGGAGTAGATCTCCAGGGTAGATTCATTTTCTGCTTCTGGTGTTTGCTGTCTCCTGACATGCCCTGCTAAAGTAGAGCCCTGCAAGGTTCMGTCCTACCAAACAGGTGTCTCAGAAGCTCTTCTACAAGAGACAGCAAGCATCACGTAACATAGCTGTAGTAAAAAAATGATGTTGCATGCTTATCTGGAACACTAAATTCATCTTATTAAAGCCAACAAGTACTAGATATTGAACGGGTAAGCAGCTACATATAATGGGAGACAAACTGGACTCCGCAGAATCTGCTGAGGAATAGAATAGAATAGAATAGAATAGAATAGAATAGAATAGAATAGAATAGAATAGAATAGAATAGAATATTATTATAGGCACTTTTAATGAAGGGATGGGACCACAGTCAGGCTAAAATTGATTAATTGCTCCTCAGATAAACATSAGTCTCAGAGGCCGTGAGGTTTTAGAGAGCAAGCAGTCAGCCATAGCTCAAAATGGTCACAAGTTCTTCATTACAAGACAATATATCACTTTCTAATCCAATGGACAATTGCCTCAAAGTTTATTTTGCTGTTCTAACCCATCGCCTTTGCTTACTTCTACTCCACTTTAATCCAATGGGCTACTCTCACACATACACACATATGCTTCTATTAGAACATCTGAACTCTTAGCTTACTCTATACAATTACATACCTACATTATAAACCCTTCACCATCTTAGCAAAACAGTTTCTCACTTACTTAAGGCATATTCTTACTTAAAACTATAGAAACATAAGTTTATAATTTTTTCTGCTTAATGTCTTAATTTTGCATCAACCAAGCTTCTTCCAAGGTTGCAAATCAAACCCTTCTGTGTCTGTGGAAGCTTCTATCTTTCCATTTCCTGCAGTAGAATAGTAGGATAAGACCTACAATGTTCAGTCCAAATGCCTGACCAATTCAGGGCTGACCAAAAGTTAAAGCATTATTACCAGCATTGTAATACAATGCTTACAAAATGGTGAGAAAAATAAAATTTGCCTTCATAGTAGTCCAGTACTTCCTTTACGTGAAGTGCCTTGTGCATATCAAAACATGAGATACTTTTCAACAATGCTGTTCKAAATTAAATGAGCTGTCCTAGAACAGGACCTTTATTATAAGCAGGTCTCAAACAGTAAGGTTTTATTCAGGCSTGGCTGTCTTTGTCTTCTCCACTTTTCCTGAGAACAGGATGGAATTTAGAAAGATTCTTCCCCACCCTTACCCCCATCCTGCTCTCCATGAATAAGGACAGGATTTCATGAGGATAAGTAGCTCTGAAAATGGAATACACTTTGTCTCTCCACAATGGAACTGATAGCAATAGTGAACAAAACACTGAGAAATAATAAACCTGTTTCATGTTGTCAAGCCAGGGTTATTTTTGGTTTGCTGCTTCTAGAAGAAATTAATTTCTTCTCTCAGTTCAGGGCTTTGTTCTGYATTATCTTACAGCTGGAAACATTTGTCTTATCCCATTCGTTATTTATCTAGYTTTTGTTACTGCTCTGAACATTGATCTGTGTATAAAATAGAAACAGATACTGACATAAATGTGTTTTTTGAATGGTAAGCATATTCCTTGATTCTGGTTGTAAAACCCTATTAAATTAGATTTTACAAAGTAAGAAGTGTTCTAGTAGAAATGTATTCAGGCTGCATCAGTTAGGGGAACAAATATTCTTCTAAATGTAAACATGTATTTTCTACCGGTCATTGTACTTAGTTTGAGGGTTGAATGCTGATGCCAGAAACTATCCCTTAGATTAGTTATACGTGTGGTATGTTRTCCTGAGGTAGTTGGAACAAAAACTTTTGATGAAAACTGGGTAGCCAGAGCTTTGGTTTTGGGCACTTTACTGTCTGGTTGCTTGTGTGAAGTGTGAAAGTAATCAGGATGCAGATAAATCTGCTGAAACTGCATGTATATATTGGTTGGGGARGATTTTGGAGATACTGGCTGTAGATAAAGGAAAGATCTATTGAGCTGTATTCTCTGTCAGGTTTTATTTTGCAGAGGAGAAGGTTTATTCCACCGTTGTTGATACACGAAACATCATGCATTTGATTATAAGTGAAGCATCYCCTGCTTTCACCTGATCATTTTCCCCTGAAGACATGCATCATCTCCCCCAGACAAATAATAAAAAAATCTAAGAAAATAATATAAAATCTCTGCCATAAACCAGGAAGGTTTTCTGCAAGCTAGAAAGCCTAGCTTGTTCATCATGTTCGTAAACGTGATTGAGAAGTTAAGCCACCTATCGGAACATCTAGAAACAGAACAATATTTTTCAAATGGAAGTTTGTTTGCTCCTCAGCAGTGAAAGCTTTCTGTTAATACTCTCTCTTCTATATGTCAGCATTTCTTAGCTATCCTCTCCTARTATGACCAGATATTATCCCAGAGACTTAGAGCTACTATTATTTGGAGAAAATTTTTACACATGGCAGAATTGGATTGGATCTGAGATTGCAGAACAAGATTTGCAGTTGCAGCTGCTCTACCAGGAATGTATGTTTGTGGGCAAGGTTCGCCATTATATGCAGTCCAGCTGCCTGAGTTTCCACATTTTCCTTCACTGTCTCTGTGCTCAGGTTGTGTGTGTGTGCATGTGGCTGTAACTGGAGCCTAAAATTTCCAGTATTAAAATTGGTTCTGCCCAGCATATCTTCATTAAAAAAAAAAAAAAAGAGGAAAGAAGTTGTGTTTCAGATGTCCTATATTTTGGGCTGTTCACTGAAACATCCTCTTTCCTATGTGCTTCTTTTACCTATATGTGAACATAAAGTATATAATTTTTCACAAGTTACTGACTGAAAGTTACTCTACCAGTACTTTCAGACCTTGGGCAGTTTTGGGATTTTAGATTGTGCTGAGGATATCCAGTGGCTTCAGACATGCTTGGAAGACTGAGCATAACAGTAGGATGCCAGATACAGTGCTGTGGCTTTTCTGCAACTTTAGACAAAACCAAACTTAAAGCAAATCAGTTTTTTACTTGTAAATAACTGCTTCCTTCCTGATACATGTTTTGTAGATAGTGGATGAAACTGGATGAAATGTGTCTGCCTACTACATAATCAATAGAATTAAAATCCCCAGCCACTTATTTCCTGTGAAGTGATTAAAATCCACTTAGCACATAACATGGTCTATGCTGGCCATACTGCTCCTTTGCAGCAATATGTCAAGGTAATGATTATACAGTTTATGAAGTGCTTAAATATAAATGGTCAACATAAATCTTCACAGAGTGTAATTTAATAGTTTTATTCCATTCAGAGAACAAATGTAGTCAAGCTTTGGTTGGCCTTCTCATAGTTTCCTCCAAAGTTACATAATGTTACAGTTCTTTCACCTTTGAAGGGGTAGCTTTTCTTAATACTAAGAAACCCTGAAATGATGCAGYAGGACATGGTTCTTGTCTGATTGATGATCTGTGTTACAAAAGATTTGGTATTGTAACTTGTGGCACCCTCCCTTCTGCAGGTAAGAGGGTCCCTGCAGAGAAGCAAAAGCTCTGCTGTTTGCTCAGCCATCCCTAATAAAACTTACACACATGGGTATATAAATGGGTGATTTTTCAAATCTTATTTCCATCAATAGATTAAGTCTACTATCTAGTATTAAAGTTCCATTCTTGCCATTTCTTCCTCATTGTTTGGTTTATTTTCGTACAAAATTGAATAATCAGTTGCAATCCAACAACTTCTTCCAAGCTAGGTTTTCCCTGGAAGAGGCTGAGCAACAGTTTGAAGACAGGATTGTTGATACATTGACTGAGACATTGACTGGAAATCGAGGCCTGTTTTGAAGAGCTGATACCTTTTATTAAATCAACAGGTAGAGTTGGAAAAAAGTAAAAACACACCAGCTGGAAAAAACTGGTTTTGGAGCTTCAAATCATGCTAAATTTTCCTGAAAATCTTACTGCTTACTATTTCCCCCATGGGCACATTATCTTTTGATTTAGATGGCAGTAGATTTTGCTGTATAAATTTATTTTCCCTGTGATTACATACTATTTTCTTAGATAGCTTAACCAGTATTTGAAGGAAGTTATGAATTATTTTTAATTAAGACACTGAACTAAAAGTGATCTTGGGATTTGGAGCATCTGGCATGATTCAGAGTTTGGGTGTTACTAACATAGCTGATGCATTTGTGTTGTTACATTCTTGCTGGTTAAAGTGAAAACAAGAATATTTCCACATTTTTTCATTTTTTAAAATAGAAAGTGCAAAACAACATATATTATAACATCTTTATAGACTTTTGTGTATATTTTTGACAGCGACATTTTCGTGATTGATATTTTTAACATCATATTCTTTTCCTCTGAAACAAAACCAAGGAAGTGCTGATACAATGACACCCCTTTTGCTTTGGTGGAGCTTATTCTTTGTTGAAAGCCAGACCAGAATACTGTCTGTTTAGACTTGAACATAATTCCAACACATCTTAAGCAAGTGCTGATGATGTCCAGTCAGCTTCTGAAGACCACATACCATAGCATTTTTAAAAGATGTTGGAAATAATTWAAAAAAATAAATGAAGAGACTGTTGATTACGGGATAAACAAAGTACTTAATAGAGTCTTCCCTTTTTGCTGCTTYGTGTGGACATGATATTAACACCTCATTTATTTATTGTTCTGTCTTCTGATTTTCCTGTAGACATCTCTCCTCTTCAGAAAAAAACTGCTGTATGTGAAGTGTGCAGTGTTTAGGAATATTAGCAGTGTGGCAGACAAAGCTGTGTTCATTTTAGAAAATGCCCTTGAATATCTACCATGATCTGTTGATTGTCATTTGTTCTGGTGCTGGCAAAACAGGTATTTGAAGCCTGTACACAGAACAGCACTTTCTTTCAAGTCGCTGTGTGAAGCATCAAATCCTAAAAATCCATCTAAAGCYCTAACTTTGTAGGATATATTACTTGCAAGTAAAGCTGGCTAACTTGGGAAAGAACCGAGGCATTCTCTGAGTTCCATCTCCTGTACCAGTACCATCTCATGAGCAAACATCTTGTTTAGTAGTTCACTAAACCTAGCAGCCACTGGCCTGTCAGTCCTAGAGAGGAGCCTCCCAGGGTTCAAATAAACCATGAATGCTTTTGCTGTCTTTCACACTAGGTAAGTGAATATCTTGGTTCTTCAGCCTTGTATCTCTGTCAATTAGGCTCAAAGCTAGGTAGGAGTATTTATTTTAAAGGAAAGTAAAATTTTCTTGTTTAGTCATCATGTTTATTAAGTTTTTGGAAAAGTACCTGTGGGTCTAAAAGAGTTCTCTTATTTTCATTCTAGTTCAATTTCGTTGGGAAATTGCTTGGACCAAGAGGAAACTCTTTAAAGAGGTTACAAGAAGAAACAGGTGCAAAAATGTCCATCCTGGGAAAAGGATCCATGAGGGATAAAGCTAAGGTACTGTGTCTGTATTCTGGTTGCAATTAGTTGAAACATATGTTGTTTTTGGTGTTACACTTAGATTGCCTGTCTGTTTATTAATGACTCAATTGAAAGGCCTATAATAGACTCTTGACTCCAAGGCTAATTTTTTTTTTTTCAAGTTACATAATTTGCTTAAATATAATTTTTTTCTTCCTATGCCAACCTTGCTTAGACCTTCACAGTTGCTATAGTATCACTATTATTTAAGTAATTCACCTAAAAGAGAAACCAGTTTAAAGTTCATTTGTTCTGAGTTTTTCCTGTGAACGTGCAGCTTGTATATATTACTGCTTTAATATTGGTGTACCATAAATGAGTTTTCTCTTTTGTTTTCTGTTTCTTCAGAGATGGGTTTTGGTTTTTTTTTAATGTTGAATATTTATTCAGGGCATAGTTCTAGGAGAAGGTAACAAAGTGGACATTTTGCTTAAGTGCATGTAAAAGTGCACTATAGATAAAGAAAACAAAAATGTTTGGAATCACAGCCTGGTCAATGCCCCTAAGTAATTACTTGCAGGTAAGTGTTACTCCTCCTCAACCAGTTCCCCACSCAGTTTATAAACTGGACACGATGCTCTGTGGTATGGAATAATCCCTTTGGCCAGTTTGGGTCAGCTGTYCTGGCCTTGCTCCCTCCTGGCTTCCTGTGCAATTCCTCAYTGGGAGAGCATGGGACACTTGAAAGTCCTTGGATTGGGGTAAGCACTGCATAGCAACAACCCAAACATTAGTGTGTTATCAATATTACTGTCATACTAAATCCCAAAGACAGCAGGGTGCCATTTATTAGGAAGAAAAYKAATCCTATCCCAGCTAAAACCAGGACATTAAGGAAGCTTTCATGTATATTTGACCCAAAGAACAAGTACTGATTGCATTGTGATGTCTTTTAGAATCTGTGGAACAGCAGTATTATGGACAACACAGAAATAAGGACTCCTAATGTCACTATGTTTTAACTGTTAATTTCACTATATTTTATCTATGTGTAGCCTCTAGTAATGTTGTGCATTATTCTTCTTTCCTTTCTGTCACCTCTGTCATTAATCTCAGTAGCTAAAATTATGAAAGTAATAATATGCTGAAAGGAAAGACCAATCAGGATTTTTTGGTTGGCATTATTTGKTCTTAGTAATGTGTATCAGCAATCACACAGACATTATGAGGTCTGCAATTGCAATATTTAAAAAAAWAAMCCCACAAACTGGACAAATTAGGCACACAGATTATATTTAATTTTTCAGAGTTTTCTTTATGATATTTTAGACATTTAGTGACACTTCAGTTATGATTATAAGCTAATACATGTTGAATACACTACTGATTTTATTTCCAAGTATTGACAGGTAAAATATTTTAATTAMTTATGTCTAACTTTTGGAATCATAAATATTTCCCTGGATGAAAGAATGTGTGTCCTGCTAAACAGCAGTCATTTGCATCAGTACTCCATCTGATGCCCAGTCACTCCACTCTCAGACACCCACTCAGATTATTATTGCTGAGAGCATCACTTGCCCAGACAGGGGAGTGTAAACAAGTTTAAACACATTAATAGACAGATTACGACTTCTGATTTTGAGATTGGTCGCTCTTCTGATAATATAATTTGATTTTTGTCTGATYATAATGAACAATGCCAGCATGACGGGTACTACATTCACTCAGGAGTATGTCAGCAAAATTTGGGTATGTCTTCAGAAGGTTTTTAGTCCTTAAGAATAATCTGAAATTGAGTATGAGCTTCATGGAGACTCATTCATATGAGACTGGTGTAAAAAAATGAAGTTCTAGGGTAAACTGGCATTCGATATAGCAGTCATGAAAGCAGAGAAAGGGTCATAAGCAATTTATCTTAATCCAATTTAGACATTACTGACTCAAAAGAAAAGAAAATCCCTGTGCAATTACAGTGAAAGGTAGGAATTTTCTCATCTGTGTATATCAGTGTTACCAGTTCCTGGCAAAAGAGTGTGAGAATAATCATGGGATGGGTAATAGTTACAATTAGCATTTCAGAGAGGCTATTTTAGGTTGAGATACTGATAAAATGTAAAGAAAAGATGTTTGACTGTGAGCATAAATAATGGTGTGAATTGCYACATTGCTAAGGAAAAACCAACTTGCTCTGGTTAAAACAGTTTTCTTGTCTAAAAACAAGTGCACTAGTATCATTTATGCAATTCTTTTTTACTGATTTAAATACAAATTACCAAAGTCTGGAGGCTTTTTATGGGTTTTTTGAACCATAAAAGAAATCAGTTTATGTATATTGGCTGATAGATCTTTGTTTTGCGGAGTATTCAAGAAAAATCAATGTAATTTCTCTCCAGAAACTAGAATTTCCTTAAAGCTGTCTGTATTATGCCATGAGCCATAGCAGTTTCTAGASAGACTGCAGGCACGTGTGCTTTTCCCCTCCAGTCTGCTGCAGCTGAATGCTGAGCTGCATCAGAGAAGCAGAAACAGAATTTCTGCTGAAAAGTGCTGAGTACTTTTATGCCCTAGATACCTAGATACTTAAATCTTCAAAAAGAACTGATCTGCTGATTTGAGGAATTTYAAGTGCCAAAATGACAACAGGGAGGTTTTTGGCTCAACAATGAGCTGCTCTGGCTAAAGTCAGTAATTTTGGTCATACATAGGRGGAGTTTCTGTGTCTGAGAAGTGGATTATATCAACAGAGGTATGTCTGTTCCTCAGAATTTCCTTATCTTCTTTAAAGAAGCCTGTGGGTAAATTTTAGAGGCTAAAGATTTTAGGCTGTTTCCTTTCAGAGCAACAGGGAACATTTGTTAAGGGTGACTTGAGATTTCTGAGTGTCTGCTGTGCCTACAGTGTGGGAACAGGATAGATTAATTTAAAAAGGCAATGCAGCTTTCCTAAAATGTGTATTATGAACAGTTCCAATTGTGCACAAAGCACCACAGAGCTAATGTATGYCACAGAAAATTGTGTTAGAAGTTACTGAAGAGATGCCCAAGTATAGCTGCACCAGCAGTTATTTAAAAAAAAAATAAATTTTAAAAGTGACTTAAAAGAATCTGTTTAGAAGAGCAGAATAACTTAAGAACAATAGAATGTTTTAATTTTGATTTAGYAATATATTAAGTGTTAGACAAAGAAAGATTTTTGGTTACTTTTCATTTTGTTGAGAAAAATGAAAAATAGTTTTTTAGTCTGCGTATCTTTTCCTGAAAACTCATTGTTCATCACMTGCAAGATATTTGGAAGACTGATCAGTTATTTAAACTAAAGGGGGTCACATTTTCTTTGCTCCAAACATATTCTTGAACCACATTTTACTTACATAGAGTAGAATTTGGAAATTTGTGTCCTGAATGACAAGGTTATTTATAAGATTAAAAACATTGACTTTTACACTAGAACATGAGCTGTCAGACACACATGAAAGAAAATRTAAGTCGCAGTGTTTGCATGAAATCTTCTGCAGACTGATGTATGTGGATGCTGACAGAGAGAGAGAGAGGTAACTTTCCCTGTCATTGTCCTGGGGAAAGTTGGGAGAGTGCTCAGAGAAAGAATTAAAACAATTCTTATCTTAATCTCTGCGCCTGGTATTTGTGAACATGTGGAATGTTTGTACCTGATGTTTATGGAAAGATATTGAAAAAAGGTGACGTTCCAAATTAACCAATGGTGTGAGGGCTGTTGTTTAAGAACCAGTCAGGTTCTGGGTGGAAGATCCTGTCTATAAAATATGTGTAGCTCCTAATAAAGCTCACTTTATGCCTTCTGAGCATGGAGTCAATGCTGCCTTCCTTTAGCCATTCATAACTCAATGGCAACAGAAATATAATTGCCATTCCAATTTAGAACTTTTTTACTTAGAGAAATCCTGTCAACACCATTTCCTGTTCTGCAGACTATCTGTTTATTACCCATTTCTCTCATACCTTAAACTTGCACTTAGTCATGTCATTTGTCCTGGCTATTGAAAGGATTCTGTTTTTCAAGATTCATGTTGTCTTCCTATAAAACATGAAAACTTAGAGAACAAAGTTGCACTGCAGCTTTGAAAAACCTCATAAACTACTTTTCTGTGATTCAGTGTTTTATCAGCTACTGAGCACTTTTAACTGCTGCCTTCTTCAAGYTGTGGTTTTTGTTAAAACTAGTTCTTAAGGAAAGAGCAGATAATTGCAGTTGAACTATGTGCTTTTCTTTAATCTGTGGGTTAAGTGCTTTCCAAATAAGGTCCACTGTCGCTGGACAACAGCTTTCCCTGTTAAACAGAATTTGTTTCATTACCTTTTCTTTATAAAAAAAACCTAGCATTAGGAGCTTGTTTGCAACTAAAAAGATCTGAAATGAGCACACAGGGAAACTATTGAGATGCAATTATTAGCGTGTTTGCTTTAGAGTGGTTTTTAACGGCTGTGTTATGTGACTGCCTTAAAAAAGATTTTGAAAATATGCCATAGTTGCAGTGTGCACTGGTCTCCTCCCTGCAAATTCTAAGTTCTGTGAGGTCAGTCCTGCAACTTTTAAATAACTGTTTCAATATCTTACAGGATTAAGTCCATATGTAATGTGAATAATGCCCAATAGGTTTTTGGTTTGAAGCACAATGTGTTTTTYCATTAGGTCATGACTACCATGGGCATGGTGTTCTAATAGAGGAAAGTTAGTTCTTTAATAGGATTCTCTTGACTTCATTGTTTTTTCAAAAAAGTTAAAAATTAATGCTCCAATAGCCCAAAAGGGAAGAAAAGTGTAGCAGGTTTTGTCTGTAGGATGTTGTGGTCCAAGAATTGCATTATATACTTCCCCAATGATATTGCTTCACTGAAATGTGAGATCAAAGGTGTTGTCTTTAGTGTCCCGAGTTTTAAAAGCTTTTGAATGTCACTGCCTGTCAAAATGTTCAAGGTCATGCAGTATAGTAGTACATATGCAATATTTTTTCCAAGTGAGAGTGTCAGCATTCTCAACAAGAATAGGAAGTTACAAAAGACTTCAGAAAGTTTAAAAAAAAAACCCAAAACAAAACCAACCAAAAATGTGGTCGGATGCACCACATATTACACTGGTGCCACTCCACCTGTGCCTGTGAGGTTCTTGCTCTGGCTTATGGCAATGGCAGTTTAGCTCAATGTGTTTCCAGGAGTTTCGGTTCTTAGAGTTGGAGGTAGAAATTTGGGAACTCCTATAAAAACGCAATTCCGTTTTTTAAAATATAACCTTTAGATTTACTTCCAGCCTGCTGGGAATTTTGATTTGGATTTTATGCAAAATCTCTGAAATGTTAATTTCTTAGGCAAGTATTTCTGTTGCCTTGAAGTACTCCTTTTATCATATTCAGCTGGAAAATCTCTAGGGGAAACAGAGAGCAATGAGTGGCATTTATTTTGGAATACTAGCTCACAACTAGGAGCATCAATAGCAGTTTTAAATCATTAATTGCTGCTCACCCATTTTGTATTTTTCTGTTAGGTTTTCCTTTTTTGTGTTTAGAAGTTGTAAAGACTTTGTATTTTTATGTCTACAGACACAGCACCTTACAGCTTACAGACATTTCACCCCACAARCAGGTTTATGACCAGAGCAGGACAGGGCCCTCAGCTTGCCTTCAAGATGTGAGCCAAAGTTACAACAGCACACTGCTTCTGCTGCAGTACAGGTTTTTTGTCTTCTTTAAAACCTTCAGCTTCCTGGTATGAGCTGTTGTGGGGCTATAAGGACCATAACAACCAGCAACAAAGAAAAATGCAAGGGAGAGGAAACAAACAAAAAGCAGACCACCCCATCTTTTGAAACTGAAATCTTCAAGGACCAAAATAGCAACAGGATGTTAACTCTTTAAATCCTACTGTAATCTTCATTTTCTCAGTGGTTCCTTTAAGTGAGCATGTCAAAAGATGCCAAAGGCTTTCACAATTTAAAGCTAGGTTTTTTCTTGAAAAAAACATTCTAAATAAAATACTTCCTCCTTATACAGGGAAAACATAAATATGTTGGCAGGCACAGATTAAAAGAAGAGATCATCTTTACTACTGTTTCCTCCAGTGTTACTTGTATTCTACAACTTCCAGGTGCTCAACCACCCCAATTTCTTGGAAAATACCTCTGTGTATCACCCCTCGTGAGTTGTAAAATCGTTTTTTCCCCTGATAGGGRAGGCAATTTATGGTAGATACAGATCACAACCAATATTTCTTAGAATAGCTTTTATTCTATAAACTTTTACTGATTCTRTTAAGAATTGCAGTTGTTAGGTTTTTGCTAAAGGTGAATAATTATTCTCAGAAGCTATTCACGTTGTTGAGTCTCCCGTCTGAACTGCAGTCTCACGATTACCTGGTTAGAGCAACATTTGGGAAGACAACTCTTAACTATATACTAACATATATAAATAGAGGGCTCTACTGGCAGGTAGGTATTCAGAAAGTCTGTCAGAGGATCATTTATTTCATCAGCAGCATATGTGACCCCATAGTCTTCATCTACATAGAGCAGTCATCTTGGACACAGGCTGAGTTCCAGACTCACATGGACACAAGTGTGTGCTCACCAGCACCAGCAGTCTCCAGGGCTTGCCAGTCCTTGGGAAGCTTTCATGCTCCATCTTCTCAGCACATACTTTTCATTCCTTTGACTTTCTTCTTTATTTTTCTTGAAACTATTCTTCCATCTGAACTTACAGTTGCCTATAGAATCAATTTGTGAGAAGCCAGTGGATAAGACATTAATGAAAAATGCTTTTTCCATTACTTCTCTTAGGTGCCTTCTGTCCACATGTTGYCTGCTTCCTCTTATGTTTCACAGATCTGTGCAAATCAGCTTGTTTCCAAAAAGTTGTTCCTTCTCTTTTTTTCAGAAAACTCCATGTTACTCAGAGTGCAACAASTAGAAAAAAACAAGTTTTCTTTTCTGTTTCTCAGCCACATCCTTTAAACTAATTTTTTATCTATTGATATCTCAGTAAACTGAATGCTTTCAGTAATTTATCCCCCCTCTAGCACAAAAAGAATATGTTTATTCAGTGAGAGTCTTTCTAGATGGGGAGTCATAAACTTCTTATTTTCTTGTCATATCCCTGCATGTTTTGGTTTKTATGCCTCTTGCCTGTCTTCCAGGAATGTGGTGCTACAAATGATTTTGGGAAAGACAATAGGACTGTTGTCTTTCCCAAGATCATTTGTAGCACCACATCCCTGGCAGACTGGAGCATCTTCTGTTTAATAGTTTGTGCGGGTTCTATTAGTTACCTGTTTTTCTGGCTTGCTGGCTGAAGTGGAATCAAGCTCAAAAATATGAAACCACTGAGCCAAAAGGGTTAACTGGCCCCACTGGGATAAATTCTTCCTTCCTGGTATTTAAATGATCCTATCTKCATACCTAAACCTGGAGATGCCTTGTGATACATCATTCCATATGTATCAGAAAGCTCATCTGTTTTAACAGGCATCTCCCAGTAACTTTGGGGTTGGAACCTGGCTAGAAAGAGCAGTGGCCTCTTTTCCTTCAATTTATGCAGTTTCAAATGATCTGCAGCAGTGTAGTCCCTGGCTTTTTCAGTTTGTGCTATAAAATTTTGAAAATCCATTTGTTTCCATTTCTCTCAAGTTTGTTTCTTTGCAGCATGGATTTTTTCCTTACAAGGGTGGTTTGTTATATTCATATCAGAGATTGACAATGTTTTCTCTGACATCTCTCTCTGAATTTTAGAATGGGTTCAAGTATGTAGTCCATATTGCTGCAGAGAAAATAGCCTTTGAACCAATTCCTTTTGGGTTAAAAACAGCTCTGCTTTTTTTTACTGGGTGGGTAACCACTCTGACCTTGCATCRAGGAGTTAGGCTTAAGGTAAGCTTTTTGAAAGCTTTGTTATCTGTATGCATATGTGGAGAGAGAAAGAAAGATGTGTGTGTGATATATTGCTCCAATTCATGGTTGAGCATTAAGTCTCTCTGTGTTAGCCAGTTCCTTGGTTTTTTCTGCACAGTGATTAGGGATGTCTGTCTCTTGACCATTTTAAACTCCCATGCTATTTAATGCCCAACTCTTTTATCCCCAAAAGATGCACAGTCACTTCCAAASTCTCAAGATTGATTTGTAACTCATTTCCTAAATGTTTCTACACATTGGTAGGACTTGCATTTTAAATGGAGTTGATATCATTTACATTTTAGGAGAAGTATAGCTCAAATAACTCAAGTAAAATTACTTTGCAATTATCAGCAAATTAGTCAACAATGTTCCTTTCACTTTGATATAAGACCTGCTGCCTTCTCAAGTCATAGTTKAATAARCCTCCAGATCATTCCATGTCCTAAATGGGGATTTTTATTTTTCTGCTGAGTTTCATGCAGCATGTAAAGACAAAGCATCAGTACCAAATCATTCTTAGGTTTGGAAAAAGAAATCTATATTGGAAAAAGATATCRGTATCAGAACCCACCTAATTACTGCTTCTGGCCCAAACATGAGACAGTGCAGCTCCTCATCTCTGCAACAGTGACTTCCACCTTGTTTGAGTTTCTCAAGTTCTAGAAAAATATTTTCTCTAGAGATATGGCTTGTGGTTTGTGCTGCCTGTAAGCTCTGACCTGCACTTCTGAATCTAAGTGTGAAGATTGGGCACCAGGGCACTCTGTTGACTTCTCCAGTCAGATTCCAGTTCTCCTCTGCATTTTCTGCCTGGGCTCAGTAGTAGTATGTGAACAGGRCCTTTTTTGTCTCATTAGAGAGGTCATTTATATTTCTCAGTAAGCAGCCTGTTCCTGCCCTCATGGCAGCTAGAAATTTTTAGTTGCACTTCTGTAAAAAAACTACTTGTGAGTTTGTGTCAGCAGACTTTTACAGCATTCTAGTRTTATAGCTAGAGCCCAATTTACTGCAGCTTATTTTTGTGTAATTAGATACTCACATGTAGACCGTGTTGGCTTCTGAAAAGGGACACAGGATGTTGCACAAATTAGATGTTATTCCTCAGTATTGGAGTTTGCTTTCAGTGGTGCAAGAYCTGGGCTATCATCAGAGTCAGGAATAAGCCATTAGGAACTGCTGGGTCATGGGAGCATCACATTTATTTCCTGACCAGCGTCTCTTATCCAGTGTCTCCCTGAGGCAATGGTAACAAAAAAGACCTTGGTGAAGATTGATCTGGTGGCGTTTTGCTCAGTAAATATTCCCTGGGAGAGAAAAATCCTAAATTTAACAAATGAAAAAAAMCTTCATGTCCTTTTTGTCTCTCAGAGACAAATTTTGGACTACAAACTTCGAGCTGTAAATATTGGAAGCAGTCTGTCTCGTTGATTCTTTAACTTATTTGTCTGTGATTTCTTGAAAAAGGGTGTAAATGCCAAACAATTTGTGCAAGTTTGAGTGCTTATTAAAAGAAACAGAGCTGAAGTCTCTGATCTCTTTGATATTCTTGTTTTAATGAATTTTTTTGGTATTAAATAAAAAAATACTYACATTTCTTCATACACATGGAATATTAGAACATGACGTTTTATTTTACATTTGAAAATTTAAATTGGCATAAAAATTGAGATTGTCATATCTTCCTACGTTAGACCTGTATTAATTACTGATGAAAAATTAAAGTGCATAGATTGGTAACAGGCCAAGACAGGTTAAAACAACCAGGAAAATGAGACACTCATTTGAGTACTTTTAATGTTTGTAGTTTAAATAAAATTTGAAAATTGTTGGACTATTCTTCTTTGATGCTTAAGGAGGTTCATGAGATATTCTCTAGCACTTTCAGAGTCCCACAAGTGCATTTCTTGTACTGCTGAAGCCAGTGAAAGTTTTGCCGATGACCAGTGSAAGGAATAAATCACTCTTAGTATTTAGCTGAGTGAGCAAATGAAATTCRCATGCAATCTCTGTGTGGTTCTCTGTTAATTATTAGGCTAGAGCTCTGGTCTGAAGAGTGAGGTGTTAGAGTGGTTGTAGGGATTCAATAAGATACAGCAATGCAAGTATTTCCTACTAGCACAATTCATGGAGTGATACAATGCTTCCATGTAATTAGTGATGACATCTTCAAAACAGAATAGCCAAGAGAGCAATTTAGCTCTGTGTTAAAAATTTCATACTCTGAAGCTGATAGTTAAGAAAATTGTATTGTCCTCACATAAGAATCACATCAGACCTCAATGATGCTGTTTTATTACTGATGTAACACAGTGGTGATATTAAAAGTTTTTATCACCTTCCTTGAATGTAATGTTAAAACAGACTTACATATTCTATAGTTCTGACAGGATGTTTGTAAGACTTACACTGCTGGGTTTAAAAAGATGGGACACATTCTTTTCTTTCTACAAAATTAGACTGCTTCCAAAGGGCAAAACATTGAGGTAGTGTTAAAGCTTTATTCTTTTTAAGTTGAAGGTAATGCAAGACTATGAAACTTAAAAGAAGGCGAGGCAAAGAAGTGGCAAGAGAGCAATGTGGGAAGGGTAAAGATAGCCCTTAGCAGAGAAAAAGTTAACATGCTTTCTGTTTTGTCGACTTGTAAATGTTTAGTAGTTTTTTTGCCCAAAAGCAGTRTAAATTTTTTGTTTGTGGAATATTGTAAGGTTTTGTAGATATCCCAGCAAAGTAAACAAAGCTATGTACACAYGTATTATGCGTTGGAAACAAGCTGCCAAGTGACTCAGCTGCCATCTCTCCTCYATCTGCAATAGTGCCCATTTCACACACAAAAGTCTGAGTTTCACRTCCAGACCTGTGCCAAACTCTTCTTAGTTTCAGCCCACTTGTATTTCATTGGTCAGAGAACAAGKTGGTGCTTGTTGACAGTGTCCCGTGTCTGCCGCTCTCTGCGGGGGCGCCCCCGTACCTCACATTACCCAGGAGGTTTGGTTGTGTGACCATGCACCCAACTGGGCCTTCTCCTGCACATGGCATTTGCAATCCTGAGTGGCATTGTCAGGGTGAGTCCTGGCACTGATGTCCCTGCCTGTGGAACAGGCAATAAGTTTTCTTTAAAAAAAAATAAACATGGGAGGAAATAAAGCAGCACATTCATGTGTGAGAGATGGGAAGGTAAAAAAAGAGAGACAAAAAAATTAAAGTAAATTAACTCAATTGCTTACAGCAATTCAGGGGACTGAATATGTTTTCACACTGATGTTTTTACCCATCTATACTTTTTCAGAACAATCACTTATATTCCAAAGAATTTTATTTATCTACCTACAGCTTCATAAAGACAAGGTTTGATCTTGCTGAGTTTAGTTTTATGTTTATTATTCTTCCTGTTTTACATATAGATAAATGCAGAAAGAACTGCTTTGAAATATTTGTAGCAATTACATTAAATCCCAGTTTTCCATGCATAATGTTATCTGTACTCTTGAGGATCATGATAAATACTTTTAATATACTTTAATGGGCTACTCTTACAAGGAATTTTGCATTGCCACAATAGAGGCAGCATTGCAGTAAATTAAATWACAGTGCACACAATTAAATAGAATAATGAAAAAAAAAATCAGTCTTGGAGCAACAACTCTTTGGAGTCCCCTGAAATTCAATTCCAGAAGAAACATAATAGAAGAATATGGTGAGTGGAATTTAGATAGCTAAGTTAGATATTATTTACTTTGTGATATCTCCATCAGGGATTAATGTTCTCTTATTCAGTTGCATTGATTAGTCTCTGGATCATTTTTCAGATTGTTACTGTTGTAGCATTCTTTTTTCATTTATCTACCCAACATCAATATAACTTTAGAGATATAACTTCATCACAGTACTATTGTTATGTAATACACAATAATTTGCGGCTTCTCAATAATAGCTTTAAGGAAATCTGTACAGATTTAATTTGAGTTTATAGCCATTTATTACAAGAAAAACCACCCCATCTTTCTTTCATCTTCTTTGAAAAGAAAATTCTCTGACAGAGAGGTGTTCTTTGACAAGCTTCTTTCCAAGTATGCTTGGCTGTGAGGTATGTTTCTGCTTTATCAAACATAGCTAAAGTAAGGCATATGTGCAGCTCTGACAGTTAWGTTTTGAATGTGCAGCAGAATCAGAAAGTATGATATTAGCATTGCAAGTGATATAATTTGCTTTTTCCTAATTTTTGTAGTTTCTGATTTTTTGATTGCAGGTGAACCTGAATTCAATCCAATTTGGAGCTGGCACTTGGAGTCYGCAGGAGTATAAAGTTTTCCTTTAGTTCCCACCGCTGTGTGGCTTTGGCTTTATTTCTCAGTTCTTACTTTCCCTACAGTAAAAGCTCTTGTCCCTCTAATTTAGAGGTGTCTGCAGGGAATTAATTTGTTGATAATTATAAATCTTACAAATGTGGCATGTTAATACCCTAAATTCAGAGCTTTCTGAGTTAAGATGAAGGAGTTGCTATCCCTACAGAATATATCCCATACCTAAGGACATCTGTGGATGTGCTCAAGGCTTTCAGGCTCTTTTGCCTATTTCTTTATTGATATGATATTGTATCTATATGTGAACTCAGATATTCCTTTGGTTTGAATCAGATCAAGTCCATTTCTAATGCAAAATAGAATGCTTTTGTTTTTTCAGAATTTGTGGAGGAGTCAAGAAGGGTAGCAGTTAGTGATTAAAATCAACACAAAGCATTGCCCTAATCCCTGCCTCCAGTATCTTATTCCTTCCACAGTCTCTGAGAAATTTCTTTGAAACCAAATCTTTGGTAGTAACTCTAGCACTTACTGGACCCTGATCTCATAAACTATGTTTAGAGGACATTGGAACACAGCTGGGATGTTTTTAGTTTATGAATGTGCAAATGCTTTGCTGAATTTTGGCCTTACAGGCAAATCTTCCTTTCCTGTGCTTACAAACCCTGCTGTGCAGTCAATGGCTGCGCTGTGTGTTTTGGTGCTCCAACAGATGAAAGTTTTAGGGGGTGTCTATAAACTCTAAAGAATTCACTTAAGAGTAATTTTTATGAAGTGAGGAGGAAAAATAAATAAAAAACTTCTCTGTTTTTCTGTCCAGCAGGAGGTCCTGCTTCATCTCCTCTTATGTTAAAAACGTCTTTTACCAAATGCTTATCTGGCATGAGAGAGAAAAAAAAAGTTTCTTTGTATTATGTTGTTAATTTTTCTCCAGGGGTCTGTTTACAGAATGAGGGGATATAGGGAATGTCCAGCAACTCTTACTTCCTTAATTAAAAATATAATTCGCCATCTATGTAACTTTCAACTCTAGTGTAACACTGGTTRTATTGAATCTCTAGCTGTTAACAGACTTGATCCAAAGGTATATATATAAGTCCAAAATTAATGTTTCACATTTCTTTAAATTGATGTAGCAAATGTGTACTCTTGAAYAGTTTGACAATAAATTATTAATTCTGTTTTACTATCTCAAGGCCAAATCCTGGGTGTTAACAGTTGAAAACAGAATTAATATTTTAGTTTGTTCTTTTGAAGATATAGCTGCAATTGCTAAAATATGCTCTACAGAAATGAATCTCTTGCAATCATCACCCAGTTAGATATAGGAAGCTTTTTCTTCAACTACTTTTAAGTAGAAGGCTCAATCATGATGCTGAAAAGTGTGTGGTAAAAAAATGATGTGATATTTGGTTTAGGGCAAATTTGGGAGAAAATCTCCAAAGGGGCCCCTCCGGAAAGCAAACCCACATGGCCCCTCCCCACAATGGGCTYGGAAAGGATTCCTCAGAGAGAAGTGGAAAGAGCCTGTTTATTTAACAGGCACARCACCCCCCAGCTCGCAAAATGAACAATACCAGGTACTGCTCTGAAAAAGATGACAAATTCAGAAAGTCTCTYCTGGGAGTGATGGCTCTGTTATCAATACCTAGGGTGTTGGGGATAACTGCTGCAGGCCACAGGGTGCAAACTCTTGGTGTTTCYCAGGTCCCAGTCCAGAGCAGGTTTGAGTTGTTCCAAGAAAAGGGAAAGGAAAAACAATCCAGGGAAAATCCGGACTGCGTAGCTAAACTAACTAACGAGCAGAAGCAAAAAGCAAGAGCGAAGCAGGAGCAAAGCAGGGGCAAGAGCAAAGCAAAAGGAGCACTATGTACTGCCCCATCTGTGTGCCACCRACTGCGGGGGTGAGAGCAGGCTGATAACTGATAACAAAACAAAACTTCACTCTTCAGAGCCAGGCACAGAACATAATATCCAGCATAAACAGAACACACGAATGGGGATACAAGCATCATAATGTCACCCTCGGACAATATTAAACCTTGAAATTTTTTTTCTTTTTGCCCCCTTCATGATTCAGACCCTGGATAATTTGAGATGAGGACCTAATTGCAGCTTTCCAGTAGCTGAAGGGAGGCTACAACAAAGATGAAGAGAAGCTATTCACTTACAAGAGCCTGTAGTGACAGGACAAGGGGTGATGGCTTCAAACGGAAAGAGGGCAGGTTTAGATTAGATATTAAGAAGAAATTCTTTACTGTGAGGGTAGAGAGACATGAACAGGTGCCTAGGGATGTTATGGATGCCCCATCCTTGGAAGAGTTCAAGGCCTATTTGGATGAGCGCCTGAMCAACCTGGTCTAGTGGAAGATGTCCATGCCCACAGCGGGGAATAGGAACTGGATGATATTTAAGGTCCCTTCCAAACCAAACCATTCTGTGAGTCCATGACTGTGATATGAATCCCTGTGTTTTACAATTTGAAACTGCTTTCTTTGATGTTGTCTGTTTACTGCCACCTGCTCTCGTTTCTTATTACATCAGCAGAGCAACATGCTGAATCTGCACATTGGCTTTCTCCTTTCATGATACAGACAGCTCTCACTGCTTCCTATTCTCCTCCTCCAGCGGGGTCAAAGAATGTAGTGTTGAGGTTACGGTCTGTGAGGAGTATTGTGATTCCTGTGGCTAGTGCTGGTAAGGATAGGAGTAGTAGGACTGCAGTTTGTGGGGGAAACATTACTATTGTATATTCTGAAAAAAAAATTAAAAAATATAGTAGCTGAACTTAGAAAATGTGGAGTTTTTTAATGAGATTCACATACAGTAACTGCTGTGGTTTTTTTCTCTAGGGTTTACCCTTTATTACTTTTCTGCTTAATGTACAAAATATACAATATGCATTGTGATCTACAGATGCATACCCAGAKAAAATAATTTTAATGCAAGTTCAGTGTTAAATGAAGATGGCACATTCATTTCATTGAAGTATATCAACTAGAATAGTTTATAAAAGGTTCCAAAAGCACTTAAGTATAGCGAAAAAGATGTTATTCAGTGTTAGGACTATATGGAATTTTGGCCTAATACATCTACAGAAATACATTTCATATGTATACTGGCAATCTGTTAATGAAGGGAATAATCTATAGTTAAAAATAGATTAAAGGATTTTACATGTGTAGCACAAAAATGCAGCAAAGAAGTCTGCTATGTAAATTTAAATTACTTTTTTTCACATGGGCTTCAATGAGAAAGGGCTTATGATAGATCATAGGCCATGTTATTTGTTGTATGGACTTTAGTTTCCAAACTGGGCTTCTCCATGTCCCAACTATAAATTTTGCTCTTAATATATAGCAATAAGGGCAATTTTTCACATTTTGTTTTATGCTATTTGTAGAATGTAGTTCAGCAGTGAAATCTAGGAGATGTCGTACTACAATGAATTATTAATTCATCTAGTGTCATTTCCTGGCTCTGGAAATAGTATTTAGTGGTTTATAAAATTGAGAGGAGAAAGAGGAGCAAATTATATTCTTGGATAATTGAAAAAGCTAGTGTGATTGAGGAGAGAATTTGTTTCTCTCACACATAAGTTATCACTGWATACCATGAAATACAGTATCAAATAACTCTTCATAATACATTGGCTAGCTCAGAAGCATATGTTATGTGTCTCCATTCAGCATGCCTAATTAAATTTTGCTAAGATATTTGTGCAAAGATTTTTTGTTGCATTGGATGAGGAAATGTCATTAGAGAGCAAAAAGCAAAAAAAGCACAACTCTTTTGTGTCTTTGGAATATATTTTATGTATGGGGTGAAAGTTTGGGAGGAGTATTGTAGGCAAGTATTAGAAGAGATTCCACATACCAGAAAGGAAATCCAAGTATCTTTTTAGATAAGAATTGCAAAAAAGCTATAACAAGTGGGTCCAATCTAATGAGTTTTCCTATCTTGAGTTTGATTTATTTCTTTCATTTTCTGTAAGTTAAAGAAAAGGGTTTATAGACTTGAAGGAAGCATCATTGCATTAAGGCTCAAATATTATGAGGCATGAAAAGCTGGGATTTCTTCCATACACCATGACATATTTATGATAGTTTGTTCCTTTATTTCTGTGATTTTTGATGTATGCTCTCATTCTAATTTATAGAAAAGTCATTCTTTATATGTTGAGTTGGCCACAGTTGAGTGTCATTAAGAAGATGCATGTGCTTCTGGAGTAATATGMGTGTATCTGAGTGACTGGAAATGTCAGCAATTATTCTGTTGCCTTTTGGCATCTCAGGGGATAAAACCAAAAATGCTGACACTACACATAAAATGATAATTCTATATTGTTTATTCTTTTACACTTTTTTTAGATGTCTTTGGTGACTGWGTTGCAGTAGTTGGAACTTTTAGCTGCTTGTAGTTTATTATGTATTTGGGTTTTGTTGGTCGTTTTTGTTGTTGGGGGTTTTTTTAAGTAGAATTTTATTTCTGTCTTGTTTATTACTTTATTCTCAGTTCAAAAGCATTGTGTTATTTAATCTGGACAATGTCTAACCCTTTAGATAGATTGTTCTTTTTGTACTTGCACAGTCCCTGGTGTGGGCCTGACATGGATATTCTGAATTCTGCAAACCRTATGCACATCTCTGAAGTCTCAGTAAACTCAGACAAAAAAGAAAGGGGAAACGTCCCCTTTTCCGTGCACTGCTGTGCACATCACAACAGGTGAACTGCTTGCTGCATTCTGCCATCCTTCAGGCAAGGCTGTTGCTYTGCTGGCTAGCCCAGGAGTGATCAGTGTTCGCATTTAGCTAGCTAAGGTCCGTGCCTGAAATCCGGCGGTGTGACCACATTTGCGTAAGAATGACCTCAAGCTGCTTCTTTAGGCCAATAGTGCTGATGCATCACTGTGGAGTAGAGTGAAATAGTTGGGTGAGAGCTTGGACATGAGCTGGCAATGTGCCCTTGCAGTCCAGGAAGCCAAGCACATCCTGGGCTGGATCAAAAGCAGCATGGCCAGCAGGGCAGTGGAGGGGATTCTGCCCCTGACTCCACTCTCATCAGACCCCACCTGGGGTACTGTGTCCAGCTCTGGGCTTCCCAGCATACAGAACACATGGACATGTTAGAGTGGCTGCAGACCAGGTCAGAGAGCTGGATCACCTCTCCTGCAGAGACAGGCTGAGAGAGCAGGGGTGCTCAGCCTGGAGAAGAGAAGGCTCTGAGGAGATCTGCTTGTSTTCTTCCTACATATAAAGGGAGCTTACAAATCAGACACAGAAATCCTTTTTAGCTGAGCCTGTACGAGGGACAGTGYACTTAAACTGGAAAAGGGTTGATTTAGGCTGGGGTTTAGTARGACATTTTTTATGATGAGGGTGGCGAGGCACTGGAACAGGTTGCCCAGASCAGTTCTAGGTCCAGGTTGCCCGCAGCAGGTCTCCGTCCCTGGAGGTTCAGTTGGAGGCCAGACTGACTGGGGCTTTGAGCAACCTGGTCTAATAGAAGATGTCCCTGCCCAATAACAGACCATTTGGAGGTAGAAGATATTGAGGGTCCCTTCCAACCCAAACCATTCTATTATTCTGTGATAAAAATACAGATTTAGTTTGGAAAGGCATAAAGATGTCTGGATGTGCAACACCCAGCCTGAATGTTTATGTCTGTCCTAATGAATAGTGAGAGCATAAAGCCTGAATTTGAATTTGAACCCATATTCAAATGAAGTCCTGATATGGTCAGGTAACTTCTTCAGTGATCTTGGAAGGGGTTCAGTAGAAGAAAATCTCAAATGTCATTTATTTGCATTCTCCTTTTGCTGCTGAAATAGATACCAATGTAGGAAATCTCTATTGTCTCAGATTTTATATCTGAAAAARATCAGTAGTATAGTTTTCAGTTTTGCACATGATTCTTACCTAATTAGATTRTTATTATTTTCAGATCTTCCCACTCTTTTTCCTATATCATAGTTTTTAATGTATTCATATGCATATCAAGATCACATTAATAGGTTTGAGTGGGATTAATTTTTGACAGGCTAGAGTGTCATCATTGCAGAGAACGTTTTGATTGAGCCTGAGAAAGACAAGGGTTTTGTAACAACAACAAAAAAGTTACTTTTTTCTTACCTTAATCAGATATTAAGATCAATGTTGCCAAGTTGAGTAAAAATTGTAGCTCCTAAGAAAAAATAACAGTTCCTAAGTACTAGATTACTGTTTGTAGTTTTCTAAGCTTTTAATAAAAAAAAATAGTCTGCTTGGCTCTCATTGATTATGATCATGTGCAGAAGAACAAAAWAAATCTCAAATTACAGTTATTACATAATTATATATCATTAATTTATTATATATTTTTAAACTTTTGACTGTCTTCTACAGTGAAAAATGTTATTTATCTCCATTTTTAATTGCCATTTTTAATTTATTTTTCTGTTTTTCTAAAATCCTTTGAATATGAATGTAATTTCAAAGATGATTCCAGAGTTCTTATTAGACATTTCATAAATGCATGTTTCTGGCAGACTGTTGGTTTAGGTGATCTGCCCTTAAATACTGAATACTGCATTTCCATTTAGTTTTGACGTGGATAGGAATGACTTGTCAAGTAGTTTTTCTAAAAATGACATCACTGAGTACTTTTGCACCATAATATAAAAAGAAATTTTAAATATAAAGTCATACTTTCTTAGAGAATATGTAGGTTGCAATATGGTATAAAATATTCTGCAGAATGGCATATAACATTCTTTTGAATTTTGATGTGAACTCTGAAACTAAAATGTTTTCAAAAATAGAAAATAATCATATTTTAATAACATCAGTTTTACATAATAAACTTCTGAAAAAAAAATTARGTAACATGCACAACATATTTAGCCATAGTAAAAAAAGTAATAATTTAATTAATATGGACATAGTGTTATTTCTCTCRTGGTACATCAGAAAAGAAAGACTTCTAGAAAAATCTAATAAAGCTAATAAGTGTATGTGGATTTAATCCAAGAAAAAGAATACTGTCTACTGGAGGTTGAATAATGTGTAATTTGGGAAAAAATAAACAACCTCCTACCTGCCAAGGTCATGCAAGCCTTGGAAATGTTTGGTGGTTTTTGTTTYTTTTTTAATCAAGATGCTGCTCTACTTTCACTTTTGCACTCCATCTTCTGCGCTGCTGATGACCAAACAAAGTTTCGGCCACCTTATCTAAATTCCTGCTGTGCCTAAGTACAGCTCCTGATTCAGAGGCATAAATGGGAAATGGCTATATGGCAACAAAGTGCATAAACCCTTGTTGGAATGGGTGGAAGTTTAATGAGCACCGTTACTAGGGTGCAATTATCTCTCCATGTGACAAAATACAGACATCTGTCTTAAGGCAAGCTGAATTATTCTCTGGTCAGTGTTGAGTGTTGATTTGCTTAAACATGAGTGTCTAGCGCCATTTAAAGTGCCTGAGGGTATCTCATGTGCTCTGTACTCTGAACTTTGACCTTCACATCCCACACACTTTCCTCCCACCTTTTATGTTTGTTAAACTTCTCATACCCRCTGGTGTGTCCTGGCATGTTCTGTGTTCTAAGCCTTGTACTGCTTGGATAATTGCCTGTCTTGTCTGTAATATGGTTTTTGGCATACAGCTAGGATTGTGGACCAAGTATTTTATCAAAATTGAGGGGGTTAATGTACTTCTGTGACTACTGCTAATTTTTTAAATTCTTTTTAATTTCTTCTGGCTAGGTTTTCTTTGTCTCCAGTTACCTTTACCTGGACATCCCTTTGTTTCATATAACGTTCAGAAATTTCTAAATCCTTCTTGTACCCCTGAAGAATACCCTGAGTGCCAGTTTCATCATGTCTGGATCTTTAAACAGAGTTGCTTTAATATCTGATTTTGCARTTTCTCCATGTTTTCAATCCCCAGTTTTGCTGCTAGACTGAACTTCTCRGTCTTCTAGACATTTTGCCAACGATTCAGCAGTATTCATTTCAGGCCACCAGCATTGCTGCTGTGTACGCAGCAGTTCTTACTTGCTGCATCCTTTCATGTTGTGATTGAAAGCCCTTTTCTCTTCTCTAATCCTTGGGCTTTGGCAGCCTGAGGCTCAGAAGAGCAGGCATGGTGCCAAGTTCTCGCAAGCTGTTGGTCTTGATTTCCAGAGAAAACCCTAGGAAAGGGTGCTGTGGATAACATGGCCAGTGTTAGGCAGCACAGCTCAGTGGTTTTTCACATGCACACACTGTTCACGTTCCCAAAACCTGCTGGGCATTGGCAGCAGCTGCTGTGTCTTTGCTCTGCCTCCTGTCTGTCGGCAGCCYCAGGGGAGCGTCTTCCACAGCACATGCAAGGAGACATGGCTCTGCATAGTTCACAGAGTTTGTAATTTCATTGAGGAAATTGCCTTTTAAASCATAGTATTCCACATGAGAATCCAGACTTTCCTCCAAGAATTTATTGCTTAAGAAAAGAGGGACAGAGTGGCACTTYCTCCTTGGTGAGGAAGGAAGAGTCAGTCTGACAGTGGCCTGCAGCCTCCTGACCAGTTGGCAGTGCCATAAAAATCCCACTGGGGGATTCTGGAAATCCTGGGAAGRTGAAGTGGTAGAAGATGGCTTAAAGTGGTGTCATTCAGTACATATGAGGCACCATCCCACAAAACCAATATATACAAATAAACATCAAAGCCCTGTCAGAAGTGTCTTCACACTTGGGCCTTTTCCATGAAGTAGGTCTTCCATATTTTGAGTTTCTGTTTCTTGATAGACAGAAGGCACTTACTGATTCCTGGCCAGACACTCATCTGAGAAATTTCTAAGCAATTAAAAAATACTTAATTCATTTATTTTTCCCTACATAGAGTAACTATAAAGCACTAACAATATCCTCAGTGCCTGTAGTCAGGAAAATATTCATGACACTTGCTTGGGAGCATGGCTGWTAAACCTTTCTTGTGAATTGAACATTGTTCTGCTTCCTTTGAGCAATTCTCCTCCTCAAGCATGCATCAGATGCTCTACTGTCTTTCGAGTCTGAGTGGTAGGAATAAAAACATTTTTTAAGTAAGTTGGGGTATTCATCTGAGTAATTGTTTTTACTGATTTTTACCATCCCCTTCGAGATGGAGGTGGTGAAAGAAATTTTTAATTTACACTGTATATACTGATTTGTATTTATGTCTGAGGAAAACTTGTGTGCCATGAAATCCARTATTTGTGTTGGAAATGGTCTTATGTGCCACATCTGTGCAACCATGGTGTAAGGTCATAAGAAAGACTAAGGCCTGTTTTCCTCACCCGCTTTTCTGGCAGTTTGAAATGTGTTGTAATAAAGGGATAACTTTGGAATATGTCCTATCAAACAACAGACATGCTTAGGTCAGAAGATCCTGGTTTTTGTTTTGCATCTGCTCAGTGATTTTCTTCTAATGAAAATCTGCAAAATCAACATCATCCCCTTCCATCCCACAAGTCATCCAACAGGTTCATTGACCTGCCCATTGCAATGCTGTGCCTATTCTGTTATTTCCCTTGCATTTTCTGTAATACTTCGCATTACATTCTCAAGTCAAATTTGAATTCATCAAGTAAAAAAAAAAAGGTCTGGGATATGAGAAATAGGGGTTCATGAACCTAGGAATGAGTACTATAAAAATGCTTGTGTAATTTTAGAAGTTTGCCTTTTAAAAYAACTAATTAGAACAAAAAACAGAGAAGAACTAATGACCAAAGACATGTTCACTTAATTTCCAGAAAGCTGATAGCACTCCACCAGTGTCAAGGGGAACTTTGGAGTTTTGATGTCTTCATGGGGACACTTCATTTTAGAACACCTGGGTACAAGGCAGGGTGCTGGGGAAAGATAGGCTGGATATTTATTTACAAAGTGTTGTGGTTTAATCCCAGCCRGGAGCTCAGCACCACSCAGCCACTCACACCCTGACTGGTGGGATGGGGAGACAGAATCAGAAGGGTAAAAATGAGAAAACCCCATGGTTTGAGATGAAGACAGTTTATGAGTAAAGCAACAAGCCACACATTCAAGCAAAATAAACTAACGAATTCATTTACCATTTCCTAGGTGCTCAGCCTTCCCCAGGAAAGCAGGGCTTCATCACATGTAAGGATTACCTTTGAAGAAAGCTGGAGTGGGACTTGGAGGGCATGTGGGGATAGGGCATGGAACAACAGGTTTAAACTGAAAAGAGAGTAGTTTTAGYTTGGATGTTAGGAAGAAATTCTTTACTGTGAGGGTGGTAAGACAATGGAATGGATTGCCTGGAGAGCTCATGGACTCCTCATCCCTGGAAGTGTTCAAGCCCAAGTTGGATGGGGCATCAAGCAACCTGGTCTGGTGGGAGGTGTCTCCCCTACAGCAGGGGGCTTGGAATTAGATGGTCTTTAAGGTCCCTTCTGAAGCACACCATTTTATAAGACCATCATAATTTCAAACATCCCTCCATTTTTTTTTTTTCTTCCCCCGGTTTTATATGCGGAGCGTGATGCCATATGGTGTGGAATGTCTCTTGCATCAGCTGGGATGAGCTGTCTGGGTTGGGTTGTGTCCCTCCCAGCTCCTGTGCACCTCCAGCCTCCTCCCTGRTGTGGTTGGGTGATAAGCAGAAAAGGCCTTGGCTCACTGCTCAGCAATAGCAAAAGCATCTCGGTATTGCCAACAGTGCAGCACGGTCCAGAGCGTTGCCAAAATACCTCACACTGTGAAGAAAATTAAGTCTATCCCAGCCCACACCAGTACTGGTGGAGCAGGCACAGTGTGAGTTAATAGGTCTTTTTTCATCCCTTTTCTAGAAGCTGCCTCAGTATTGGATCAAATTTTGCTAGAAAATATTAGAATCACACCCAGAAATACCCCTGGTAGTCAACCTTTGCTGATTTCTTATGCTCGTCCACTCAAGAAAGTCAAATAACATTCTGGTCAAGAAACACTAGGGAAATTGAGCTCAGTGGCTGATTCCATGTAMAAGGCATTGACATCAAAGAATCTGCTGCTAGGTATTTGGGAGAAAAAAGGAAATTATTACCACCTCATGGGACAAGTTGGTGAAGTGCAGACTTGGCTGGTGTAGGTCTGAATCTAGTCCAAATTGGATGTAATGCTGCAATGTCAAAATTGGACTATGTAAAAACACAGCAGAAAAAATCTCCATGTCACAGCTTGCTGGGTGGGCTTACAGACTCTGGGCCCTGTCATCTGAGACTGMAATTCATGGTGCTATTTTCCAGAGGATAAATGCTATTACGTTTTTGTTGAGAAGTTTCTCCTCCTTTTGAGAAGTGAATGGATCCATACTTGATAGATTTTGAAATTATTATCCCTCTTCTTCTTAAAGCTAAAACCCTATTATGCAAGTAAATTAAAGTTTAATTTACCCAAATAAATTGAATACTCACTGAAGATTATTTACGTAGCTCTAGTTCATACACATAAATTCGAGACCTTTCAAACCAGAATCTGTGTCATTACTGCCGTGTTAACAAACTCATCTATGCAATTTAATATAAGCAATAAGACCCTTTAAAAATATATATAAAATTACTTCAGACAAGAGTTGTAATATTTTTGTTTTTTCGGAATGATCCTAGAAAACTGAAAGGCGTTAAGCCCTTTGGTGTCTAAAGTAGGCTTTTTCTTTGTCCATCCTGCTCTTGGTAAAACCAGGAACATATTGGAAATTGCGGCATTCATTAATTCCTGCTTGTACAACTTGATATGTTGTTTCCTATTTCCTTGTACTTCTAGTGACCAGATAACTTCCAGGCAATTTAAGAAATCACTTAAGAAAGGTTAGCCATTTAAGCAGCAGTTCTTTATTCTTTAGATATTTAAATTGCTATGACCTTCTCAGCAGTTAACATATTGGACTTTCCTAAGTACTTAGAAGGTAATTGGGTTTTAGCTTTAAGAAAAAGAGGGAAAATAATTTCAAAACCTATCAAATATGGATCCATTCACTTCTCAGAAGGAGGAGAAACAAAAATGTAATGGCATTTATCCTCTGGAAAATAGCATCRTGAATTTTGGTCTCAGATGACAGGGCCCAGAGTCTGTAAGCCACCCAGCATGCTGTGACTTCACTAAGTTGTCCCATGAGGTGTTAATAATTCCTCTCACTGTCATCTTGGAGTTCCTTTGTCCAAAGAACTTACTTCGATAGTCCACCTATTCTCTGGAATTAAAAGTAAAAAGCAAAATGAGAGGAGAGATGAGGAGTTGCACTGGGGCTGCTTCCTTTCACACCAATTTCATAGGGGGGATTTTGAGATATCTGACAYTGTGTGACACAGAAGCTGGGCAAAGTCCCCACAGTAGCACTTCCATGGCCCCAAAATRTTTTTGTTGCATTCAGACAAGAAGAAGAATGGATGATGAAGGATAGAGGTGGTCTATAGACTGCCTTYTAAGTCCATGGATGATCACTGCTGTGGATAATGCTGTGCTCATACTGATACATTTTTTTCTAACTGTCTTCCAGTTTTTCTGGAAGGAAGAGGACTCTGTGGTTTAATTCAGAAGTAAAGCTAACACACAGGGTTGTTTGMCTGGGCAGTTGTCCATCCCCTGCCACTGCACAATGCTCCTTCTGCCTCCTCAGAGCRGGCAGTGTCTTTGCTGCCTGACCTGGAATTGGCAGGCTCTGTGGGCTATGCTGGTTCCTGTGYCCAGCCCTGAGCAATGCTCCAGTCGCTGTGGGCTCAGAAGGTAGAAGTCCAGGAAGAAGTAGTAATTGAATGCATGACTAATTGTTACAAAATCAATAACTGACATATTTWGGATTGCTCTATTTCTTTAATTTTCAGTGCAGAGATTTGGCTGCATTCAGCARTTCTACAAACTGGCTTTACTCTTCAAATAATCTGTCAATGATAACCTTTTCTCTTAATCACCTCTGGGAAAAAAGGGTYCCTTAGCCAGGCCATACCCAGTACTCCCTTGGTTCTGCACTGGTATGGGGAAATAAACATGTATTCATTACCCAATTCAAATATTTTAAAGGAAAGGCTTTTTWAAAGAAGCAAGCATGCATCATCTTAATGCACATAATGTGAAGACTAAATGAGGGCTTTTGGAAAGCACTCAGTACTCTAGCCCCTCTTCAATGCATCACTACATAGAAAATAACTCTGTCAYGAGAGATGTTACCCTGTCACTCTGTGTTTCTGTCACTTTCCTGGCCTGCTGTTGGCTACTCTTCTTGCTGGCTTTCCCCCACAGACAGTCCTCAGACCATCCCCAGCCAAATCTGAAAGCTCTCCTGAGGCAGAGGTGGAGGCAGTGTCATCTACAGCAGTGCTCCAATTCATGTTGCTTTGTTTAAAGATGAATGTGGAAGCTTTATGTGTTACACAGCATTTTCTTARGCAGTGTGTGCTTTTAAGAAGAACGTATCCTTTTCTTCTCCACATACAAGCAGAAAATTTTCCCATTAGCTTTCAACAAAAGACAGACTGTGCAACAGCAGTTTTCTTTCCCCTAAGGATGACAGGCTGTCATCTCTATTAATCTTCCACAYATTATTGTCACCTGCATGCTTTGTTCCAGTATGATGAATTTTTGCACCAAATATAGAAAACCAGTGATATTCAAGAGAAAGTAATCCCCTTGACAGACAGTTGTGAACACAAAGATGGAAGTGGACAGGGTTAAATTTGTGCCCTATGGTGAGCCCTATAGCCTGTTTTGTTTCTCTTCATTGTGGTTACTGAAGGATTTTTAAAACTCAGTAACAAAATTTCCAGGGAGGGTTTCCCTGTTTCTTTCTTAATGTTGGAGGTGATTTTATATACTTTATTAAGTCATCCTGTGAACTTCAAAGGGATATTTGTCCATTTAAAGTTGTAAACATTAATTAGAGTCCACATTACTGCCACCATTCTTCAGGCAGCACCCAATGTATTTAATCCAAATGGGATCTCTGAGCTGTCATGAGAACAAGAAAGATTGAATCATGGGTGTTCCCATTCACACTGCTATTTTTCTTTCATAGTTTTGTTGTAGGTTTGGGGTTTTTTGGGTTTTTTTACATTACTTTCAATTGAAAAGGACCTTGATTGTTTTTGTTACTCAGGTTATATTGTTGGTGTATACTGGAGGTTTGCAKTGATGCATAGCAATGAACTTCATTGTGGCACTCTGGGCCATCATACTGAGATCATATTATTTATTCAAGGCATTTTGTGAGATGCTGACTTAACACCATTYAAACAGTGTTTATGTGGGTTGTGTATTAAATTGTCCTTGCATTTGTACTAGTATTGCCTCTAACTGAAAACTATTAATTTTCAAAATTAAGAGGAAGTATTAAAGCTGCTTTTCCCACTAASTTGTTTACTATTACATGTAATTAATAGCAACGTTAAGTATTCTAGTTAAAAATGTTTTCCTGCTCCCAGCCTTCTACCCATTCTTATTAAAAATGGGGTTTGGTTAGGATGAATTTTGCTCAGGTTTTAGTTATAGTCCACTACTGACTTCTTTTTTATGGCTCAAATTGAGTTCAATACCTGTATTCCAAGGTACAGCATAGATATTTCTTAGAAGTGTCATTCTCTATAAAAATGTATTATTTTATTGGGTATTTTGCAATCTACTGGCTTAATAGCAAGTCACAGAATTATTGCCTCTGTGTTCCAAGTTGAAAGAAACCTTTGTTAAAAACAGTGAAATATAAATGGTCAGTTATACCTCCTGGCAGTGCTGTAAACTTGCAGTACTTGGCAGTACTGCAAATTTGGGATCCAAATTGTTTTTTTTCAAAGTTATACAGTTTTTAGTACRAGTTCCTGCCATTTTACAGAACCAGGCAGAGAGACCAGAAGAGTATTTGTAAAGAAGGAAACCTTAAAATGGCAAGTGAAGGGGAAATGTTTAGCTTGGATATTAATCAAGTGTTAATTTTTGGGKTTTTTTTTCTGAAATATAAAGACACAAAATTACCTCTCCATACCCCTTATTTTCCTGCCACACCATTTAGTGTTATCCGTTTGGGTTTGGAAAGCTGCTGAGAACCACTAAGGGAAAACAACGTTAGCAAATTCATCAGGTCATACATTCTCTGCCAGGACATGGAAAGSTGTCCTAGCCCTGGGCTGTGTGGCTCCTGTGGGAGGGCCCCTCTCTTGCCTAAGGRAGATTTTTAACCAGGGTGATGCTCAAATGAAGCAAACCTGGATTTATTATGGTTTCCTGTTTGTGGAGGGTAGCATTAAAGCCATTCTTTGCTGGGATGGATCCTAGGGAAGGAAACTGTCTCAGAAATACTCACTGGGACAGAGCTCCTTGGGGCTATTCTATTACTGAAGCAGCTTCCATGGTTGTGTGCTGGGTTCAGGTTGACAAAATCCATCACCCCACGCTGCATGACTGGGRCAGGACCATGAGAGGGGTTCCTTTCACAGCTGAGTTTAGAGTACACACGCTCTCAGGTCTTTGTCCTATGCTCAAGGTCTGGAAAAAGATAGGAGAACAAACAACCAGCCATACAACAACCCTACAGCCCAACAATTTTTAGCATATTCATTTCTGTAATAAATGAAKTGAAATGGAGTCAAGCAAACAAGAAAATAACACATTTTTTTCATGTAAAATTCATTAGAACAGACAAGAACATGGGAGAAATAACCACATCCGTATATAAATATAGTGGATTCTTTTTTTCATGTAGTACAGAATAATATTGTTAATGAAAGATATTTCACTATAAGCTTAGGAAAGGCGCTTTGTGTAAGCAGAGTTATTTTGACAGCTTAATCTGATTAAATAACCAAATTGAAGTAGGGGAAAGACTTTTCAGTTCAAATACAGAGTTTCAAAGTTCCTGCCATATTTTTTCTAATATCTTCATGAAAATCAAAATGAAGTTTAGAGGCACATGAGTCTTTTTGTTCCTGGCAATTTCAATTGCTGGCAGCCAGTGCCTGTTTTCTTGGCCTGTTGATTGAAAAAATGTTAAATAAAAGAAGTAGCAAAATTAGGTTGTTGGATTACTTTTTCTTAAAACTAATATAGCCTCAATTTTAAGACAGAATTTTTACCCTATAGGGAGTCTAGTTTTTTGAATCAGTCTGTACAAAGCTAAGCTAAGATGAAAGGCATATTGCAACGTGTATATTTATGTAATATGAATCAACAAAAGTAAAATTGTGCAAACTGTGTTCTACTTCTCATTGTTTTTATTTTCAGAGTATTTTATGTAAGTAAAAATACAATTAAAATATAAAACAGATAATGTGACTCATATCTTATATAACATTTGATATCCTAATAGAATACAGTTGAAAATCTGGTTATTTTTCATTATTTTGTTTCATGTTGCAAATAGAAAAGTGTATTTAACATGTGTCTAATCATAAATAGCACTCCTCCATTCTGCAAAAGAAGTAAACACTCTGCTTTTTGTTGGCTGACATACTGTAAATTGATAGTCCTGCCAGTTTTGTTGGTCTAAACAGTTATGAAGGACAATGAATTSCAGTATGTTTGCAGGTTACAGAAGTGGTCTTATAGTGGTTAARCTTATTTTTGTGTCACATATATATGGGACACTATATAAAATAGGAGTATTATTGTTCATCTTGATAATACAATACTTACTGTGATGCTCTAATTGAAAGAATCATTCTTTAATGCCAGAAAGCTGTCTGCTATGTCTAATGAGGAATATAGATAGTCACAATGGACATTTGGAAAATTCAGTAGCAAAATAATTGGTGTAAAATTGCAATTCAGCAGAGCACTAATGACCATGTGCATAATCTCTTGAAATGTCTATTATGCCCACTTTATGTTCAGCACTTGGGCTGTACRGATTTATTGAGAGTCAGAAGTGAGCATAGGCTGCACAGTTTGTGCCAGATGGTTTGCTTTAAATCACAGCCCACCTCTGGTCGCTGGCGGGCGAGCAGAGTGAAGCGCCGTGCGCCAGTGCCGGGTGGGATGTGCTGCTCAGGCACACACAGGCCGGGAGCTGAGCACCTCCTGTCCCTGGCACTGATGGCTGCTTCATTTTGGAGCAGAGAGGAGCTAGTTCTGCACAGGCAACAGCAGGCATCTCATTTGGATTCATGGCAAAGCTGGCCCAGGAAAGCTCACAGGCAGGAAGGATTCAGTTAGAGCAGGAGGAAAAGGTGACCAAGAAAATCCAGGCAGGCACTTGGTGGTCCAGTAGGGAACAGTACTTAAAAGTACTTAGACATAATTTGATTCTGATACAAACATTAAATTTAAAAATTATATGCTTCAATTGTAAGGTTTACTAGAGTTTCTTATTTTCCATTTTACCCCATTGGATGTGCCTTACTGTTACTGCTGCACTACCATCCATTTTGCTCTTTGCTTCAAACTGATGGGAAATTGCACAGTAAAAAGAAATTATATATACATAAATAAACATATGTATATATTTAATATTTTTCTAAAATAGAGGAAGAAATAAAATTACAAATATGTTGAAAAGTGCAAAACAAATCAGTGTGTTTGGCCTTTATTTTTCTCCCAACAAAAGCATTTCATATTTAAGCAGTTCACATGTCAGTAAAAATAGTCAACTACCTTACCAGCACTCTGGCAAGGCATTGCTTCTACAAAAAAGGGTACAGCAGCTATCTCATASATTACCTGAAGCTCCAAATACTGTCTGACTGACAGTCCTGGTAGGCAGCAGAGATTGTAAATGTTGAAAGAAGTCAATGAAGCTTCAGCATTTAATGCTGAAGTGCGAACCCAAAAGRGGGATGATGTTAGGACTGAGCATAACAACTCTGTGTCAGAAGATCACACTTCCCTGCTCTAGAGAGGGACTGGCTCCTGCTCTGTCTGTAATCATATTACATGGCCATTTTAATGACCTGATTAAACTCTTACAATGAGTTCTGCTCCCATTACTGGGATCTGAAGGCTCTCTCCAGGCAAAAATAATCTCTGGTAGTTAGAAATTTAGTCCTTCAGTTTAATTTTCTTCCTCTTCATTTTTTCTTTGTTTTCTTTTCTTTTTTTTTTTTTTTTTTTTTTTTTTTTTTTTTTTTTTTTTTATGGAGAACGCATGTCTCTTCTAAATCTACTAGGCAGAAAGTGCAAGCTATTTTAAATGCCTCACCGGAAAGATACTCYCAGTACTTCTAAGCATCCTAGTACTTTGTACCTGTTCCAGATTAAACCCTAAGCTCATTGATGCTGCATTGGCTGCAGTAGCTGTTATTAGTGAAAGATTTTTGATCAAAATTTCTCATTCTGCAACAAGCAAAATGCATTATAACTACTGCAATGAAAACCACACTTCATTTATTACTTGGCTTAGAAACATAAAGGCAAATTATACCAACATTTACAAATACAACGTTTTGCAAGGATATAAGTAAATGACTTAATGCTTCTGCCAGAAAAATTACAGAAGAGAATCTGAATAAAAATGTTTATTTTTCAATGCAGTATAGTTTACATAGAGCACAGCAGTAGATAGTTAGAAATTTAGAATTAAATATGAAATATTATATTTAATAATGCATAATGTTGGTGGGAATTTCAGTATTTATAAGCTATAAATTTATTAATGCAATATATCTTGTAAAGTATTGTGTATCTTTTTTGCTTTTATATTTTCTGAGGCCACGTGCAGTTTTACTGTTGTGCTAATTTTGTAGATATGCTTTCAGAGATGCAATGTCTGTGAAAAGAGGGATTTGATGGAGAAAAAAAGTGCACTCATCTTATCTTTATAAGCCTAGCAAAGCATTGCATAAGTCCTTTTAGTCCTGAAATAGTGTATGCAGATGCTTTCAGGGACTGGCCAGGAAAAATGAATACATTAAGCACTGTGATCCTGAGCCCTGGGGCTGCTGTGTTGGTGAATAATGCAGAGGATACAGCCCATTTTGCATCTGGCCTTTGTGATTTCTCTCTGTTGCCTCTTTATTTAGATCTTTTTCATTTGCAAGTCTTCTTTTTTTCTTCTTTTTTTTTTTCCTTGGGTTATTATTTTTTTCATTTAATTAAACCTTAGCACAAGTGGCATTTTCAAAATGAAAGCATTTCAAGCTGTGGTAGAAGCTGAAATGCAACTGTTTTATTATTCACAATCTTAAATGTTTTTACTAATTCATATTCTCTTCACAGCCACAGAGTAGCCATTGTAAATTGCCTGGATGGTTCTAATGGAGCCACTTTCACTCCTTAATCTCACTCACTCCTAAATTGGCAGTGACAGTGTAAGTCCATTTTCAGGGCATGTGCTTTTAAGGAACATACCACGGTTGGTTTGTTAAAAAGCAGTTATCCAGTCACAGCAGGGGGTTTGAGTGCCTTTAATTCAGGAATTATGTAATTGCATGAGAAGGCAGGACAGGCCTCCAAAGGAAAATGAAGATGACCAGTGTTCTGTATTTTACTGTTCTCAGTGTAGGAATGATTGTGTTACTGTACCTAAAGCCAAGCAGAAGGTGACAGTGGGCACATTCAAGTGTCTGAATTTATGGGAGAGGTGGGGTTTCACAGCTGATACTTATATCTAGTTGAGATTTAGAAGTTGCACTATCTTTGCACTATCAATACACCCCTAAATGAAAAGAGTAGTTGCCTTTGGGAAATTTGGATGTGACTTGACTTTGACAGGCAGCTTTGAAGCTGTGCTTTGTAGAAGAGTCATGTACCCATGAACTGGAAGATGGACACGCTTGAGGAGCTTTGCAAAGTAGGGAGGAAAAGGACTTTTTCCACTTCTTTTGAGTCATTCTGAAAGAAGGGATGTTCTAATTGTACCATGAGAGAGACAAAATATGAGACAGCAAGACTAATTGTGGCTGTGGGGTTTATTTTTTCTTCTTTTTTTTCTGAAAGCAGGATGCCAGCTCTGCTCAGTTAGTGGAAATGAGCTGTGAATAGAAGATACCAGCTCTGTGCTGAGCCTGAGATAATGGACCCACCTTCCAGCAGACAGAATTAGTGATTCTGCTGTGCYTGTTGCAGCTCTGCAGCACCTGGCTTTCGTCTGTATGTGAGTTCATCCCAGACTGAGGGCAGAGCACATCATCTAAACATGTTTTCCTCAGCCAAGTTAAAAGGTGACTTCTGGGAGGATTGGTTGTGCCTTCTGGTCACTCTGAAGAGAAGTTTCTGTCTATTCCTAGTTATTTCAGGTGCCTTCCGAAACCAGCTGGTGCAACCCACTTTGCTCTTTGAGACCTTTGGCATTCAGCATAGCTCATTGTRTCCTTCCTTGCCTTTCATTTTCAGATAATGACAAGACTAATGACACATGAGCTTAAAACGTGATTTTTCAGATGAAAAGCACAAAGGCAAATGTACGGGTCTTTATATAAMAGTATGTCAAACATACTTAGAGATTTATGAAGATCTATGGTATCATATTCTGTGGAATGTGCTAGACTACAAAGGGCAGGAAACCATATTCAAATAGAAAATGATTCTTAAAGTCTTTTAGACTTCCTAAAGTCATAATTCTGAAGTCAGGATGTAACTATTTTTCAATATTCTATTGCKGTTTCTTAAATTTGTCTTTTAATATCCAGCCTTRCRTCAACAAGGAGAACTCTCCTAGTACTTCCAGAACTTCTTACTYGTTCTCTGTGGTTKGGTGATGCCCTTTCTGCGTCTTATAGAGGAAGAAATAAGGAGCATTTCTCCACTTTGTTCACAGAAAATGTRTGCTGCATGCCTTTTACCTGAACATAGCAGGAAATAACAAACAGGCAGTTTTCTTGTTCAGAAAGGAAAGCTTTTGTTTAAAAATCCTGACTCCAAACAGGATCTTGTTCTTGGCTTCCTCCTGTGAAGACTTTGACATGGACTCCTATGTTGCTTGCCTCTGTTTTTCTTTTTTGGGAGGCAAAAAGACCTCTAGGTGTAGCCAAATGGGTACTAGGTCCTACATTACCTTCCAGCTTGCAGGTGAAAACAGTACACTGGATTGTTTCATTTTCCGTTCAGGAGTCTTCTATGCCTGCTGGTTTTAACCTCTTGCTAGGCAATGTGGTAGTGATGTGCTTTTTCATGTAGCCCAAATGGGTGATGTCCAGCATGACCACCAGATCTGACAGCCRCTGTGAAAGAGAGGCACTGGCAGATGTAACCTGGCTCCAGGACAGACTCTGTTTTGTTGAACAACTCTTGTAGCTGTTCCACCAGATTCAGTCTGCAGTACTGCTGGTGGCACATGGATGTCAGTCACTCCCAAGGCTGCCCCAGAGGCTGTGCCAGGCTGTTCCTGTGCACACCAACCAGCCTGCAAAAAACCAGACAACAGTCAGCAAAACAGCACTGCACAACCTTCTGGCTGTGCCTGATCAATGTCTCATGGTTTTCAATTTGTCAGAAAGCAAAGCTTATCAGGCAGCAGTGAAGTAGCTGCAGCTATCTCCACAAAACCCAGAAAAAGATGTGAGAAAATCTGGTGCTGTGCTCTAAAGCTACCATTATCCATTATACAGAGCACAGTCACATCCCTTTCCTAATCCACTAGCTGCAGAAAATCAGCAATGAAGATCTTAAAGGCCTTCAGWTTGCCTATACAAACCTAAATAAACAAGGTACCAAAAAAGAGAAACCTATTATTTTCTACCTTCATTGCTGCATTTTATCTACCCTTTCCTTCTAGACCTCAAATTCTTTTTCCCCTGAAAATGAAAGCTAAAATTTTGTGATCAGAGAGCAGAAGGATTCTGTTTCCAAGCCGCCTGTTTCTTTATGAACACACTTGGGAAACACATAAAAAGATTCCCCCAAGATTATGTTTGCAGATACCCCATCTGGATAGAAGGAAGTGAATGGAAATAAGAGAAATAAAATACAAAGCAGTCTACTGAAAACAGGCAAGAAAAAAATCCCCATCTATTTAGATGAGTRCTGTAATGGGCTATACTGGAGACACTAAAAGAAACTGATGTGCTTAAACCGTTTGTCAATCATGTTGATCAAAAGTATTGCAGACTTCGAGAATGCAGATTTTCAAATGTGAAACCAGAATGGTTTGATTTTTCAGTGCAGAAGACCAAGTCTGAATTAAAACATCTGCATGCTGTGCCTAGATTCAGAAAGTGATAGAAACAGTGGGTGGCTCAAAAGATACAGCATGGGTTGATTACAAAACTAGTCAGCAGTCACAGGCCTCATGTGTGGGTATATGTGATGATTTATTTCATCTTGGACTTTGTTTGCACTGACTCTTTGTGCTCTGGCCTGAAAGTAAACAGTTCTCAAATCCGTACTTTCAGGGTTTTTAACAGTGTGTTTCTTATTAGTGCATTTCAAAGGGGGTGTTATAAAGCAAAGGAGAATCCTTCAGAGGTAAGATKAATGCATGGCACTTTGTAGCAATGCATCCACCTAAGTCCTGTGTTCACAAATTAAAATAAAACTCAAAAGTTAGAGCAACCCATCACATCAACACATACTCCAAAGGCTTCCTTTGGCTCTTAAGCAATCTCAGGGAGATAGACCTGTTGATCTAGTGTTAGACTGGCTGGGTCTGGCAGGCAGCCTGTCCTCCTCTCCCTTTCACCCTGCTGGGACTGTTTCTAACACAGCATCATGTTCTTTCTTGCTTTTTTTCTCTCCTAGAAACATGTTATGCCATAGCATGCAAAATATTTTGTAATAATAGCAGAAATATTTGCTGGCTTTGCATTAAATTCAGAAAATAGATATCATCACAGCTTCTTAGCCTCTTAAATATTTCTTTACTGTTATTATCAATATGGCTTCAATAAGATAAGGAGGAAGCACACTGGACCTCCTTAAATTGCAAATATTTCAATTGCATCTGCTGATCTAAGGAAAAGAATGCTAAACTTCACAGGTCAAGCCACTGCATTTCTGCATTCCTATCAATACTTACATAATTTGAAAAAAMCAGCTTTTTCTGCTTTCTGTGCAAAGGAAATTTGGCCAACCTCAGTTTGTTAACTTCTCCTTTCTACTCGTTGTCCAGAGACTCTACCATTCTGTGTGATASAGGATGCTAGCAACACTTGGTCAAATATATTCTCACTGTTGGAATGAAAGAACAGCAATTCCTAAGCACAGAACTAAGCACAAAAACAACAGGTTTTGGACTTTAATTCTGCCAGCAGTTTGAAGTGGTTTTAGATAGTCCAGGGTCRTTGCTGCATTATATGCAGATTACATTTATTTGCCATAATATTCTCCTGAAAGTGTCATTTAATATCTCTTCCTGCAAAGCAGGATGCTTCAGTTGCTTTTCTGCATTTCCACAAGCACAGAAGAATCAGATCTCCTGTCTCTGTGGCATACTTGATGGTTTGTCTCATTTGTCACCCCCCCTTATGTCTGAGGAGACAGTGGCAGAAAGACTGAAMACCCACGTGTGAGCAGATTAGAGGGTTTGTGGGGAGTGGACTTTTGGGGACCCTGTGCCCCAGGGAGAGATGCTCAGTTGCCCTCATGCCTCTCTCACCGGGTCCTGGCAGCAGGGCCAGGTGATGACCCCAGCAGATGCAGGCACTGGTGAATGCAGTTTGCCAAAACAGCAGCACCAGCAAGGAGTGGTTGACAAGAGGATTTCTTTCCCACTGAACATTTCTAGCATAAAAACACCCTTTGACAGAATGGTATTCAGAGAGAGACTGGGGAGGGAAAAAAACAACCAAAAAACAGACAAGCATCCTTCCTTCCTTGTTAGCCATTTTATATGTAAGTCCCTGGTGAGGGAGGTCTCTCTGTGAGTATGAAGGAGGGAAGGAAGCACACGTGCAGCCTGGTGCTGGAGGAGACTTTCCAGCCCCTGGGACAGGGCACAAGTCCTCAGAGCAGAGGACTGGAGGCAAGTGAGCCAATGGTAGTAATCCCCATCATGGCCAGAGGTCGAGGAGCACGGCTAATGGAAATTTGTCATGCTCTGCTYACCAGAGAGGCATCTCAAGTGCTTTCTCCAGGCTCCTCCATGCATCTTAGGGGATTGCAGTAATAAATCATGATGGYCACAGTGCCATTGCTCAGACTGCAGAGGAGCAGAACCTGTCCTTTTGTGACAGGTTTACTGATTGTGAAAGATACAATTGGTAAATGACAGCTGTTAATTAATCAGCTGCTGTGGCRCAGCATTTCTCTGGAGCCTGAGCACCATGTGCCTTTTCTGCTGGGGAACTCCATCACTGTCAAACCCCTCAGTAACTTACATAATAAAATGAAAATAGAACAAATGGGGTTTCTCATAATTAGGTAGGTATATCATCTCTCTTAACTCATACCAGAATCTGTTGGCCAGCATTGCTTTTGCAACCACTGTTTCTGAGTGRAATAAGAATTACACTGTGATGCAAAAAAATTAGGTATGAAGCTGGTAATAGGTAACATCTCTGCACTTGCCTGATTGCTTGGGTTTCCACCTCTTTCTTTGCCCTTCATGCCACCAGCAGTGCAACATGTARGTCAATTGTAAAATACTGCAATTTTCATTCAGCATGCCCAGTGGAAACAGGTAATGCTTAAATATGTGTTCGGAAGAGCAAATTGAATGTTTCAGATTCATGATGGATGAATTATCTTTTCCTGAGCAGTTAAAATGATGTCTGTAATCCTTCACTCAGTTTCCAAAGGACTGCCARCAGTCTTTAAACTTGTCTAGCGTGGTTCTATTAGTCTTCATTTTTTTTTCCTTCATCCTGATAATTTTTATAAAAGAATCCCAGCAATGCTACATGCTTCCCCCCCCCCCCCATTTTCATAGTTACCAATTCTATTTTGATTTCTTCTTTTTTAATATGATTTGGACAGATCCAAAAACTGATTAATTCACCTAAACTCCCAAGTTATCTTGAACAGCGGCCTCAGCTTCAGGTGAATCATCCTGTTTGTTTTCATTGAGAGCTCCATGTGATTAGTTTAGGCTTAAAAATCTAACTTCTGGATGCCTAAGTCGAGGTAAATGAACCCCGCTCACGGGACACAAATAATCCTTCATTTGTCCTATAACTGTCTTTTCAGACTGGGACCTTTGTCTCAGATCCAGCACGTCAGCAAGGACCTGGGGTTAAACACAGCCTTGGGAAGAAGATGATGATGTCTTTGAAGAAACTGAGTAATTTGGTCTTTGCACACTTTGACTCAAAACCCCTAACATTCAGATGGAAAACGTAGCCCAATGAGCTAAGTCTGTTAGGAGCTGAAGCTTTGTTGAGTTTTTGTGGTGCACATATTCCTTATTTAAGAAATACTTTTTATTTTCCCCTTTTTTCCAATTTCAGAAGAAGGGATGAAAGAACAAGAAATGTATTTTTTTCAGCATTTAACATCAGTCATAGCATTTGAGGGTGTTCATACAATGATAAAAATWTCTTCATCTTTTCTCTTGAATCTGTGGAGAAAGTCTGCCATTAACAGGGTTATTGTTCAATTTTATTTTATGTTCATTTATACTGGTATTGAAAATGAGCAACAAGGGAGACCACAGGTGCTAAAGCACTAAAGAACTGGAAAAAAAATAAAATGCTTCATTTTCAACCAGAGGCAGGTTACAATGTTTCCTGGGAAAAAGCTTTTAATAGAAAGAAATTTTGTTGTAAACTGATGGTGACATTAGGCAGAATTGACTATAATTGATTAATTTAATCTGCGTATTTTTTTATAATCTGAGATATGGCTACCATGCAATGAAAATTTTGCAACACTCAAAGCCTGTGCACAAGGTTATTTCTTCATGCATAAATCTGAGCACATAAAGGGGGTTGGAGTAGTGCTTTAAATTGCCAGGGATGATCTGGATGATAAAACTTAAGTGCAAAATGAATATTAATTTTTAGTGCAGTAAAATTAGCTGACTCTGAAGACTGCAGGTACTTAACCTTTTCTGGAGTGCAATTATCTGTTTTAAACTGAATTATAAAATTATTTTACTCTTTCAGTTTTATGTATGTTTGGGGTTTTGGTGATAGTCCATTCTGGTTTGGATGCCATGCAAGTGCTCGTGGGAGATGGGGAGTTCTGGGTAGAGGATCTGGAGCAGTATGCTTTGAGCTTTTAGAGGGAATGCCCTGGCTGCCCTTAGTCACTGACATCTTGACATGGCCAGTTTAGTACCAGTGACATCTCCAGCCTGGGGTGAGCTCCTCTGAAGTGAGCGTATACCTGRTGTTTTCTTTGGGGCACTAGTAAGAGCAGTGTGAAATTCTGAACACTGGACTTGATGGAAGAAAGCCCTTTCCATCCTTCAGGCTACTTTCTTTGTGATTCTAGGATTTGCATTTACTTTGCAAAGGAGTCAGTCTGCCTTCCACTGAGGATGTATCTGTTCTGAGGTAAACACTGTATTCTAAAAATTTGCAGTGAGGAAAGGCAAAGTTTCCACTGAGTCAAAGACTCCCCAGCCAAAAGCTACCATCATCACCCCAAGTTATCTCAAGATAAACAAACTTGACAGAACTTACTTTGACTTCCTTTACTTTTCCTTTAMAAGTAATAGCTTTTTAAAGTCTCTCTCATGATGGAAAATTCAGTTCAGGCCCAGACTGCACTGCCGAGGAGCTGCTGTTACCTGAATTGTACATGGTCTGAGTGCTCTCTGCACATTCCATGAAAATGAGTCTTCAGTAAATTTCAATTAGAATTGCTATAATCACTAGTCATTAAAAAAATCATGTATTTTACTCAGGTTCATTTATGGCTTATAATGGACTAATATCCTTACAGGTTTTTGTTATGAGAAGATTAGAAAATGTGCTCTTCGTCTTTGCAGAGCAAATCCCCATCATATCTGAGCTGACCGAGCATCTATTTGCAAGCTGTTTTATCTGCAGTCAGTAAACATGTCAGACATGAAATCATGATAGCTCCCCMGTACAGGAAGGACATGGACCTSTTGGATCAAGTCCAGAGGAGGGCTGCTGAGTTGCTTAGAGGAATGAAGTACTTCTCCTATGAAGAAGAGCTGAGAGAGTTGGGATTGTTCAGCCTGGAAAAGCAGTTTAGGGTTGATGTAATTGTGACCTTGCAGTACCTGAAGGGAGCCTACAAGAAAGATGGAGAGGGACTTTTTACAAGAGCATGTAGTGACAGGATAAGGAAGAATGGATTAWAATTGAGAGTAWGTTTAGATTAGATATTGGGGAAAAAATTATTTACTGCAAGGGTGGTRTGGCACGAACAGGTTGCCCCAAGAAATTGTGGATGCCCCATCCCTGAAAGTTTTCAAAGCCAATTTGGATGGAGCTCTGAGCAACCTGGTCTAATGGAAGGTATCCCTACCCATGGCAGGGTGGTTGGAACCAGATAATCTTTAAGGTCACTTCCAACCCAAACCATTCTRTGATYCATTCTGTGATTTTATGATATATGTAATATTGTTTAACATATTCATCTGTCARCTATTTATGACATCTTTGTGAGAAATCATCCAAGAACTTGCAATCTYATTAATACTTATTTGTCTAAATGAATATAGTGTGAATAACTAGATTTTCTAGATAGTAGAGGAACAAGTAATTTTGCCATTGAAAAGTATGTTTGGGTTCTTTATCATTATGCAAAACCTAATTCTACAGGAAAAAAAATGTAAAACTTTCAAAATCATGTGTGACTGTCACATGGGAGAGGGTGTATGTAATTTGCAAAATATTAAAATTCTAGCTCAGGAAAAGGATATGTTTGTGAAGAAGAGAGGCAGACTGGTTGATTTTTTGGTTGTTTGATTTAATTTGAAATACTTTTTCAGAAGATAATGTAATTTTTAAATCAGCTCAGGTATCCAAACATTTTCATCTGTGTAAATGCCATTAGAGATACAGTGTTTGCCAATTATTTATGAACTTCTTTTCCCTCTCCCACTCCCCAGAGTTCAGTTTGTCTCTGCCATTATGGCTTCCCTCCACTGATGTGGTTTGCACATCACTGCATGAGAATCAAGGGGATACAAGGAAATAGTGGTCTCTTCTAAATTTGTGGTAGGATACTCAAATCCATTTACTGCTTTTGTTTGCAATGTTGTGGTTAATCAAGGGACAGCCTTAAGGAAATCATTATTGACAATCAGCCAGGAAAATGAACTTTATAATGCAGTTTATCAGACAGGTCTTTAAACTGCTGGAAGCCAAACCATCCCCATTACCSTGCCTGGGCCAATATGGCAATCAGGGAGAAGTCACTTCCTTTACATCCACTGTTTAGGGAAGTATATTTCTTGTATCACAGGTTTCACTTCGTTTCAGGGTATAAAACATTAGCAGGGAAGCCTGCACAATTGTGGAGACTTGTTAGGAAAAGCAATGAGGAGTTAAATGGGATCATCACTTTGAGCTTTTACAGTTTGAGCTTTTACACCTTGCACTTGTGGGGGCTTCCAGGTTGGGTTTGAAAGGGTTCCTCAGAGACACAACAACATCATCCTTCAGAAAGTCCCTATGCATGGAAGGAGAGAAGGAGGCTGCCACTGCAGGAGGTGAGGAGGTGAATGCAGCTGGCAGTTCTCCACACATCTTGCAGCAAGCATGATTCCTGAATTTGCAGCTGAAAGTGGCTGTAAGTCGCTCTCCTCTGCACTCTTTCAGCTCTGATTATAATAAGCAATCAGAGTGGCTGAAGTGTTGCCTTGCTTTCTAGATGAAGCACCTGTAGTACTGTTTTGAGCTCATTTGAATGCTAATTAGTAATAGGATCTTTAACATCAGAAATGGGTTCCATATTTGACACATAACTGCCTTAAGCGTACACATCTATGTAATAGGTGATAAAAGATTCATCAGCAAGCAAYTGCAACTGTCATGGAACAAAAACATAATACATCTAGGTGTGGGGGATTTTTCTCTAGGTATGCAGCACATCATGCCCCGTGTTCATGGGTTCACATTTCCAAATAAGACAGAAAAACGTAAGAATGCACTGTCTGCAATTCCTGAATGTTGCAGATTGAAAAGTTTGGGTAAGAACACAAGAACTAGTGAAAATCGAAAGGCTTTCCAAGAAATAATTGTGTAAGGACATCCTGAACTGCAGGAACATCAAGATTGCCAAGACTTTGGTATTTAGTTTCTCATATGAAAATATTTCCATATTCATAATAATTCTTTTAATCTTGATCTGTTTTGTTTCTAAACTTTATTGAATTGGAGCACCAAAATGGTCTACTAGAGGCTTTGCAGTTTCATTTATCTTCCTTTCTTCAAATTTTCTAATAGGAAATACTCTAGTAATTGATATGATACACTGAACAAATTCTTTCTKTAGACCTGAGTGTAATGCCTTCAAGATCTTTCTCCTGAAATAACATTATCTAGAGTCTGTGCACACAGAAAGAGGTGGTCTTTATCACTGGAGAATTTTTATTACTGTTCAACTCATTTTCTGGATCACTTATGAATAGTTTAACAGAACACGTTCCCAAATGGTTCTTGTGGGATTCATCTAGCAACTTCTCTAAAATGAACACCTATTTCCTGACTTCCATAATGTGTAACTTGATGAGCTCTCCAACTGCTACCTCATTAAGGAAAAGGGCAGCAGCTCCTCTTTTGTATTCAATAGGAGTGTATTGGGAACATCTGTCTTACTTAGTCCCTTGTTACTTTTGGAATCCCAGAGAAGCATAAGCCTGAAAGAATTATCAGATCTCCTTCACTCTCATGTGGTGCTGCTGCCCAGACACTTCAGTCTGAGGACTCTTACTGTGAATAATTCTSGCATCTGTGGATTTCAGGGATAGGAAGCAACTGAACAGGAAATTAGATGGCCACAAGTTGGTGTTTAGGATCAAAATCATGYCTGAGTCCTGGATTTGAGTTCTTTTGCAGCTACAAGCTAAGTGAGTAAGTTACACAGATTGGGAAAGGCTTGGAGGTCTCTTTATGTCGACACCTGCAATAGCGATTAACTTTGAAGAAATACGTACATGCATCCGTGGATATCTGTTCTCTAGGCCTCTATTGGGAGAGCATCCTTCATCAAGTGAGTGGTTAACCAAGTATTTACTTTCAAGTGTGTACCTGGAGCCTTCATCATGAAGTTAGGCTTAAATATAAATAAATTAATTGCCCAAGACAAGCTGCAGCTTCTTTACAGTCAAAGTTAAGTGTACACATTAGACCTCTTCTGATGGATTGTTTCACATAAGAGTCTTTTGTTCTTCTTACACATGAAATAGCTTAGACATGGMTTTTTGCCTCCAGAATTTTCTCCATGGTAGAAATATTTTTTCTACTATTTCTTCAAGTGACCAAACCCAAAGTTTTATGGTACTTGACTACAACTGGAATTTACTTTTATTTCAGTTCAATAGTTTGTAGCAAAATAATTCATTCAGAGCCTGGAGAATTGCAAAATGTTTCTTTTCATACAAGTCCCCATTCTTAAAAACAGAATATCCCTTGCAAATCCTGTGATACAAGTGGTATTTATTCTTTGGAGAAAAAAAAAATTGTTCTTRTAGGACAAATACAATCATAATAAAACTTAATGACAGAGAAAGAACAAAAAGGTGATACAGATATTTAATTTAAATTTTCCTGTTTGTATATTTTAAGTAACCAATACAGGTTTTTATTAAGCACAGTTTTTGTGAACACTATAYACATAACAGATTTAAAGATTATTGTTTCTTGATTAATAAGAATTTTGGATAAATAAATTATTGTCAGTTTATGGAATTCTTAGCATAAATACAGTTAACCTTCTTTTCATGATGACTGATAATTTATCATCAGCTAGTTTATTGAATTACCTAAAACGTTTGTAGAGTTTTCTAGTCTATAACATTTGTATCACTTTAAGGTGACTCTTCATGCTCTCTCTCTCTCTAAAAAAGAAAAAAGGCATTAAAATTTATAAAACTGTTAGCTCCAAACATAATGAAATAGAGCTAGATTGATGTAAGAAAACCAGTAAAATTATTTCTGGAAAGTAAAAATGACACCAGAGGAAAAGAAGGTATATTTTCCTTCAACCAGTGTAAATGAAGTTATATCTGCTTTCCTCAAATGATGTTTCTCTTCTGCCAAAGGCTTGATGCTTTATTTTTGACACAGTAGGCTCTTAAAGCTCTTACAATGTCATCAGCCTTTATTATATCTCTCTACTCTTCATTTTTTCAAATCACTAAATAGCTGTATTTATCCTTTTGAATGTGGTGATTTGGCATTGGCTGTCAGCAGCCTGGGTGTAGTTAAGCAAAACCCTAAATCATAGTGAGGAGCCCTTCCTAAAGGGATGGTGAAGTTTGGGAATACAGTCAGTGCTCATTAGTTTTGATCCTTTTGTGCAGAGACTCATCCTCAGCAGTAGCTGTATAGCCATCACAGTTTACACTGTGGCAGAGCCCAAGCAATTGTTTATACTCTGAGATGGGCATGTGTGTAATCTGGCATTGGTGGAACTAAAAAAGCAGAAGGCCTCATCCAGCTATATATTTAGGTTTAAAATCACACATGTGTAGCTGAAAAAAAAAAATCTCTCTATCCCAAGAGTGCTTTTAGAACTGGTCATCAGAGGCAATTAGTTCCTTATGTTGTCTTTTCACTGACACTGGAATTCCTGAGTCCCAGTAAATGTGGTGCTGCCATCACCTGTTGCAGGTTGCAGGCTTTGTGCTAAAACCACAGCACAGGGCTGGGMCCTGCCAGCCTTTCTCTGGACTGCTCAGGGTCTGTCCCCAGCTCCCTTTGAGCTTGCTGACTTCTAGCAGCCTTTGTCTAATGGCTGAGTGATTTTTACCTTCGCTGCTTTTCTTTTTGCCTAGGTCTGTACTGTATCTGTAATTAATGGTAGCAATAATAAATCATTATTCTGTGTGGAGGGTGCTGCTGTGGCCCTAGAATAAAAGTGCTGCACAGGGGAATACAGGGTTGGGATGGAAGTGGATGCATTGAAAKCAAAGGCATGGGATGATAAGGACGGCTCCGGGACTGTAAGCAGGGACTAGGCATCCAGGTCAGCTGCAGGTCATTAAAGGGAGACAACACTGGGATCTGGCTAAAATCACATCATGAGTAACAAAGAGAGCAAAAAAAAAAACATACACAGCAGGTGTGAAACTTACCATATCTACTGAAACTAGATGGGAAATGGAATTRCTAAAAAATGGAGAAAGAACAATATATATAGCATGTTTACCATCCTAAAAATAACTCCCTGTGCTTCCTGGAGAGAGGAGGAAGAAATTATTGCTGTCAGTTTTATGTGTCTGTAGTGGATTGTCTTTGTGTGGATGCCAGACACCTACCAAAGCCTTTGTATCACTCCCCTCCACAACTGCAGAGGGAAGGGAAAGTRTAACAATGGATTCATGGGTTGAGGTAAACACAGAGAGAGATCTCACCATATACTGTGAAGGGCAAAACAGGCTAGAATTAGAGATACTAATTGTTACTAACAAAATCAGCAGGATAATGAGAAGCAAAATAAGACCTTAAAACTACTTTTCTCCCCCCTTTTCCCTCCTTCTCAGCTCTACCTCCTGTCCTCCAGTAGTGCAGGGAGACAGGGAATGGGGGTTACAGTCTGCTCAGTTCACCACAGATTATTTCTGCCACTGGGCAGGAAGAGGAGTCCTTCTCCTGATCCAGTGTGGGGTCCCTCCCACAGGAGACAGTCCTCCATGAGTTTTTCCAACATCAGTCAATCCCACAGGCAACAGTTCTCTGTGTAATGCTGCAGTGTGGGTCACTGTTCCATGGGATGCTGTCCTTCAAGGACAGGCTGCYCCACCGTGGGTACCCCATAGAGAAACAAGTCCTGCAAGGAAACCTGCTCCAGTATGGGYTCCTCTCTCCACAGGTCCCTGCCAGGAGTCTGCTCCAGCACAGGCATCCCATCAGGACACCTCCTCATCTCAGGCATCCACCTGCTTCAGTGTGGGGCTCCTCTGTGAGCTGCAGGTGGATCTCTGCATCCCTGTGGCCCTCCATGGGCTGCAGGGGCACAGCTGCCTCACCGTGGGCTGCACCAGGGGCTGCAGGGGAATCTCAGCTCTGGCACCTGGAGCACCTCCTGCCCCTCCTTCTGCACTGACCTTGGAGTCTGCAGAGCTGTTCCTCTCACATATTCTCACCCCACTCTTCCTTGACCACAGCTACATCTAAGACATAAGTTTTTCTCTCTTCTCCTTAAATATGTTACCCCAGGGGTGTTAGCACCATTTCTGATGGGCCCAACCTTRGCCAGCAGCACATCTGTCTTGGAGCCATCTGGGATTGGCTCTGCCAGACACTGAGGAATCTTATGGCAGCTTCTTACAGAAGCCAGCCYTGTACCCCCCACTGCTACCAAAACTTGGCCATGCAAACCCAAGCAGTATCTTGAATCAAAGCACTCAGGGTACTCCAACCCACATCAGGGTTGTCCTCTCCACGCTGAAGCCATCAGCCTTAGGATCCCCAGGGCACTGGAAGGGTGGGCGTAAAACCACGGAAAGAGTCAGACACTAGAAAATTAGTTTATGTGTCATTTTTGCCTGCATGGAATTTGAGCTGCAATCATTAGTATGGAACTAAACTTCTAATAAATCTTGGATTAAAGGAGAAAAAAAWATATATGTTTTAAGATATGTTTTTGCCCATAGTAAAAGTGTAACATCCTTTCTGGAGTTCAAGCAAAYTACATTGTAACTTGGTTGCAACAAACTGCTAATTAGCCTTTCATAAATAAAAGCATGACATTTTCTACTCTCATTAATTAAGGCAAAGTCTTTCTGAATCTGAAGGTATCTGGATTGCWGTGATCTCTAGTTGTGATCATAGGTTTTAAGATGAACAAAATCCTATGAAGCATCTTTAGGTATGGTAATTGTGCATTTCTTGAGGATCTTTGATTTCCCACATAAGCTTTGCAATCTTGCAATTCATTGATGTATTCAATAAACATCTTTGGCTTGGTTAATTCAAGGAGCAATTTTCTAGTGCCCAGGTGGTTCTTATCTATGCTGTTATAGCTTCTGCTAGATTTGTACAACCGTAGCAACATTTACAGGCCTGTGAACTCTTAGTTTCCTGGCAGGGAATTTAAGCATAGATCACAAGTTGTTGGTCACAGTGGTCACTGTCTGATGCCTCAATTTTGGCAACTACCACTTCGGTGTGYTAATCTTTTTCCTAAACTTTTTTTTTTTCCAAAGAATTTCTATTTTTTCTTCATTTAACCTTCATGTCAGTGTTAGGGTTCTTTCAACAGTGGTTGTGTTATCATCACATTATTCTGCTCATTAGTCTTTTTTTTCCTTTYCATCTCTCTAAACAAAAAGATGATCTAGGTATGGTTTAGTACCTCCTAGCCATTGAGATTTTGTTGCATTTCATTTTGAAAAGCATCAGGAAATAAAGCACTGAYGGACCCGTTTGCCCAAGACACTACTTTATGTACACAATTCTCTGCTCCAATTCACCAGAGTAACAAAGAAAATTTTAATGATGAATCAAGTATAGAAAAATAATTGTTGTCACCTGTGTCTCCAGTAATTTTCTCTTTTAGATGATGTTCTTTCTAATGCTTGCATTTCTTAATAGGGTCTCTGTGGCTGACTGCAGGTGTTATACCCCRCTGTCTTTGCACTGCTGTGTGAGCTCTCTCCATGTACTCAGCACTTCCATCTTTATTCTTCTTCCCTTCTTCCTGGAGTAAGAATAACTGGTCAAGGAATAGCTTAGGTCTTTTAGCTGCGTTCTGTACTCTGCTGAATCTTCCAGTTTGTCTTTTTTTTCTTTCTTTGTTTCTCCACTGATGGGACCTTGGACTTGAGGGTTTTTTTAACTCCAAACCCAGTACCCCCAATAAATGAGTTCACTGTTATTTATACTACAGTCAGTGTAGTAGACAACATTTTGATTTTTTTCATTTATGTCCAGATTAAAAATTAATAGTTTGCATTTGTCAAACTGCATGCTCATTAATTTTCTTCTGTAGCATTGCCCACTGATCTTATGAATAATGCCGATGTAGCAGCAGCCTTGTGATTATCATCTTTGTCTCTGCACTATGCTTTTCTTTGTAAATTCTTGCAAGATATTAAATCCATTGCAATTCTCAGATTGTTCCTCAAGCACCCATTGTTTCTTTTCGTAGCTGTGTTTGTTTCATTATAGGAAGTTCTTTGTATTCTATTGATTAAATTTATCTCTGAGAGCTACAGAGTTCTTACTGCAAGTTTCTTTTCTATTATTCTTTGATATCCTTCATTTCAGTGTTATAAGTACACTTTTGATTCACCAATCTGGACTGTGTAATTCTTTTCTGTGCAAACTCCATCTCTTTCAACTTTATTCTAGTCTTTTTATTCAAGCATTTTGGCCAGGCTTCCATACAGAAAGCAGTTGTCTGTCAACACATATCCTTTTGAAATGTTAAGACTCCTCTCACATTCAGAGATAATTCATCATTTTTCTTGACCTTTATGTTCCTATCACTCACATACTTCACTTTTGCAGAGGTTGGTACTCCTAATATTTCTGCTATAGAGTTTTATAACTCATTTTCCCTGCTGTAGTCAACTGGAAATTATAAAACACAGTAGGTGTTTCAAAACACCTGTTATCCTTTGGAGAGAGTGGGTTATAGAGCCATACATCATGTTGAGGGTGGATGGACTTCAGCRCTGTGTGACAGACACTCTAAGAATGAGAGGAAGAGAGAATGAAGGGAATGAAGGAAGCTGGAAGTATGTATTTTATGAGAGGAGGCGGGTTCTATCACTCTTGAGAAATGAAGGGAATTGACATGCAGAATGGAGTGGAAGAGGATCAGGATGAGGGCAGTTGTTTCTGGAGGGTGATACATGTTTTCTCTGCTGTACTCAACCCACACTGAAGTAAATCATTGTCRCTGTGAACTAAGAACTATACCATGAACCTCAGAGTCAGCACTAAGAGTGATTGCCATCACTAACCCAGAAACCAAGGAGTCTATTATTTTCCTTTTATAAAGCAGAACTGATCACGTCCTAGGTTTGTTGTTTTTCTGCCCTAAGATCCAGTGCCTGAGATTTAACTTCATTTTGATTCAGTGAATCCATCAGGCTTTCGATGCTCATCACCTTCCACTGTGATTAATTTCATGTCTACATAAGTACGCTTAAGCAGTTATCATTTCTGGGCTTGGGCTGTGAGGGATCAACTCAGCTGCTGGGTAGACACTGGCCAAGGCTGTGCAAGCTGAACAGGGTCTAGAAAACTGCTGGACATGATGTAGGGAATTGTAGAAGGTAAAAAAACTATGAGAATCTGCCAAAAGTTACAGACAGCACAATGGGGAATACCTGAACCTCAGAGGTGATTAAGGCAGAGTTATATGAGAAACAGCCAAAGTCCACAAGTAATTGCACTGGTGCATTAGAGGTCACTAGGGCCTTGGAAGGCTGTTAGCACCCAGATAGCCTAGTAAGGAACACCAGGAAAAGTAGATTTATGATGATCTCACTTATTCTGCCTTAGTGTGTCAGGTGCTGGAAAGTCTCATAACCCATTTCAGTCTTTACCAGCCCTACATGGGGTATTATTCATTAGTGTTTTTGTTTGACTCAGAAGCATAGTTTAGAGGAGAGCCTCCTGATCATTCCCAATTCCCATTATCTAAAGTGAGCAGAGCTCACAGGGTTTTAACTGGATTCYTCTCCTATGAAACTAAATCAAGGTTGGGCTCCAGAAAGGCTCTCTGGCTTCTAATGGGAACTCAGTTATTGCAACCAGAGTACAACTAAGCAGGAGGCAAAACCCACTGCTCTGCTACACAGGGGGCAGTACTGCCATCCTAATAGAAGCAGTGTGGATACTGGGTCCACGGCACTGACCATTTCGGGATGYGCTGCTTGCTAACAAAGATCTGCAAAGGTGTTGTCCATCTCCCTGTGCTCCTGGGAGGGCCTGTTCATCTGTAGTGCCCTTGGAAAGCTGTATTAGCTGCCAGGTATCACTTGCCATACCCAACAGTGTGAGCCATGTCTGTTGTTTGCTTGTTAGATGCCTGATACCCCACACAGGATTAAATGTAAGGCTACATTCAGCCCCCAGATACTCAGCCATATTCACTGGCTTTGGGCAAGAGAGCTTGGTGCAGTGCTCACATGGTCTGTGAATTCCCACTCATCCAGAGTTTTCCTTAATCAAGTTTATTTGTTTCTGTACATAGACTAGCAATAAAAGGAGCATTATTGTGACATTTTACCCTGTGGTGGGAAGAGATACTGTGTGAAAATTCGGTCTTTAACCCCATGTGTTCCACAAGAAGAAACCTCATGTATTCTCACAAAGAAATGTGTAATATCTCAGAACCTCAGCCTGTGGTTTGCAACAGCTTTAGAAGTAAGCTCCAAGTAGTRACAGAAAGCATGTGCTGAACTGAAGAGGCAGGTTATAAAATCATGTATTGTAAGAAAACCTTAGTTTGTTCAGGAACTGAAAGAGAAACATAATTACCATTGTTACCACTGAAGAGGCATGTTCCAGGTATGCATTATAAAATCATCTTGCTAATGTCTTAGCTGTACAGAATCCTCATCAAAACAATGAGCCAAATATTATTATTTTGCTTTTTCTACATCTGAAAAAAAGGGTCCAATTTCTAAATTCTAAGTTTCTTGGTATTCTTTTCCTGAAAGATAACTTTTGGGGCTTTTTAGCATTTGTTGGTTTGGGTTTTTTTTTTGTTTTGTTTTGTTTTGAGGGTTTTTATGTGTGTGGTTTTTTTTTTGTTTTGTTTTGGTTTGGTTTTTTCTTTGTTTGTTTGTTTGTTTGTTGTTTTTTTTTGTTTGTTTTTTGTTTTTTTTCTCCTCAGAATCTTAAAAAAGCAATAGGGAAGAAACTTCCAGCAATCACTAGGGTGCACCTTTATAACTATTACAACTTMATTCTACTGAAAACGCCATACCAGATTTTTCTAGATGTAATCAAATGTGTGATTTTTTTTTTTCCCAGAAAACTGAAAGCATCTCATGATAGATTTTAATATTTATGCTATGGTTCTTAGGGAAATTTCGATGAGATTTCAGTGATAAGCTAAAATGCCAAAGATAATTTAACTGTAAAAATAAAAATACTGAGACAATATATCTTATCATAATTTTTCTAGTTTCAGTTGCAAACAAATATGTCAGTTTTAAAACTTAAAAATAAAATAATAGTTAAAATTTATTGAGTTATGATTTCATCATAATCTCCAAATGTTAACTTAGCATGGAGCCAGATCTAGGGCTCTGGAGCTGCAGGATGTAGCCTTTGTGTATTCTCTGGAAAACCAAAAAGTGCTTAAGGCTGGATCTTCTAACATAGATAAAAAGAACTGAATACTTATTGTTAGGAGCATAGCATTTTACAAATGGTTTTGGTAGCAAGCAGTGGTGTAAATTAGTCAATGCTAAAATAAGTGAGGTTAATGCAGAATTAAATAAGCTTAATCGGTAAGAATTGTAATATGTTGTTACAGTTTTTATATCTTAACTACATGTTCATAAACTATTATTTTAGTTTATACTAAAAAGCTGTAACCTCTTCACCATTTTCAAACAAATTAGTTTACTTCTTTTTCTGTGATAATGTTTTTTGAATATACATATTTTCTTCTAAATTACATTTCTCAAAATATTTTTGAAGACTGAGAGTTCAGCTCATCATTTCTTTAGCATTMCTTATGTCTACCTTGTGTAGAAATGGATTAGATCTTTCATTATGTTGTCATAGCCAGTGCCATTAACATGATCAATATTGTAGGTCTTTGATTTTTATGGAGCAGTAACTACTACGAATCTATTTTGTAATTTACATTTGCTATCTCAAAACTTTGTGTAAGAAAGTGGATTGACATTTCAGAACATTATTCTAASATGAAGTAGGATTATTAGGCTTATTTTACAGCTAGAAAATTGGGACCCAAAGATGGTTGAGCTGTATCTAGGTGTGATGATTCWCCAGCTGAGCTGCACACCACATTGCATAGGGACCCTGAATTGGGACTGGGGCTGAAACTCATTCATCACTGAGTACTGAGAGCAGCTCAGGGGCTCTCGGATAAGAAGCACATGGATCTGTCAGAGCAAATCCAGARGAGGGCCATGAAGATGGTCAGTGCTGGAGCCCTTCTGCTATGAAGAGAMTTTGAGTTGCTCAGCCTGGAGAAGAGAAGGCTCAGGGTAAATTTATGGCACATTTCAAGTACAGAAAGAGGGCAAGAAAGMTGGAGAGGGACTTTGTGAAAAGGTGCATAGTGAGGGAACAAGGGGTAGTGACTTTAAACTGAATGAGAGTAGGTTTTAAGTTAAACATTAGGAAAAGGTTCTTCACTATGAGTATGGTGAGACGTTGGAGCAGTTTGACCAGAGAAGCTGTGGATGCCCCATTCCTGGGAGTGTTTAAAGCCAGGYTGGATGGGGCCCTGAGCAACCTGATTTAGTGGAAGGTGTCTGTTCTGGACAGGGGCACTGGAGCTACAAAGTCCGTAGTAATTCACACCCTTCACACCCAAACTCTCCTGTGATTCTGTGTCTCAAATAAAAGTCCTAGGGCATATTTTTCTTTGGTGATACTAAAATGTACAGGCTGCAGATATTTGTTGAAGAACATAAAGAGTTTACTAAACAATAATGTTCCAAAATGGTTAAATGCATCTTTATTTTATGGGTTTTTTTCTTGTTAAGAGCTAAGATTCAGACAGATGAATGCAGCTTTTCCATTATGGATTTAGTATGTCTGTTCTTCCTTCTGGTGTATTTAGCATTTTTTCACTGTGCTGATTAAAATCTGATTYAGATGATAATTATGCTGGTTTTATCATTCAAACACTCAAAACTGATTTTTAAATTTTTAAGTGGCTTGAACTAGAYTTTTATTTCTTAACGGATTTAAAAGTCTGCTTACAGTATGTCCTTCTGTCATGTTGTCTGTGAATGCTAAATCACTGCAAAATTAGTAGATTTCCAGTTTTAAAAACCAAATCCACCCTTTCTTCATAGGAGGAAGAGCTAAGGAAAAGTGGAGAAGCCAAATACGCACACTTGAGTGATGAGCTCCACGTATTAATTGAAGTGTTTGCTCCACCTGGGGAGGCGTATTCTCGTATGAGTCATGCCTTGGAAGAAATAAAAAAATTCCTGGTTCCTGTAAGTCACTTATAACATTCTTCTTGACAGGTYATGGTTTTGTTGCATTGAGTTTGTTCCTTTTTTTAGACTAAGGAAAAAACACCTTCACTGTGTTCTGTTGAACTTTTGTCTTTCATCCTTTTGTCCCAGGGAGATGCCAAACAGGCCATTAAGTGTCACAGATGATGCCCTGATATTTTTTCTAGCTGTTTTATTATTTCCATTTGTAAATGTTTTTTGCTTTCCTTTCWTTTTTTCTGGAGGAACTGGTAGATTACTTTTGTTTTCTGATTGCAGATATTAGTCATTTGTATGAGAGTGCACTTTCAGGATTTTTGAATATTTAAGTCTGTAAAAAGATTTTACTACATGTAACAATTTACCTAAATATCTTGCTAATGAAGTTAATAAATTTCTTGTGCAGCAACAGCATGAGCAAAACATTCCTAAGACATTTCTGTTCACCTTATGACTCAGASCACAGTTTGGCAATCTTCCATCAGCTAGGAGAGTGCAGAAATGTACTCTAATGCTGTGAACTTTTTCAATTTGATTTATACTAAATATATCACTTTCTGAAATATTTACCTTCATGTCTATTGATTTTCCTCAAATTCTCTGAAAATTATTTTTTCCACATTTATAAGTGCATTCCATGCTATTTTCACACTTAAATTTGTCTTAGCATTGAAGCATAAGCATACTAAATATTAGGTGAAGTAGTACTAGAATTACATGAGTTGTTTTCTGAGGTCTGTCCTGAGAGTTCTTAGTGCTCTAAAAATGTTCAGAACTTACATCCCTTAAAAAGAATATGATGACAGCTTGTTTCTATTTTTGATTAAAAAAATGAAGTGTATGTTCAGGTCTCTTGATAATAATGGAAGGATTCAAAGAATGCCTTTTTTAATGAGTAATAGGAAGCCAAGATGAGAGATGTTCAGGTGAGGCATATGAATACTTGCATGGCAGAATWTCAACACCTTTTTTGCTGTAGGCTTCTTGATGCAGGAAAAGGGGAATATGTTACAAGTAAAATATTGAAGTAGACTATTTAAATGTTAAATTTTTAAGAGCAAATACRCTTTTTTTTTAAGAACACTAAGTAGCTTAAGACTGTTAAAAATAAATATCTGAATATTTCTTTTAAATAAAAAAGTTTGTTGGCATCAAGTGCCCAGAAATGCACTACATTTTGAACAAGTTAAATCTGTCTTTCTGATTTTTCCTTCTGATTTCCTTATGCTTCCAGTTTGGGAACACTGGTAATAAAATACCATTTAGAATTCTTTGAAATAACTGTAAGGCAAGAAAACATTTTCTTTTTCATGATTTCTGAGTTTATGTTGAACATAAAACACAAGGGACAAATTAGGTCAATATTGTAATTCGGGCAGCATGTTGTGGAATGACATTTGGGCTGCAAGCTAATGGTGAAGATTTGCCAAGCCATTACACTGGAAGAAAATTTTTCATTAAGTAACATATTCCTGAAAAGTCTCGTGTGTTATAGCTTAAATTGATAACAGGGCCAATTGCAAAATTTGCCAGTCTTTGTCATTTGGATAACACCATTTCCAGTTGTTCATGGCTTTCCAAAACTTCAGTTTGTTTCTGTAAGAGATTTCTGTTTAAAGTTACCTTCTTAGGTCCTTTTCATTCTGGAAAAGAGCTCCTGCATTCTAGCATGGTGCAATTAAGATGGCATCTGGATTTTTAACATCCATCATGTGTTCTGTTCAGCCTGGGTGAATAAGGGAGACAGAACTGTGTGTTTTCAGAGTAGTATTAAAATCTGTTGTAATATTCAGCATCTGTACAAGCATATATTTTGGATGGCACATTATTTATTTGGAAGGATTATATTTGTTTTCCAGTACAACTATAATGGTTACACTGCAGGAAATACAAAATCAGGTTCTTTGTTACGAAATTTTGAACATGGTTGACAGTGGCAGGAATAGACCCTGTCGTAGAAGGCCACCAAATTGGTCAGGCATGATTTGCCCTTAGTGAAGCCAAGTTAGCTGTCACCATTCACCACCTCATTTCACATGTGTCTTTGCAAAACTTCCAGGAGGATTTGTTTCCGTGATCTTYCTGACCTGAGGTGAGGCTGAAAGAGCTGTAGTTTCCTGCGTCTTCCTTATTTCTCTTTTTTAAAGTGGGGGTTCCTTTTCCCCTTTTCCAGTCAGTGGGAGCTTCAGTGGACTGACATGACTTCTCACTGATGRGCAGTGGCTTAGCCTCTTCCTCAGCCCATCCCCTCAGCACGAGCAGATGCAGCTCRCCAGGTCCCATGGACTTGTGCACCTTCATGTCCCTTAGATATTCTGAGCCTGATCCTCTCCCATTCCCCCAGTCCCCACCTTTTCCTTCTGTGACCTGGGCAGTGTGGCTGGAGCACTTGTCCATGAAGACCAAGGCAAAGAAGTCATTGATGACCTCAGCCTTCTCCCTGTCCTGGGTAGCCAGGTCTCCCAGTTTGCTCCAGAGAGGGCCCACAGTTTCCCTAGTCTTCCCTTTATCACTGACATACTTTTCCTGTTGCCCCAGCCAATTTTAATTCTGTCAGGGATTCTGTCAGCTTTCCTAACAAGATCCCTGGCTGTTTGGGCAATTTCTGCACTCCTTCCAGGCTACCAGTTCCTGCATCCACCCTTTCTTGGCTTCCTTTTTGAGTTTATCCAGGAGCTCCCTGTTCATCCATGTAAGCCTCCTGTCATTTTTGCCTGACTTCCTCTTCATTGTGATGCTCATTCCTGAGCTTRGCAGAGGTGATCCTCGAACATTAACCAGCCTTTTTGTGCCCCTCTTCCCTCCAGGGAATCATAATCACTCCAAACAAGTAAAAATTGTACTTTATGACTTCTTTGTTAGTTTTATCCCCCTCTGCTTTGTTTCAGATTTACAAAGCAATTATTAACTGAGTGGCTGCAACATGTTTCAAGGGTTTTTCACTCAGAAAGATTGCACTAGATAATTTCCTTTTTGTTCCCTATTTGCAGCATCTCTTGAGTTTGTTTTATGATGTTTTGTTGTTTATAAGACTTAATTTATTGCAGCAATGAATATTGGGATTGCATGACAAGGATAAAACAGTAGAATAGAACAGTTTTATTTATACCAAATCAAGGATGYAATAAAGTATTCAAATGAGTTTTCACATTGCTTATGAATTTTCTGAAGATTACATGAAATATTGCCCTCAGAAATTACACTGATCATGTCAGTGAAATGGAATAATGTTTTTATACCTTCTTCAGAAGTTTTAATGAGACTGAATTTTAAGATAAATGCCCAGAAAACATAATAAGAAAAAGTAGGTAAAGGTAGAGCAGTATTGAGAAAAAAAAAAAAAGAGGAACATTTATTAACTGAAGCAAAGTTTTCATGAACAACTACTTTTGATTTAAATGTGATTACTTCTTTTTTACCTTCAACTTCAATAACCGGTATCCATATTTTTAGTAGTGAAGATTTTGCCTCCAAGCCAGAGTTRGAAACCACAGTCTGTCCCACAGGTTAACACATTCCATAGCTGCAGCTCAATCTCAGTTGGTGCTTTGGGCTCCTTCCAGCAGGCATTTCAGTGCATGACTGAATCCCAGTGTTTGCAGCTCTTGGCAGCTGCCACATTTCCAAAGCCAAGCTGCTTCCTTTGCTGTCTGCAGCTTCCATTTTGCAAATGGTTTGAGGTCTGTGTGGGTGCTGCCAGCAGGACATTGCTAACTGTTTGATAAGATTTATTCTGTAACTGACTGCTAGTTCTTTGGTAGGTTTTATGCAAAATTAGGTCTTTGTGGGGTGTCATASCCAATTACTAGCTAGATACTGTGCTCCATTTTGGGTTGATGTTTACTCAGTATGAAAATTTGCATATAATTGAAATATGAAAAAGCAAAATAGCCATGATTAAGTAGGTAAGATTAATYTCAGAGTCTTGAAAAACAACTGTCTGCTCCAATATTTTTCTGTCAACCTAGTAAAAATGAAAACCAGAATGTGTTCCCCAAGTCAAGCTTTTACRTTAACAGTCACACTTGGAACTGATGCTGACAKATTGTAAATTATCCAGTATTARCTATGTGGAAAATACAAACAATAGGGATACCTGGGAGRAGGACATGTTTTTCAGATTCACCTTTGTGGCTAACACAGATTTGATAAAATCCATAGGTATCTGACAGCCAAGTACTTCTGATCCTAAACTGCCAGGGACCTAGGTCTGTGTGAGGAGCCTAAGGCTGGTATTAGATCTGAGTGCCTCAGGATGGGATGCAGGGCCAACAAACTAGAAGGGAAGACTGAGGAGCAGAGGGARGGGAGGAGAGCCTAGAAGCTTTTCAAGCTTTAAAATCTGCTGATTTTTAAAGGTTCATGGCTATTAAATGCAGTCAAGTTTTTTTCACTATTACTGACCAATGAGATTCTACATCACTCCTGTTATATAGGATTGTGTAATTTTGATTAACATCCAAACATACAAATGTATTTTCTGAACAAGCTCTTAATTCCCATGTTGTAAGGACCTATACTGTTCTTTAGGAGTTCTGTGCTTTCTAGAACAGRCAAAATCTTTTTTATGATTCACATTTTTATCCCTTTAAGCAAAGCATTTTTATTTGACATGGTTAGCATCCCTTGGGAGAATGAGAGAAGCAGATACTGATCATTCATTTTACGTGTGAGTGCTCTGTAATAGGGAGCTATTATGTRGAGGGCAGATTGCAGCTGCAGTGACATGACCACTCTAAAAAGATTGTTTACAACTGTGTAGTCAGATGATCAGAAATTGAACCAATTATCACTTTAAAAACTGCTGTCCAGTATGTTTGCATACATTATCCTAGCCACTTGTATCTACTTTAAATTGAGGCTTATTGGCACCACTCAAGGGCTGGGAATAAACACATGGCCATGTAATGCAGTCCAGCTGATGGGCAATGTCTGGTGATCATCTGCCTGTGCAGYATTCTCTGGGTGTTTATCAGATCAGATCAGATTGTGTTATTAGAAATCACTGGGTGAGCCAACAGGTGACTGCAGAGTTTTATTTTGTTTTTAATTTAGGCTACAATGTCTTCCAGACTTGCTTGTAAGTGCCTAAATATCTTACTGACTGTTTTTCTTCCATCCTTTTATCTCACTTTGCTCTATACTATTGATTAAAAGAATTTTCTTACCAATCATTTAAGATTATTATCTATTCTCATTGATCCAGCTAATTAAAGTGAAAGATCATGAAGGAGGAAGAGCCTTTCAGTGAAATCAAAGTTTACTAATTTCACACTAGAAGTTATTATGCCRGAGCTATTTATGAAAAAAACTGAGATCTATGGGAAATTGAAAACAAACTTTGAGGCCAGTTTGTTTCAGTGGGAACAATTAAAACATCTTAAAGTAGGGTTTAGTTCCTTGAAGGTCTTTCTCTGTCTAATATTGTAAAAAGGAATTATTTTACCTCAAACATACATTTACTGTATATGTAGGAACTCCTATCTAGTACAGACCAAAGTTACAAATAATCTGTGTACATACAGCACATGTAACAATTCTGTCAGTTTTAGGTATATGACATTTATTTTGCACATTTTTTATTAGCCACCTGAATTACTTCTCTGCTACAGTATAATTTGATATCTCTATTTACATACCATTTCATACTCAATGGTTTTGTAATCTTATGTTTGTTTCTAAATAAGCTGTAGTGTGGGTGGGGGGATGCCAGTCTTTTTTTTCCTCTTTCAAAGAACCTCAACAGGCAATATATTTCCCTAAATATGATACTGAGCAGCAGCAGAGCTGCATCTCTAAAATTCGTATTTTATGCCTGTCAAAGTAAATAATTTACACTTGCACATTCTCCAAAAATCCTTGCAATAATAAATAATTAGCACAGTAATTATTTTAAAACTGTGCTAAGGAAAAATTTTAGCAGCTGTTTTAGCTGTGCTGGGTTCTGTTTTTCCCAGTGTGCAACATCTCTGGCAATTTCACACACAAGTTTTGATAATCAAGGAACTAAAATTCAGAGATTCTGTCAAGGCCTAAAATGTCATGGCACTTTAGCTCTTCACAGCCTTTTTTCCTGAATATTATGTAACAAATCAAATTATTATCAATACATTCAAACATCAGTGTAGTCAAGAGAGTCATCATAACTTGTGGACTGTGGYTCTTGACTTTTCACAGATGTTGAAGTTTTTCCTAATAATGAATACTGGCTGATTGAGCAGCACTTGTGTTGTTTAAACCACTTATTTTAAGCTCCATGAAAATAATCCTAAATCTTCCCCTCAAAGTGAATGTTTAGGGGTGGAGATGTGCACCAAAAATGTTTCMATTTTTCAGTTGAAAATTAAATTCCATTATTTTTCAACAGACTGATTTTTTTAAATATAGTTATTGATAGGCAGTATAGATTACTGGTTCTTTCTGCTGTAAAACTGTAAAATGGATAGCATACAAACAGCACATAATTAATCAAATGTCTTCATATTTGTGTCATGAAGAGTGGGTCATGTGTTGACATGCCAGACTAACAGTATCTTTTTCCTAGGCTTAGCTCCCAGCTGTTTCAAAGCAATTTAGATACTTTGCCACATCTTATGTGGTTTAAGGGTTGATACTCCACTATGAGTGGATTAAGACTTCTTCAGATATTTCAATTGTGAAAGCAATTCCTTGGTGATCTCTTTCTGACATAGGAAGGAATCAAGAGGTAAGAGGCTCAGCCTTGCTGTCAGAGCTTTCAGATGAGCCAGAGACATGAGCCTGAGCAGGGACTTCACACTGACCATTAAGCTGAGCCTGCCCTTGAGATGTGGCTGTAGTTTAAAGAGATACTTAKGACTTGCTTGGTGAGTCTATATTCATCAGCAATTTTAGGCTTGTTTTGCTCCTTCCTTTTGTTAGGGCAGGTTTTTCACCAGTGGCAGAGCAGRAGAAATTATTTCGGTGCAGGTGATAAAATTCATGCTTCTTGTTTCTTAATTTCTGATCTGKAATATGTTGCAAGAAATTTGCTGTGGTATTGCACATTACACTGTTCACCTTAGCAGGACCACCAGACCCTCCTACACATGTGGCATTTCATTTAAAGCTCTGTATGTGGGTACAAATTTGGTCAATCAACTCAACAATAAAGGTTGTTTGTTTGACCCAGTGAAGAGTCGGCAGCTTTATGATTTGMAAATAAAATTACATGTAGTTCTGTATAAAAGTAGGCATGGAAAGTATATTTAAAATAACTGATTTGCATGCAAAGAATTAGTTTGTCATCATGATGAGAAAAAATGTACAAGATGTTATTGAGTGTTCCCATCACATATATTACTATCTTTTTTCCCCCCAGACATCAATATGAGGAAAGAAAARGATGATATCTGGTAAAAAAAATAAGACTGAAAGCAAGGAGATGAGATAAGAGTTACTTATTTTGGCTCTTTCACAGAATTGGTTATTGGCTTWACCAGGKTACTTTAATTTRCAGGTTACTTATCTCTATGTTTCACATATATCAGCAAAGTGACAATCAGATTTTTAAGACTTAATTCATTTGTCAAAGTCCACTTAAATAAGAAGTTTGTGCTGTCATTCACATTGAAAACCATGCTGCAGATCCTACAGTGTGTTGGGGTTTGTTTTGKTTTTTTTTACTTTTAGTAACAAAAGGAAGAAAAAAAGTTTTTGGTGGTATTAGTAAGCATTATTTTTTTTTAATGTAGCAAAAGTAAGTGTAGTCATTTCTGAGGATGCTGAGTTATGATCACTTAGGAAAGCATGAAAGAAAAAGCAAAAATGCAGCTTTTACTTCTCTTCCCTTAGTTTGTCAAGGGCTTTTCTTTGAACCTTAGTTAAGCTTTTGGCCTCAGAAAAACTTAAGATTGCAATGAATTTGATAGTTCCCTTACACACTGAGTGATTAAAAAAAAAACCAAACTAAATTCCACTTCCTCTTGTTCGTTTTGAAGCAATTTCTTAAGAGTTAGTAAGTGTCCTCTCATCTTCATGCATGGTTAAAATCAGAGGGTAATTTCACACCCTTCCTCAYTCCTATGTTGTTCTGGATTTGTTTCTTTTCTAGCTCCCAGCTTTTATTGCAAAGAAGCAGAGGTAGCTCCTGTTTTCCAGAACATAATTCTGACTTTCTCTCTTATCCTTAGCTTACCTCTTTAACTTTTCTGTTGGGCTGGGATGGCCAGGATGGCAGAGAGTAGCTCATCTTGGTTGTCAAGGAAGAAGTCCAGTAATGGAATGGATCTTCTGTTGTTYTGTGGTTCAGTGTCAGGGCTTTTTCTAGCGCTATCCACCATTCATCCTGCTTGCACTGATTTGGTGGTTTTTTAATGGCATTTGTAAAAAATCCAGGGCATCTTTCTTATATGATAATAATTAATAAGGAGCTATTTACTTTCAGTATTTTGATGCTTATCAATACTTCAGTTTAAGTATTTTCATGGCATTACTTTGCATTTATTATAACTCCATTTTTTTCTGCYGGTTTTATTTCTAGTAATAGAGTATAATGAGACCTTTCAGCAATTCTCCACAATAACCTTTAGATTTTATTGCTTTGAATAATTTAACTGAAATACTATCACTTCACTATTCAAGATTTTTTAATAACATTTATAAATATGACGAGCAGACCAGATTTTTTAATCACTCAATAAATTCTTCCCCTCAGAAAACAGAAAATTACAATAACAGTCCAACTATTTTTAGTATTCTTTCTCCTGTAACCAGGAGAGAATTCCTAATCAGCAAGGTGCTTTGTTTTAGCATTTGACAACTTTGGTCTGGCACATGAGAATTTTTATCTCCATGGATGGAGAGGTTTGAAAATCAATGTCTCATTTGCTGTGTGCCAAGCTATATGAAATAAACTTGTTCAGAAATAATCTGCATGAAGGATAAAAATACATCCATSCACAGAATGTACTTCTCCAAGACAGTAAGAGTTGCCTGTATCCATTCAGCACATGCAAACATGAGGGTTTAGTAAGYAAAGGATATACATTTGTATATATTCCTGATGTTTTGAAAGGTTTTAAGTCTCCTAATRGCAAGGAATAATATGACAAAACTCCATTGACATGAGATTTTTAAAAGGAAAAATAAATTTAAATATCAAGTTGAGAAGGAAAGATTGACTATGAAAACAGCTTTCGACATTAAAAAATAAACAGGTTTAGTTTAATATGGTTTTGGTTCAACCTGAGCAATGAAGGGATGGCAAAAAACTTAGGAACAATGACTGTGTAAAAATCAGGAAAGATGCAAAAGAGATTAAYGGCAATCAAGTTTACAGAATAAAAATCCCATATTTAATTGAATAGTTGTGAATGAAGTATTTGGCAGCAATGCAGTGATAATATAAATGAGTTCAAGGAACGTAGTAGAAAGAAAAGGAATTGTAAAAATACAGAGACTTGAATCCCTGGAGATGGTAGCATTATCAGTCATTAATGATGCAGAATGTTTAGGCGGGATGTTTCCATAAATACTGATTGTGTAACTGGAAAAATAAAGTGTGGTGTATTTGTATTTTACCAAAATGATGGAATGCTTTGCAGTTGCTRGTATAGTAGTGTTAATTTTAGAAAAAAAATCAGCAATGTAGAGAAGAGTCATATTGCACTGGGCTAAGAGCAGCAGTGCTGCTTCCTAGTGGCTTCTTTCTCATGCTTTGTGTTTCATGTTTGGATTTTGGTTGTTCAGGTAGGGGGAGCGTTCTCAGTCTGAAGCTTTTATGAATACCAGACAATCACCACTTTGCTCACTGGTGGTTTGGTTTTTTTTTGCTTACTTTATGTGGGCATTTGCTCTTCCATCAGGGCATGTACGATACTGTATCTTCCTCACAGTGTGGATGAGCACTTCCATGACATTGGGAAGGATTGGCTGTTTTAGGACTACAAGACATCTGTCAGATACAGTTGGGAGTGGACTAGTGAGTCCAAAGTTAGTTGTGTTGGAATTACAGGCAGTGGAATAAAAATGTGGCCGGGGAAAGAAAAACTTGCAGTGGCAGCACGACTGTGCAGTGACTGTGCCATGGCCAGCCTTGCAGGAGTCCTTCACRGAATAGCTGGGAAAGTTTGCAGCTTATGAAAAAAAAAATAGAAAAAATAACCTAGCCAATGCTTTGGTACTCTTATGTCACAATGAAAAATGAGTCAACAAATCTCACTTCTGGTTCAGTGAGAGTTTGTTGAGGAAATTGTGTTAATGACATTAAATTCCATTAAACATCTATCCATATGTATGATGTCASAGGACTCCCATCTTTTTAATAAGAACATTTCTCTAAATATATGTGTCTGTAGCAATTTTCTTAGGGAGCTGATGTGTGAAACTTYTTTGTCTGTCAAACCTGCTTTGTTTATCAAATTTTGAAGATGGAGATTTGCATCTTGATAGTAGATTATTCCATTCCAACACAGCAGGTTCTTTTGGATGAGACCTACACAGGTGATGTGATAGTTAAACCCCGTAGCAAAATCTGTAGYCATTTAGCAGATGAAGAGACTTCTGTGTGAGAGTGGTATCTCAGAGTACATTCCCAGCCATCAGCCCACTTACARCAGCATACAAAGAATGCTGATAATTAAGATGCATTTTATAACCTGCCTGCCTTCCAAGTTTACACACTTCACTTTGGAATCATCGAGGTGAGAGACAAAACTTTCAGATAAACTGTGTGAAGCTGGAGAAGGCTTTTAACAGGAGAGGAGGCATTCCAGAGCTGCCCTTGTGCCATTGACTGCAAAGCGAAACTCTTTGTGACTTGGATTAAAACAGAAGAAAATTCTCATAGGTACATGAGTCTTTTTTGAAAGAAAGTCTATACAAAGCATAATCTTTCTGAAGAGTCATATGATGACTCTAGAGATTAGTGATCAGGTTTGTTCAGAACTCACTGAAGGTTATTGTGCAGAAAGAGAAGTGAGCGATCCCAAGGCTGTAAATGGGATGCAGTTGGGAATTGGTGCAGAATATCTCTAGCTAGTAGGGACAGGACCTCATTCAGAGGGGAAGGCTGAGGATAGATGCAGGAGTCCACAAAAGCATGCTTTCGAAGAAATAACTCATGTTGCATATTTAAATCACTTGATACAATTACTGCCTACCTCCTTGCTTGCATTTTCTCTCAGCTGTTTGAAAACTCTTTGATGCATGCTGTTTCTTTTTTCACTTCTTACTAAACACAGAAAGACATTTGAATTCTCTCCTTTTGACATGCTAAAACAAGGTTTGTGTCTGCTGGATGGCAGCTCAACTGCTGTGTTATTTCCATGTTGGCATAACTTGTGAATGACCCAGTGAGTAACAGCTTAGTTACAGCGCTGTTGAAAAATCAGTTTTTAGAGCCAGATTGGAGGAAGTGAGAAATTCTTGAAAGCAGACAAGTTCAGCAGGATCTATGGCTATTTCTGATTGAGGTACATACTTAGTGTTTCTGTTTATAATGAATACTTACCGTGGAGTTAAGCCTGAGGTGATCAGTACAAGAAGGAACTGAAAACAATGGAAAATCCTTTGAATTTTCCTTTGATTGTTGAATCCTTTGAATTTTCCTTTGATTGTTGATTTACTTCTATAAACACTGTTAAAATACAGAACTAAGACACTGAACAGTAGTTAAACCTGGACTCTAAGATCCTGATTAGACACAATGAACAGATGTTTACTGTCCAAGAGCTGTCAGTGGGACAGCCATCAAAAACACAGGCAAAAGCTGATGKTTTTTCCAACCAATATGGGCTTCAGAAGGTCAGGGAGAACTTTACAGAGGGGAAAAAAAAACAAAAGGTCACTTTTAGAGTAAGATGTAATAGCTGTTAATTGTTTTAATTATTTGCTTTACATCRTCACTACTTTTGAGGAAGTGAACAAATAACACCTTGTTCTAAGGACATATTCCTAAGTTGTTTAAATATAGTCATGAGTCCTTCGCTTGTAGGATTTCCTTAGGTGTCAAACACACATGGGCCACTGAGTTAAAACAGACAGAGAAAAGTAACCAAGAGCTGTAAAAKAACTGTAGTTACAGTGGGTTTGGGRAACCAGAGCTATTATCTCAGAAGGGCTAAGAAAATTCCCTCAATGTCAAAAAAGGRAATTGCATGTTTACCTTCATGGTAAATCACAGGATGAGCACCTAGTTACCCTTTGCCTGTCACTACTCCGGAACTGTTACAAATCAATGAAAGAAACCAATGCTAAATTAAACAAGGATTTTGCTCTGATTTTAGATTGAGATTTCTTTTTCTGCCTATAAACACGTCAGGAAAACAGATTGTGCCTTGGCTATTGTCTGGTCTACACTTGTATTTTGCTTTGAAAAGCACTTAAAAGATTTATGTGAGTCTGTAAAATGAGCTGCATCCAGAGTAGGAGTTTGCATACCAGACAGAAGGCAGGTGCAGTTAAAGAGAGAGGTGATAGAAAGCTCTGAAAAAATATTTGTGCTAGGGAATGGGGATCCTGACAGTCTGCTTGACTCCCACATATTGTGTGGTAGAGTGGGTGATTCATGTCATACAATGGGATGAGTCCCTGATATGCTATTGCATATCTGCACAAGAATGGRTTTTTTTCATCTCCATCTGTCTCCCAAACAGTGTGAATATGTTGCAGTATGTTTAAAGAGATTTTTAATTTGGTTAATCAGTCTTCGCTCAGAGCTCAACTTTTTGCATGGTCAGAAATCGTGCTTTCTGCTGGATTGCAAAAGCCAGTTTTGTTTTGTAGTGCAATCATGTATTGCAATATCACTTAAAAATAATTTCTTCTSTGTCACATTTCAAACTAACAGCTGAGTCATATCTTTAATATTAAAATCAGAAACAAACAAAATCTGAATGTATCTCATTTTCTGCTGAACCCTAGTCTGTTTTGTTTTTTTTTAAATTACTGTATCCGGCCATAATTGAAGGCTATTTATATGGTATATCAATTAAATCTCAACTTGTACTTCAGCTCTTTGATCATTTTTGGGCTAGAAGTGATTTTATGTAGTTTAAGGCCAATGGGAACAGAGAACGTTAATTTTGTGTATATTATGGTATGTTATTATAGTGTATGTATTGAGTTTCATATAATGATACATATCTCTGTACTTACTAGGAAGTATATTGCTATAATACAGTGTGGTGTATTATTCTGTAATGTTGGCCTGTTAGATTTCTTCCAGCTCCCCTTGCCCCAAGATCACCGATTTTACTTGTGCATCCTGCTCTTAGGTTATCTAGCTGCTCTGCACAATTGCTCTGATGCTGCCTGGCACCCAGAGCAGGTGAGGAAAACAACCTGAATGAGCAGCTGACAACTTTTATGTATGGAAAAATCAATATTTCCAACCAGTCTGGTTAGAGACTGAAAATCAGGAAGGGAGGAAAATCCCTTCTTGTTACTAAACCTGGCAGTTTTCATGCTGTGTACAGGATAAAGCATTGTGTAATGCACCTGAAAGGTTTTTCTTTACTGGCTTAAACTGACTGGTGTACTGTCTCTGCGGTATAGCAGGTTTCTTGTGGCTCACAAGTATTTCTAGGGAAAGTAGTTACAAGGATAGGAAAGAATGCATCTACCCAGTATTGTAATAGGGTCAGATAAGCTTCTTGACCCTTCTAAGCAACTTACACACATCTTCTTTAGGTATGTGTGGAGCAGGGCAGAATAATCTAGGCAGTTGTGTATCCACAGAATTTGCAAAGGGAAAATCAAGAGAGAGCTTGTAAATTCAAAAATTCTGAAAATGGAAGTTTGACTATTTCCTCTGAGTCACAACCCATACAGGCAGTAGTATTTCTCGTAAAAAGCTGTACTTCATATGTGTTTCAGAAAGATATCAAATCGCACTTCAAGTGCTCCAGATGATCTGGAGTTCATCATCTGCCTGCTTAGGTTTAGTTATCCTCACTGGTAGGAAACTTTGGCTGTTTTCCAAGRTGGTGGTTTTTGTTCCTATATTCAGGATTTAGTAGGTAGTTCTGTGTCTTTCCTACATTAAAAGCACCTCCTCCTCTTTTCAGCTAGTGGTTCTCCTTTGGGTCTCCAGAGAGAGAGTGTCAAAGAAATCAGATGTTTCCTCAAACATGTTCTTAGATAAACAGAATATTGTTATTAAGCCTCATTTCACAAGACCTTCTTTTTTCTTTTCCTATTTGACTGCCCTCTAAACTCTTGGATCCTGACCCTGTTGTCAGAAGAGCCACATAGATTTGTGACAGTAATCTAGCCCTCACATTTTTACCACCCACTAGTTTAAAAAGCAGTACAATAAAAAAGGATTTGATATAATTGTCCAAATAGTTAGTAAAAATACTTAATATTGTTGAGCCAGAAAGTAATTTSTGAGGTCATTGCTCTGCAATTTTATATCCCTCAAAAAAAAACCCAGAAAAACTTTACCACAATACCAGTTTGCAAATCATTCAGTATAGTCCCTGGTGATTTATTATAGGGTTTAAATCTAGCAATTGACTGATAAAAAAGTTCAGGTGAGGTGCCTGATCTGGATATGATAACATACTGTGGATATTGTCTCATGTCCCATTCTATTAGAGAGGTAAATGTTCCTATCTACAAAAACCTCCATTTTCAGTGCAAATACAGAACAAAGAACGTGAGTTAAATGTGTGTCTCACTGTTTTCTGTAGCAATCTTTACAATTTCAACTAGAAACATATCCCTGGCCTATTTTTTTGGAATGGGATAGAGAAGAATTGAAGGGAGTAATCATACTGTATTTACTAAGTTCCCCTAATTGTACTGATCACTCTCTTTTCACTGATGTATTTTGCTTTCATAATCAGTCACCCACATTAAAGGAAAATACTTGCACATCCTTCTTACTGTCATTTTTACATTGTTTTTGTTTTAAAAGATACATCTAACCAGAATATCCTATTTCCCAATGCCAATTTTTTAATGTCTCTGGCATTTGGGCTGTGAGGGTAGCCTGTAGGATGCTCCTCAACAGCAAATACAACCTGGCCTCTTCTAGCAACAGTATAGTTTTTTTGCAGTTACATGTTATGATATCTAGCAGACATCRTCAAGAAAAAGTCAGTCCCATTATACATATTTTTTTCCTATGTAGTAAGAGCAGAAGAAATATTTTATTTTCTTGCACAGTTAAAATGGTCTGTGACACACGCACAGCAATATTTTATCCTTTGTGTGAATAAAGCTCTAATTCCTGTTATCCAAGAACCTGATTCTACTCCTGTGAGCATTGTCCTTGCAGTAAATTATCATATTCCTATCTCCTCTTCCTCCTTGAGACAGTGCTTAAAAAGGGTCTTTTCTGCCCTTTGTTGTGGATAGCTTTACCCAGCTTGCCGGTTCCTAGATCCCACCAGTGAGTTCTCTCTTAGCTCCTCTAAGATGGTGTTTGTACCATCTGTTGATGAGACCACATATAAAGGAGAAAAGAATGGAGAAAATAAAAACAGCAGAATGGGAAATTTAAAGAAAACCAAGGGGAATAAATGATGGAAACAAATTAATTTAAATGAATTACCAAAAAACTTATGAATAACAGTGGAAAGATACTATCCATGGTTGCAGCATCTATGAGAAATCTAGATGCCTTGAATTTTTTCTGAAATTTACATTCTCAGGAAAAGTACCTATTAAGATGAATTAAGAGTACCATAAATATTTATATTATTTTAGTTATGAAAAATTAATTCCAAACTGTGTGAAAAAATATTTTTTATTTTTGTATTTTTCATTTTAAATGTGATAGAAGCATTTTTAGGAGGATATATGCAATAACTGGTAAATGCCATGTAAAAAKTGTACATTGCCATTAATATATTGATGTGCATGTTCTTTATTTCAAAGAGAAATTAAAATTAATTATTACAGCATGCTCACACTTTTGATAAAATATTAATAACTTTAATTTTGCAGAGATTGACAGGCCAGCTAGGGTTGGATTTCCCATTTGAATTTTTGCTCAGTGGAAAGTAGAAAATAGCAGATGACTCAGAGAAAAAGATACTAAATAGAATTTTTTATTTCTTTCCATAGATATTAATATTAAATGGTTTTAGAGAACAAGAGATGAACTCTCTTGTGAGTTAGTATGCTTGATTTTTTCAGACTGCTGGGACTGCTTCAGCTGGGACTTCTGCTCCTGGGAATGACAGCTTGATTACCAGGTCTTTTCAGAAGTTCACTGGTCGTCTCTGTTGTGGTTTTGTATATATTTATTCTTGCCCAGACCTTCTTTAGGGGTCTTTTACTTCTTAATGAAGTCTTACTACAGTTTTGCAACAGTAATTCTGACTTCTTTGTTGAGTCTGGGGAAAATAGTAAGAAAATTAGGGAATTCTAAGCAATACAATGCAGTGTTAAGCTACCTGGTAATATTTGCACTGTGTGACAAGTTAAACTGGAGAAGAAGGTGACTAACTAAATGACATTTTTATCTAGGATCATGCCAAAATTTTTGTTGTAGTTGGTTAAATGCAGAGTTCCACTGGGTACAAATTCCTGCAGTAAAASTGTTAACAGACTGAGACCATGGGATTTGTTGCAGGGAAATACAARACTTGCTTTCATTTGCGTTGGATCTTTGCCATGAGCTGTGTATAGCAGGAAAGGATTTTGTGTGTATGAATAAGAAATAAAGGTGTGTGTCCATGGGCAGATGTCATAGCACTGATAAACAGCCCAGAAGCGAAGGCTCTTTTACAATAATTTCATCATGCTTTGAAGAGTTCTAACCATGCTCATAGGAGCAGTCAACATTATAAAGAATAGATCTGCAGATGGAGACAAGATCCCCTGCCAGGCTTTAGGTATTTTAGGGCTGAGATATTTTAGTGGAGTTTTTGAATATTTTAGTTACTTGTTGAATTAAAATCAGAGAAGCAARTTATTTTCTTCAAGGTTAAGTTAGAAAAGATGGAGCTCGATATTGCCATGAAGCATGTATTTTAATAAAAAMCACTCATTTTTCTTGTTACTTTAATAGGGTTTTCTTAGGTATATTCTCCTTTTGTAAAATTGCTAGCTAAAATTAAACATTKTAAGGCCATAAATATAAATTACTGAACAACTGAACAGTCTCTTTTTCAGTTAGAAAGCTTGATTTGGAGATTACATCCTCAGGAAATATCTGAGAGTGCTGCTTATGACATTTCATTTTATGAAGTTTGTGACCCTGGGGTTTGGAAAAGATTCCTATTTCCTCCCTCCCTGCAAAGAAATTGGGTACTTTATAGGAAAGCAAATGTAAATCTGTCCCCACATACATGTCCCCCCAAACTCCATTATGGTATATATGAATCCTTTTTAAAAATACTTAGAGCTTGAACTGGCAGAGCCAGACAATGGCATACTAATACATTGACCCAGATTGTAGGACTGCATTTCCAAAGAGATGTAGAAAACATCTTGATCATGGCTGGTCAGTACAGAATTGTCCAAATTAAATGAATATTTTAAAAAGAATATCTCCTTTCATGTACAGGGATGTGTACAGATGTCGGTATTGTAAAATTTTCAGCACTGGGTTATTAGTGAATCAAATTAAAGATTATCTGTTTAACTAGAATCWGATTAAATATTGAACATTTACTCTGTATAATTTTGTTACTTTCTTCATTGTGATACATGTGCATTGCAGTGCATCAGATATTTGGGGATTTTCTCTACTGTTTTTCTCTCTGACTTCCCATTGTTAGTTCCCAAGCTCCAGGAAAAGCTGGAATTTATATGAACACTTATCTAACTTGCCAATAAGTCTTCATCTTTTTTTTTTTTAACTAAAATAAAGCATTCCTCACTGATATAGTCCAGGGAAAATGATGAGAAATTTATTTTTCACCTATTTTCTTAAATAAATGAGGCTAATGCAGCTGTAACATCTATGTGTCAGAAACTTTGAAACAAAAAAAAGTCAGTTGAAGGAGTACAGATTGTAAAGATGTCTTAAAGCTATATGAGAATTCATTTCTTGGTCAAGGGAGCCTCAAAATACTATTTTCCTCGAGGAAAAACAAAACTTTAACTTTTGGAGATTTGGAGATGAACATTCCGTTTTGTGCGTTTTAGCTGTCCCAAATACCATTGTATCGTAGTTATAAATTCATTATGCTGCCTTATGATCCAAATAGTCAAGGCACTTGAGTCAGGCTTGCAGTACAGAAGTGTGCTGGGTAGCACAGGGGCTGGTGGCTGGGGAGGATCCCAAACACAGGAGCCAGTGCACTGGGAAAGGAACTGAACAGGAAACTGAGACCAAGGGTGTGGGACTGTGCCCTTGGGGCTTTTATGGTGGTGGAACTTCAACAGTAAAGTATTTTAGCACCAAGGAAAAAATCTAGGTCTTTTWTTTTCTTTCTTGTAGTTGAAACATATTCAGAGAAAATTTAGCACTTCCAATTTCCTTAAAAGTTTTACAATTATGACCTCTTGAWTAGAGAGAACTTTTGAGTGATGCCTAATGTGTACATGGGGGCTTAAAACCATTTTGGTTTACTGATTTTGGACAGGCACAGGTCTTTTGAGGAAAGAAAGGCTGTTATTAGCCTCTGAGCCTCACAGACCACTTAACTGCCTGCAGGCATACCAATTAAGTGGAATTATCATCCCAATTAACCATTGTCCCTTGCCAGTCAAAACTCATTTGGTTTAATTCAGCTTCCTAGGAAAAGTCCTAATTAACCAGATTTCCTAATTATCTGTGTCCTGATTAASTGAAGTGTACTAGTGTAGCCTTCATTAATAAAGGATCATTTTCATTTCGTTACTTAAATAATTTTCAAAAAATTGTTTCATGGGTAGCATTCTCAGGTAGTGAATGTCCAGATCTGGGTTTTTGTACTAGTAGGTGCAGACTTAAAAGTCARTTGAGCTACTGAAATAAGTAATTTCTGTAGGACTTGCCAAGAAAGTGTTATTAATAAAGAAAGGCAACAAAGGTGTTTGTATGGCCTGTTTTGGGATGAAGATTTCATTGAGGTGTGATGCAGCCATGAGTTAATACTTTGGTGAAATCTGCCATTGCTTCTTGATYTCAGAAGATCTTTGCAGAGTCTCGTGGGCTGAGATGTGGAGCCACATTTTTTAATCTGTTTGGACACAGAGTTATGCACAGAATGTATCTGAAAAGGTGTGGTCTGCCACACAAAACACACTCTGATTATATTTAGCACTTCGTGACTTTGCTGGTTGCTTCAAGGAAAGATTTCATTTGTTGACTTCTCTGTGTCTGTGCTCTCGGATCTGTGACCTGCTAATAAGCATGAAACTGAGTTGCCTCCAAGTTGTGCCTGACCCTGATACTTCACATCACATGAATTAAACAAGATGATAGAAGTTGTTGGGRGGTGGGGAGGAGCACTTGAAGTTAAAAGCCTAAGATAGCTCATTCATTTTATTAATTACACTGTGAGTAGAGTTGCCTTTTGTAATGTTATGTAGCTGAGTTTGCTAATTAATAAGGTTATAATGATTTCCATCCAATAATCTCAAATCTTAACTATMCAGGAACATTTAGGAAAGGAGATAGAAGCAAATCAGTTACAGGTAGAGAGCAAAGTTCTTCTGTAGATGTGTTCTAAATCAGGAATAACGTATCTGAATACAATTCTGCACCCAGATGTTTTCTGTGCCTTGTGACATTTTAAATTATTTGCCTGAACTCCCTTACTTCCTGGTCAAAAAATGTTGAGACCCTTTCTGGAGCCTCATATGACTTGTAACCCTCACTTACTTACTCAACACAGGCTTAAAATSAAGCAAACTTGGTCTTCAGTTGTGAACAGGATATTGCAGGAGTTCATCCTGCTCCCTGATTTGGCAGAGGTAYGACCTAAATGTACCAGCACGTGATAAATATGCCTAGACAGAGATTTCTGTGATACAGAAAGATACAGAGGTTACAGAGGTTTATACAGAGGTTTTCATAGTGGCTGTTCATAATCACATATGCTGTTCATATGTTGTTCAGAACAATCAGGTTTCCAAAATTGTCTCAGGACAAAGCACCCTCAGCATTCCCAGATTTGTGTGATGGGTAGCAGGAGCCGTGCCTGACGGAAAGACCTCTCATGGGTGCCTGAGCGAGCTCTACTTCATTCAGCAACTCTCATCATTCCACTTTTTGAATTAACCTTTTTTAGCATCTTCTTTTATGGCAATCTGTCCATGACCAAGCTGAGAGGAGTCAGTACGAGCCCCATATACGAGGARTAATCCCCACACTGACAAAGGAAAAGTTAATAAATTCTAAAATATTAAATACATCGCATACAACAAAGGGCTGTTATTGTGCAAAACTGATAACCAAAACGAACAATAGTTACACAGATTCACAAAAAAAGAAAAGAAAAGCCTTTTTTAATCTTTTCTGGATGGCTTAGGTATCTCTATTTTTGTTTAAATCAGATAAAAGCTGTAGAGAAAGTGGAAAGAAAATGTCAGTAGCTTGATTACTTTCACAGTTTTTACTGTGAGAGATATTAAAAACATCAACAATAAATGATATCTAAGAGGTTTCTGATAAGTTACAATATTTTCAAGCCAGCTGGGAATAAAAAAACTTGGAAATATTTCCCAAGTGAAAAATTTTCCTGTCACAATGAAGTTCTCATTTTCTGTCTTTKATGCTGTGACTTTTCTGTTAGATGTGTTGGAATGTATTGAGTAAGGCAATATTAAAAAAATAATAATTCTTTCAAGTAGTGCTTCAGCACTGTCACGTAATTGGAAAATGCTGAACCACACACTTGCCACTCTTGTCAAGCTGAGATAAAGTATTTTCATTCATGTTTGTTCTTGAGGTTTRCCAGCTCTCAAGATTTGCTTAGGTTTTTCAGTTCCTCAGACCCTCAATAATGTACAAGTTCCAAACTGGAAATCAGCACACTTTGGTCAAGGATTATGGATTTAACATGTATCATAGTCAGAAGTAAGCGATCAATGTTCAGCTCATATTTACTTTGGTCTGTTTTGAAGATAAATTAAGTAAAATAGGTTTTATGTAATTTTCTGTTAACTGAATGTGTTGTATAGTTATATTGATGACAATKATTGAAAGTGTAAATACCAAAAGACAAAATTGCAAAGCCAGAATTTCAGGAATTAAGCTGACAAGGATTAGCCAGGTACTCTTATCCTTTTGGACACAGTTTCTGCAAGTAAATTGTGCAAGGCTATTTAAAATAGAAATGTTTCTTCTAGCTGTGAACACATAATTTATCAATAAAAAACCCCAATGCCGAATTTCACTCCTTAATTGCTATTTTTACTCAAGGCCTATGCAAATGCTACCTTTGTTCACATGGAAAAGTGTAGAAATGTGGTATTTTGCAACTTTTTCTTTCTTCTCACTGCTACATAGGCTGTTGGACACATCAGTATTCCTAATAATTGAGCTCACTGTGAAAAAGTTAAGGGAAGTAGTAGAAAAGCCTTTGAAGGATGAAGCATTATGCTTGAAATGGAAACTACTGAAGGCATGATAGGGAGTTCCAGCGCTCAAAAAGAAAAGCCTCCTAGAAAGCTGGAGTAGCATCAATAGGAAAACGCTCGGCATGCAAACATGGCAGTTTAAACTTTGTGAGATTTAACGGTGGAAGCGTAATGCAGGTAATCTCTCTCCCCAGGCCAGTGCCGACTGTTCTTTTGAAAACAATCTTTGTGCCCTGTAAAAGAACTATAAAAATAGTATATGGCAAAATCCAAATTACAGATTTTAYGTTTACTCTATTGTTTTTGTCTGTAGCTTGTGAAAATGCTGTTACATTGTAATAGCAAAAGAAATGCAAATTAAAAGTAATTGCTATGCTCAGTTACAAGCAGTATTTTTTTKACTTTTTGTCAGCATCCTGATGAAATAAGCCAGTCCAAATTTCAGCAGAGAGTTATTAATGACAAGTCYAAATTGGTTATGACCTTTTCCCATTTTTAATCCACAGATACTATATGCCTCTGTGTGTTTGTGTGAAAAAAAGTTCCAGAAATTCCCTACCTGTTGAGTAGAGTATTTTCATCTGTCCAGCATCACTCTTGCTAGCTTAATGGACTGCCTTCTGGTACTTGGGTTGGGAGTGTGGAAAGTGGTGGGGTGAGGTTTGTTGTATTACAGTTCCTTATAAAGTAAGTACATGGTCAAATTATTTCATTATTTTGTAACCTCAGTCTTATCTTTTTCAATGTTTATTGTGTACTTTTCTAAATATATATTAATATTCATTTTAGCAATTTTATATAAATATAAAATTATTAAATCTTACATCTAAAACTACAGGAGAACATACAGAAATAATCCTAAATTTTTTATTTACAATGTTGTCAGAATACTCTTGGCAGTTGTGACATCCCTTGGGAAGTGCCGAGTCAAGTATTTGTGAGGGTGAACTGTAGGGATATGCAATTTTCTCTTGTCAGTGACTAACTTCACTCTATTCTCTGGCAATTCTTAAATACATTTTAATTCATTAACCATATTCATAGTTATTATACTACTTAGACAAAATTAAAAGAAATCTAGCTTCTTTTTTATCATTTGCGTTCTGTTRCTGCACCACTTTGGGAGAGCTTCACCTCCAGTTGCTTGTAGAGAACTGTGAGAGTTGTGTAGTAGTCCAGAAATACAGATGGGTATTTCATTATTGTACTTGCTGTATTTCAAGCTTAAAAAACTGAAAATATTCCCCCAATRAAAGAGAAAGAAGATCTAACAAGATGATGAAGCCAGGAATTTTGGTAGGCTGACCCTTCCACTCTGGCCTCATTGCTGAATGTAAATATATAAAAAATCATGAAAGCATGAACCAAAGCACAGGAATTCTCTTGCCAAGGAATTTCAATAAATTCTAATTGATAAGGATGATAATTAACTTTTAGTTAAGGTTGTTAAACATTAAATCCTGAGATTAAAACACATATTCAGAGAATAGTCCTCAGCTTAGGGAATACTAAATTCTTACCTGCAGTTTTTATTAGCACAAGAGAAAGAGGAGTATGTGCCTTCACTCCTCCATAATGTTCTACTCCTGGTATATAGACTGATGATTCACATATTTATCTAGAAAATTGGTTCTGAATTCCACCGACCAAGYTGATCTCAGCTCCCAGGGCAGAAGGTCCAGCAGGGAAGCTGTGGCTTCAGCCGTGGTGCTTCCTCTTTTGTAGTTTGCTCTTCTTGCAGTTTGAAAACAGCAACACCAACAGGGACATTTTATGAGACACCTGATGGTGTAAATGTGTATAGAGCATGTGTAATACAGAATGCAGAGCCTCTCACAGCACTGCAGTGGATCTGGAGTTCAGAAATCAAGCAGAAGATTTAAGATTTAAGGCTTCATAGGTTGCGAATTATTGCCAAAAGAAGAGCTTGTGCTCAAGAAAACTTTGGAAAAAAAGACGAAAAGAAAACTTATGAAGTTTTGTTGCTTTCAAGATCAGATAAACCAAAAAAAAGGTCAGGATTGTAGTTACAATTTTAGARCTAACACTGTCTTCCTCTCAATTTTGGTGTCTATGGCTTTCAATGTTCTAGAAAACTGAAAGGAAAAGGGTAGGTTTGATCTTATGTGTACAAAAGTCTTGTTTTATCACCTACAATTTATAAAGAGAAGGCAGATGTTGTAATATTCAAGTGTAGGTAACAAATCTACTGTTAAATTTTCCAGTATTACAAGGAAACTGTTTTGATCAATATTTTAATTTCACTTGGGCAGGATTAGATAGAGAGCTCAGCAGATGGTTGTCATAAACTCCATACCTCATTTATGAAGTAGCATTCAAATCTATCCAGCTTGGCACTAACTACACAGACTGATTTTCCTGCATTTTTGTTCCAAAAGAAGTAGGGCATGGAGAATATCTTTTTCTAATTATCTTCATGTTTTTTAACCAATATCAGGCCTGCTTAGCCTGTGGTTGCATTATCCATAAATCTCCTAAGTTTTACAGTTTTATCAGGAAAATTACAGTCAGGTATCAAACAGCAGGGATCTAAATGACTAATTGTTAGCATTACTGGGTAAATTAATTAGAATAATCTGTACATTTTCTTGGTACTGCTATTGGCCAGTGGTGAGTGAGTCTGAGTGAAATGACTGTGCCTAAATTACAAGGTTTTTGAGAAGAGGGAAATTCAGAAGACACATTCATAAGCATAAAGTTGTCATTTTTAAAGTTATTTAAATAAAACTTACTCTTATTTTTGTAGCACTTTYGGTTTTTTTAATGAGGGAGCAGTTCCTCATTGTATATTTGTGTGARGAGAAGGAGAGTTATATTGTCCACAGAAACTCTTCCCCACCCATTGTCCACCTCATCCATTACCTTAGTCTGTACAGTGTTGTGTTGGCAGGGCTGACCCTCAGCTGGACAGGGAAGAGAAAATACAACAGAAGGCTCCTGGGTTGGGATAAGGACAGGCAGAGATCACTCAGCAGTTACTGTCATGAACAAAATAGGCTTGTCTTGAGGAGATTAATTTAATTTATTACCAGYTAAATCAGAGTAGGATAGTGAGAAATAAAAAACAGATTTTAACACACTCATCTTTCTTCTTGGGCTCAACTTCACCCCAGAATTCTCTTCCTCCTTCCCCCAGTGGCAGGARGGAGCTGAGGAATAGGAGTCATGATCAGTTCTTCACCTGTTCTCTCTGGTTTTCCTTCTTCCTTAGTGGGAGGACTCCTCAAACACTTTCCCCCCTCCAGTGTGAGGTCCCTCCAGGGTCTGCAGGTGGATTTCTGCCCTCTAGGGCAGTCTGAAAGCATACTGGCCCCAGGAGATGTTTCTTAAATTCCATGCCTGTCTGTTTACTTAGAACATTCTGAAACTAATGACATGTTGTCTTCAGAAGTACTTCTTAAGTAAGGCTAAAAATTACCTCTGACAGATATTAGACACCTCTGAAAGAAATTAGGTAGGAACAGAAAAGGATTGACTACCAAAYAAAAGTCAGGAGCTTCTTGCTTACACTGAGTTACTGTGAACAAAGGTTTTTCATGTGAGAAAAAGAGTATGGATAAYATTTCACTCTTAAAGATTGATGAAAATAATGAATGGGATGTCAACAGAGAAATTGGAATGTCCATGTTTTAGACCTCAAAAACAAAGGCCATTGATACAATAGTATCAAAACCAGGGCAGGTGATTTCTCTGAATTCCCTAACACCAAGCTCCTGTCTTCTCTTCCACATTTCGCTAAAAACACAGCTGGTGAGCAGCAAAGGTAAAACACCCTTCTTTGCATGCTGGGACACAGGCACCCAGTGGTAGGAGCTGTGTGGCAGCAGTCTCTCCATCTCCCCCCAGGAGACTGAACCCCCTCTACTAGGAGAGAGGGGAAAGCCAGGGTTGGTGTGCAGATAGATCCCATCACCAGGTGATACCCATTAGAAACTCAACCCTTCTTCTTCCCCTCCTCCTCCTCCTTCTCCTCTTTCACTATCTCCAAAGAAAGCAGATTGGTTTGTGTTATGTAAATGTGCAATTTAAATCTCTCATCATTAGACTGACCCCACGGAATGAAGACTTTCAGGAACTGAGTCTGAAGATGCTTAGCTTGTGCTTTGGTGTTTAATAACATGTATCCTCAGCTTCTTTGGCCTCTAACTGGTGTGGCTTAATAGAGGAAGTTGATGTCTTCACAGAAGTGAGACTAATAATGCTATCAAAATTGATTTTTCTTTTCATCATTTAATGTATCATACAGTAGCATAACTGGAATCACTTCTCTAGGATATGCCATTAAAAATAAGAACCCTATTTTAAATTTGTCTCTTCAACTTAACCTTGTAACTCAGTCACTCATCTCTCTTGAATCTTTAGAAATACCTGATATAACAAATTTGGGTCCAAATGTCCCAAAACTTTTTTCCTGATTGTTCATTTCTTTAACAAATAGCTAACTCATAACTTTGTTTGAAAAGAAAACATAGAATTGTAGTAAGTGGGATGGCCATTTCTTTTTAGAAAAATGTTTTTTTCATTTAAACACTTTATTGAGATGTTAGATATGTTCTTTTTGCTGCTCTTGAGAAAGAAAATTTTCTGTGTTTATCTTTGTGACTGATGTGTGAATCAGACAACAACCTCCCAGAATTCAGCAAAGTGAGATCTGGAAGAGTTGCCCTATAAAGCTTATGTCTGGAATTGCTGATTGGCTTTAAGACCTTTTAATGAGGTAGAAGAAACCAGGAGTAAAGTCCAAGAGAACAAGCAATGATTGCTATTTCTATTGGATCCAACTGAAATTTTATGTGTTTTGTAAACTGATATTTTAACTGATACGATTGAATAAAGAAGAGAAAAATGAGCCCTTTATAATTATTCTCTTCAGGGCCAGGGGAAATTAATTTTAAAATAATGYGCTTGCCCTTTATGCTGCTACTCACATTTTTGAAAGCTTCACTGGCTGTTCTGCAATTATGCTAATGATGTCTTTGACCCAGTGTTCAGTGCAGAAAGCGATGCTGAAGCCGTGCTTCTGTAAGTGGATTCYTCTTTATGTTTCAAGCCTCTTAGTATTTACTTTTAAAAGTATGTTAAAAAAAGGGAAAAAAAGGCTGCTGTAATAATTAGTAGGAATAAAAGAATGCATTTTGCATTTGTACATATGCWACATATGTTTAAACTTGTCCATCTTTTGCATTTTGTTAATGCAGGGGTAGACTTTTTAATGCATTTCGAATGGATTGGATGGATGGTTTGGATGCAGGAAAGAGTAGGATGGTCCCATAAGGGTTCTSTATCACTTGACCTGCAAATTTTGGCATGTTAAGGGGTGCTAATGGTGATGCTAGTTTATCTCTTTTAGTCCTGATGTCCRTATATGCTCTTCATAAAGAAAAGTCACATTGTGGCTGTACCAGTTATCCGTTTCTCTGCATCTGGATTGAAGGCACTCAAGATGGTAGTTCATGTTTGGACTCAAGTGTTTATTATTTCTTATCAGTAAAACAGTCTCACTACTGTGAGTTCAGCAGCTTTTCATTAGAAGGCACAAAATGGCTAACAATCTCTTGTTACAAGGTCTTTTAAGACTAAATTATCCAATTAAGAACTGACACCTAGATTGTTTTCYCTTTTAACCCAATAGCTGATCCCAAAGAGCTGCAATGTGGACTTTTCTGCCCAATTACAAAGTGTCAACCAAACTCATGAATAAGAAGGAAGAAGAAGAAGAAACCCAGGACGACACCCTGTGCCCTCCATCTTGATTCTATTCACAACATACTAAAAATCCCAAAACCTAAATTTCTCACCAAGTGATATACCTACACTACTCTCTATTTCACACTTTTGTGGATTCTAGTCTATCTTGAAGTCTAGGAAACTTTCTGCAGGAATGAGGGTCAGAGTGCTCCCCTGGGGATCAGAGCTCCCCAGAGCAGACAGAGAAACATTCCCAGTGCCTTGGGTTTCCACACCASATCAGCTGCCCATGAACTTTTAGGTAACTTCTCAGATGCCCAGGAGCTTGTAGTAACACATTGTGGTCGGGTCAGAATTTCTGCTTTTGATTCACTGTATAAAATTCTGGAATATATTTAACATTGGTGCCACTTGCTACCTAATTAGGAAAAGTAGCATAATCATACTTAATTACTGTGCSTATTTCATAGGGAGTTTGAGGATAAATTAGGTACAAGAGCTTGAAATATAAAAAGCTTTTGAAGTGGGTAATATGATCCAGTTGTTCAGTCTGTTGACCTCAACTGATAACAAAAAAGCTTCAACTAATAAATGTATGAGAAAGATCTGTGTTAACTAATGATTTTTCTGCTATAATGGGGCCTTATATATCTACTTCACAGCCTTCTCAAATTCTGAGAAGAGTCTGTGGTAACAACTCAGAAGAGGAAAGAGAGCAAGAAACAACATTATGCTTAATTCCTTTCTCTGGAATGACTTAGAATTCTGTTGTCATTCTTACAKTAATAGTTTTCAAGGAGGACAGGGACTACTATTGAGTATAGGATATTGTGTGAGATGCTAAAATAAGCAGTGCCTCTTGCAATGTTGCCTCATTTATGAGGCAATATATGTAAAGATGAGTAGATTATCAAAACCTTCTGTTGCTGAAGAGCAGCAAAGATTCTTTTGTAAGAAACAGTGTCCATGGATAAATGAGATCAGACAGACACAGCAGATAATGATGAWGATGATGATGATGACAGAAGTGACCCACTTAGGCAGGGAAAAAAGAATAATAGCTATGAAAAAAACCAGACAGATGACTATGCAAAAAAAATAGACTTATTGAAATGCTTTTAGGCCAAGGGTGTAGGCCTAGCCAACAAGTTGACTATTGGCAGGTCATTTATCCATCATCTTGAGGGGAAAAATCTACTCTTTAGTAAAGATGAAAAGGATGTACTGGGCAGAAACACCATATCCTTTTGGTGTCCACTGTTTTTCCAGGRGACAAAAATGGATTAATCTTTATGGAAGAATTAAGAAAGCTTTAGAAAAAGGAGTCTCTAGAAAGATTGTTAATATTAAACTATCCTCAGGAATCCTTATTCCTTCACATTCCCTTTCACTTGTCCTTTCCTACAAGAATGATGGTTCATCCATGCTGAAATAGCTGGATGCCATGTTTCTAGTTCCAAGTCCTGTGGTGGAATGGCACCATCCTCTACTGTAAGTGGTTGTAGTTGGTTGACCCTGGCTGGMTGCCAGGCATCCACCAAAGCCTCTCTATCACTCCCTTCCACAGCTGCATGAGGCAGAGAAAATATAACAGAGAGTGAGGTGAGGATAGGGAGAGATCACTCACCAAACACTATCACAGGCAAAACAGACTAGAATTAGGGCTAATAATTGAATATATTACTGACAAAATCAGAGTAGGATAATGAGAAGCAAAATAAGACTTTWAAAAACCCTTCCTCCTACCCCTTCCTTCCCAGTTCTACTTCTTCCCCCCAGTGCAGGGAGACAGGGCATGGGGTTATGGTCAGTTCATCACAGGTTGTTTCTGCTGCTGCTCAGGGAGAGGCATCTTTCCCCTGCTCCAGTGTGAGGCCCTCCCACAGGAGACAGTCCTCCATGAGCTTCTTGAATGTGAGCCCATCCCACAAGAGACAGTTCTGCACGAACTGCTCCAACGTGGATCACTGCTCCACAGGGTGCAGTCTTTCAGGCACAGCCTGCTCCAGCATGGGCTCCTCTCTCCACAGGTCCCTGCCTGGAGCCTGCTCCAGCACAGGCCTCCCACAGGGTCACAGCCTCCTCCCAGGCACCCACCTGCTCTGGCATGGGGCTYCTCYSTGGGCTGCAGGTGGATCTCTGCATCCCCATGCCCTCCATGGGCTGCAGGGGCACAGCTGCCTCACCATGGGCTGCACCAGGGGCTGCAGGGGAATCTCAGCTCTGGCACCTGGAGCATCTCCTGCCTCTCTCTGCACTGACCTTGGAGTCTGCAGTGCTGTTCCTCTCACATCTTCTCACTCTGCWCTTCTCTGGCCACAATTAGATCTCAGCGATAACTTTTTTTTTCCACTACTTCTTGAATATCTTATCGCAGAGGTATTACCATGATTTCTGGTTGGCCCAGCCTTGACCAGCAGCACAGCCATCTTTGGAGCTGTGAGGGATTGGCTCTGATGGACAGGGAGGAAACTTCCAGCAGCTTCTCAGGGAAGCCACCCCTGTAGCCCCCACCCAGTACCAAAGCCTGGCCATGCCAAACGCAATACAGTGGTGTATGTGGGACTTCACCGTTCTCAGACAGTGATGCTCTTCCATGTCCGCTCTAGATGCCATGAGGTAGAAAAGATGTTTTATCTTTTCCTTTAGCAAACGACTTGAAAGCTGAATGATATTTAATGTTACCAGAAGGTAGAAATAGACCAGATAAAAAGGATGAGATTGAGAAAGGAATGATCGTAGGGTGAGCAGGTACCTGGAAAAAGAAGGAGAAAATTTTCCCACAGCTATGGCCTTGCAAAACCCATGGCCAGACTTGTTGCAGACAGGTCAGTGACAGAGAGCAGCTGCTGGGGRGATGCAGATAGTGTAACAGGTGCTGCTGGAGTCACTGTGACRCAGCGACAGCCTGACAAAGCCTTTGTCTCAGCAATGTGCCCCATGGCACTGAGATGCCTGTGGAGCCTGTGTCTGCCCAAGTGTGCCTTTGCTAAGGTCACTACTTGTTTGACAGGTCTTGATTTTGTGGTGACTTTGTTTCTTAGATCTCCTTKTTTACTCACTTGTGATGTTTGGTACACCATCTGTTTCTTCCCTTCTGCTTTTTCTTCAGTTTTTAGCATCATAACTCATGTTGAATGTAAATATATGTATGCTTTTCATCTAGTATCTTAAATAGTTTGATTTAAGCATAGAGTTTAAGTTAAAGCCTACCCTTTCTTTGACCTTCAGACAAATTTCCAGATTTCAGTCTTGTTTACCCTTATTGTAGACCCTAAATAACTCTGTYGGGTGTCATGCACTATATGCTGATATAAATAGGAAGGTAATTTCACCAAGCTACAGGCTTTACACCCTTGCCATCTGGCCGAGGGACAGACAGACRCATGGCAGTTCAGGAAGAGCCCTGTGCCTCTTTTATGCTGCACAGAGCTCACAGCCCCAGCGCTGGTCATGGCCACAGACACCGTGTCAGTGTGATGGCAGGGGCTGCAGGAGGCGAGCTGCAGAACTGGATGGCAGCCACTGCCTCCATTTTGCTGCAGAGCTTTTTGTTTGCTTTTAGCTTTAATTCTACCATATCACAGCTCAGAATTATGGACAGAAGCTCCAATATTTTGTCTGCCATCCCAGTCTTCTGCCATCCTTGCATTCTGKCTTCTAGGACCATCCTGCCTCCATCTCCTAGTGCAGTTGCATAGTTGTTATCAATACCAGTCCCGTTCATGTGTTAAGTGGTGGTTTTCTGATTGAGAACTGGAAGATATGTCTGGCCTCATTTTCTTACAGCTTTTAGGAGAGAGACAGGAGATTGCATTTGTGTCCTCTAAATAGTTGAAGGAGCAGAACTCGCACAACTTCACAAGCAACATCAGCAAGTTATTGCTTTGTTGCTCTGTGCCTGGGTCATGCCAGCTCCTGTCGTTGTCAGAACTGATGKGCTCTAAAGAACAGGAAAGAACAGCAAGTCTCCACAAATTTGTGCTGAGATGAGGGTTTAAAGAATAGGCTATTTCTTAAGATGTCAGAAATGCTGAAGGACAGCAGTGTTAGTAGGCAGGTGGGGAAGCAGAAAAAAATCTCTGTATGTCAGAGATCAGCAGCCATAATAACACCCTTTTTCAATAGAAAATACACTTGTAGATGACCTTGTTTTGTCACAGAAGTGGGTGAGGGAAGCATTTGAGAAGCCCTGGGAAGCAAACTGGTGTTTGGGAACCTGTGCCTCTTGGAGGCCAGTGGTGCTTTCTCATTCACCACAGCAGCTGTAGCTCCCCAGCATCAGTGCTTTTGTCTCTTTTTCTCTTTTACTAATGTAAATAAGAAGTGAGAGCCAGATGATAGCAGTTATAGTTGACAGCCTCTAGGTTTAGTGACAAGTTTAATAATAATAATTCTGTTCGTCATCTGGTGCGTACAGTGATTCTTTCTAATGTTCTTAATGCTTTTCAAAACAGTGACAAGTCTAACAAAAAGTCTTTTTTCAGTATATTAAATTTCTCAGCAACTTCATTTAAAAATCTCTCACATAAACATGTATTAAATAGAGTAATTCAAGTAAATAGATATTAAATGCACAAGCAGTAATTTATTGTYGCACACAATCAGTGAAGAAACTCATTAAAGTATATTGTTACTTATTATTTTCATGGTTCAAATTAATTAACTAGCAAAAACATTTTAAACCAAAAATGAACAGAAATTTACTTGTTTTTCATTTAATGTTTTGTTTCAGGGGTTTTTTTGCTTGTGTGTGTACATGTCAAACTGCAGTTAGTGTTTAGGAATTCTAGCCCTTTGTGAAGGTTGGAAACTGCAGCATGTATCTTGTAATACTACATTCATATAGGAGGAGCAGACCTGAGCAGATGCCCTGCTCCATGGGCTTTGTGCTAGCTGTCACAGACCTCTGCCACATAATAAATGGGAAGCAGAGATTGGAGGATAGTGTCACTAGAGATATTGCAAGGTTACTCACTAACCATTGTAAATGCATACCCACAGCTTCACACACATAGCCCCGGGATAATGTGAAAAATCAGAGCAAACAAACTGCCAGTACAAGTGATTGCACATGTTGTTAATACAAGGAGCAGATTACACTGRAATCCTCTCTTTCTGATTTTGATAAGTCTTTTCTATCCCTCCAGATAATCCCCACCATTTTTTTTGTCTTTCCTTTCCCATTGAATAATCTCCAGTAGCTGCAAGCTAAACTCTTTCTCTCTGTTCATATAAGTGCAAATTTTTCTTGGCCTGAGTACGGTGAACAGATTTTTTTCTGTGCGGTAGATAGAAGTGAGAAGAAATTAAAGACTTAGAAAGGTAGCAGTGACAGAGTTTGCCACAAACAGAACAGAATATGACTGAGTTAAAGGAAGACATAATGCTTTTTGCCTCTGGATTTTCTTAACTGGATTTTTCACAAGTGTTTTGATGGGGGTGGGAAGGAAGTTCTCGAAGAACACACCCTTCATCATTGACATGCCTTTGCAGCAATCAGAGCTGCAATCACTATGAGCTCTGACTTTCCAGGGGAAAGACTRGAAATGTTACATTTGCTTTTCTAGTAAGAAGTTATGACTCCAGGGTTTCTTTATGTGCCAGACAGTGATTACTGGAACTGGCACAACCTCACGTGGTTACTAGAAGAATGTTTAATAACTTCTGAGATGCAATTTTTCAAACTTGTGTTAAAGGCATTCAGATTGATTTTTGTGAAGAGAATTCGCTGGAGTCAGATGCTGCTTTCCCTGGTTTACTTTCCTCAGATTTTTCTGTTAGGTAGAAAAATAAATGCAATTTGTAATGAAAACCAATCTTCAACCTTTTCTGTATCACTGAACAGAAATTTCCTCACAAATATTTGCRCACGGTATTGCTTGCTATAGAATACCTAAGAAGCAGCTACTTCTACTGCCATGTTTAGAAAAATKATGAATATTCCATCAGCCTCAGAGTAAAAATCAGGAAACCTGTRTTTTAGGCTGGCTTTAAACGTGTTTATGCTTGGTCAGGTATTTAAGTAAGCAAAGGAAGAGCATTAAAAAACTATAGAACATAAATGAGTTGCACCTCCCTTATACTAATACCTGTTATTGTTCYGTAGGATGTCACATACTCTGGTAGTCTTCCTAAAACAATTATGAAACCTTTATAGCAAACCTATTTTGTCAGCTGATTCATTTCCATGAATGCAGACATAGTGTTTTGTTTCATTATAACAAACCTGTTCTGTTTGAGTTACAGGAACTGTAATTATTAAACCTTCCTGATAGTTTTCTGAACTTTGCTGAGTGGGACCTGAAGTCCAGGAAGGAGAGGGATTAGTCAAGCAGACCCTGATGTGATAAAGGCCTTTTTATTTGCTCCAGGTTAGATTGAGCATCTAAAACATTGGTGTAAATAGCTCTGCCAAGATCATTTTATGTCTCGTGCCCAACAGAGATCACATGGAAGTATTCAGTAGGTTGGGCTGTATTTGAATTTTTGTAATTTGGCCTTTGAACCTTTGAAACTTTCATGTACCTTTCCTATCAGGCTAATAGATTTAAGAGATCTGGGTGAATGAGCAATCTTCTTGTGTTAGATAGCTAGCATGCTTTATAGCTGACACTTTTCCTATATAGTTACTAAATAAATCACCATTTTTTTCTGTACTAAAGAAATGATAAAAGAAAAAAAATGAAAACAGCAAATAAATAAAAAAACCAAAACAAAAACAAACCAGCAAACCCAAAAAACACCAAACCTGCTACAGGCACGTCCCACTAAATACAAGGCAAATTGATCTATTTGAAATACGCCTATTGTACTGGAMGGAACCAGTCAAACATCAAAACCAGAAGCAAAATAAAAAAATCATTTGATTGATGAGATACTACACTCTCTCCTTATGTGTTSACATTTTCTGCCCTAAGGTTTCCAGTCTACTCAAGACTCTCTTGTCCAGTTTGGTAAAGACTGTCTTAGATGGTCTCTAAAAGACTTTATTCTATCTAAAATTTGTCTTTCTTAAAGAAAATTCCTGCACATTCGGGTAAATATTACTATCAAAGGACATATCTCAAAACCATTCACATATTCTCATATTTTAGGTGTATTTTATTCTGAAGACAATACAATAGTATTATTCTGAAGACAATACAATGTACATTTTTGGTCAGAAACAGACATTGCACATCCATATGTTACTCAGTTAAATGTTTACATTGCGTACACGTTTAGTCAGATTTTAAATACCTGCAAAACTGGAAGCAATTTTAAAAATAAACTCATAAAATAAGGGTCAGTCAACAAGTCCTAACTGTGTTTCTTTCRTAGTTTTGATTTGCATAAATGCAAATAAACTCCGACTGTAGCACTAACTTTAGATAGTACAAATAAGAATATGGATGGAGCCATTGACTTGTTGCAGGGCAGGGCAGTGCAAGTTAGTGTAGCTGGAAAATASTCAAAAAATCTAATTGAGAGAATAAAGACTAAAATAAAACTCACAAAGAAGAATGTGAGCATTATGTGTAAGTGCACAACAGATGATTGAAATAACTTTTAGTTACAGTAATCATCACAAAAAGTCATTATTTTCAGATTCCTCCTCTATTATGGCAATTCTGATGTAATAACTGTATTTGATACAGAATAGTGGTCTTTTAATGCTGTTGTTCAGATGACTAATGTCTGAGTATGGGTACTATTATTGCAAAAAACTCATTTCAGTTGCTAAATTAAGTATAATCTTATCAGTAGAGAGCTAAACCAAAATATTTTGTGTGGGTTTTAAAAAAGAGGCTAATCACTAAGTCATTAGAATTCTCTCTTAAAAACAAATAATGTAAAATTGATTAATATTTTTCCATTTTCCTATTTGTATTATGCAGACAAGGCAAATTCTCTAGAAGAGTGCATATCTATAATAACACACAAATCATCTGGAAGTCTTTTCATATATGGGTATTTTTCCTCTATATGTGGACAATCATATATGCATGTRTGTATGTGTATGTACATATAAACATATACATATATATTTGTTTTTATTGTTTGATGTTTTTRAGCTTTAAATAGCACTGCATTCTCAGCCTAGAGGAATGACATGTAATATTGAATACTTTAACCGCACATAATTGCTACCAAATGTCCTCATGCCGAATTGGCATCCATCAGTGCAACAGTGTAATCATGTGTACTTAATCATAGGCAGAAAATGCTAAGAGTGAAGGAAAATCTCTTCCTTACGCATTTCATTATCTGAAAGCTTAAGTGGACATTAAGTGATGCAGGGTAGTAGCACAAAACATCATTATCATGTTATTATATTCAGGCTTGAGTGACACTGAAAAAGCTGAATTTGTCTGATAAGAAATGCAAATTGTTAAATTTAATGTTCTAAAATAATTACCATATTATCCATCATATAGAACTTAATCTTTTATTCCTAGACATAAAAAAACCAAACAAAACAAAGAACAGTCTATTATAGGATCATTCACACAACTTAAAAACTCTCTTTTTGGTGGGATAATGAGAAAAAGAAAAATCTGTGGATGTGATCCAGATGGAAGCCATTGCAATGAAATTTTTATTTTGAAAGGCTGTGTGTTTGAGATCCATTTTCCTTTCACCCTTTAACCTTGATAAATCCTCAGCACAGCTGTATACAGAGTATAGAATGAAAGAGCATACCTGGGCAAAAAGGAGTGATATCATGAAAGCTTTATTAGACATTTCTGTGGAACTGGACTGTGCTAGTACTCAACCCTATATTTAATTTCAAATTAGGAACTGGTGAACTGGTTTGTTACTGCGTCTTCTTGGTCTGTGCCAGATGAATGTGAAGGATATAAACTGTAATTTTATATCAGACTTGGTATCTGTATTAAAATGAGAAGTACTGATAATGTTAGATGATTTATATCATACTTCTACTACAAAAATCTATGTAATCACATCAGTGTCTTAAATGGAACATTTTTTCATAACATACGCATCTGGTGTAGTGAGTGTGGCAGTACTCTGCTGTCTTACTGCAGGAAATTCATTATCCAACGTCTGCTTTAGAAGACAGCATGTAATATCACTGGTGACAACTAGATTCCATAGTTTTCACTGGAGCAAATGCTGTATCTTCCTCATCAGTACTCAGGGCTGAATAGCAAACAATTCAAATCATGGAGTGAAATAACCAAAGATGATGAACTCCAAAGATACTGGCTTTACAGATAATTAGATAATTTCCACAAGGAGAAACAAAACCATTGCCATTAGGAGACAAAAATAATTCAATCTTTCTCACAAGTGTGAAAATCATGTTCTAACACTCCTCCTAGTTATAGTAGCCTGTAGGCTCAGATCATTGGCATTATGCTAAGATTAAAGCTACTTGTTGAACTTTATACAGAAAACATTGCACGTATTTCTTCTTTTCTAGTTTTAAACCCTGACATTTTCCAGTAAAGCAGGATTTTATCCCTTAGTTGCTATAAAACAACTCTATTTTGCATTAATAAAACCACAAACTACTTGGCAGTACAGAGGATCAATAGAAACATTTATATATCAGCTGACATAGTAGAAATATTTACGCTTAGAATTCATTTCATTTAGGGAATGACAAAACAAAATCCAAGAATTTTGTTCCCAGGAAACAAATTGCATAATCCAGGGCTGAATTTTCCTATTGTTTGTTTTTAGAATTAAGTGCATTCATGAAGTGTATGAATTCACTTAGGCTTTCTTAGATTTGTATGCCATTGAACCAAATTGTTCATGAAGATGGCTCAATATCATTCAAAGATTCAAAAAGGAAAAGGTAAAAAGAAGTTCCCGTTTGAAATCTTGCCTTTAACTGCAGACAGATATGCTTGTCTGTGAAAATGTTTCTTTGGCTGCCAGTGGTGTATGCCAAATGCCACTTTCAAAAAATTTGTRTGCTCCTAACATGACTCGTCAACATTTCTGCATTTGAAATGGCCATTTTAACTGAAAATATAAAAACTACAAGAGTTTTCCTTAGTTTAGTTTGGAAACACATTCTGCACTGAATCAAAAAGTTTGATACTTTGTTGACTTACAACTGTGTTTAGAAATAGGAAAAGGAAACATGTACCATGTTGAAAAATCCAAATGAATTTTCACAGCAATGAGCCCTAGTCACTTGCAAAATCTGTGATTGTGAATACAAGCTTTGTACAAGTACAGACACACACAATTGCATGTGGAACAAGCAGATTTACAACTCTGTGCAAAAAGTCTTTCRTGTTTCCAGTCTTTTGTGGCTGCATGACTGTGTGCTTTCAAAACATGGCTGTAAATGCAGGATACCTTAACAAAATACAACATGGCCATGAACCCTAGCAAGTCTTACCTGGGCATTTTCTAATGAGATGATCTGAAACTTGCATGGCAAGAAAATCTCAGACCTGAAAGTAAGAGAACTACTATGAAGATTAAATTGCGTCTTAAAGGAGGTATGATTCCATGAATGTGAATTAATTTACATTTGTTGGAGACTGCGATGACAGCTGAACAGACTCTTTTTCAAAATTACTTCAGGCCATATTTTGGGAATGTGTAATTCAGCATAAGAAATGAGTCGTTCAGCAGCAGAATTTTGTATGGATTCCTAAGATGAACCYGAAACTTGCTTCTAAGCCATCAAATAATTTATAACATAGGACTCCCTTTCATAGAATAAGAATGTGGTTGAAGATGGAGGGGATCTCCAGCGGTTGTCTGGTTCAGCCTCCTCCAGGTACCCAAGACTGTGTCCAGGCAGCTCTCCACAATATCTCTGGGCAACCTGTGCCACTGATCAGAATCCTCACAGCAGAAAAAAAAGATATAAAAATTGCATGATCAGATTGAATTTCATGTTTAAATTTACAGCTGTTTCCTCTTGTCCTATCAGGGCACTACTGTGTAGGGTTTGGCTCCCTCTTCTTCGTTCCCTCCCTTTAGATGTTTTTACACATTGATGAGATCTCCCTAGGCCTTCTGCTCTCAGGCTGAACAGCCCCAACTCTCACAGCCCGGCGGGTGGGATCTGTCCCTGAGGGCTGTCGGCCAAGCCCGCAGGGACCTCCACATCGGGTCATTCCCGTCCCTCCCTTTATCAGAGAGGTGTTCTGTCTGCTCTCTGTCTTTCCTCCCCCAAGTCAGGGCTCTCCCCCAGRGATCTGGGGCATCCCTTGAGGGCGAGAGAGCAGAGAACACCAAAAGTGGGGCAAAAAAGGCCCAAGAAACTACCAAACAACAAATCAAACAATAACCTGCAAAATAAAAACACACTATAACACCTTCTGCTCTGCAGGCTGAACAGCCCCAACTCTCATAGCCTGACCTCATGTGAAAGATGCCTGTCCCTTAATCATCTCAGTGGTTCTATGATGGACACACTCCAGTAACTCTGTGTCTTTCCGCTTGGTAGTCTAGTGTTGGGCACAGCCAGTTCTGGCCTTGCCAGTGCTGAGCAGACAGGAGTAATCCCCTCCCTCGTCCTCCTGGCAGTGCCCTTCCTAATGCAGTCCAAGATGCCTTTGGCCCAAGGGCACATTACTGGTACATGGTGGGCTTGTTGTTCACCAGAACCCCAAAGTCCTCTTCTGCAAAGCTTCAGAAAACTTCTTAGAGGACACTGAGCCTCCAGCAGGTGCTCGTGCCTGCATTATTCCTCTCCTGGGGTAGGACTTTGCACTCTTGTCAGAATTCATGAGATTCTTCTTTGCCCATGTCTCAGTATAGCAGATCTCTCTGAATGGTGGCACAACCCGCTGGTGTATCAGCCATTCCTCCCCATTCTGTGTCACCTGTGAACTTGCTCTGTTCTATCATCCTCTCCTGAGTAGAGTTGAGCAGTGCTGGACCCAGCACACACCCCTGGAGCACAACACTAGTGACTTGCCTCCTGCTGAACTTTGGGCCACTGATCACAAGGCCTGGGCCCACTCCTAGACCCTTGAAAATACAAGTTCACCTGCTCACACCTTTCTAAACATTATTTTCTACATAAAAACACTCATCAGTGCTTGATTATCTGATGTCTTAATGGGATTATGAGGGTTTTCTTGGTGATGTGTGGAAATACTCTTCTCTAAATCTTCAAACTTGTGGCCCTGATGAGAAGAAAAAAAAATGTTAGTAGGAGTTAATTAGAAAGAAACAAGCAATTTTTTCCAAAACCAGAAAACAAAATTATAGTTCTACTAACTGTAAATGATGTTTGGGGAAATAGAAAATTCTGAAATTACATGATGCCAGAAGATACAGTGGGATACAGAAGACATACTCTAATTAGTCATGCTTGAGTCTTCCACCAGCCCCTGAGCTCTGATCAGACGTTTTGGTTTAAAAAAAGATAAAAGGAAAAGGCAACATTTTTACATTACTGTGTTGACTGTATGAAACTGAGTTGATGGTGCATTGCATTGCATTTTGTAGCACATACAGCCTTTTGCCTTGTTCCGGATATTTTAATTTGTTGCTGGGAAATTGCTCTAGAGCGATGAAGATTTCTTTGCCAATAAAACAAAACTTGGAGAAATGTGAAGTTCTCTTGGTTTGTGCAGAGCACCTGGCAATGTTTTAAACCATACTGGATTGATTTCTGTGGTKTATCTTTAGTTTCTTTATATCTAGATTTGTGCTTAAATGTTCAGACCTACAGGGACTGACTTGAAAGCAGTTGAAATTTCCCAGTGATTTCCCTGAAATCACTGAGTGATGAAAAATGTCTGGGTGTTAATTCTCAGCACACCTTAGTGAGGCTCTGGCGTGATAGCAGGAAAGCCTGGACATCAAAATTTCAGGTTAAGACATAATTTTCAACCCGGGTTATTTATAGGAGCTTTAAGGAATCCAGGAAAATCATGAGGTTTTTACCCAAACCACTTAGCCCAAGTGTAATGAGTGTAAATAACTTTTGGGTTATTGAGACCTGCCAGCGGAGAGCTGGATTGGAGGCTTTAATCTCATAAACCCCAGGTCTGAAAAGCTTAAGTTCAATAAAATAATCTACCTTTGCTGCTAAGTAGGATTAGTTGTAGCCACTGGAAACTGAGAGTACTCAGCACCTTGAAGTCATTTGCATTTGCCTTGGCTTGCTATACTGAATATAAATGCTTAATGAGACATTGATATCTGGTGCCTATCCAGAGTAATCATTGAAATACATGGCAAATACTTTAAATTAAATATATTTTGGTTTTAATTAAATACATTTCAGTTAAAATAATTGATCATTTGAATTACAAAAAAATAATTAGTCTTAGTTCATTCAATTTATAGCACTCTTTCTTTCAAAAAAACAAGTGATGCAGTTATTGTTATTTCTTAGTGTCCACTCATATTTTCTATGATGAAGTGGATTAATATATTGAAAGACAAGGTATTTAGTTGTCCTAAACATGAAGCATTTATTTAAATTTTTAACAGTTTTCTTGAATTGAATGGAAAACCAGAAGGAAGGTCTAGATTTCCACCATGATTCTAAAATCAAAAATGTAGAACTGGGTTAATTATGGTTAAATAATAATTTGGAACTAATGGGTTCACAATCACTTGTATTCAGTTCCACATAATTCCACTGTAAGTCTGTGTAATTTTTTGGTTGGAAAACATGTAAAGTAAGGTGACATTTGATATTTGCAAATATTTTGATGTTAAGATAGCTCACCACAGACTTTCTAGCAGTATAGAAGACTGCTAGGTAAGGAATCATCCTTCAGGTAAATTTTTTTTGTATTCACATCACAACTGAGGCCTATTAGCACTACCTATTATTTTTAGATAAAAAATAAATGAAGTTACATTTTTAGCTCTATGAGTAAAACCCCTGTATCTGCACAATTTGTCACTGTGGAGATACAAATATGTTCTATTTGGAATAACATGTCACCTGCTCCCGCTTTTAGTCACAGAAAAGCACTGAAAACAGTGGGGTCTTGTTTCATAGTCAAGAATATAGGGTTGATTTCAAACCCCAGTTGTGATTCTGCAGTGAAATTGGGTGAGGCTTGAGCTCAGCAGACAGCAGGGTTCTGGGTGCCTGGTTTGGGTGTTTGTGTTKGTGGGCTTTGTACGGGTGGGGTAAATGAAGCCCTGAACACAGGTGGAGTCAGTGGCACTCACACTTGGGCTCTGAACAAACATTCCACTTCTGTGCTGAATGGAAAATTCAGCTTATGTGGCACTTGGTTAGCAGCTGCTGGCATCCACTTTCCAGATGGAATTGGTGAGTCCTTTTAAGGTGGCACTGAGCTCAGCAAAGTTCTTCAGGGCATAGGAGTTGTGCTTACTCATATAACACCTCCTTAATCTGCCCTTGAATTTAAGATAAAAAAAGAAAAGGTGAGACCTTAAGTTTCATTTCCTAATTACTCAACCATATTTTTACTAGCCCAGTTAAGAGTGTGACTTTAGGAAAGGAAATTTGTGGCCAGGATAATGTTAGCCGTATTACTAATTAATAGTATTGACTTAATAACCAGTCATCAATATATCCTGTATTTTAAGAACCTATAGTTGCTTTCACGCAGATTTAATAAAAAATTACAGAAACTTCTTGCTTTAGCTATTTAGGAAAGACTGAAGAGCATAGTTCTAATATAAAAGAGTGATTAACATCTGGCTTAGAAAAAGTTCTGTGAGGATTCCTTTCCTTTCACCCAGTCATCATGTGTGCATTTTCTGCTATAAGAAAAAGAAAAAAAAAATCACCTCTGTGAATAAAAAAGAAAGTAACTTAATTATTCTCTTTTTGTAGATTTCTGACTCATAACACAGAATTAAATTTATTAAGGCTTTTCTTTGATAGGGGTCCAGATTAGTAGCTTCAAAGAGACTTAGACATTTTAATACATTTCAGTGATACATATTCTTAATTAACAGGAAAGACAACCATATATGTTCTTATGTGCCATTATTTAAATATTGCAAGTATATGTATGTATGATATGAATATTAGAAATTTTAAATTATCTAAGTATTATTAAGAAAATGTTAAAATGTTTGTAAGTGCAAAACTGTATGGAGAGCAGTAAGAAGGAGCTAGGTAGGGTCACTTCTAAAATCCTTCAATATGTCTATAACAGTATACTAATGTGTAATAGAAAGCAGCTTAACWCATATTTTCCAAGCCCATTTTGCCTTCTTCCCCTCTTTTCTCTTTCAATAACAAATGTAATTACTGATCACATTTCTTGGAAATGATAGAAAAGTAGTGAATACTATTTTTTTCTTTCGTTATGGGAAGTGTGTCTGGATATCAGGAAGCTGGAGTTAATTTTCAATGCTAAGATTATCATCATGATACTCTTTAAAAGTTTAGAATAAATTCCATCATGTTATGTTTCAAGGAAAATAATCAATTTTTAAGAAAATACACCGATGGAGAGTCAGAAAATACAGTCTGGAGAGTCAGAAATAGAATTGAATAAATTATATGCTAATGAAACTAGTATGTAGGAAATATGATAGTTAAATCTGACTTCTCTTTATGGCATTTGCGTCTCTCAATATGCCTGTGGYTTTCCTCTTGGGAGTACAGTTTGCATCTGTGCCCAGTGAATATCATTAAGGTTACCTGAGGCAGGAATATATCACATTGGGAGCAACACTGGAGTGAATGCAAAAGCTGGGATGAAATACAGACCTCATGTACTGAATGGAATGTCTTGCTATAAATGCAGCTCTTTAGAAGCTGTTTTTCTGCTTCTGAATGCTGTTTATAAATAGATTTCTTTGCCTGTAAGTTTTCTGGCAGCATTCCACATGACAGCCTACATCCCTTCCTCTGCTTTACTGCCACTTCTTGGATTAATAGTTGGGCTTGATCTTCAGTTGTTTCTGTTCAGATGTTTTCAGTGAGTGGGTCCTTCAGTGGGGAACTTATTTCACTTTTCCCCTTGAACCTGTAGAGTTCGTGTTTGATCTGAAGTTGGTCTTGTTGTGCAGCCACCTGGGGAAGGATAGGGTAGATACAGCAGCCATGAAGAAGGGTAAGAAGCAAAAAGACTTTTTGCTACCCAGTAAGAAGCAGGAATTAGATGATATTCTGTTAACAGGAAAAAAAAGGTGATAATTCTATTAAAATACCTCCAAACCTTCTTCAACACATGCTACAGAGAAAAAAAGGAGACATAAATATCCTGGTGGATAAGCTTATTTAAAAGGTTTATGCAATAGCAAAATAAAACGCATTCAACTTTATTTTAGAACTGATTATATTTTCATCATGCTATATATTAAATTGTTTAGCTTGAAACTCTGACAGTACTTTCATCTAGATCTGGCTGCATTAATTACCTACTCAGTTTTATGTATTTCATTCCTAATCTTTCATATACAATGTTTTTTATGGAGAGCAGAGAGACACTTGGGAGTGAGTACATCTGCACTTGGTACATGGTCTAATCTTTCCTTTGTGAATTATTTTCTACCTCTTGTTACTCCTTGTTAGTTCCTTAATAAGTTTTCCTTTTGTCTCAAATCTCATTCTGAAAAAAACCCAAACTTAAAAGATCTTAATTCTGATGCATACCTTTCTAATGGGATTATTAAATCAGCTATTTTAAACCCATATGATTGTTGCTAATTTTTTGAGCTTGCCATTTGCTTTGGTTTTCCACTGTCATGATTTCAGCTTTTCTTGTTTTATATGTTTCTTCTTCTTTCACTATTTTTTATTTATTTATATATTTCTACTCTTTCTCATATGAAGTTAGACATTAACTTCAGAAAGCTAAATGTATATTATTTTAATATTTTTAGTTTCTGTGACAGTTCAGACAGTGACCCTGGGATTCAATAGCAACATTTTTTTACTGTCTTTTCCTCATGCTTATTGAATTTAGTATGGAGAGGGGGACTCCTTGCATACCTGCTTGTTCTCCTGTGATTGTCCTCTGCACCATTACACTGGCTGTCCATAAATCTACCAGCAATGAAACTAATTTAGATTATAGCAGTTCAAACCAAGCAGATTGAAAATATCTTTGATTCCAGCGGTGAAAATTGTTCTTGTATTTTTATGATGCTATTACAGACCATCTTCTCAGCATGTATATGCTTTTTTTCTCCCTTACTATGCAAAAAAGTCTTGGCACTGTGCTATGGATGTGCTATGTTCTTTAGTTTGGGTTGGTCAGATTGCTGTGTAGGAGGAGTGCATGAGAAATAGAGATACTGTGTTTTCTGTCCCAACCTCTGGCTAGGCATTGCCTAGGAAAATGCTGAGGCACTGCTGCTGCCTTCCAAAGCCAAGCTCTCGTGGCAGCCTGAGGTTCCCAGAAGGAGTTTCTGTCTCCATCTTTTCTTTTGCTGTCGGTCCAGCTTTGCCACCAGTTTATTCTCTGCCAAGCAGCTGTGGCAGGCAGTGAGGTTCTGGTGCAGTGCCATCAGGAGTGGAGACAATGATGCTCCAGTCCTCAGTGACCTGGGAGGTCTTGTGTATTCTAGGCCTACAAAAAAACTTATAAACTGTGCCTAAGTTGGATGATCAAAGAGATATTCAGGGCTCCTAAAGGGTCCTGCATGCAGCAGAATCTAGAACCCAGCGGAACTTGGGTTAGTCTGGAGCAAACAGTTTTCTAGAAAAATTGAGGACCAAACAGTACCCATTGCCACAGCTCCTCTGTCAAGAGGGTGCTGACTATAAGAACCACCCTTCTGTCAGATTCTGCTCCCAGGATGTTACAGCTAGGTCTGTGGTAAGTGAGATTTAGGATATTCTTTATCTCCTGACTTACGGTTATTAATAGATTTCAGTATATGCTAGCAGAATTATTGACATTTCTGCTTTGCATCTATAAAATAGACTTAGTTCTTTCCAAGACAGTCCTTACTCCAAGGACAGCTCATGGKATTGTAATCCTGTATGGGAATAAGAAAAAAACCCTAAAACTGATTGAAGAACTAGTTCCATGTCATGTATCAAGTTCAGTTCCAATGTATTGTATGCTATCAACCAGTACAGATTATCACCTCATGGGATTTTTTAAAGTTCTGAAATTATCCAGAAGCTGTAGAAGCAAGGGCGCTCTACAGACCTGTAGTAAGATACTTTCTTGCCCAGACCTGTCTTTCTTGGTCACCCTTTCTAGTCTCTTTAAGTCAAGCAGCATGTTTTGTTTACTGTGCCACATGGGGCTGAGGCAGMGTGGCTGTAGCCAGGCTGGACAAGACAGGCACTCTAAACAAGAGTAAACACATCTGAATTTTGCTGGCTGCTGTTGCTATCCCTGTTATCCTTGACAAGGGAGCTGCAAACCTCCAGCAGTGGGTTAGCAGGAGGCAATCTGAGTCTCACCTGGCATAGCTGGAATAAAAAAGTTGCATATGTACTGGGTATAGCTTGTTACTTCTGTTGGCTTCAATGTAAATTATAGCAGACAGTTAATCCAGCCTTAAGAGCAGGTAATGATCTCATTAGTAGCAGAGCTTCAGCAAGCAGCTGGAGAACAGTGGCAGTCCTACTCCTCTCCCTGCCTCCTTTGAAGCAACTGGGTTTTCCTGGAGGAAGAGCAGCCATATCACATCCCTCCTTTCCAAGAAGCCGGTGTAAACATCCAGCAGGAATCCATAACTATTTCTTTATGATTAGGGTGGCTGCACCACCCTTCCTGTAGCCTGCTATATGCCCTCTGTTCTTATTATCTTATTATCTTATAAGTCCCTTTCAAGTGACAGCTGTAAATAAGCACAAGTCTGGCAGCCAGAGCTCACTTGGAATTAAATTCAGGGATAGGGAGCTGTCAGCTAACCGACTTCTGTGGCAGCATAGCTGTCATTTGAATGAATTACAGACCACAGTATCCATTTGTGTGGGGCCTGTGAGCAAGAGGGGTGGAACAAATTGGGGTAAATGGCTGAAATTTAATACAGGCTTCTGCAAGTTTTTCAAAAGCCATGTCCCCATCTTCAGTGTGATAATTTTGTGTGGTTAACTGCATTTCCATGTAAACTGGAATAATCTTCTGATGAAAGGTCTCTTTATTATGAACAACAAAATTTAAATTGATTATGCAATTAGCTGAGACTTTATTTTGCTCTGTTCTGTCAAAGACTAAAATATCTGGGTCAAAGTTTTTTAGCACTTTACCTGTGTACAGTTTCCACCTGGGACTGGCAGTTTCTCTTCAGATGCGGAGGAGCAAACACCCCCCCTCCCTTCCACACTGCTTGTAGAGAGCAATGCCCCATGCTGATGATGCCAGGCAGATTTAATTGTGCATGCTCAAAGAGAAAAATGACATCCATGCTTGGGTGAGTGCTCTCTGTGGCAAGCTGACAAATCCCCCAGCTGTCAACTAACCTCAAAGGCAAGTGTACGTGGCTGTAGCTTATGTCTGCTTGCTTTCTGCCCATAGGCATTTAGAAGCTGAAACTCATATTGGCTGCAACACATTCAAACTTCTACTGAAAGAAATGTATGGTCTGTTTTATGTGTTTCAATCTCTAAGGGTGATTCACACGATTAAGGTTTATTTTTCAGAMTGGCTGTAAGCAGGTAAAGGCAGCACCTTTTTGCATACGGGGCAAGTAAAAGTGTGTAACGTTTATGGCTGTGGATCCGGCTAGGATGCTGATTGCTTAGAGAAAGTAATTTCTTCCTTGGGCTCAGTGGATTATATTTATATTTTTGTATATTTATTGGGGTCTGCCACAGAACTACATGCATACAAAATGGCCTTACTTGAGTGCCAATGTGTATGGACAAATGCAAAGAGGCGTGTGTTGCTAACACGGTACTGGAGTCATTTTGGCAGCAGCTTTGTTACTTGGGGTGCACTGCAGGCTGTCCATCTAAACCCATCATTACCTGGCACCTGTGCTCTGGTGTGACAACCAGAGCAGTCTGTGAACGGGCAAAGAGCCATCCTAACAGATGGCTTTGACTGAAGGTAACCAGGAAACCATGCATATACATTAAACATGGGTTCAGAGAGTGTGGGTGTTATCTGGGAACATCAAACCAGCTGTGTGGTTTGAGCTCCTCCATTTACTGTTGAGAACATATGCCATACCCATCATACACACAGGAAGGGTGGGCTAGAGCCAGTTCCCACAGTTCTGATGAACTTTGTACAGATTGCTTGGTTGGGCATGGGCTCAACTACAGACGAATCTCATATTTTGCAATGGAATTCAAATTAGTATTAGAAAGACAAAGCATGAAGCTTAAGGATGCAGTTCATAGAATCATAGAATGGCTTGGATTGGAAGGGACTTTAAAGATCACCTAGTTCCAACCACCTTTTACTAGATCAGGTTGTTCAGAGCCCCATCCAGCCTGGCCTTGAACACTGCCAGGGATGGATCATCCACAGCATCTCTGGGCCACCAGTCCCATTGCCTCACCATCATCATGATAAAGAATTTTTTCCTAATATCYAATCTMAACCTACTCTTTCAATTTKAAAGTAGTCCTATGACTTTGTGCCCTTTTAAGAAGCCTCTCCATCTTTCTCATATGCTCCCCTCAGGTACTGGAATGACACCATTAGATCACTCCAAAGCCTTCTTTTTACCAGGCTGAACAATTACAGCTCTCGGTCTTTCCTCATAGCAGAGGTGCTCCAGCCCTCTGATCATCTTGTTGTCCCTCCTCTGGACTCATTCCAASAGGTCCACRTCCTTCCTGTGCTGAGGACCCYGGAACTGGATGCAGAACTGGTGGGGTCTCACCAGAGTGCAGCAGAGGGKCAGAATCCCCTCCCTTACCCTGCTGACCACGCTGCTTTTGGTGCAGCCCAGGACACGTTTGGCTTCCTGGGCTGAGAGTTGACATTGCCAGGCCAGCCTCTCATCCACCAGCACCCCCAGGTCCTTCCCATCAGAGTTACTCTGGATCTGTTCATTCCAGCCTGGATTGATACCAGGGGTTGCCCTGACCCAGGTGCAGCAATTAATTTACATGCCCACCTCAGGCACTGTCTCACCCAAATTTTAGGTGATGGAGAGGGCTATCCAATCTACCTGGCACAACTGTTCTAGGTTTACTAACCTGACACTGATAAATGCTATTGATATGTGCAGAAGGAAATTCAATGTTTATATGAGTGCACTGGAGTCTTAGAACAGGTTTTAAAATGTAAAAAAATAACAGGAAATGCCAAATATCTCTTGTCAACTCAGGATTTAGTTTGTCAAGTACTTTGAGTACTGAGCAGCCTGTACTATTCTTTTTTGTAACAGCCTGATATTAAACACTCAACTAAACAGTGGAAATTCCAGAGTTCTTGGCCTCTTCAGTGCACTGAACTGCAGATCCTGACCCCATGAGTCCAGATAAGTGGCTCTCACTATGCTCTGGAGCTGAAGTGTAGCACAGTTTACCGTTGTAAGGACACAGAGAACACAAAGAAGCAGGGACTCCAGGARCTCCTCATCACCAGTTATTTTCACAGTGCCTTCTAGTGGTTCCCCATATTCAGAAGGGGCATGTGGGCAATGTCTCTGTTAGTGTCCAAAATTAGAATGTATCTAAAACCAAACAAAAAAAAAAGGGCTATATTCCCATCACCTAGCTCCACCTAAATTTCACTGTGTCTTCTGTGTCCCATTTTCTGGCTGTGAGTTTTCTGAAGCATGTTCTCAATGGAAATTTTAGCCTAATTGGAATTTAAGCTGCCTGAAAATAGCCCCAAGGCAGCACCAGCAGAATTTAGGGGAGATTGTCTAGCTTCAGTGAATCTGTGCAAATACACAGAGTCCTGGAATTCTTTTGCTGATGCAAGGAGCTGGGCAGGATGCAGAAATGCTGCAGGAGTCCAAATCCATCTCCTGTTTCCTTTCTGCTCCCTGAGCACRGGAAAAGAGTGTGGCAGGATGGGCAAACATATGTCTGGGAATGTGGTTCTCTGTGTTGGCAACACAGAGCTTCAGAGGATTTTACATGTGTGGGAGTGAAAGAGYGCCTTATTCATGCTTCAGAATTGTCAGTGTGAAAGATTGTGATTATCATTTTAGATTTGACATGTATAAGTCTGCATTTTTAAGGTAGTTTGAATGTAACCTWAATTACTTTTCCCCTAACTATCTGGTAAGCAGGAAATCCAGCTGTYACAGATAAGAGTAATGATATTTATTAATAGAATTATAATAGAACTTAAATGGGCAGAGTACATCAGGAAAGGAGATCACAGTCCTTTAAGGATTGATTTATCCTTGACTTCTATGAGCCCTTGTTATACTAATGATAGATAAATATTCCCCAAATCCTTTTGGTCCTTCTGTGCCTTTGATTTTTATATTAACTCTCTTCCCATGTCACTACATGTTCTTGTTAATTCAGATCAGGTTTTGCAACTTGCATCATACTTTGCTTTTTCTTTGCCAGAATGGTTTACTGAGTTCTCTAGCAGCTTATGTTCTTTCCCCTCTTTGCTGCATCTCCTGTCAGYGCTTCCAGAAGGGCCTGAGGGTGACCTGCCCCCAGCCAGACTCTGATTTCCTGTGGAAATGGGTCTCCTTTGTTCCTACAACATTCAAGGCAACCAATCTAATTAATCACTCCAAACCTTCATTAATAAATGTAATTGTGGTAAACTTGTTGATGTTTCCTGGACTACTGAATGTTTTATCTAAACAYGTAATTTGGTTTTTAAGACATTTACATAAACATGGCAATTTTTGGTAGTCCTGGATGCTATGATTTTGCTGATGTTGAAAATCCTTCACATTTCTAAAGTCAAGATGTGTGTTTCGGTGAATAGTCACAGACATGGGTGGTTAGCTCACAGTTAGTAAACACTGGCCACCATGATACAAGTCAATTGCAGCCTCATCAGCAGCAAATGAAAAGGCTGCTTATAGGTAGTAATGTCTCTAGGGATATAAACAGGAGCAAAATATATAGGTCAATGCAGATTATCAGCTGTAAGAATAGACTATTAGAAAGCTATAARAAAAGCTATGAAGTACAGGACATTTTTCATGAGCTTATTTTAACATAAAAAGGAGGTTGTTTTTWGGGTTTTTTTCCTGAAACAAAATATACTACTGTAGTACGTAGCTACTTCCTTGTACTTTGCTCAGTATAGGTATGCCTTGAAACATCATGTACTCTTTTCTTGGGACTAGGTATATATGCAACATGATCAGCATAATTTTGCTCATGTACTGGGCTCTGAACTCAGACGCAATTAAATATTCATCAGGATAGATACCCTGACTCTAGCTGTACTTGTAGCAGCTATGAAAGATTAATTCAGTGTTAACGTTTCTGTTTAAGGGAAGAAGCAAAATGAGAATTTATGCTGAAAATTTCAGGTTTCATGTTTGGAAATTATGATCCTTATTGTGCTTTTTAAGGAGCCTGTAAGATAAATTATCTATATAGAGTTATATTTTTAATAAAATCATTCTCTTTCAAGAGACCTGTCCCAGCATTTTCCTTTGGGAGTACTTTTCTGTCTTTACCTTGTCATTTAAAAATACACTGTTTCTTAACTGATTGTGCAGCAAAGAACCTGCACACAACAACTAAGGGCGTTGCATAACAGAATGGTGAAGTTTTGCAGATCTTATTGTACATTATAAATTCGATTTGTATTTTCTGTTTTGTCGATACTAAGATTTTAAATTATATTTTTACCTGAGGGAGTAATAGTTTCTTTGAGGCAATTTCTAGTAGAATTCATTTATACAGCAATATTCCAAAAGAGAGGGGTTAAAGCAGCAACACAGAAATTTCAATTTCTGTCCCTTGCAGGTCCTTTTTTTTTTTTCTCCCTCCCACATTTTCCTCTTACAAAATGTACCTACATTATTAATGAAGTTTGGTGTCAGTACTAGTGTGGCATCTGATGGGTAAACTCAGTAAGCAAGTTTGAAGTCCTAATCCTTGTAAAGCCAGTATGAATAACAGATGATATTAAGAGGGCACAGTAGATGGTACCTGTTCCAACAATTGCTGTAAATGTGATCWCACTGATACTGTTTTTCCCTCTGTATTTTACAGAGCACACTGATTTAGAAGATGTTTTTGGTTTATAACTATTAGTATTAGAAGGATAGAAAAATGTTCAAAAAGATTTGGGGATGGTATGAAATGAAAGCCATTATCTATTCTATTATCAAATTAGGGATTTGCCTAATAAATTAGATTATTTTTAATTATGATTGTGCTACAATTATCACACACTATATTGTATAAATAGGGTTCTTTTCTGAATTCAGTAATAGATTTTTCTTTAGCTACACTCTCTAAAATTTAGAAAGGAAATTGTGACCAGGCCTACACWCTTAGAACACAGCAGGATCAGGATCATATCTTTTAACAGTTTTCCTGGACCTCCTTAGGTGAGAGAAGGAACAAGCAAGGCCTCAGTTCAAGCTCACCATTGGCCTGGTCTTGAGCTTGTCTGAAAGAGATGTCACTTGTAATGCATTTTCAGGTCCTTGCATGACAGTCAATGGCAGTTGCTTGTGGAGGGATGGAAGGACAGAAGAGCTGAAATTCAATAATCTTTCTGTTTTGAAACAATAATTAGCTATCACACAGCTGTGCTGCCAGTGAGCTGGCTGCTGCAGCAGACTTTCAGTACAGTGGTCAGCCCATAAAAAGCTGGATAAAATGGAAGGAAGCTTGGGAAAAAAAGGAATTCCTGACAGWGGAATTTGGACAAACATAAAGTAAGTAAACATGTCCATTATTATGTATTATAGTGGATAAGACACTGTATAGACAGAAAAGARCAGCTTCAGGTGCACAAGCACTGGTCCTCATGGGGACTTCAATGTCCACCGGATCTGTTGGAGGGAAAATACAGCAGGGCAAGTTCATTCCTGAAATGCATTGAGGATAACTCCCTTCTCCTGGTGCTAGGGGAGCCATTGGGGAGATGCTCTCTGCTGGACTTTGTTCTCACCAACAGGGAGGGGCTCGTGGGGGAGGTGAAGCTCAAGGCAAGCTTGGGCTGCAGTTGTCGGGACCCAGGACATCCCTCTGGCTGTCCTGAGCAGCCCAGACTCCTGCCAGGGGTCTTGGAGACCCTGGCACAGAGCCCAGAATGCCTGTGGTTTTGATTATGGCCCGTGGAGCAAATTACCAGCCTTGTATGAAGATCAGCAAGCCACAACAGTTTAAGTAGAATATTAGTGAAGTTATCACAGGGTGGAAAAGTAGATTTTAGATTTTGATACAGGGAGATTAAGGAGACAAGATAGAGGGATCAGGGCGTGTCTTGTCCTTCTTCTTTCTTCTTCTTGTCATCCATCATCTGCTATGATGTTGGCACTTGGGGATTGGTTTAGAGTAGAAGTGCACTGTCTAACATAGGTGATAGACATTGGAAATTGAAAGTAAACATGATATACATAGCTTGTAGTATAAAAAAACTACACTGCCTCAGGGGCGGGCGGAGTGCCTGGAACTGTCCTGCTGGACGGACCTCGGCAGGGCAGGAGAAAATATTTTACAGATAAGATAAAATAAACAACCTTGAGACCGAGAAATGAGCCCTGACTCCTTCTKTAAGSGCCGGGCTGGGAAAAGAGACTTTCGATCTTTTCTCGGGGTCACTCTGACAAGCTATTGATCCCGACAGCAGTGACCATGAAATGATGGCGCTCCAGAGCCTCAGGGCMGGGAGGAGAGTGTACAGCAAGGTCTGGCCTGGACTTGAGGAGAGCAGACTTTGCTCTCTCCAGGGAACTGCTCAGTGGAGCACAGTAGGACAGAGCCCTGGAAGGCAGAGGGGCCCAATAGACAAATTGAATATTCAAGGATCACCTCACCCAATCATGCATCCCAGTCAAGAGGATGTCAACATGGTGTCCATGTCAGGAGGCTTGGAATTACATCTTCAAGGTCCCTTCCAACCCAAACCCTTTTGAGTCTGCGATTCTGTTTTGTATCAGTGAAAGAAAGAAGTTCATCTGGTGTTCTSTTTACTGAGTCTACAGAAATTGCAGTGCTGAAGTTGATACCCTGTTGACTTAAAATAGGCCTATTTTATTTCATTTCATAATTTTTTATAGTAAACATAGCTTTATTACTTGATTGCTTCAGGATATACAAAATAAGTAAATTCTACATTCTGTGATGCTAATTGGTATTGAATTGAATTGTCCAGTCCTGCTAATGTTCAAAATAAGGTAGAATTTGTGTTTTAAATGCACAAAGGTAGCCAGAGAAGTTTGCAAAAAAAAAAAATTATAAAATGCTTTTTTTTGGTCTAATTACAAGTCACTTGAAATTAGTGCCTTTTGTATGTGAAAGTCCATCTGCGTTTTGCATATAGATACATTTCTCTGTGTTTATGCCTTCTATGCCTTTTGTGGGTTTTTTTGCRTGTTCATGCTCTTTATGACCACCTTCACTACCCATATATATGCATTTTTCTGTCCATATATTATAGGCAGTTGTCCACTCCCACTTGTACAATTTTTCAGCATACCAGTGGTAATGCAGAACAATTCRCCAAAATACCATCCACAGAATTTCTGGTTTGGGTGATTTGCCRGCTCAGCCAAAATACAAAGTTTCAGAAAGTTTCACCTTTTGCATTTCAGGATTATAATGATGAAATTCGCCAGGAGCAGCTGAGAGAGCTTTCGTATTTGAACGGTTCTGAGGATTCATCACGCGGACGGGGCATTCGAGGAAGAGGGATCCGTGTGCCACCTGCAGCTCCTTCAAGGTGTGGTAACCTGAGCTATCATGTTAGTAGCTTTACACAATGTAAGCAATAGTGAAAAAAAATCCCATAGTTAAAAAAAAAAAAAAARACAAATACATATCCTGGTCAGTAAACTACAATATTTGTCTTCTGATAGTCGGTGTGGTCTGTATTGTTCCAGATTTTCTGATCTATAGGTCACAGGGCACAGTGAGTGACAACAAATGAGAGCAGATTATGAAGACAAGAAAAGGATATTTCTAAGAATACTTTTATGCTAGYACTAAGGCAGTATGGTCAGTAGCATAAAATATTTGGTCAAAATAATAGTGTAGTGAGAGAAGGCCTCATAGTCTAGGTGGAACTTTATTTGCCAAATAATTACTTTTTATACATATTACAGCTATACTGTGTGTATATACAAATATACCTATATATATAAACTTCATTATGTGTTATATGTTGATGGGTTATCAGTTTTAAGTGAATTTGATTGGCATAATCTAAAGACATTGGGTTGTGAATGTGCCCAAGTATTTTTTCATATCCAAATAACATATATCTCTGCTTATTATTAAGGCCAGTGTAAAATCTTAGAACATTCTCTGACTTGTTTTTCCCTGTRAACCCTTAAGAACTTCATTGCCGCAAGTATCTAAGCTACCTYGCTGCTTCCAGTCTTCTCTCCATAGAGGTCATTTCAAGATGAGTCCTAAAAAATTGACTCTTTTTTTGGAAGAAATAGGATATGGGGGTACCTTATGTTATGCTGACAAAGAAGTTGTTCAGTAATTGAATGGGCTGATCTTTCCTATGACCTCTGAGGTTTTTTCCCTGAGGGTGTCTATCTTGTTTACCATCAGTTTTTCCTACATGAGCTTTTTAATTGGTAGTATGATGCACTTACACAGAATTTTTTGCAGTTAGCATTCATCGCCATCTTCTACTCAAATAGTGTCTGGGCTCAGTCTTCCTTACATTCATGATCTCTGARCAGCTTGACTTAACAATGTTTTTCAGAATGTCACTGCAACAAACTAGCAGTTTTTAAATTGGGTTCAGAGCATAATCGGTGGAGTTCTGGCCTCTAATTCCTGCAAAATGCCCAAATGATTTAATTGGTTGCACAGATCCTATGATCATGGATGCCTTCCCTTTTTTCTAGTCAAAAATCCCAGGAGAATATTAAAAAAAACTGTTGAAGCAAGTCCAGAGGAAGACCAAAAAATGGTCAGAGGTCTGGAGCACCTCTCCTTTACAAAATCAGGCTGAGAGAGCTGGGTTGCTCAGCCCAGAGAAGGCCCTGGGGATACCTCATTGCAGCCTTTCCATATATAAAGAGGGCTAATAAGARAGAGAGTCTTTTTGCCAGCCTTAAATGAAAAGAGGTTGGACATAGGGAAGAAACACTGGAAAAAGTTGTGGATGCCCCATCACTGGAAGTGTTCAAGGTCAAGTTGGGCATATCTTTAACAATTAGATCTAGTGAAAGATGTCCCTGCCCAAGTATGAGGTTTTGACTGGAGGATCTCTGGAGGTCCCTTCCAACACAAACCATTCACTGATTCTGCAAGTCTAAAATCAGCTATTGAAACTTGTAGTAAAGTAACAAACCTCACAAGCTARTGCAATGGATTTGGTTGTCTCAGCAGGGAACAAGCCACAGTTCCTGCTGCTACAGGAGACCTGAGTTCCATTCACAATTGTGGATCTGGGTGTCATGCAGGGTTGTTATACCTGGCATTCACAGATTTCCAAAAATACAGCACACCCAGGAGCATATTGCTCTGAAACAAACCTCACAGACTCCTACCCTGATTTATCCCCCTTCTATTTCATCATATGTTATAGATACAAGTCTTTTTAAACAGTAACAGCTTCTTCTGACTTACTAATTTGTACAGCAAGGGAGATACAGGCATAAATAGCTTGGAGAATGCTAAACCTCTTTCCATGCTTGACTATATGCTCTATTCTCTCATTGCAGTGGGGGGAGGTAGAATCCCACACTACCAATCCTTTGTGCTGAACTAAATTAGACAGGAAGAAAAGTTATTCCTCTCCTTTTATATTCTTCATCTACTTTGCCTTGCAAGTTTCTGTTGTCCTGCTATATTTTCTGCCAATCCATTTCTCTCACCCACCAATAAGCATGAAAATGAGAGTGGTGACTGCTCTTGTAAAATAGTTTGAGAGCAACAGAAGAGGTTCCTCATTTTCTTCATCTTCTAGAACTGCTTTGGAGTAGTTCTACAACCCTGTGAATTACAATGATTCAGAGTTTTATTAGTACAAGCAACAAGAGGATCAGGTGCAAAAGGGTCTGGGTAGTTTAAAAATAATGCCTTCCCATAATATGAGTTCTGCCTGAGATGTTGCCTAAAAGTGCTTGATGTTGTAGCTGCCAAAACCCCAGAGTTACATGATGCTTTAAATAGTAGTAAAAACGTGAGAGCCTTTAAAATGGGGCATGTCCTCCCTCATTGTACACACCAGAGTGATCATTCCTTTTTGCTCCCCGCAGGGGCCGTGGGGGTGCCATTCCCCCCCCGCTGCCTGGACGAGGTGCCCAAGCACCCCGAGGAGCGCCGGTGACGCGCGGAGCGCTCCCTGTCCCACCGGTGGCCAGGGGCGTCCCCACGCCTCGAGCCAGGGGCGCCCCGTCCGTGCCGGGGTTCCGACCGCCCCCGCCGCCCGCACACGAGCCCTACGAGGACTATGTAAGTAAATGCCCCCSTTCACAAGGTGTGAGCCACGCTCTGTCCTGGACATCGAGTCCGTCGAGATGGAATAGTCCAGGCCGAAAGCTCCTCTGTCTCTAACGCTTTTCCCTGCAGGTGAACGACAGTCTGGATGATGCAGTGGGTCTGCAGACCTGTGCTCAGTGATGTGGGTTTGGAGATTTGTTCACAGCTTATTTATGGATATGAGAGCTCATGCTGGATAGTTCTTGGGGTATCACAAAAGAGCAATACAGATATTTTAAAATTTATATTGTATACTTAAAGTCAATTTTTACTGTAACCAAGTTCCTAAGAATAACAGCTTATATCCTTTGTGAGAAAATGAGGAGGTGGGGGGGAGGCATGCTGTTGTTTCAAATCCTTTTTATTGCACATTTGTATACAACACTGTGTTACAGATACATAACAAATAGAAATTCAGGTAGTTTTCATGAAAGCTGATACAATGATTCATCTCTAGCCAGGAGCAGTACTAACTGACTGTCACCTTTTCTTATGAGGTGTTAAAAATAATTGTGCTATACACATCAAAGCTTTCAAGTCATCCTCATTAATGTTTCCTCCTGGAACTATCACCATAACAACAGATAACCAAATAGAGAAGAAAGTGCTATCAAATATAATGTCTGAATTTTTCCGGCTATGGCRAGTCGAAGAGTAAGATGAACATCCAATTTACTCCCTAATCCTATCACCAGGGAAAGATGCACTTTATTCAATTAATAGTCTTCCTAGAAGAGAAGAAAGGAAAATTAATTAGAAATTATTTTTTGTTGTTAAAGCTTCACTCAACYGTGTGTATTTGTAGTGTCATGGCCACTTCAAATCAGGGATGCACATTGTGTTAATTCTAAGAATCACAACTGTTTTCCCCTCCTTAAGAAAGGGGGGGGCAGGAAAGTCACTTCAACACAGTTTCCATTAATGAATAAGCTAAAAGTGCTGCTAAGAAATGGAATTTCGTAAGTATRCACTTCCTTGACAGTGCATTACTGTCTATTAGTATCAAAATGTATGAGACCTTCCTTTCTGTGCAGATACAGAGCCTTTGTAATGTAAAGTTAGGATTATAATTGAAGTAATTTCTTTTTTCATTTACAGKACTAGTAAATGTCCTTGAGTATTAAGCATCTTGTAGGGAGCATTTCTTGCACTTATTCTGTATGGTGAATGTATGAAAAGCAAAATGAGAGAGAAGATAAGAAAGCTGGATTATCCAGGTTAGGAAGGCATTCAGTCCGTTMCGCATATTTTTGAAATGCCCACACTCTCAGGAGCACAAAACATAGATGCAATTAAAATAGTCAGTTTAATTTGTGATACATTAGTCCAATAAAAACAAACATATGKGTTTGTGGGTTTTTCCCTCTTCTTAAATAGCAGCAAAAAAAATGCTGCTGTATAGGTCAAAATTCATGTTTTGGAGATCTTCCATCTCCTGTGTCCTTTCAACATCTATGTTCCACAGCTAAGAATATGTGAGCTTGCTATCATGCACCAGTTTCCAATGAAAATTTCTTGTTATTTTATAGAAGTTTGTAAGTTAAATCTAAATAATTTTGGTATCTTATGGGCTGAGATAATAACTAGAATTGATGCTGTGCTGGTAGAAGGAGAAGTTCACTGTAACATATCTGCATATAATATTGAAAATGATGTTTTAGAGAAAATATTTTTATTTTGTGGAAAGTAATCAACACAGTTTTTCTTCCCAAATAAACCACATAATAAATCAGGTACTTGGCTGGACACTAAAAGCAAGTGAATCTCTTTGTGGGCCTGCAGCAAATGTCATATATAATTTTTGTTCTTTCCTCCTTAATCCTACAGATGAAAAACTAATTTATAATGAATGATTTATCCAATTTACTTTCTTTTTTCCTGGTTCTAAGCAACCTAAAAGTGTATTAGAATTTCCTTATGAGTTTATATTTTTCATTTTTGATTACAGTATTTCACACCATTTTTTTCCTATTTTTTGGAAGCACCATTGATTTGATTAGTGGTACATGTGAATGCATTGTCATTGATTGTGAGTATCCATATTCTGTATTTTTGTTTGCTCTAATGAAATATAGTAACTCGAATGCTGATCTGAAAGTGAATTCAAGAAGTAGAATTGAATGGCTACAACAGATTTTTTAAAAATGTTTAGACAGCATTTCCTGAAAAAAAATCTTTAGCCATTTGCTGAGCTCTACTAATCAGAGATTGTATTGACTGTTTGACATTGCAACTTCTAACTGTTCAAATTGGTTTGGATAAGCATTTAAAGGTTTGGATTATCCACTATATAAATATTTTGAGGTTTTCTGATGGCYTTTCTGAGAATTCATAAAAGCAGATGTCTCAAGTAAAGTCCTGTCATTGTGGTGAATATATTCAGGTGCAACATTTTGAATGTCAGATCTAGCCAGAAGCAAAAACATTCAGAAAAACATTGAACTTTCAGAAAAGAGGGCTGGAACAGGAAGGAGGAGTGATTCACCTCATGCCTTTTTCATTACTTKCCTTTGAACCTTGCTTTATATTGACTGCAGCCTAGATAGTATCTTAGAGGAACTTCTTTGCCRCAGGAAGAGGAGGTACTAATATTAGAGAATACATGCAAAGAGAAAGTAGTTACTTTGTGGACTTTCTTCACTTTAAAAGCAGTTAATTGGGTGTGAATCTGGATGGAGAGTGTAACTGGCAGCTGCCATGCAGCTTTTGAGATCAATAGGGTTTGTGACCTGGAGTTGTGCTGTGCTTTAACTGCAGCCACACACAGGTGCTGAYGTCCCTGGCAAGATCAGGGAGAGACGAAGAAGTGTAAAAGTGAGAAAACTGTTGGGTTAAGACAGGATAGTTGTAGTGGGTTGGTACTGACTGGATGCAAGACATCCACAAAAGCATCTCTGTCACTCCCCTCCACAACTAGACAGGGGAGAGAAAATATAATGAAAGATTTATGAGATGAGATGAAAACCAGGAGAGAAATCACTCACCAAAGTGAGTGATACTATCAAGGGAAWAACAGACTCAATTTGGGGATGTTAATTGAATTTATTACCAACAGAATCAGAGCAGGATAATGAGAAGCAAAATAAGACCTAAAAACCACCTCCMCTCCCATGCCCCAATCTCCTTCCCAGCCCTGCTCCCTCCCCAGATGCAGGGAGACAGGGAATGKGGGTTTCAGTCAGTTMWTCACAGGTWATTTCTGCTGCTGCTCAGAGAAAGGGGTGTTACACCTGCTCCAGCATGGGATCCTCTCTCCACAGGCCKGCAGATTCCCTCCAGGAGCCTGCTCCAGCACAGGGCTCCCATGGGGTAACAGCCTCATCTCAAGCATCCACCTGCTCCAGTGTGGGTCTCCTTCCTGGGCTGCAGGTGGGTCTCTGCATCCCCATGGCCCTCCATGGGCTGCAGGGGCACAGCTGCCTCACCATGGGCTGCACCAGGGGCTGCAGGGGAATCTCAGCTCTGACACCTGGAGCACCTCCTGCCCCTCCTTTTGCATTTCACCTTGGAGTCTGCAGAGCTGTTCCTCTTGCATGTCCCTGTCACCCCACYCTTCTCTGGCCACAATTACATCTAAGCAATACCTTCTTTATTTTCTTCTTCTTTTTAAATATGTTATCACAGASGAGTTACTATCAACTCTGGTTGGCCCAGCCTTTGCCAGTGCTGGTTCTGTCCTGGAGCTGGCTGTCATTGGCACTGATGAACGTGGGAAAGTCTTCTGGCATCTTCTCACAGAAGCTCCCCCTGTAGCTCCCTCTCCCACTACCAAAGTTGACCACACAAACCCAATAGAACAGGTACATGGGTAGACAGGGGGTTGGATTGAGAACTGACTGAATGGCAGATCCCAGGGGTTGTGATCGGTGTCACAGGGTCTAGCTGGAGTCCTGGCACCAGTGGTGTCTGCCAAGGTTCAATATTGAGCCCAGTATTGTTTAAGGTATTCATCAGTGACTTGGATGAAGGAGCAGGGGCCTCCTCAGCAAGTTCACTGGTGACACAAAGCTGGGAGGAGTGGCTGGTACTCCAGAGGGCTATACAGCCCTTCAGAGGGAGCTTGACAAGCTGGAGAGATGGGCAGAGAAGAACTGTCTGAATTTCAACGGAGACAAATGCAGGGTCCTGCACCTGAGGAAGAATAATGCCAGGCACCAGCACAGGCTGAGGGCTGCTGCAGAGCAGCTCTGGGGAGGAGGACCTGAGGGTCCTCTAAAGGCTAAGGTCTTGTTGGCMACTTCTGAAACAGGCAATAGGCATTATAGATGGAGATTAATGATTTATACAGAAGTGAAGAGTACTTGAGTAGGTCTGCTACTATTGAGGTRATAAATAATAGAATCATCAAATAGTAGAATAGTTTGAGTTGGAAGGCCTTACAGATCATCTAGTTCCAAGCCCCCTGCCATGGGGGTTTCTAGACCAGGTTGCTCAAATCCTCATCCAGCCTGACCYTCAACACTTGTAGAGATGGGGCAACTTGACAGGGCAAAGGCAGTGTTCTGCACAGTATATTTTTATTTGAGCATCCAGACTTTTCCACTCAAAGTTAAAGCGAAATATTAGAAGGGTGTTTAWTCCAAATCTAAGCCAAAACTACTGTTGGTTTCTGATCCTGTTTTGGAGAGCATTTGACTCTGGATCTATATTTTTTTCCTTCTGAATCAAAATCTAGTAATGAACTGTCCAGTGATATTTTTCTTTACATTTTTTAGAAGCTATGGTGAGCCTTGCGAAGAGGTCTGATGTGAGTTTTGAAGTGACTTACCACTTGTTCCTTACACCAGATGGAAAGAATTAGCAAAATGGAATACATTTGGGACTAAAATACACATTGCTTTTGTATTTTACCTCCCCTTGCATTTTCACTCTTGGATAAAAAAGAGGGCTTTTGCACAAAAAGCCACTCATCATAATATGAATACTTAGATAAGCTTCTTGCTTTTACAAACAAATATATAATTTGTTTTCAAGGAGTAGGCCGGTCTGTCAAGACACTGTGAAGCTGTAACAGCTCTTAGGTCTAGGACAGCCAGATTAAAGAGCAATTTTAAATGCAAATATTCTCTCTTGCCTCTCAGTTCACTGATCAAACCAGCCACGCACAGATTCTTGTTAYCTTCTGAAATAAGTGGAGAGCAGTGCTTTTACAAAGTCACTGGAAAAGAACCACACAATAAGATAGATTGTGCTTTTAATGTCATGCGGTTTTTCCTCTCATTTCAAATTATTTAATAYGAAAGCAAATGCCACATTCAACTGTTTATTCAAAGATCAATGAGTTATTTACATTTTTCAATAGTTTTCAAACTGAAACAGCTATGCTCATGCTTATTCAATGCCAACATAGACAATGAGAAGACTAACAATAAGAGGCATTTTGTCATGCTTTTAGATTTTAAAAAGAATAATCAACATTTACASGTGCCTGCAATCCACAAAATTGCAATTGCGGAGACTTTGCTTAATAATTTAAATGGGAATTCTTAGTGTTTTTAAATCCATTCTGTCTGCCATTCCTGGATGTAGATGGAAACCATATAAAGACCTAAACTTCCTATTCATGGCATGTTTTCTCCTGTGCTACTGCTATAATAAATATGTTAAAGTGARCAATTTATAGTTTTGAAGCCCATTCCTATAATCACAGTAGGATATTGTCAATGAGAGTGAGGCCTGGACAACTAAGAAGACTTTCAAGGTTGTTCCAAACCTTAAAATAGTGAAACATATTGAATATAAAAATATGTAACAGGGATTACTTTCTTTTTCTTTTTCTTTTCTAAACTGGTATTTCAAAGTTTTAAGATTTAGCACTTATCTATTTCTATGCCTTTTCTGGATGAGAAAAAAATCAATGAAGAATGTACTGAGACTAAAGATCATTTGAATAAAGCGGGAATTATAGACGTGTGAATCTGCATGGCTGAACAGCATATTGATTAAATATGATTGATTAGCTATKTATGCCCAAGGTGCTTGGAAAAAGTGCTAAGCTCTATTCAGCTTGTATCTCCTGTGACTTGAAAAATCAAATTTTCTTTTTAGTACAAAAGCGATAAACAGGATAATATTTATATTATCTGAAAGACCCTGCTGAGGTTTAGAAGGATGCTGTGAGATGAGGGTATAGTGGATTTATTCAGATTTTGGATAATATTGTCCTTGAAAAGTATAAATATCTTTATTGTGAAAAAATCCAGCAACATAAATACGAAGTTAAAGTAATGGCAAGTTTTTAATGTTTTTCTGAGAGCAGAATCCACACTCAGCACTAAATCTTTAGTGTCTGGGAACCTACAGGTCTAGAGTTTTTTGCTTAGCTGTGCAAACTGAAGTTTGTATCTTATTTGTAGAGATTTTAGACTGAGTAAATAAGGCTTGCCTCATGAGACCAGAAGAATATCCTGAGAGCAGTGCAGTACTAAARTGAATACTGCTTTCAGACTCATCACAGCTGTGAATTTCTCACATATTGATAATGTGGTCTACATCAGACTTTATTATATTATTTTCTTGATTTGAATTGATTTGTTTTGATTTTATTGCCTTAATCATAGTTATTCAACAGACTTCACTAATAAAATACGTGAAACTCTTACATCTATTTATTAATGTTGCAGAAATATTTTTTGTGGAGGATAAGTTCTATCATCCCCTTCATGCTGTCCTTACTTGGCAGAAATAATTCTCTCCTTGACATTAGTTACCAAGTTTTCAGATGAGAATTATTTTCTGTGCTAGACAGAATATAAAAGAAAATGCTGATGCAGCTGTACGTGTTTTAGTATTATAAATGATGTTATTACAAGTACAATGTAATAAATATTTATATTTGTTATATRGAGATCTAAGTGAAGGGCATCTCTCAATTGATGATCCAGCCTGCAYATGGTCCTTAAATATTCATAGTGTATGCAGTTGTATTCATAAAGTCCTGCATAAATATATATGCAGTGTTATTCACTGAGCCAAATTTATCTGCACCATGCARTGCACCATTTGATCATTGAACAATGTGATTGTTCAGGAGCCTGTTACCAAAAATACATATCTGCTGTCACTTCGCTCAGTCACATCTTGTCACTCGGTTATTTATTKGATGGAGAACAGTCTAGATTGGTACAAAATAACTCTACAGCCATTTGCAGGGTAAACATTACCAGTTGACTGTATTTCCACCCATGTTATCCTTTCCCAACAGACTATAAAGCAAAAAATAGGTTTTTGGGGTTTTTTTTAACAAACTTATACAAACTTAAAGAATTGCTCTTCAAGACTTGGGACAAGTCTAAATTAATTAGAATTATTGAGAGTTCCGTTACTATGAGAATTCAGCTCAGTTAGAAGGAAGCCTTCTTAAATTCTCGAAGTTTTTTAACCAGCTATAGTCCACTGAGGTACTAAAAAGCTGAAAAATTTTGGACTTCAAGGTTCATCAGTTTCCAGGGAGACAGACACATCTGCACTCAGTAAGTGCAGAGGCTTCAGCTGTGCCAGACAGCTACAGAAGCTTTGAGAYCTGTTTTCAGGAAGGGCTCTGGAGAGTGAGATGCCATGGCACTTAACATTAGCACACCAGCATTGCCTCCAGCATGCCTGTTGTTCTTGTGCTTTTCAGTCTAGCCTTTGGTGAGCTAGATCAGTGACTTCTTATTAAAGGAGATCTACAGAGTGCTCTTTATATCAATAGACTCCCTGTACAGATGACAGAGAAACTTCTAGTTTGTGTATTATTTATTAAGAGTTTGCATTGTAGCTAAAATTTGAGCTTGATGATTGTAGTAAAATGCACAATGTTTCATGTTAATTGAAAATGGTTGTTCCAAAATAGTATTTGAGTTTTACTGGAATTTTAGAGCCATGTATTTAAAAACCACTTCCTGTTGCAAGTGCTTTCATCAGAGTTCATCTGTTATTCTGTTTGATACATTTGTGATATTGTCATCTTGCAAAAAATCCTTCTTCATGAAACTGTAGAGATACATATTTAGCAATTGCATTTATGATAAAATAAAAATATTTCAGACCACAGTTCAGTTTCATTCACTGGCTAATGGGTCTTTTAGCCAGTTGCCTATATCCATACACTTATTGCTTACTCAGGAAAATGGAAGAATAAGAAATTTATCTGATAAAATTGAAGGCCCAAACAGAAGCCTTGCATGCCTGTATCCTTTTTCCCTTATTGTATTTGTTGYATTTGCAGCTCTGAGTTTCAGTTATATATAGGAAGGAAAAGGTTTCTGCTGGATGAATTATCTCATGGATTGGCACAAAAGCACCTCCCCAGCAATGTGCCTGTTCTTTCTGGGTGTTTAAGAAGGCTCAACTATATATATGAGCTTTTATTCTCATAGACCTAGGAATGTATGTATATACCCTGAGTGGATATTGTTATCGACAAACCTGACTAAAGCTGTGCCTAGAACTCAGGATATCTGCTGATTACCCTGCAGCTTCTTCCCCAGCAGCATCATGTGAGGTGCAGATATATGTGTATATATATATATGTGTCATCTGTAGCTGCATCACAGAAAAATATGGACCATTTCTTCCAGTTCTTCCGTTTATAACAACTTGATGCTGCACAGAGCTCCTCTACAGCAAGCAACATGCATGAAGAAATGTGTAAGGAATCAGTCTGAAGGATCAGAAACATAAAAATTAAAGCATTTATCTTCTTTTGTAACAATACAATTTGGGGAAAAAATGTAAATATAGGGAGAAAAAAAAATACTAGCAAGTGTCCTAAAGGAGTAAGTTAAAAGAGTAGTTTGACTTGTGCAATCAGATGGACTGGATAAGGAACACTCTTGTTTAGCAATGATGGTATTAAAGTGACTGGAATATTCATAGAAGTACCTCTGTCATATGGGTAGACCACTGAAGTTCTCAAACATTCTCATTTTTAAAACAATTTAATTAGTTATATTTTCTCAAAGGTGCAGACTTAGTGTACCTCTTAAAACTGCAGCAAAAACATTGTGAGAATTGATTTTGTTATGAAACACAGTACCTTGAGTTTGACCTACAGGACTCTTAGAGAGTGCAGCAATCACTAGAAAAGGGACATGCAATATAAAAGCTCCAGGACAATAAAGTAAAAGACTAGAGATGAAAAATGTTCTTTCTCCATACAGGCCTGGTTTTTTCATTATGAAATTATGGTTGCCTGCATTTTAATAGCTTTTACAATCACTGTAAGTGCTGTTACTGATAGATACCTACTGTTGTTTTCTAGCTCTTGTTATGGTGTAAAAATCTGTGGAGTGCCATGTTTGAAATCATAGAGTGCAGTGGGGCTTTATTCAGTGAAATTATATAAATAAATGCTTCTTATATAGCAGGATCATAAGAACACTGGGACCCAACCATGACCCTGTACTACTTTGTGCAATAACATCAAACCACATCTAAATATTTCTTAAAATCAGTATATCTGTGTAAGTACATAACATTATGTATAAGTTCCTGAAAAGGTGCTTGAGTTGTAGCTTTGGTGTTGGTACTGTCCTCCAACTCTTTCTGGGTCAGTTAGTGAGGTTCTGTAATGAAGATATTAATAAACCATTAGATAATATACTAACATGGATTCTTTTCATTACCCAGTCTCTGTCAGATACAAATTATTTTGGTCTAAATAGGGACACAGAAGCCTAAAGTTTAGAAACTCCATATTGTGATATCTTTTATTTGGATTTTCGAGTCCCATGTAATTGTCTCAAASTATTCAGCCTTGCAACTTCTGACATCCAAATTTTTAAAAAGTTGAAGTGAAAAGAAAAAAATCAAACAACCAGATATAGCAAAGTGAGTCTTATTTAGGGTAAATATGTAAAATAATGTACTACACTGAAGTATTTTAATATTTATTTTCATATTTTAGTTTCTTTTACTAGGTATTAGAATCACACTACTTTTCCCAGTTCCTTTTCTCAGTTCTTTCCTTTTTCTACCCAGAAAACCTCAAAAAATCACATTATGTACACTGCTTACTAATCTTTCTGAGAACTAAACTGTAAAACAAGCAGGTATACATTTGAACAGTGCATATTTGGGTACTATAAAAATAAATTGTCCAAGTCTCATGCTTCACCATTTTACTCAAGGTGGATCGCTACAATGTAATGTAGCCCATGAATTTCTCTTTATTAGGACTTTTGATGTGTGTACCAATGCTCACACATGCTGCAGCAGGAAGTTTTCTGGAAAAAAATGTATTTAAAAAAAAATACATTGGWATTGAAACTGTATTTTTTTCTATTTTAGCAACCAGTTGCCATCAATCATTTTACTTTTTGGACAAACACTGCTTGCACAATTTAACTGACATGCAGAATTAAGATGCATGCTTCTTTCTTTTGATACAAATCTTATTTTAAGAATAGATAATTCCCTTTGTATTACCTGTTTGCAAAAAAAATTTTCAGAATTAGTCTTGGTTTGCTTTGCTTTTCTGGACAAAATTGTTCATATAATAATAATAGGTTATTTTAGCTTTATTTAGCCATAAATAATAATGAAATAGTAAGTGTTTATAAATAAAAATTAGTTTTGGAAATTGGGATTTGCAAGTATTTTGACACAACTGCACCGCTTAACAGATGATATGCAAATAAAGAAAAAATATCATAAACAAATGCAAGTAAATCAAGTTTATGTAAATCAGGCTGTAAGGGAGATGCAGAAGGGATCTGTGTTTCATTGCTAGTTAAATTTTGCCAAACTTAGGTGCCTCTGCAGCTCAGAGAATGAGAAAAAGAAAAATAAGAAAAAACACAGAATCACAGAAATGCAGTGTTTGAGCCCGAGCGCATCTATCAAATAAATTAGAAGCAGCAAAACTTTGGTCATTTTTCACTTTCCTTGAACAGCCATTTTGCTTTCTTGCAAGGCCACCTTTCATGCAAACACCCTAAACAAATAAATCCAAAAAGCCATTTGGAGCTTTTCTAATTTATTACTCTTGAGGTGCCTATTACACGTTGCCATTTTTGTAAAAGCAACAAAAGTGGCTTGTGTGTGCTAAACATAGCAAAAGCAGGGGAAAAAAGTTAATTTTCATAGAATTTTATTCATTTCACTCGGGTTCCAATTGTTATTTTCTAAGGGGTAAAAAATCTCCCATGSAAGTGGTGTGTCTTGTATTTGCATAGTTTTGTTGTCTGTAGTTGTGATGTGTATTTACAAGTGAGGTCACTACATTGGTAGCTCTAGCCAGGAACTGTATGGCTGAATCAGTGCTTAGAATTATACAAYCATTAAGGCTGGAGAAGACCTCCAAGGTCATCAAATGCAATCTTTGACCAAACAYCACCTGGTCAATGAAATCATAGCATTGAGTGCCATGATCAGCTGTTTCTTGAACACTTTCAGGGACATTGACTTCGGCACTTCCTGAGCAGCCCACTGCAATGCTTGACTGCCCTTTTGTTATGTGAATTGTTTCTGCCCAATTGTTTCCATCAAYAGTGCAGTATCAAGGGGAGTGAGAGTGTTTTCCTTGGGCAGAAATACATTGCAGGCCAGGAGTATCCACTTAAGTTGGGAGCCTCAGGAATGAAGTAGAGGAAAAACTGCATGTCAGTGTCTCACATCTTGGATGAATGAAATCCTGGATAARAAAAACAAAAGTGAAGGGACTACCTTTATTCCAGTCTTCTAGATTCTTTTTTAAAGATTCAAGCTCTTGCAGAACACCTACAGAAGTAATGTGCCCACCTGTCCACTACAGCAGGCTCAATTCTGGGGGCAGGACTTGCCTTTCTGTGAGCCAAGCAAGGGCACCTAAGTGGAGAGGATCAAGGATCATTCAATGTTCTGTTGTCATCCTTTCCAAAAGGACAGCTAAAGGGTACTAAACAGTACAGCACTGTGGGAGCCATTCTTAATTYTCTATGTTTTCCTGTATATTTTTCAAGAAAGTATATTCATCTTGGATGTCACCAATTTCTGTATGTTTCCTTTGTTTATCCAGGATCCAAAACTTTGATCCTGGATCCAAAAAAGATCCTAAATGACACAAAATTTGCAAACAAAGCAGGCTTCTRAGTCCTTAAATTACTTCTGAACAGAGGATTTAAATTCTGAATAACTTAAATTATTTTTATATGCTATTGATTTTGTAGAARACTTACAGGGGAGGGGGGAAAATTATTTBAGCTTTAAAAAAGATCCTTCTTATCTCTTTTGACAAAATCTATGACCTTTCTAAGAGGAAAGTATACTACACTGTGGCAAAGAGGCARTACTGTTTTGATAGTCCTTGATTGAATGTGGATGCTCAGATAAAATTCAGTTTTGAAAGAAAGGCCCTACTTTTTTAAAGGCCCTACTTTCTTTCCTCAGGACCTCAGTAGTTGTGTGCAGAGTACATAGTCATTTGTTGTTTGTGTTGGAGGAAGGGAATTGGTACAAAGAACTAAGTTTCCACTCTGTTTGGAAAATGCCAGCTCATCCATCCTTGATCAGAATATTTGAGGATAAGCAAACAGGTCACTGAATAAAGTCTGAGAAACTGTTTAACATTCTGTAGAGCAGAAATAATTAATGAAAGCTGAAAGCTCTTAAAATAAACTTCCYAGCTTAAGTAACATGAGGCTTTTCCCTCCCTATATGGGGGAAAATCTCATTGAACAATTTCCTTTTGAGCTTTTTATCTGTGGTGCCACAGTAAGTATGAGTGTACAAATTTGTATGACTTAGGTGTTGAGTAGCTATGACATAAAACTAGGACATTATTTTGGGGAGGAAATTGCCTTTAAGAATTTTTAATGTATTTTCCATTCTCTCAAAACAATGATGTAATATTTTTTTTTGTAAAGAACACTTTAGCTCTTCTACAAGTACTGGTTAATTTTACACTGTAAGTTTCATTACTGTAGGTTGTATTCTTGAACTGTCCTTAGATTTGTTGACCTTCTTAGAAAAAAAAAAGAAAAAATCTAAGCATTTAGTTTGATTCTAAGTTCAAAGCATTATGAACCTAATGCTTATTTATTTCTTGACGTCTGCCTGATGCGGCCTATAATTTTATGATTGCTTTATATTTTCCTTATTAAGGAAAAAATTCAGAAAGTCATTGTAAAATATTCCGAAAAGAGAGAAAATGTTGCTGTAGCCTACTTCATCCACTGAGAGGAAGAGAATATAGAGGTAAAGAAACTGAGCACTAAGTTAAGAAAATCAGCAGGATTCTCTGGATTGTTGATTAATCATCAGAGTGCTTAAGACTGTATTTATATATACTATCTATTTGACTCTTGGAGGTAAGGATAGTCACATTGTATGTTGGCAGGTGGTCATGTAAGTCTGATTTCATGTCCTGAGTGGARTTGAGAAGTGTAAACAGTATAATAAGGCAAAAAATCCGTAAATGAATCASTGCTAATCCAAAGTGGCTATTCTGAAAAAAACGAGAAAAGTGAGAACAGTTGTATTTCTTTCTAGCTATTTCCAAGAAAACTACTGCTGGGAGGGCTGAAGCAGGCTTTGGTACTCTRAGATACTCCTAGCTGGGCCACCCAGCAAATGATCAAGAATGTTGATATGTCATCTTATTCTTCTCAGCAATAAGCTTAAAAATCTTAAGAAATCTGTGAGTAGCAGTAACAGTTTTCAGACCTGATTCAATCAGTAAGAAGTTACTGTGAAGCAGACACATTTTTTCTAAGGATGGAATTAGAAAGACAGTGGGATGAAGCTCCAAGATATTGCTGATGTTACTCTGGTAGGTACCTGAGGGTCAAGAGAAGGGGGAATCTCTTTCACTGCACATAGGCTGAGGCTGCAATAGAAGCTGTAAACTTCAAAGTAATATTTCAATGTGTGCCAAGCAGAATGCACACCCGGGACTGTGGTGCAACCTGCTCTTTCAAAAAGATTTTTGAGTAGACTCAGTCAACAAGGGCAGGGTATCTCTGTCAGACAAAGCAGAATATTGAATAATTGCTGAAATGTTAGTTCAATCCAGMTATGGATTTATTGAACTTGATTTATTTACTTTAATTGATACAGTTGCTTCCAGGATTTTAGATTAGCAGTTTAGATATAAATATGCCTTAAAAGAAATCGCTAAAGTCAAATTGACTTTGGATTTGAGTTTCTTGCACTTTATAGTCCTTGGAAGAGTACAAGTACAGATAAATGCCTAACAAAAAGCCTTGTTTAAATTTAATAAGCAGCTGTCAATGACACAGGAGCTATCCTTACCAGTCCTGAAGAAAAAAAAACTCATCATGGGTAATCTTTCAACTAAGAGGCTTATTGAGCAAAACAGGAATGTAAAGATTATTCCAGAGGGTTCTGGCCACTCTCTGAGTTGCCCTTGTGATTTACAGCCACAATACCATTCCCTGCATGAATTTCAGGACATAACAATCTGTCAGTTCTCAAAGCTATAAAGTCATCCCTTGGAGATAACTGAGCCAGTCTCACAGTGATGGTCATTTCAGAACATGACTGTAATTTCTTTGCTTAAAAATTACAGGTGTTGTTGTTTGGAATGTCTTACTTTAGGTGAAAGAGTAATAATCCTATTGAACTAGAAATTGTAAGACACTGTAGGTAGTAATCTAGACTGAAATAATATATCAGATCCTTTTCACAGTAAATAGGAACTGAAAAGTGCCCGTAAAGAGCTTGGAAAATTAGTGGGATGTTGTGTCTAAGTTATTTATTGAGATGTTAAAATGTTCGCAATATTTTTTACTAAGATATGGGACACCAGAGAATTCCAACTATCTTCAGTTGTGAAGTGCTATGATTATTTTTTATTTGTGTTTRTCTCAGATTCCAAAGTTATTTAACTAGTTTACAACTATGAGACACGAACACACATTGTTCTCTGAATGAGTTTCCATTGTGTGTAGGAATTTTTTCTAGTGTTATATTGGTCCTTAATGTCATCAGCATGGGGACTGAGCACCGTAACTACATATATTAAATGAGCCTGATTCAATTAGATAAAAGTCCTTTGTTCTGTTAAGGATGAACATAATTTAAACTACCTGTATCTGAGTTAGAACTTGTGTAGKTTTAAAGAAATTAGTAAGTTTTGACTGCAGTAAGAGGGAAAGAAAATTGGGTTGTGAAAGCTTCATACTGAAGCTCACTCCATCATCTCTGGCTGGTCCCTGAGGAGGTTCTGTCTCAGGAACAGGAACTGTCAACTTGTGGTTTACAGAGCACTACCAGACCCTGCATGAAAGTCATGACATAATTGTGTGTTGAAGCTAGAAGCTGCAAAGCTTTAATTCCTCATGAAAAGTTCAGTTCTTTCTGATAAGGGAAGTTTTCAGACAGCCTCTGATCAGTAGRTGTTTGAAAATTTTCAGCATTTGGAATAAGAAAATCAGCAGCTTCAAGGCTCTTTCTAGAGAGGAGAGATCTAATGTGTGCAGAGGAATGAGGACTTTGATACTGCATGTGGCACTAGTCAGATTTTGCTAAGAACCAGTGGTGCAGATAAACACCATTATGGCATTTTATTCTGGTTTTCAGGCCTGTTCTCTCACCCTGATAGATGTATAGTGAATACATAGGTGGGGAAGCTCAGAAACTATGAAGTTCTCAATTAGACCTATTCAGATATACTGATGTTTATGAACAGGATGTGTGAAAGTATCAGACATGTTTGTAATTGTCTTTAACCAAGCCATAAGAAGTTCTTGCAGAAAAATAAATTCTGTTGAACTTCGCATTTTGAGAAAGGTGGGTTTTTAGTGAAAGTTGTTGCCCTTGAAGTAGGTGGGAATGAAATGAAAATACATTCATGTCTCTGTTAGCAACTTGTCCTAATRTTGTCTGATCATCGGGGTGCTTCCTGCACACCTGCACTTTCTGTGAGTCATATACTCTGCACATTAAGGTTATTAGCATAATGTCTGACTATTTTAAAAATGTGTTCATGTTAACTGCACAGATTTTCTTTTTTTGGGACAAGTAGCCACAATGTGGATAACAATCCATTTTTATCTGTAATATACATTAAAAAAAAAGGTAAAACAGAAAGTGAGAACTATGCTSTTGGTATTTTTCTTTGCAGCCTTACTGCTGCCATGCAACCTTTCCTTCACCATAGATTTCTGACAGAAAAAATACAAGGGTTGCTTTTCTTGCAGTCATTCCCCATAGATATTGCTGATTCGTGCAACACATTACTATGTGGATACTGAACCTTTTGATCTTCTGGACCTGGATTTATTCTTAATACTGCTGACTTTGCTAAAAAGCCATTTCATGATGAAAGTGAGACAGAAAATTGAGTCACACTCCAACACCATGCTTTCTATTATTAATATTTTTGTTCCATCTTCTCTGTTGCCAACCAGAAGCATTCTACTCCAATTTATAGATGGCACCTCTTACAGCATATCTCATTTTTGGTATCTTTGACCTAAGCTTTGAGAACTGGAATATAAGATATATGATGCAGAGGTCTCTTCTGAATGCCTGAGTTATGTCTGGAAGCTGCAGTTTGTAGGCAGTGTGTCATCACTGTCACAGTGAATGTGGGATTAAAAAGCACGTTCATCTTGCCAGATGAGCCTTTTTCAGCGTGTATGTAAGAGATTCTAAAAATAGCTGTTGGTTTCAAAGGAGTCCACAGTGAAGAGAAAAATAGCCAAAATACAGAGACCTCTCTTTTTGCATTCTCTTAATTACCTACCCAAACCCATAGAACAAGCTTWGTAGTTACCATGCATTATTTATTAAGCAATCAAAAAGCAAAGCCTGGACTAAGACATGTACATTCTAAGAAAGTGGGTGTGGAAGTGGAAGGAGTAGGTGGAAGCTCACTGCTGTTGATATTTATCTGGGTCCAGTCCTTAAGGAATTCTTTTTAGAAGGATATTTAGTTGAAAACTTGGTACAATCAAGAGCCAAAAATCTTGCAACAAGCAAATCCGACTCACATGCATGATTTTTAGGTCTCTTAGGAACTAACTTTAACAAAAAGTCTCTTAAAAGGAATCTGTTTGTCAAAGACCAGACACAAAGTTGCTTTATTACTTTATTTTAAATGGTGATTTTGCTTGAATAAAAGATAACACTCCCTGTCCTCTGAATTTCACATATCTTAAATCTAAATTGAACAGAAGATTTTTTTTTTGTCTCAGAAAGYCTGATTACCATTCAATTCATTAGTAAGGAAAGCTAGATCTTGTGAATTAATAATGATTCTAATTTTAACAGAATGTTCCTGTAGAATTTTTTCTTCTTGCACTGAAATGAAAGGATTGTGATGTAGGTTAATCTCAACACCAGAGTTATTCAACAAATGGCCTTTTMCCAGATGCACCACRGCTAGATGCAAAACTGCGTCCTTTKCTGTATGAAAACACAAAAATATACACTCACTAGCRGTAGAAATGTAATGGAAAAATCATCTTTAATCTGTACAACAGATCCATTTCCGTTAACTTAAAAGGAATATCTGTAGCTTAAATTACATAAGAAAGTGGAAAACAAATTAAAGGAAGGGAACAATGAAAATACGCTTAAAATAAAGAACAGATTGAGAATTTGGGGTTAGATCTTTTAAGTGAAATCTTCAGCAGAGAGTAGAAATCAGAATTCAGATTTGGGRTGCCAGAATCTTCAGGGTTTGCCTCAGACTTAAACCTCTTCATATTTCAGTCAATACCCCAACAGCCCACTATATGAGTTATTAAAAGGAAAACTGTAGGAAAAAAAAAAAGGGGGTTGCTCATTGGTAATTTTGGCATGTTTCTTTACTACTGGCAAAGGTATTTTATTTATATTATAAAGGTCATTTATATGAGAAACAACTTGCTCCCAAAACACTTAGTATTCTGTACAGACTTATCATGCAGTTGTTTCAAATCACATTAGATTGCATAAACTTTTCTGCAGTGTAATGGAATGGAAAAAAATTTACAGATGCAGTGCATCAGATTAGTCTCACAAGAGCAGTATTTGTATCTAGCAAGCAATGACATATGCTGAGAGTGATACTCTTTCCAGCTTGCGAGTCAGAACTGTTTTATCCTGAGAATTATTCTGTTTCCTAAAATTGTAGCAAACAGATATTCCAGGAAGGGAACAGTTGCAAGACTATCTCAGAGTGTTTTTGCATCCATGCAAATTATACATTCACTTATAATTAAAGTGCTTTCAAAGAGAATTGGCAAGAATAAACCTCCAGATTGTACAATTTTCTAGCCTCTAAAAGGAAATTGCTGGAATACATCTTGAGCAGGCAGTGGACTAGCTTTTTTATTTTGGATTTGAATTGGTACAAGTGTACTAAWTCTGATTTAGAAACCAAGAAGAACCTCAATGAAACTTGCAGCAAAAAGGGAAAAGAGATGTGAGGAAGCAATAAAAAAAAAAAAGAGGGAGCAGGTGATGAAAGCAAGCAAGGACAGCAAACTTGAATTTTCAAAGAAAAATGTAAAGATGGTGTTGAAATAAAAGAATGCAGTCTAAGGAAAGACAGAAGGACTTGGAGGAGTGGAATAACATGCCTCAGTGAAAAAGATTAAAATCCTGGCTGAGAGAATGAGAACAAAGCAATAAACCCTTCTTAGCTTGGGCTGAGAGAAAAGGATTACTCATAAAGAGGAGAAAAGGGAATGAGAGTAWTGGAGTGGAGGAGAGACAGGAGAGGAGAGCATGAGAGAAGATGTTGGAAGTATAGCAAAATAAGAAATGTCAGACGTAGAAACACCTGATCCCTTCAATTCCAAATAAAATCCAGTGGGCACCAAAGGACTTAACATGCTGGAGAAYCATACCTCAAGAAAGGGGATTTTATCATTGTATCGGATTCTCCCCTTCCATTCTGCTTGGATTTTGGTAGTGTCTTCTTTCATTGTTGCCTTGTCAGTCTAGGACAGGTCAGGACTGACTGTGTGCTCTTTTTCAGTTGTCTGCAATGTCCGGCAGTTTGTCCCAAGGTTGTTCCCTTAGCTTAACCACAGGGCAGAACTGGCCATCTGTACTTGTGCTGAGACATATTCGTGGCTGAACAAGACTTGTCAGTYGTTCAAAACAGATAATACATGTCACTATTCTCTGAATGTGCATTTCTGAAATTTATGAAGCTCAATGGTTCAATCAACCTGATGCATTGCAGRATGTCTCATAACAGCTAAAACCTTGCTGGATTAGGTCTTGCATGCCTGAAAAATTGAAGCCATGATGTATTAGGAGCTTGTACATCTTTCTCTGTATATATTTCACATCAGTAAACACCAGCAAAATCCCAAATTGCTTTTTTCTCAAAATTTAAGAATTAAACAAGCAAACCTTCCTTYACATTTTAGGTGATATTCGTTTCTATTGTTAGAAACACCATGAAATGCTTCCTCTGGAGACATATCTTTTGGCCTGAGGACAGCATTTTAAGTTACTAGAAAATAATTGTTCATTCAGCTTCAGAAATTTTGGGTTATTTTCCTGAAATATTTTAGTGGGCTATTACTTTTCCATTAGTGCTATCTCCTATCAAATTTTAAAAATACAATCTTATGTGAGATTATAACCTGTGATGGTAACAGGAATGAGGTGCTCACTTTCTAACTTGTCACCAGGCAACGGTTTAGACTATGCATTCACTTCAACCTGTTTGGGCATGACTATTTTGAGTAACCAGATCTAGTTCTCTCTCAAAATATACCATTTTCTTGGAAAATTCGATTCCTCTTGGGCTTAAACTGTAGTACTGTCTGTAGCCACTAGCCTACAAATTGTTGGACCAGGCTGGTCTTTATTAAAAATAGCATCAATCACCTACTTGAAACTGGCATAATAATGTAGGTTCACCTTGAGATATATTTCTGTGGTACAGGAAAGTATGATGGATGAACATGGTTGCTTACTTGTTTTAAGCTCTGTGAAGGTGGCTGGTGGGATTTGGAAAGTATCCATTGGTGCTTGTCACATGAATTGGCCATAATTCCTGGCCTTTGTACTTAATGTCCTAAATGTATTCATTATGCACAAACCATTCATGTGGAATTTATTGGCCTGTTACAAAATTTTGAAAACTTACTGTGCAGTCTCTGATTCACATTTTTCAAGCATGTCATTCTTCCACTTTGAACAGTAACCACTTGATGTTAAATGTATTTTGTTTTGTTCTTCAAACGAATATCCAAGATCAATTTATGACTGCAATGTGGGAGGCAGCTTGCAGAAACTTGCTGGATTTAATGACATCTTTACTTATGTAAGTAGCACAACTATTATCTGGACGGTTCTATTTCTGCACTTACAATGCAGACACAAAAATGCAAATGAAAGACTCTAAAGGATAAAGCAAAGCTATGTTAGGAAGATTGAAGATAAGACAAGGAAGGTTGTAAACATCTTCCTCCTTCCCAAACAGTTCTAATACTAGTTATCCTACCAAATCCCTAGACATGCAAGCAACCTTTGAAATGCTTTGAACAATTAACAGTTTTATTCTTTTATGTGCAGCCCTTGAAGGATCATTTATTGCTAGCACTTTACTCCTACTAAGGTCTCCCTTTCTTTTTTTCCAGTTAAGTATAACAACCAGCAGTAGGAGTGTCATAATAAAATACCACTAGAGAAGGATAAGTGGGGACTTTTCTGCCATTCTGCTGGCTCAGTTTTAACACTTGCTTTCAATACTAAGTCTTTATCTGAACTTGCAAATTCTATTTGGATATGGTTGCATGTGTTTAAATTCTGGAGCCTTTGAGCCAGTAGGAGAATGTTCTGCCTGTGCTTTTGAGCTCTCTTAAGCTCTGTGGCAGTGTTGCAACAGCACTGTACTAAACCTCATSTGAATATATGCTACTGAGTCAGGTCCAGGCATCCTCACACTTTTTACTGACTTTGCATTTAATTTCAAAACATTATCTAATCATATGCATAGGAGAGAATAAATAACCTAGTTTTTTTAAAAAATCTTTCTCAACAAGTGCTGCCTTTTCCCCTAGAGGATTTAAGGAAGGCAGTGACTYATCCTCCAAAATATGTGTGGGAACACATGAAGGTATTCAGTCATTGGAATACTATTGAGCAGTCCAGCCCATTTCTGATAGTGGTGTAGTCTGCATTAAATTGAGGACAGTAATGTGTGGCAAGTACCAGCTGCTAGGGTGAGCTGGGATAAAGGCTGGCTTGTCCAGTAGATCATCAGCAGTCGAGTAATCTGAAAGAGTACAAACTTAGTGCATTTTTATGACTAAAGATTATGTTCTGACTCTTGAAGAATTTCAAGGAGGAGGCAGACTGAGGAATTGGTGGTTCTTACTATGTTTTCTGTAGGTGTAAGGATGAAAGCAAATTTTTGCAGAATGGAGGGAACACATATAAATGGTGAGAGAAGTTCACAGTCCATTTCTTTTGCAGGACATTAGCTACATTACAAGTGATTATTTAAACTCGTAGGTAGAGAAAAGGTGATATTCTTGGGCTCATACACAGAGACTAAATCATAAACCAGTAATATCAGAGTAATTCCTAAGAAAGTCTGGCACTAACAAGGAAACAAATAAGGTCACAGGGGCACATTTCAGAAAATGTGAGAGTTATCTGGTACAGAGGATAGTCAGAGAAGAATCTTGCTTGTAACAGCAGTGACCAAAGCAATGCTTTACACCATAATTTTTTCTTCTGAACATTATCAAATCAGGTCATCTTTAAAAAGGTTGTTTATTTTCAAATAGTTATGGCTAACTCAATGTCAGGAGATTTTGTGGGGTTTTTTTTGTCAATGAACACCAAAATGTAAAAGCCTCAAAATAAATCTGTGTTAGATGAAATATCATTCCAAAAGTTACCATTAATTTGATTACATGTTGTTGTCACAGAAAGATGCTAGTTTTCATAATTATCCAAAAATGAAAAAAGGCATGCTGTCACATTTGTTACTTCATTATTGCTAATTTAGGTAAGAATGTCTTACAGCTTTACTGGTACAATTTCCTTTATTGTGGTATCTCACCAGCAACATGACAAATTTACACATTGGGATTTTTTTTTCCTTCTCCAGAACATTTGGATTCTTTCCTTAATTTTTCTTAAGACAACTGGAAAATATCCAKACTATAGTTTAAATTGCAATTCCAGTAATTTTAGATTAGTTCTTCCTTTTTCAGCGTAAGTCTTTAATTTATATACCAAAGGCCTTTASGTGGAGAAAGTGAAATCAAAAATCCTCCTTATTCAAAACACAGSCACTGTATCTGGATAAGCCCAAGTTTTTCATCAAGTACCTACTACTTGTTTGTAAGTGATCAAAGGAAAGAAAGGTGTGTGCATGTTCTATTAGAGGACTGTGCATGACTGCAGGGGCATCCCACAGTGGTTTAGATCTGGCTTGCTGTGGTTTAAATTAGCTCAGAACACTTAGAAAATGAGCTGCAGTTTAACTGACAAGGTAGTGCTGTTATAGCACGGAAGTTCTTCTATTTCTCAGCAGATTTGATCTGTTGCTTTTTTCTCAGTTTGTGCTAAAAACATGTAACTATAACATGTTAGGTAGGCTGAGATTGAGCTTATGTAATGTGACAATGTAAAATTTAGCTGTCTGGTGCAGCTTCATAACACATACCTATTAGKTTTTTTTTAGATTACAAAAATTCCAAATACAGGTTTTCAAATTGTACCAGAAGGCTGTGATGATTTTTCATAGAAATTATTTACTCTGTTTCCAGAACTTCAGTTCATTCAGATGTTTTTGAGAAAAACATGTATTGCATCCAATTTTAAATTATGTTTAAGAGATTTTTAAATCATTTCAACAAAAAGGTTTTTAACTTTAGCAGGATCCCTAAATATTCATTCATTCTTGGGTCTTTCTAGAAACAATACATGGAAGATACTGAAGACAATGGGCTTTAATTGTCACCAGTGCTTTGCCTGGAGGATGACATCCTTCCTGCCACCAGAGGTCCCAACCCCTCTCCAGTTGCTGATGCTCAGAGCCCTTTCAGGAGCACTCAGACAGACAGACAGACAGACACTGCTCTGCCGTCCCTCCAGGGACATACCACCCTCCTGTGGCAGGAGGAGCTGGGCAGGGGCTGTCCCACTTGCCTCCATCTTCCTGTGCTCCTTTGCCAGCATGCGGAGGAGCATTTTATCTCAGTACATATTAGGGCAATTAAACAGACATACTACACTGCAGTTCATTTAATTGCATTTTACAATATGCAAAAAAAATGTCTCAGGCAACTAAGGAAAAACCAGAAGTAACAAATATACTTTTCAACCTGGATTTCATGAGGAAACTGAGTGAGCAATAGCTGATACTTTCTGTGATAAACTCTTTTGGATTGTGATGGGTGGCACTCTGCAGTATAGGAGAAAGTAGACTAAACACCATTTAGGGTTAATTCTAGCAAAGAAAACAACGTAACAGTTTTACACTGAGGAAAGCTGGAGCCGAATAGGTTGAGAGACTTTGTTATGCAGCTTAGAGTAAAAGGACAGTTATTTTCCTCTCACAGCACTTAGAATGGAATCATAATGACTTAGCATTGTTTAAAGCTAGTAAACTGCAACTGTAAATCAGCAAATTAGCTAATGATTGCCTCTGGGTAGTGATACATAATGAAAAACAAATGAGGAAAGGTACTCATGCATTGCACTTCGTAGCTACTGGAAAAATTAAAGTTCTATCTTCATAAAAATACTGTTAAAGGGATGTTATGAAGGGCTGTGCCCTGGTAGCAGAACAATTACTGCTTCAAATGAGTATGTTTTTTAATAAATGCTACTATAGCAAGTCTGCAATTCAGTACTAGCACTTTTAAATGATCTGTGGTGTAACTGAGAGGTTGTATCTGCRGTGGGAAGCTGTGAAACCAAAAACTGTAGTTCCAGCCCTTTCTAGATAGTGCCCACCTCAGGTACTCGAAATACATGTAACTAAATAACCAAACAACATCACAGAGTGATATCACTATGCCAATAATCTTCAGTGCAGACATAGTAATGGCAAGCAAGACCTCAGAGCTTTCAAACCATTAATTGATTTATTGCCATTTTTAATAAAATAAAGGAAAAATATTATCATAATAAAGCARTAACATTTTGATCTCTTGACCCCACACCCGTCAGGCTTCTACTTACACAGTTCCTGAAACTTGCACAATGATTCTTCCCTTCCCATATTGCTTGGGCTCAGCATCATACTGTATTTTTGCTTCCAAATTACATTACTTTTAGTAACTTGCCTGTGTTTAATTGTCCATGTCATAAGTAAAATTTTGTTTCTCTTTGCTGTTTAACATTTGCTAGGGAAGACCTGCAGCTGAGATGCCTTGTGTGTTTCCTGTCACAACATGCCTAACAACAGTTTTTAGATTGTTTACTATGTGTTTACAGGACAGACTAATTAAGGGTCTAACCCTAACCCAAAACTTTCCTTCATTTTAGTGGCTCTAGCCCTAACTGTTGGCACCTCAGCCCCACACAGGAGAGGCAGGATGCAGCACAGCACACCCTTGGAGCCAGCAGCAGGGAGTACAGGGCGCTCAGAAGGTGCTGCAGATGGGACACAGAATCCCAGTGGCATCCTCTGGGATGTTAAAATGTCCCCAAGCAGGAAAGAATCACATTTTTGTATTCCACATCTTGGATAGCAAGTCTAAAATTTAAATTTTCAAATAAAAAATTAGTGGGAATTAGTGAAGTGGGATTCTCTGGAATCACACATTGGGTTTGGGTGCTGTAGGCGAAGAATTTACTTTGTGGATTGATTTTGAAGTTTATCATATTAGGAAGATAACATTAAGGGGAAAAAAAAACTGCTTTTCAGKCATCTGATGTATTTTAGTTACGAAAAACTTACATATTCCTGGCTTAGTTGAYATGTGACAATGGAAATTTATGGAATTTGAATTTTAGACGCGTGTCCAAAGAGGCAGTTATGCAGACCTGTACTTCAGAGTGTAATTCTTAATGTCTTTAACCAAAGAAATTTTAAAGTGTTATGAGTCATGTTTTCCAAAAACTTCAAACCACAGCTGGAAGCTGTTGAAACAGATCTGTTGCTATAAAAGGAAAGAACAATAAAGAAATATACAGGCTAGGGATTTGTAATCTCATGTGAGGGGCACTGGAAAGTGGTGAGGAATCTGATCCTCTTGTCATTTTTTAAAAGATTCTGCAAGATCTTTGAATCAAAATCTTGTGTTTCTTCCACTCTCTGGTATTTAGAGATCATTATTATTTGTGAAAGCAGCCCTTTTTTCAGCATACAGCCATTATCCTGCTTTTCTGGCAAAAATCTGGTTTGTTTATGTGGATATTTGTATATGACCAATTTCTATCAACATAGATATAAATGGTTTTGTGTTTTAGTACTGAAGGAATGCAGAAATCCCTTATGATAATACTAAGARTATAGCTATTTATAACAGCAACAACAAAAAAATTAATTCCAGAACACTTACAGTCTTGAAGCCTTCATGCCAAAAATGAGCAAGGATGGAAAAATGGAAGAACTGCTGTGGGGAGAGATTATAAAAGCATAAAAASCATGTTTTTTAGTCCAGATATGTTTTCTGGTGGAGACCATTTTCTGGTGTTTTATTTTCYCATTAAAAAGGAAATTGCTGCCTGGTGACATTTCATTGCAGCAGGTGTGCTTTGCAGACAGTACTTCTGTAACAATTCATAGATATGTGAAAAGAAGTGGTTATAGTGATCTTATCTTACCAGTTACCACTGCTGATAGCAGCATTGGCAGTGACTGGACATAATCTGATAGAGCACAGAGCAGGGACAGGGGATTCTTTGCCAATGAGTTRAATAGATGGAGTCTAATTCCTAATCCCACAATATTGTACATGGGGAGCAGTTCCAGTGAAGGCATGGGTTTACTACAGCTAAATGCTAAAATGAGAATTGAGAGTGTTTGTGGTGGTTTCATGAAATTATTTTCAGAGGTGAAAACATTATACTGCATAATGTTGTCCATTATGCTCATCCAGATGTACTTCCTTGGATACTACTTTGATCAAATACCTTGAACCCTTCTTCAGAATCATTGTCTCTCTTCATTGACTATGTGAACTTTCAGATTTCTTATTAGGCATGTGAGAAAATTAAGTCCTCTTGTACTTTTATTAATTGTCCAAACTGTTCACTTTTCAAGAAGGGGARCACTTCTATGTGCACCAGGCTTGTGCACAACAACCCCCAGTGCTGGGGCCAGTAGCAGCTGTTAAGAGATGCTGCTTTTTGCACCAGACAATTCGTCTCAAGCAGACTGTATGGAGTCACATGGAGGTAAATGGAGTTACAGTCTAGTCCTTCTTAGATATTTTTGCTTGGGCTTTTTTGCTGTTTTTTTAATAAAAGCTATCTTTTGTCAGAAAAATGATGCAAAGAAAATGTTAAATGTTTTTCTCCACAAAGAACATGTTTTCTACAGAGTCCACTTTTGACCATACATATAAGTGTTTTGCGGTTATAAGAGAAATTGCTGGTATTTTAAGATTTTAATAAAATACAACCCCAAAGTTGTCAACTGAGGTAATGTATAGTGTGATTTACTAGAGTCCTGGGAAATATGCCCTGAGATGCTGCCAGTAATGAAACTAAATCACTGCTTTATATCAGTCTGTTTTAGAAGACCAAGAGTTGCAATACTTGACTATATMAAAAATAAGAACCCATGTAGAAAGGTACTGGTCAAATAATGACAGCTGGAAATTAATACTGACGTGGCAAGGAGTCAAARTTTTGATATTTGTATATTCAGAACTACTTTTCTCCCCCATATGTAACACTGAACTCCCCTTTGTAACACAATATCAGTGTCTTTGAAATGACATTTCCAGATTTAAAGTTCCAAAGAGGAACAGTCTCTGCTGACCTGTGGAGACTGGAGCAGACTATCCATTTTTGTGTTCTGCAGAGATTACATCTGAGGGGCACCTTCTGCAGTCTCCTGAGTTGTGAGAAGCCCTTGGGGACCCTCAAGTGCTGATGGAGTAGAGCAAAGAATGTAACTGAGAGCAGTCCAGACACTCATTGCAAACTGTCAGAAGTCAGAAGGGGTCAATGCTGCAGTAAAATTTTGTCATTGCTGAAGGCAATATCCTCTTTTTGTCTGTGGGTTGTCATTTTAATACTGTGTTGGTTATTTCTAATTAGGTAGCTATCACAGGATAGGAGAAGAAAAGGGTCAAATAAGGTTCAGATATTAGCACAAGTTACTAAGATTTTAATAKAAAATATAAAAATAGAAATATAAAAATAGAAAATAGAAAAATAGAAAATATATGAATTTCCAGGACAAATGCCAAAAATTGCTAGAAGGTAATATAAAGATTCTACTGAATGTTCAACCTATACTAATTGAAGTCTCTTTCAAAACATCTCCTTTCATTATAGGGATCTTTCTCATTATCATGGTCTCCACATCTTCTCTCATTGTTACTACTGCCATAGATGGTACCTATCTGCAGTATTTGTGTGTTTRCTGCATTCCTCTTACTTATATGTCTGGCAGAGCATTGTTAGCACTAGAGATACTACAGGCTGAGCAGTGTATTTTAAATGGAATAACTATTAAATCTGAAGGTATTTATGGGGGTTTGTATTCAATTAATTGCTCAACTGTAAGAATTGCTTTAAACAGGTGATGTAGTTCAGCATTTGTTCTTTTCCTTGTAACACTTGTGTTCTTTACAGTGCTACAGGCAGTTGAGCATTAGCTTCACAATGAGGAGATTAAACTGAAGTTATTTTGGGGTTGTATATTTTTTTATAATGAAACAAACTAAAAAGAACAGAGTGTAATTTTTAATTACTSTTCTGAGATTAAAAMAATTAACATAAATCCAAGTTGGAATTCAATTATGACAACAATACCATATACAATACAGCTTACTATATAATGCACACAAAAAAARTGTTCCTCTGCACCATTTTATTTAAGTGTGCCTATATGGGAGCTCAATTTGCTGAACTTATTTCAAACTTAATATCTTCAGAATATTAGGAAGAGATATTATCAGCTTCATAATCAATTCTCCTTTATTTTATACTAAAGCCAAAAGTAAATCTGGACTGAAATCAAAGTAAYTTATCATTTAAATAGACATAGGAAGATAAGCACCTGTAGATTTTGTTAACAGAAAAAAAGCAAAAATTATTTCATGTGTTAAACAACAATACTTGTACAAAATAGATGAGAAAAAACACAGGCTACATTTTTCCTGAATGCTTTGGTCTTAAGTGGTYACTCCATGCTGAAAAGCCATAAGCCAGATGCCAGTGTTCTCATAATATTACTTCATGAGTATTGCCACTGAAATCTATGGATATAATCATGAAGTAAAGCATTAGTAAGGTATGAGGTTTGGCAAAATAGGCAATTTTCAGCAATAAACAACAYAGTCAAAATTACTGTGAGAAAAGTCATGAAAAGTGTCAGAAATTAATTATAAGTGGTTACTGTTAGCATTGCCTTTTTCTCTCCAAATCCTAGACTTCGCTGAAGGATTTCCATTCAGTTAAAATCTCAACCTGTCTATCTTAGGAAGGACACAATGACACTGRGTACTTTGTGATATATTTATAACTGAGATATGTCTTGAAAACAAATCAAAAACTAATGTTGAGATGCAAAGGCCATTGTGCAGAAGTATCAGGAAGGGCTCAGAAGAGCAACCACAGAAATGTCAGGTGCTGCTTTCTTTTAATAATTTGTGCACCAGTGTGAAGTGAAGGAAACTGCTCGGAAAAGAGCAGGATTGCATCAGTGTGAGCAGCTTGGAGGGAGCTGACCTCCTGACCTTGATCCAGCTGTTTTTGTAGCTGCAACCACAGGCAAGTTCCCTGTCTACAGCAAAAATAAGGMCATGTTGCATTGCACAGTCTATGACTGTGCAGCATTTCCAGAACAACACTCCCGCAGCTCAGGAATGTGCATGTATGTGTGCATGGTACCCGGGCTCCACCGACCGTTCCTTGAGGAAGAGCAAATTCTGGGATGTGTTGCAGCTGCAATGCAGGCTTMTTACATCAAGGGGATTTCTAAAATACAAGGCAATTTCACACCAAAATGGCTGGTGTTGTGCTTTGCCTTGTTGCAGCTTCAGGTGTCATTAATAGCTGCCCTGTCCAGAATCCAGGATGATTGATGTTGTATGARTCTATGCTGGGATTTAGTTTAATTTGCATTTGGATTTTACCTCACCCAGTGACCCTGTGCTGTGCACATGAGCAGCCCTTTGCTTGCTGTGCAACATTATTAGTGATGGTGATTTGTGAACACAGGGGTGTAAGATAAACAGTGRAATAATCAGTATGCAGAAAAAAATGTGCCAGAACATGGGAATGACATAACACTATCAATGCTATTTCAAAAGTATATTTTAGAGGCTGCAGCAACTGCCTGTMCCAGAATTTAATCAGGATCCAAAGCTTTGAAAAGACTCCAGGAGGAAAAAAAAAAAAAAAGAAGCAATATAAAAGTGTCACTCAAGCCAGCAGGCAATGCTAACAAATTGCCATGTCTTTGTCAAATGCTCATCACTCATTCTTGTGTCAGGTAATGACCATACAAATTGTAATTGTATAGATCAGGCAAGATGTTCATTCCAAGAAGTCACCCTTGCTATTTCATTAYATGAAAGTCTTGTAAACTCAGAAAATGTTGAAAGGACTGTAGTRAGAGAAAAAAAGTTCAGAAATAAATGCACTGTAAAACAGGATTAATGGTATAAATTTGGGATTAGCATAAATCCTATTTACCCCTACTTAATAAGGCATTATGAGGCAAGCTAGGTTTATGTAATAGTATTTAATCTTATTTAATTCCCTTTTTTAAGCAAATATCCAGTTGACCTTAGCATGTACAATACAATAGGCCATTTGTGAAATATGCACATCCCCAAAATCCTTTGTGATTCAGGGTAGTGAATATACTTGACACAGTTGTATGCATGCTCCAAGTTATCCATATTACAACTTTGTTCTACATTTGCCATGCAGGAAAACTTGTCACTAAAATCTAAGGTAATTGTGGTTTCCCATAAACTTAATAGTGTATCCTCCTCTGCCCCCTTTTATTTTTTTAATTAATTTCTAAAGACTTAGAAATTTATACTCTCCAGCTGATTCTACACCCATTAATGTGAAAAAAAAATTGTTTTATAAATGGGCTGGTTTTGTGTATATTCAATAATTTGGTACGTTTATGTGTATCTGGAAATAGTTTTCCWAGCAGTAGTTTTTTATTCTGACTATAAGTCATGAAAAAGCTTCMACAGTAGGTGATGATACCAGATTTGATTTTGTCAATTATAGACTTAATTACCACCTGTCTTACAACTACATTTATAAGTTTATTTTCCTGAATTTAAAATAATTGTCTTGTTTGCATTTGAGCAATACTTTTTTTCAAGATAGAGGTTAATAATGGAGGATATAATGTGTAGAGCTGAAAATGTTTTATTTAGTACTAGGCAGAGTTTCTCCTCTAGACTGCAAATTTATTTTTATCCAATGTCTTTGAACAGTTTAGATAAACAACATTTGAATGTTTGCTAACTCATAAAATTGCCATAATTTGAATGCTGACAGCAAGATATTAATACCCAGAAATACAACATCTCAATTTAACTACTTGCAATGAAGTTACCATCTTTCAGATAATTTTAGACATCTGTCTTTTATTGTTGCTGTCATTTTCACTGGTCAGAATTAATATCTAAACCTTCCAGAACATTTGAAAAGCTTATCTTTGCATGTGAAATATTAAGTAAATTTTCTCAGGATATTCCTGTAGGAAATTCTGGTAGTGTTTATGATAGCACCAATTCTCCCTTGAACTCTGCATGGCCATGCTAATGATTTTCAAGGCTTTACATTTGTAATGGTACAAATGGTATCCTGTATATCAAATATCAGATCCATTTAGTGGATGGAATTCCTTTCACCATGTGGGCATTTCTGTTATTAACCCTAATGCTCCTGTGCTACTTATCTTGCTAACCCACTTTTTTAATTAGTGATAGACTATTTTGAAAAGTCAGGGTTTGAAAGTGCATTTTCTTGTTGTGAAAAGACATTAATCTTGTTTATCAAAGCTGTCTGCAGAGGAGAGCTGAGGCTCCTCGGATGCATAAGTGATTTCCCTGCCTCAGATGACATGAGTACTGCATTGAGAAAACTGCCAGGACATGTATCCTCAAGGAAAGTGTCACTCAATGTAAGCAGGATTCTTACAGCTTGGAGGATTTGAGATTTTCAAAAAAACTTCCCTAGTAGCTCTTTTTTTCTTCTCCCGATGACTTTTACAGAATTTGTCCTTTTTGCTCAGGAAATGTTTTTTGCTGTTTTTCACCTCAATTCTGTTTCTCRGGCAACACAGACTACAGGAATTGTTGCTAATATATTGTTAACTACACCATCCAATGTAATTTTCTTCCTAACTCTGGCTTACCTGTCTCTACAACTACAGTTTCTGGCTGCTGAATGTGTCTCATGCASATCTCTGGGAATGTTTTCATTTCTTCAAATGCGTTTCAGTACATAGTATTTTCTGTCAGTACTCTATCACTCCTCTCCTACTCTGGACAAGGGAGGGAAACAATAATGGAAGCCTCATGGATCAGGATAAGGCCAGGGAGAGATCAGTCACCAGTTCCTGTCACAGGTAAAGCAGGCTTGACTTTGGGAAAAAATAAATTTAATTTATTACCAATCAGATCAGAGTAGGACAATGAGAAATAAAACCAAATCTTAAAACACCTTCCCTTGACTCCTCCCTTCTTCCCAAGCTCAACTTCAGTCTCAAACCTCTTCCCTCCAACCTGTGCAGAGGGATGGGGAATGTGGCTTGTTGTCAGTTTATCACACGTTGTCCCCTTCAAGGGCAGGATTCTTTACACTCTTCCCCGGCTCCAGAGTGGGTCCCTCCCATGGGAGACAGYGCTCCATGAACTTCTCCAACATGAATCCATCCCACATGCTGCAGTTCCTCACAAACTGCTCCAGCACAGTCCTTTCCATGGTGTGCAGCCCTTCAGGAGCAGCCTGCTGCAGTCTGAGTCCCTATGGGGTCACAAATCCTGCCAGCAAACCTGCTCCAGAGTCGGCTCCTCTCTCCATGGGGCCACAGGTCCTGCCAGGAGCCTGTTCCAGCATGGGCTTCCCATGGGGTAACAGCCTCCTTTGGGCACCCACCTGCTCCAGCATAAGGTCCTCCGAGGGCTGCAGGTGGATCTCTGCATCCCCATGGGTCTCCATGGGCTCAGGGGCACAGCTGCCTCACCATGGGCTGCACCAGGGGCTGCAGGGGAATCTCAGCTCTGGTGCCTGGAGCACCTTTTACCCCTTCTTCTGCACAGACCTTGGTATCTTCCGAGTTCTTTCTGTCACAAAGTCTCTCTAACTGCACTTCCTGGGTTTTTCCCCCTTCCTAATGTTATCCCAGAGTTACTCCCACTGTCACAGATGGTTTGGCCTTGTCCAGTGACAAGGCTGTTTTGAAGCCAGCTGGGATTGGCTCTGTCAGACAYGGAGGAAGCTTACGGCAGCTTYTCACAGAARMCACTACTGCCTGCAGGCCTTCCCTGCTGCCAAAACCTGTCCAAGCAAACCTAATTTATCACAAATAGCAAGTACAGTTGGTGATTTTTCCAAGTCATTCTWTATTTTGATACTTAATGCCATTTAATTTCCACTTTCTCCACATGTTTGGTTGATGGCCAAGCATTTTGAATAGMTGACTAAAAACTACAGTGGAGAAGTTCCACAGGTTGTTTGACAAGCTGTTCTACTCTGTTAGGGATGTTACAACAGCCTAAAATTGCTGATTGCATTTTCCAAAGAGCAGRCAAGTTCTAAACTACAAGTAATTTTGTGCATCCATGAAATTACTGAAAACATTAGTTTATTGTTTCCAAAAAGCAATGAATTTCGATGTTTAAAAATCCACTTATAATATAACAACTGAATATTCACAAGACATTGAAATAACTCATCAGTAAATAGCTCAGTAATGGGTCACTGTTAAAGGCACTTCTGCAGAACATCGTGTCAGCATTGTCAGCATTGTGTGTGGTTGTGCTGCTGCAGCCTTGAGAAAATCACCCGTCACTAATTTGGGAATTAAATTTAAGTACCAAAGATAATCCTGAATTCCAAATGTATTTTATAGGCTGTGGTAAAGAATAGGTGATCTATTTTGAAAAGTAGGCATTGTCTTAACTCTGTGAAAAAAAATTAGCTTTTGATATAACCCTCACTGTCAACATCCGATGTGCTTGATTATCTTAAATCACATAGAATCATAAAATCACTCTGGAATTCAGTGAAAATGTTTGAAAAATCTCTCCAAATACACCCTTTKTGCTCCATATGGATAAACATTTAGAAATTACCTTCAATGTCTTTTTGGTTTTTTTGTTCATAGAAGCTCTCTTGACACCATTAATGCTGGTCTGGGATGATGAGGGAGAAAGAGCTTGTGGGCACATTCTTGCAGTCATATCTGGGGTCCTAAACAAGCCCTCTGAGCCCCTTCTACTGCAGACACACAGTCATTCTCTCTACCTGGTCTCCTCATGTGCTGGTGGACAGGTATACAGCTGTCCTAATTTATCCCTTACACCTTAAACCACTTAGCATGGGTCAAGGATTTATTTTCTTCAGTGACTGTAACAGGCATTAATGTATTTTCACTGGGGGTATGCAAGGTAGAGTGATTAATCTAGAAATGTAAATCAAAATCCTGTCCACTACCACTATTAAACAAAATTTAAGGAAGCTTTTTTTTTCCCAATTTTTGCTCTAGATTTACTCTAGATCTTTCTGTTAAGATAAAATTACAATCTACTTCCGGAAATCAAGTGCTGTGTCTGATTAGCTCTTTAAAACACCACTAAGTTGTGTGGCTTCATTTATTTCCCTTGATCCATCGACCTATTGTCCTATGGTCRTCATGGGGAATAAATATTGTCTATTCATCAACTTCTGGTTTCATATTAAAGAAAAAAAAAATACTTCTTTTTAATGTCATTCTCTTCGTTAGGATGAAGGTCATGCTCTAAGTTATGTTACACTATGTGCTGTAAGGTTTGAGCTCTTCCAATTATCTCAAATATGAATCTAAAGCTCTAACAGAAAATAAGTAAATACCAATGTTATCATTTGTTCTTTTTTTCTCATCCTTTCTACTGATACTTCCTTTTACTTCCCCTTCTTTGCTTTTTTTCTTTACCTATGTCTTCATTTGAACTTTATTTGCTCCATTGCTTCCTTAATGTCTTATGGACATTTTTTGTGAAATTTAACCACCAAATGTGGTGAAATTGCTTCAGCTGGGATTTCTATATCTTTCCCACTTTTTGGCTATAATTTCAAATATATCTACATTTTTTGTAGGAAAGTGAAAGGGGTTCTTTTTAATGTATTTTTGTAGTTCCTCAGTATTACCAGAAGCTTTTCGTTGTGAAAACAGGTGAAGACTGAAATAGAAGTTCTAGTCATTTCCCATATACCGAAGAAAAATGATAAAACATAATGTAAAACATTAATTCATAAGTTATTCTTTATTTTTAATCAGCTTTTCCTGCTAGTATATTAAATGCAAATTGAAATAATAATTGTTTGCATCAAATATTCTGGATAATGTATTTTGCTACATGAGTTAAATTCTTTCAGCAATATGGTACAAGTTAAAATTGCATTTGCTGTGCTAATCCTTYTAATAAATATTCTAGCATCTTCAACAGTATCATCCCACTGCTTGAATCCTTTCCTCTTCTCTGTATACTTTCATATTAATTGGAAAATTCTCATCTTTGCTTTTAAGGGCATTATGTTCTATATTGCATCTTTCATGAGAGTGTTTCTCAAGTGTATCTATTTCTTACTGTTTTTCCTTCTCTTTTTTCTCTAAGTCATATTATTGTGGTGATATTCCCACATCTGCCATTACAGCCATTTTCTGCTTCTTTTCTTGAAATCAGCAGTAAAATAGTGCATACAACTAAAACAGGAGAAAAGGCAAAATTAGTAACTCTGAGAAAAGATTTCTGAGAGGACCAAAAGAAATAGTTAAGATGCCAGAAAATGTACATAATCTTTTGATTAAGCAAAAGATTATTATTACAGAAACATTAAGTCCCAAAGTATGCTTCAGCCATCAAATTTTAATTTATGTCCAATATATRAAGATGACTTTCAGGTTATAAGTTTGAATTTCCAACATATTTGCATTACCATTCCATCTTGAAGTCATTTATACAATTGTATATTTAATAACTCCATCCAAGTAATTAAATAAAATACTGAATAGTACTTGACAAATAAAGTCCTGTGGCTGTTGCTGCATCTTTCTGTTTTGATAGTGATTATTGGTAATTATTCTTGTGAATCCTTTTTTTTAACATTTCTGAGCCCATATTCAAATTAAAAGATGTGTTTCCTTAGCAACTCCACAGAAAAGCAAATGAGATMTTACATGGGCCAAATTATCTGTAAAAATTCCATTTTTTCTCAGTGAAGAGTACAAGGTATGTAGAACAGTGCTTTCAAGCTAAGTATTCCAGTCACATACCTAAAGCTAAGAGGAAATATTCTGTGCCTTGGTCAGAACTAATGGATTTCAATAACCAAGAACAAAAAGTAAAAAAAGTAAGTGTAGGGGAACTAAAATGTCTTTCAGTGGAAAAAGATCATAAATAAAGATACAATGAGTCAGAGTCTAAAAATAATTAGTTTTAATGATTTCCTCTTGAAATTGAGAGTGCAAGGGCATACAAAATAAGTTGGGTTTTCACTTTTTGCTAGTAGTGTACAGGCAGTAATTCAAGTTGTTACTATAGWTGAGCTACTAAATAATAAAAACGCCTTTTAATTATTTTTGCTCTCTCAGAGCAGATACTGCATTGAAGGAGGAAAATGAGACACAGAATATTTAATTTTTTTTATTTCAATAAATGAAAAAATGCAGTAGAAAGGATAAATGTTAAATTTGTCTTACATTTAAAAAYGAAGCACGTAAAATTCTCACAGGTTGTATAGTTGCTGCTTAAGAAAATAACACCTGAGTTTAGTCTGCAACAGAATTTATGAATTAAATACTAAACAGATATGAATATCAGATACAAGAAGTCTGTGAAATAATCAGTATTATTTGCATCAGTGGTTATGTTAGCAAAATTATTACAATTAACTTTTTTTCTTTATTTACTTGCAGACAGTTGWTCTTTTTGGAGGCTGAGCTATAAGAAAAAAGAGATTTTGAATATTAAGAAAGTGATACTCAAAACTTATGGAAGGTTTCTGAACAAAGTGAGTTCAAAATAAGCTAAACTGTCCAAAAATGTCTATGGTCTCTTAGCAAAGCAAAATTTCATTACTATGAAATATGAAAAATATTACATCTCAATGCTATAACCACTTAGCATGCAGAAAACGTGGAGAAAACTCTGCTGCCCATAGGCAAAACAGCTGTAGATGGAACAGCTGTATCATTTATGTATGTATATAATGTTCAGCTACAGACTCTGAGAAGTGGAATCAAGTCCTGCTTCTTGGRTTCCTTGATTTTTTCAGTGAAGTACATGGGAGAAAAAGCTGAAAGGCTTTCTGTCTTCAGAAAAGCTTTTTGCATATACTTCCAGTTTCTTCTGCTGTCTTAGTTATCCTGCTGTCTTAGTATTTGTCGTGACTTCTCAGAAATAAAATCTTMTTCTGTTAGGCAAGTTATTTATCTCTTATAAATAGTTCCTAGTACTAATATTTGCAGCATTTAAAGCTTCTGAAGCCTGGTTTTGTCTTCTAGTCACTGATGACTGATAAAGTAWTTTCAACTTTGAATACATGTGTGTGATTTGTGGTCAGAAGGAGGGGGTCTCTTTTTAGGACTTCAGTGAGATTTATTCATATGAGGGGCATCTAGCTGTAGAGTAGACAGAGTAGAGTAGACAGAGTAGATCTAATCATGTATCAAAAGGTCTTTCCCTTTTTTATGCTACCAGTACCTTCAAGATATTTGMAATGAGATTGCCTATATTTACCCATGCAAGCATTGTAGCAGGCTCTAAAAAAACAACTTGATACCTTGGTTTGTTAAAGTGCTAAAGCAACTACCAACTGAAGTTTTCCCAGCAAGAGTCCCTAGACCATTTGGCTTTTTCATCCCCTAAGGGAGGATATAAGCAGCTTGTTCATTCATTTTCAAGTAACCAAAGCTAAGACTATCAAAGCTGGTCTGAATTACACCAGATCTATAAAAGAGAAACAAATAAAAGATTTGGTAGGCATGTAGTACCAGTAATGACACAGAAACTACAGAGAATGTGAATCAGGTGTTATTGGTTCTTCTAGCTGCCTGTACCTGAATGACTCTCCAATTTACTGAAGCAGTGGAAAGGACAACTTAGTTGATCTACTCTAGGTCTTTCCTACTGCAGTTTAGTATATCTGTCATAAACTTGTGTAGTGTTTACTCTTCTCTTACTCTTTTTCAAAACTTTAATTCTGTTTTCATTTGCAGTGCACTCTGAAACCCACTGAGATTGCATCAAATGGACTTCTAAATGAATTTCTTTGAGTGTTCTGTTTATTATCTTCCTGGCACAGGGTACCACCCCCAGCTTGATAAATTTGTGAAAAGTGCTTGCAGCCACTTTTTGAAGAAGTGTTTAATCCAGCCACAGTTCAGGGGCAAGSACTAGTCCTCCATTTCCACAGTTTGTTGCTAGGACTGACAGAGAATTTTACTCTTTCCCTTGGCAACTCAATAACTTCTTGGAACCCAGAAAGCTTTCCAGACTCTCTGAGCACTTCAGGGTCCAAGTACACCAGCATAGTAATGGCCCTTGAGAGGGAAATTCTTACTGTCAGGTACTCACAGAGCATGTATAGACCCACAGATTTCTCACATCTATATTAAATTGTAGTAGTCACTGCAAGCCTGAGCATGAATTTTGGAAGGTATTTCATCTATAGGAAATTCTTCAGCCACTTAATGAAATTTATTTCTCTGTTTTTAATTCCAGTGCTTGAAATAGTTTGTGGAAGCACTGTATTGTCACTGTGAGRTGTTTCTCTAGAATGCAACTTGCAGGTCATGTGTTTTTTACTAAGAATTTATTAACACCTGTATTATCTTTAACTAAGATTTGTATCTGGTATTCAAGRTGAAATATGTGCACACCAAGAAACTGTGCACTGAATGTAGTAAAGATATGTTACACTGTTTAACTTATTAAGTATAAAGATTTTCTGTAGATCCCATCATTAGAGACACCTATTTKGGGGTATATATAGATACCTGTGTTAGGGTTGTTTTTGTCTAAGCTTCGGGGACAGGTGAATAACTCAGACCACCAATTTAGCCAAATCAGAATCCCTGACAGTCATTGGAAACCGAGAGTCATGAAAAAAGAAAGTATGTTTTACTTTATTTCCACATCTGTTTTTCTTCATAGGCAAGAAAAGTCCAAATAATCAAAGTTTAGAGGTAATACTAAACATCTGGAAAAATACTGAACAACTGATTTTTATTCCTGAAATTTAATAAACCTCCTCATTGTACATTMAAGTAATGCAGAAGAGCAAAGAAAGTCATAGCAAATACATTTTAAGGCTTGCCACAATAMATTCCAAATTCTTTGGAAACATTGCATATGATCATTGAACCTGTTAATGTTGTCTAGGAAATTCATGCTGTCTCCCACCTAACAGACTCTACACTTACTGCAGGATATCCATATTGAATGGAATTTAAAACCTTAGAACTGTTTTAGTTTTCTAAATTGAAGAAGGAATATTATACTTCTCATAAAGCATAAAGAACTTGAACCCAAATTTGAAGGGTAAATATCATACAGTGGTTTTGCTAGATGCTAGCATGTGTAGCAATGGGAACATACAATTTTAATTGCTTTGGACTGTTGAAGTTGTCAATCTATAATGCTGCACACTACATAGTCAGCCTTGGGCACATCAGTACTCTAATTACAGAAAGTCTGGCTCTTCACAAATGTTTTAACATTTGATTTATTTCCTGTTGAAGTTGTTCAATAGAGCCAGAGTTAATTGGTTTTCCAAATGAGTGTTAAAAATATAAAGACTCAGCTTCATTAAGAGGAGGTTGTACTTACTGTGCACCAATGAGTTGTAAAGCCRTGTAAAGGTTAGAGTGAGATTTCATAGTCTTGTGTACAAAAGCATGACTTGAATTMGTTTGTTTTGCTTACAAATTATAGGTAATATTTGACCCTAGTTAATAATTTACTCTAGCTGCTTTTTCTTTTTTAAAGGGGAAGATAAGCTGCCTGAGGGAAAAAAAATCAAGCTAAATATATTAAAAGTAGACTAATCAATTTTATTTGTTTYATGTGTTTACCATTTACCTAAAGGAATCACAGTATTTCTTTGCCATCCCTGTGTAATTTCTCTGTTCACAAAASGGATCAAGCTTTTTATTGAGTCTTCCCTTTTGTTTGAAAGATTCCTCCAAAACATCTTGCAAACCAGCAATGTATCATGGATAAATCATAATTTCCTATTCCTGTGACCTACATGCTGTTCATGCACATTCAGCAATCTCATGCTTCTAATAGCAAATTTGTAATTAAGGAAACAAAGGAAGTCAGCAGGTATTTTAACTCCTTTTGAGGCAATAGGACAGGGTAGAAGGACTTTGCTGGGTTTTTCTTAGGAATAGCTAGAGTTTATTGGCTTTTTTGTTCTGCATGGGCACATTTGTGTGGTTTKGTTTTGCTGGGTTTTTAGGGGAAGGGTTGCAGCGTTCCCTTGTATTACATTTTTTCCTAAAACATATTAAAACTTGCACTCAGAAGTAGCATTTGATTTTTAAGACTCTTCCATTTGGATTGAGTAAAAGGAGTGAAGAATGCTCTGCAGTGTTCAGAGTGCAGTGCAGGGGTAGCTCAAGGAAAAAGCTGTGTGGACAGTGTGGTTCTGTTTAGGAGCAAGGGTAGGGAGATGTGGTGAGAAAACAGCTGCCAAGGCAGCCAGGACTGGAGCTGAGCAGCAGGAAGGAGTAGGCAGTGGAGATCCACAGGCACACAGAATGGCATGATCAGGGCAGGTCTCCTGATAAACAAGGAGCAGTAGCTGGTAATGGCAGATAGGACAGCAGGGAGCAGCAGGAGCAGTCTCCATAAAGGAGAGCTGGAAGCTGAGCCAGAGACCCTTGGCCAAGGAGGCATGGTGCAGATCTGTAGGTGAGACTGGGTGAGCTCAGGGGAAGAAAGGAGAGGAGGCAGAGGATGCGAGTTTCCCCCTGTGAAAATTAACAGTGATGGAGATGCTTGGTTTTATCTGTCTGGAAGGTTGTCACAGAGCTGATACACTTACCTGCCAGTGGGAAGGCACTGCCAGGGCACACTGGGGCACTGCCCATCTCCCAGGGCTGGGACAGGGTCCCACGGGTGAGCCCAGCTCAGCAGGGCCCAGGGAGGGCAGGGCTGTGGGCACTTGGAGTCCAGCTCTGCTGCAGCATTGCTGGGGCAGGGGCCAGTGGCCCCTGGGGGCTGAACAGGGAGAGTCAGGACTGGAGGAGCCCTCGGGGCCCAGATGTTTTCAGCAAAAGTAGGAAAACAGAATAAGAATGTTGTATAGCATGGTGTGTTACTGCAATGACTATCAAAAAATAAAACACAGAATGGAAAAAGAAATCAATGTAAATTTTAAAAATCATTGATTTCTGCGTTTAAAATAAATACATAAATCTGCTGGAAATCTTCAGATATTGACAGAGACACCAGAATGTTTCCATGGAAAAATACCAGAAAAAGCTGCATCAGGCTTTAGCCTCACACCTAGAGATCAGAGTCCAAATGGTCCTAAACAGTAGTTGAAACAAATAGAAAAGTATTTTCTAATCAAATTGTTTTAAAACTGCTGGTATGCTAAGATAAGCACTATGAATTTAATTAAATTAATTTTCCTGAAATTTCCTTAAACATATTCCATATAAAAAGAAAACTGAAATATCACCCTTGTACCCTTTTTCTCTCCCATATAATTCATACCCAGGTTATAGATTAAAGTCTTCAAACTGGGAACTACTGTGAGCTGCAGACCTGTCTAAACAGTGATGTGCCAAATAAACTCCATTCTGTTTTTTCAGAAAAATATTTAGAAACTAGCACTTTGTCCAACAAGCACTTGAACTTGACATTACGTTTCAGGGAGATAATCAAGGGCCTTATCAAATGCATTGGCTTAAATATCAATAAAACTCTGGCTTTGGATCTTACTACAGATCAGGTTTATCTAAAGCAGAGCCAGATTTCAAAGGTAATATTTATATCAATCTACAACAACTATTTTAGGAAAGTTTTCAGGTTTGGTAGCTATCAGAAATTTGTATTGCTAAATTCTCTTAGGTGTGAAAATATTTTAGGRTAACCCAGTTGCAGACTGTATACTCTGTCAGCAGACTAATTGTGGTAGTACATCTCATTAACAGTGCTGAATACTGTAATAGCTTTTCTGCAATTGCTGCTGCATCTAATGAGAAGCAGCACAGTGCAAGCCGTATTACCAGCCTGACAATTTGTTCTATTGATTTATCACACTTCTTTTACTGCTGCCTGCCCATAAGGATTGCAGAACATTCATCAGATATTTGTGGGTTTTTTCTTCTTACCTTCACAAATGTACAAGACCTTTTTGAATCCTTGCCACATGAGTTGGTGCTGAGTCTGGCCTGGATTTTTCATTTTTCCATTTTACAAATTCCAACTCCAGTCTTCTTGAAGAATCCATTCTAAATTATCTGGAATTTTTAAAATATTAGCAATGTCTTAATGGATAACTCTTCCATTTTATAAAACTGAGTTCTGCCAGTGTTTTCTGGTACTACACTATTTTTTGTATTAGTCTAAATATTTCACTCGTACTCTATGTAAAATGTACAAGAACATACATTTAGGGAAAGCAATGCTAAAAGTTCATAGATTTTTCTTAGGATGTAACAAGGACAAAACTGTACTTCCAAGCTCTGAGTCATATGCAAGTTGCATAAATGCCTAGTTGCTATAGCTCAAATATAATAAATGTTCCTTGCAAAATTACTCAAGTGATATGAAACATCACAGAAGTATTTCTACTAGGAAGTGCTCATAAAAGTCCTAGACAGGAAAATGAAAGTAAAATTACAATTTTACAAGGACTGGGTGCAAATTTTAATAGAAATATGCACAAAAATCCTGCATTATAAATGCATGACAGTTCATTGGCTGATGAAATCAATAGAAAGATTCCCTTGTGAGGTTTTCTTCTAGAAGCTTCTGCTTTCATTATTGTTCCCTACCATTTTGGCAAAGAGTATCCAGAGAGGAAGTATAGTATGTGCTTCATTTAGCTGTAGCACATCTTTTTGCACATCTAAGAAAAATGGGAAAAGAAAGAAAGTTGGATGGAATCAAAGGATATGCTGGGAAGTTCAAACCCTGGCCCTATTCCCTAAGAGGATATTCAGATGTCTGTATCACACACTGGAGGTTGTAAGTTGATAGAAATAATCAAAGAATTACATAGGATGTGCAGTATTTGAGAAAATTTATGTTAATATAGTCATATATGAGATTAAAAAAAAAAATCCCACTCTTAGAAAAACATAGGGATAACTGTTCTATAAACTAGTAACCTTTGCCTAATTAGAAGACAGTTCTTCTGCAGTTCAGAGTGGGTGTAGTTCCTACATCCTTGGCACTATCTACTGAACTTACACTCCTAAACAGAGAACTCAGCTTTCAAAGCAAYGAGAAAATCTGTTTTGCCACTACACAAGTACTGTACAATATCTGAGTCATCTCCTGACTCTACCAGAGATAGATCTGAGGCTGTTGCTCTTCCTTTCTCAGGAAATCTGACATGGAAAGAGAATTTAAGATCAGGGAACTAAATTGGCATCTGGGTGAGTAGTAGCATCTGGAGRTTCAGATGCCTTCCTTGCCTATGAAAACTAACTGTGCTTCTTTTTTCTTTTAAGTGGTCATAACTTAAAAATATGGCATAAAGTAGTTTTGAAACTCCTGAAGAAAAAAAACCTGCAGTGATATTAAACCATCCAATCCAACAGAAAAATTACTCATGACATTTTTTAAATGACGTATCTGGAGGCATATGACAGACCTCCTCCCCARATCCATGATATTATTCTGGTAGATTGTACTCCACACAGAAGAGCATAGAGAGATGGGTCATAGCCTCCTGAGGGACTGGAGATGGATGACAGACACAGAAGATTGTCCTGGTCATTATTCAAAAAAATAGTCATGCCAATGGCCTGGCCTTATGTAGAAAAATAAATAGACTGACTGCTGAAGTGTTAGTGTTGCCAAATCTTTTTATTCATAGTCCTATAGGCTTATAAGAAATAAAGAAAGACATTCTGGAATATTTGTTGTGTGTAAAAGAACATTGTWTCATGACTGTCATTGTGTATATGTGAAAATGACCAAGCAGGTAAAAAGCAGTGATGGAATCAAAATATTTGAGGAAGAATCTACAATCCAAATGAAGGAAAAATCACCCTGCAAGAAAAAATGGCATTACAATTTCCTCCTCCCTTTCCAAACATTTTTTTGTTATTATGATTAAGCATTTGCCCAGAGCATTCTGTCGTGACTCTTGAAGGGTTTTGATAGGGTACTCCAGTATAAGGACTTTGGTGCTGCCTCTTCTGGGAAGTCTCAAAAAAAGGTCAGCACTGCTGTTCATAACAAACCTTTTTTTTCCCATCAATTTTACCTTTATTTGCTACTGAGTGACAGTCTTTGGAGACAATCTGTTCCGCAAATTCATGTTTGTGGTCCTGACAATAGCCATGTCTGTGTAGGATTGGCTATACCTGATCTAGACAGGTGTACTGCTCAGTTTGGCATTGACTGGTAACAGGTTTTCATTCCTAAGATCTGCAGAAAAGCTGTGAAGATACACAAAGAGCTATGACTGTCACAAATACTACAGCCCTAATTTCATCCATGTCTTCTGAATTTTGAAGCATAAGGCTGTGTATTTTCAAGCAGCCTTCCTCAATCTTGATAATAGCATTTAATTTTTTTCCCTTTATTTTAAGTGTTTTTTACTGTGTTGTCAAAATCTTTTAGGCCAGTGATCTGTAGCAGAACAGAGTCCTGATTTTTTTTCTGTCTTTACTTACCATAGTCCTAAAGTCCTTGCAATTGTGACTATGTGGAAAATACAGTAAACTGTATTTTTCCTTCAGAGCTGGCCGAATAAATGAATATATCATTGTCATACATTCCTTGCATATGCTAATCAGACACAGGGGTATGAATTATTTCAACCAAATATTTGAAAAATTAAGGCTCCAGCTTATTTTGAATATTGTAGCATTCCTATGTGCCTTGATCCAACAAAGTAGTGATATAGTCTGACAAATTCCTAACTATAACAGTGTCWTAATGTCAGTAGCTTCACCAAAAATTCATTTGCACTTCCAAGAGGTATTTAGGTCAATATTCTCTCATGAGCCTTAGATTTGGCTGAGTCAGTTAATGAGGAAATTAGCCTGTGCATCCAATTTGCCCAAATCAGTGGCACCAGTACTAACTGCAATTCATGAGATTCCTTCACTCCTTATGAGTCAACTGTATAAATGAGAAATTGCTGTCTCTTTTCTTCCAAGTGTATCTACTGTGCTGAAGAGAAAGGAGAAGATATTTCAGTCAGGTCAATGATGGAACWTATGTTAGTTTGCATTGTTGTTTGAATGTTTACTTCTCAAAGTTGGTCTAGGGTCTTGAGCATGTAATACCTGGAAGTTATAAGAATTCTTCAGGAGCGATGCTGATTATCCTCTTCCAACCATGTCTTAAATACAACTATTTTTAGATGCAAAATTACTTCAAAGAAGCCATCTAATTCCTTCTTCCATGTGTTAATACTCAGTAACTTTCTTTTAGGGTTTTTGTAGTATCTATTAAACAGAAAACTAATGCTATTATTAAGCTATCGTGTTCCAAGTAAGGATTAGCAATATGTAGCAATAGCTCAGTTTCATAAGTACATAGGTAACAGTGTGGTAGATGAATAAATTTCTAATTTGTATATGTGGTAGATGAATAAATTTCTAAGTTGTATATAGGGTTGCAGCCATGAACTTAACTTCAAAAAAGAAAAAAAAGCCCACATTTTGAAAATAACCACTGCGCAATAATTATATATCATAAATCGAATAAAAGCTTCTAGTTATTGATCTAGTGTGCTGGATGAGAAAAGGACACAATTCAGAGACTGAGGAAGTGACCAGACTGTATTTTTTATTTCAGTATTTTGCTCCTTCTTGCATTTAATGAGCACATCTCTTCATGGTCACACATTTGTAATGACTCTTTTGCTACCTGTTATATAGCCTTATATTTATTAGTAAATRGTTCATGTCATAAAAGAAAGATTACGCTTTTTCTTTGGTCAATAATGTTTCTGAAACTGACTGCTGAAGTGGAATTTTATTGTAATTAAATTGAGTCTAGGCACAACTCAGACCTAAAATACTACTGAGATTGAATTTAAGACAGCTTGGAATTTTCTAAGTTGTGAATTGCATATTTTAACACAAGCTTCCTGCTTATGGCTTTGTCTTCTCTTTAGTGTACTTCTGGTTTGCATTTTGTGGTTTTTTTCTTTTTCCTTTTTAACCTCATATGTGCTTAGAGAAGCTTGCTAGCTGCGTGCATATCACGTGAAAATCATTAAATGTTTAAGAAAAGCAAATATATATAAGCTAAAACTAATTGATGGTTGAATATCAGCAATTAAATAATTATTTGTATTTTCAAGCAAAAAATAAGGGGAAAATTAGTTGCTTGAGGCCAAAATCATTGAATGGGCTGCCCACTGAGCTGAGCACTCCCTCAATAGGTATGATATTATGTGAGAGTGGTTTTTAGATACTGAATTGAAATTTAATTTCTTCTTTGCATCCCTACTCAAGAAAGCTAATTCACACTTTTATCAAGAAAGATTCCTTTAGTACATGAAGCAGTCTTCTGTTTGACGCAAACTGGACTGGATATTTGAATGTGCCATATAGTAAATACGATAAATATATTAAATCTGAGGGCATAGATATCTAAACAAACAATGTGTGTGTGTTATATGCTACGAACAGCTGTATCTTCTGGTGACCTTCCAACTTACCTGGGCATTCATTAATTTATTTTTATGCAGATGACTAATAGTTAATTGAGCCCAAAGGCAACATTTCAACAAATGGAGTGCCAAGTCCCACTTTTTAACCTGACTTCCCTCGCCTTCCAGCAGTATTCTCCTACCTCCAGTTCACAGTGCCTGTACATCAGTTCTATGAATCTGCATGAGGTTTTCCACTCTCATGTGACCCAACAACACAAATCATTGATGGAGAAATCAGCAGTGGCTTAGCTGGTATCAGAATTTGCTGCCAAAGAGGATAGCGATGACATTTCAAGTCAGGCTCCCATTTCATGTGAGACTAGGACAAGCTGAGGCCAACTGTCTGAACTTTTTCAGGGAAAAGGACCTGRGGATCTTGGTGAGCGCCAAGTATACCATGAACCAACAATGAGCCCTCACAGCAAAGAACGCCAGTGTCATTCTGGGCTGCATTAGGCAGAGCATTGCCAAGGGGTCAGGGAAGGTGATCATCTGCTCAGCACTGCTGAGACACACCTGGAATACTCAGGCCAGTTCTGGACTCCCCAGTGCAAGAGAAATGAACGTGCTGRAGTGAGTCAAGCAAAGGGCCATGAAGGTGATTAGGGTGCTGAAGCCCTGACATATGTGTGAGGAGGAGCTGAGTGAATGGGAACTGTTCATCCTGGAGACAAGACCTAGAGAGATCTTAGCAGTGTTTGTAAATACCTAAGAAAGAGAAGTTAAAAGGCATAAATTTTTGCCAGAGGCACATGGTGCAAGCTGCCAGTGGAACTACGGTGTTGAGAGCAGCAAGGACTGTCTTGAGGGCAGTAATGGAGCCCAATATCATGACCAGGAGGGCAGGGGCCCTGCCATCCAGAGCCCAGTCCCACTGTGTCCCTGCAGGGTAGACTCAGAGTGGTACCCAGGTTCAGTCAAGACTCCAGATCATCTTGTCGCTTTGTAGCAGAGACAGATTTGAGGGCAAGCCATGGAGTCAATCCACAGAACATGATCTGATCTGGTGGGGATGAACGGTGTCAGACACAGCTCAGTGACTGCCAGGCCAGTCCATGGTGACAGTGCAGAGCTAAGGTCAGGCTGGGGAGCCAGCTGACCAGCTGGGATCCAGGCCAGGAGGGTCAATAGTCCTGAACGAGCACAGCTGTCACTCAGCTGGAGACTGGCTCTCCAGTGGTGTCACTGAGGCAGGGAAGGAAGGCCAAGCTGAAGCAGGGCTCCTGGGCCCATGGGCAGGGGTGTGTGTGAAGCTTACAGGTGAGCAGGTCAGGGCCACTGAAGGCTGTAAGTGCACCCACACAGGCAATTCCACTTAAATAAAATACACTTCTTTCACTATGGAGGTGGTCAAGCAGTGTAATAGCTTGCTTAGAGAAGTTGTGGGATCTTCATACTGGGCAATATTCAAAACCAGACTGGTTCTTGGAAACTACCTGTTGGACTAGACAATCTCAAGATCCAGCCTTCCAATGTTCAGGGTTTTGTAATTTTCTGATAGCTAGAAACAATAGTTAAATTTAAGGTGAGCATATGCCCATATGTAACTGCTATGGAACAGCTGTCTTTCAATTCACATTTCGTGTTGCTCATAGTAACTTATCATTTTTCCAAGCCCTCAACCCCTAAATCACTTTCTGTTCCATAAATGTACAGCAGAGATTCATATTCAAACACATTTTTTAATTTAAGCTGTTACATAAAATTCATTATTCTTAAATGCATCAAAATGTGTAATTAATTAAAAGTCAGGCTGTATATGTGCCTACATTCCTGAAGTTAGAAGTTTTCATTCCATAGACTTTTTTCCCCAGATTCGTATACATGTTCAAATACCCCACAGAGACACTCTTTTTTACATCTAATTTGCATAATATATTAATGCTAGAAGAACCTAAATTGTGTCGCAAGAAATCTTGACTCAGCTGTGGTGCTCCTGCTGGCTCCTGTTGATCTCAGCATGAGTTCTGCATGCCAAGGGAAAGCAGCATGTCTGAACTAAGTTCAGTCATGTAGATCTAAGAGAATTTTTTCTCACTATATAGTTTTGCTTTTTGTGAGCTGTTTTGTTTATACATTATAGATCAGCTGTTGTCTGATAGCTAAACTTTTATCCTGAAGTTAAAACTCAGTAATTTCCTAACTATATTTTTATGAAAAATATAAAGTTCCATTTTCTATTCCCTTCAGCAATATTTCTGCAAGACATACTTGCCTCCTTTTTGGAAGGGGAAAAAGAAGCTACCAAAAAATGGCATGAAAGCAGTTGGTTTTCTTTGTATCAGATTCCTCTTGTGCTGGTTTTATGCCTGTACTGTGACACATGCCACCAATTTAGCCGTCATTCAGTATACTAGATATGTTACAGTCAAAAAATTTGCTTAATCTGAAAAACATACTCACCAAAATTTTAGTAGAACTCCAGTCCAATTTGGCTTAGCAGAAGCTTTTAACATTCCCCATGCTCATAAGGACCTAATTTTAGCCCCCTTAAATACACATTTTATACTCTACCAAGGTTAATTAGTGGTTAAGTATGCTTCAGAAATTTTGTCCAAAGCAAAATCCTAATAAAACTAGTCTAGAGTATACCCAGTGATACAGAAATGACTGGAATAATTAAGATTTTCATACAGATTTTTCTATCTTCTCATCTTCCTAGTTATCATTTGTTTGAATGTACAGATAAAATTGAGATGAAAGACTTGAGTTACAGTCAGAACCACTGCATAGAAAAATGCAGTTTTGCCTGTGTGGATGGTGGTGTGAAGACAAGAATGGAAGGATTACCTTCATGAGTGCCATTGTTTGCATGTTTATTGAGTAATCTATTTTTGCATTCAGTAAACTTAGTTTAACTCCTTTGCTGTAATCTTAAGATCTTAGAATCCTCAGTCAAAAAGATGCTGCTGTTACAATTTCCTGGATTCTGCTGTCTTTGTATTGCTAGTTTCTCTACAGTGTTCATCTATTTTTGTYTTGACTCATTTACAGAATTGGAGAAAACATTGATTTATTTTTTTAGTTTGTATTTTAAAATTGAAAGAAAAAGCATTTGTTATAGATAAAATAGCTGGCATATGATCAATAGTAAAGATACTAATGGGCTGTTTTCCTGTCACTTCGCTTTTGATGTAATTCTAGTGTCAGCACTTACTGTAGTGCTGTGCTTCAAGAAAGCCAAAAGGAGTGAGAAGCCCTCAATAGGTCAGCCAGAACCACAGATTCTGATAAAAGGATCTGTTTCCTGTGCACCACCATGTACCTTTACCTTTTGCTTAGAAAAATATTAGCGTGAATTGTGACCATTTGAAGGAAGAAAAAACAACAGCAATAGATAAGCCAGGAAAAAAAACTTTATGCTCTTAGATTACCTTTTCTATTCAAACAATTGAAACCTTTTCTAAAACAATTTCTTTTTTCTTGAGTGAAAGACAAAGTGTTCTGTGTGACAGACTAGTGGATGCCTCCTGACTTCTTTCCAGATTCTCTGCAATTTCATTTTTCTACAGAGAGCTCTGCCTGTAATTCTCTTGAATTTTCCTATGCAAAAAATGCTCCCTCCCTCACATAACTAAATGATTTGGACTCTCTTCCAGTTCATCACAGATTACATCAGAATTATTTAGGTTGGAAATTACCTGTAAGACCTTCAAGGCCAGCCATTAACCCAGCACTGCCAAGTCCAGCACTAAGTCATGTCCATAAGTGCCACATCTACATGGGGACACAACCACTTCTGTCAGCAGCCTGTTCCAGTTGTTGACAATTCTTTCTATGGAGAAGCTTCTAATATCCAATCTAAATTCCCTCTGGCACAAATTGAGGCTATTTCCTCTAGTCCAGTTAWGTGTTACCTAGAAGACACCAGCCCCCACCTTCCCACAGCCTCCTTTCAGGCAGAGCAATAAAGTCTCTGCAGAGCCTCCTCTTTTCCAGRCTAAACACCTCCAACTCCCTCAGCCGCTCCTCGTAATGCTTGTGCTCCAAAATCCTCTGCAGCTTCCTTGCTCTCCTCTGGAGATGCTCTAGCCCCTCAATGTATTTCTTGAAGTGAGGGCCCAGGAACTGAGCACAGGATTCAAGGTGCAGACATACCCAGTTTGAAAGTTTTTATGGTTAGAACTTTTCTGCTAAATTAATCTTCTTCATCTTAAATCCTTTCTTGACTGCTTATCATCTGGTAGCAGCAGGAGTCACTTCTGGGTCTTGACAGACAAGGAAACATCACTGAAATGGAATGAGGCTAGATTATGCACACAGAAATATTCCCATTTTATATTAGAGACTATGTTTCTCGCTCCTGACAGAAGTTTATTTATAGATTTTTTCACTTGCTGTCTTTACAAACTGCAGTATCTGTGCATTTCATGAATTATGATCATAAGTTACATTTGTGCATTTATATTCAATGTGTTTTTCACTCCTGTCTGAAGCTGAAGTTTTTGGGGTGTACCTTGGAGAGAGAAATACTGTGAGCAAGCCAGTCAAATGACTTGAGGCAGTGCTACAGTTTTCTGTGCTGCAGTTTTCCTTGGCTGAGATTGTCAGCTGTCTGACTTCCATTGAGCCAGCTCTAGGGGAAAATGCAGAACTGGAACTGAATCAGTAACCAGGCTGCTTCCTTCCATGCCAGGGTAATGAGCATGCCTGTCAGGAGGAGATAGCGAGGCTACTATCCCCCCAGGAATAAGTTTTGCTATTACATCTGAGTTTTTTACAACTGCTTCACAGGTARTTTCCTCAATCCCTGCACATAGGTTAGGCACAAATATACTGTCAGTACAAGTAAGGAGCTAATCAAGCTACCCTGACTAGAGAAAAAAATTCTGTGGTTAGAAATTTCTTGTGGCTCACAGAAGCACCATTTTAGAACAAGGGAGAAACATACACTGAAGCCTAATATAAAATGATCTCATTTTGTTATGCAAGATGACTTGACTTAATTAGATCTCAGACTTCCTATCCGTGAAAACAAGAGGACATTATATCTGAATAAAATGTATAAGGTGCAGATAAAGAAGATAAAGATGGTTTTAAAGTGCTACAGAAATATCTCAGAATTGGACATCTTTGATAATTCAAACATACACATTCATGGATACTTTTATTGTGCTTTAAGATGTTGATTAACAGATATTAGTGCAGGCAGTAGATTTATTTTGTAAATAAAGAAATTTCTTTGAAGCTTTTTCTAACTTTTATGCATACTTGTCTAGTAGCAGTTCTTCAGAAAGAACAGCTTTCAATAATATGTCTTCCCAGAAGGATCTCAATTTCGGGGCAGAGGTTTCGCTTTTTTAAAAGAAAAATTTGAAAGGAAAATTGGACAGAATTTTTTTTTTAATTGTGAAATGTACTATGATTAAATCAAAATGAAAGTATCAGTTTATTTCATTTTTTAGTAAATTATGAATAAGTTATTTTTCATCATATACTCCTCCTATTTTCTTTCCATTGCTTGTTTGCTTTTATGCCAGCATCCACCAGGAATGGTTGGACAGACATTCTAAGGTCTCTTGATAGTGTTTTGTAGGTAGAAAATAATAGGAGTACACAAGATATTAGTCTAAAACATACACACAGAAGAATACAAAGAAAGAAACAAGACCCAAAATATAAATATTTTAATTAAATTAAAACAAAATATTATTAGATAGTCTTGACTTTAAAAGCACTAACCAAAAGCAAATGTTAGCATTAGAACAAGCTGACTGTTCTACACAGGCTRTATCTGAGGAGGGGATGTTCGAATTTCCTGATAAAATTTAATTACTTCCCTCTGAAATGTAGTGTTTAGGTCTGTATACATAAATATTTATGGTGAGCAATACTCCTGTCTCAACCTGATTGTAGACATCCAGTAATGGAAGAGAATTAATATGATATGATGAGAGAATAATTTAAAAGATAAAATACAGATAAAGAGTGATAGTGATCACAGTATTGGTAGACATCTCTTCACTATCATTCCCCTTGGATGAAATAATTTTAAAAAACACAAGATGAAAGTGAAAAAAGATACCTATTCTTAAATACCAGACATACTTTGTTCAACCACAGTTTTCTCACAGAGAAGTTAAACTTTCTTCCCAAATAATTATTGTGAGATGGTCTGTCAGATCTCAGACACGCTGGTGGGCAGCACTAAGTATACAAACTTTTTTTATCATTTCAACCTTATTTATTTTTTTGTTCTGCCATTATCACAAATATGTGAGCAACAAAATTATGGGAAGACTATACCTTTTGTGTTAGTGAGATCAGATAAGGAAATGTTTTGACAAGGCAAAAGAATACTATGTCAGTCGGGTTAGYTTAAAACCCTTCAGAATTTAAATAATAAGTCTGAACTTTCGTCAATTGCTATGAGATAATGAGAAAGTTGTACAAGGGTAGGCTGTAATGAACAAAGCCTTAAGCTCACCAACACAGAGATGTATTTTGGTGCAATTTTTAAAAGTCTTTTTGCAACAGTAAGTTGCATATTCCAAGGAGAAATAAACCTCTTACTGTTGGCTCTGGACCCAAATCATGGATCTTAAAGTGTTTGTGAAGCTGTTTGATAAAATATCTGTAAAAGTTTTATAAAACAGCCTTTCACATTGCATCAATATCTGGTCTGCTTTTAAAGCTGATAGGAGCAAGGAATGACTCATACCACTTAGGAAGGTGATGATATGATCCAAAAAACTCTTGAGTTTTTTTCATTGATCTGACACAGATTTTCACTTTGATAATGAGCACGTTAATTAYATTAACACTTCTAAATTCTGTTTTCTGCATCTGTATAACAGGGATAGTGATAATTTGTTATATCATAGGTTTGCTTGAAAGTTGAATTCTTTAATACAGTAAACAGAATCAGCATGATTATTTACATTATTAATATGATGATTTTTCTTATAAATGACAACTAGAATATAACATATTTTTACTTTCCTTTCCTTCCTTTACTTTTTTACTATTTTTACTATTAATACCTATAGTTATATTCCCAAAGTGATCCAAAAGATCAAAAAATGAAAAAAAAATCCTGATTTGTTGCTGTAATTTTGATGCCACTGAAGTCCATGAGAGTTTTCCCACTGTTTCAAGGAGGAAGTGCTCTTAGCTCAGTGGATAGCTTGTTGTTCATGTACCATAACTTATATAAAAATATACAGACCAAGCATCAGTGGTGTTTTTACTACAGGTATTGAACAATCTGGAAGACAGATTAGTCAGGCAGAAAAATATTTTTCTTTCCTACTTGTCATTTCTGTAATCAGTGCTAGCTTTTATAAAAGCAGAGAATTTTTTGGGAAAAAATATACTGTGTGTTTTGCATTTGCTTTCTCATTGAAAGTTAAAGCAGAAGCAATATATGGAATACTGTTTCTCGTTATGAAATTATCATTGCAAAAGAGAATTAGAAGATGATCTGTAAGCCCACAAAAACTTTACAGAGATATTATTTATTTAAATACCAAGAAGAAAGATAAAGATATCTTGAGAACAGAAATGAAGAACCTTAAAAGATTATTTCCAATTTCTTCCATATTAAAATACTGTTTTTAACATCCCAGTTCAATGTTATGGAAACTTTATATAACATGTTTGAATTTGGCTCAGTTATAAGGAAATAGGTATAAATGTCTATTTATAAAGACCATTAGGAATAATTATTATTTACAGCCCTGAATATTCTGCAGCTAGAAAACTAAGGAATAAGGAGAAGCTGTATCTTTCCTATAGAATGCCAATGGAAGAGACAAGATAGTTTTGGTACTCCCCTGCAGGTGTTTTGGTATTGTGCTCTACTGGAAAGAAACAAGGAGTATCAGCTGTGGTTTTGGGCACACTCATGGATGTGTGTGTTAGGTATTCTCAGGGCGTGCCAGCTAGCTCAAAACTTTCCTGGATGATAAATGAAGAACTTAATGGACAGTGAGTCCATTAAATGTCAGTGGTGTGTCGTTGTTGAGCCATTCAAATCTGCCAAGATTGAAGCTACAAGCCTGCCCAGGAAAAAAGTTTTAGGAATATCTATCTCAAAGTYTTAGATGCTTTGAGATTTCAGACATACTGGCTGTTCACCTCAGTTTTGTAGGATCAGTGCTTAAGGCAGTCCCAGCTCAAAACACTAATGTAGCTACACCCTTCATCTCCAAGCAAGTCTCTTGGTTCAGGTCCAGTTGGGCTGCSTGGACACAGGTTCTAAAGTCATTTGAAGACACCGTGGGGGTCTTGATGCCTTCAAGACATCCACAGAGAATCCTTGATGTCATATGAGACATGGGAGAAACTCCTGCCTTGCTGGACTAGGAGGCAAAAACTGGGATATGTTCATATGTCTAAAATGACAGGAGATAACTGTGTAGCTGCTGAACTGACCTCTTAATGTCTGCCCTATGGTCAGATGTGAGGTACGTAGCTTTCACACTGACACCAAAATCAGTTAGTCTTAAACTAGAAAACTCCGCTGAACTGTGCTTTTGACCTCTAGCAGGCACTGATGAGAAAGGCATCTTTCAAAGAAGAAAATTTTGTCGCTTATCCAAATGGACTTAAATTAAAATTACATTCAGCTTCTCCAAGCTACATCTTGAAATACAGGAACCCCATTGATCCTTAGACACTAAAGATGATAAAATCAACAAGAAGAATGTTGCTTTTAATTTCAACAAGGGACTTTTTCAGGTTTTCAAGCTGATCTGATTTTCACTCCTGTGCTGACTACAAATATATTCATCAGTCTGCCTCAAGGTCGAAATTGAGATACAGCTTTCTTCGGTTRGCAAGATGACTACAGTTTAAAAGCTGAAGGCCAGCTTTTAATCACCAGTGATGCAGCACTTAATGTTTATTTGCATACTAAAAATTTAGTATGTTTTTAGTGATGCTTGTAATTAAGTGCTCTAAGTGTCCTTCCTCCATTTTATCAATCTGAGCCTATGTTCTGGGCTTCCCAGATGTTCAAGGTAATGGTCAGGATTTTACCAGTCACATCTGTTTACTGGCACACCTCCAAACACTTTACCAAGGAAATAAATACTGCTAGACCAAATGACTAAGTTCCTTTTTAATATTAATGCTAAATAGGCAAGTCAGTGTTCAGTAGACCTCACTGAAGTCTGTGTTCTTGCCTGACTGCTAGTATGTAAATAAATACTGAAATCAGGAGGAGTTTGATTTTTTTTCTTTTTCTGGAGGGATACATTTGAGAAATCAGGATCACAGATAAGTCGGCATCTTTTGCTTCTTAGATACATTAACAGACAGAGAGTCCRGTAGAGATTTTAAGTCAATGAACTTTCAGCTGTGGTTTTGCTAATCTACTTCAGGCTCAAATAGAGTTCTTTGGATTCACAATGATGGGACTCAAAGGTGTCAGATATTTTTGTGAGCCTGATTTGGATGTTCCTTATGATAATATTTGAATACCAAAAATCACCAGTGACAAAAATAGTCAGTTTCCTTTCAAACCATATTCCCTTCAGTGTGCAATTTGCTACTCAGGAAGTATATTATTGTGTATTTATTTCCTTTTATGTTTTAGTATTTTTGGCTTTTAGAATTGAGTTGTATGAACTTAAGCAAAAGACGTCTTATTAAACTGAAAAAAATTAGAAAAGTTAATTGAATACAATTAATTTTGAAATTTTGAATAATGTCCAGATGTTTTTTTGTAATCCTGTATACATTTTAACACTGGACTAGACCCTAGTCTTGAGTAGGGGGAAATACCAATGCAACCCTTCTTCCCATGGGTTTTCTGTTTTAAAACCCAACTAAAAATTGTTATGAAGCACTGTATAAAGCACTGACACTGCCTCTGTGAATCATGAAGATTTTCATTTAATGTGGATTCCTGAGTCATTGACTATTGCAATCACAGCTAAATCAATGTCTTTCATTTCCCCAGTGCATTAACAGAACAAGGACAATGCCAATGAGGAGATAATACTGACACAGTGGAATAGTGATCCTACTCTCCAGTAGCAACAGCCCTGTTCAGAGCTACAGGCTGGGAGGCAGAGTGACTGGAAAGCTGCCTGGTGGAAAGGACCTGGGAGTGTTGCTCAACAGCAGCATGTGCCCAGGTGGCCAGGAAGGTCAATGGCATCCTGGTTGGTATCAGGAATAGTGTGGCCAGCAGGACAAAGCAAATTATTGTCCCCCTGTACTAAGCACTGCTGAGGCCACACGCCCAGTGCTGGGTCCGGGTCTGGGCCCCTCACTGCAAGAAAGGCATTGAGGGRCTGGAGTGAGTCCAGGGACGGTCAATGGAGCTGGTGAAGGGTCTGGAGAACAAGTTCTGTGAGAAGCAGCTGAGGGAGCTGGGGGTGTTCAGCCAGGAGAAAAGGAAGCTCAGGAGAGATGTTACTGTTCTCTACAGCTGCCTGAAAGGAGGCTGGAGCCCCGTGTGTGCCAGTTTCCCCTCCCAGGCAGCCAGCAGCAGGACAAGAGGAAATGGCCTCAAGCTGTGCCAGGAGAGATTCAGGCTTGACATCAAGAAGAAATTATTCATCAAAAGGGTTGTCAAGCATTGGAATGGAGGAGTGGATCACCATCTCAGATGGTGCTCAAGGAAGGACTGGATGTGGCATTTAGTGCTGTGGTTTAATTGACGTCGTGATGTTTAGTCAAAGGTTGAAATCAGTGGTCTTGGAGGTCTTTTCCAACCTCAGTGATACTGTGTAGGGGGGAATAACCTTCTATGATTTTTTTAGTATTCAAACAGAGTCTAAGAGTTAGCTTGCATCTTCTTTGAACTGATAGCAAAAAAAAGTATCCATATGCTTTTCCTTTTCTACCACAGCATGCGCTGACATACCCTCTTTGTTATTTAGCTGTGAACAGTCTTTCCTTCAGTACTTCCAAAACTGACATCATGACCTTTCCAGCTTGCTATGACCGATACAAATTTCAAAGAATTCGATTTTAAAATTCCTGTTAAAATTGTTGTTCTTTAAAAGAAAGAAGATCTGAGACATACCTAGATTTTAATGTTATCCAGGGCAAGGTATTATCATAGCATAAAAAAGATAAAGATGAATGTGTAGAGTGCTGAAACAATGTTTAAAAGGAAATAGCAACTAACAAATTCTTTTCATCCCACTTCCCTACTTTCTTTTTCTGAAATGGAATTGATTATGATATATCACAAATAATATTTCATACAATAGAAGTATCCTCATGTAAAAATATAATGAAATAAAAAGAAAGCTGAAATTATAACAATAAAAATAAACAATTAAAAAACCTATGTCACTTAATAGTAGAAGAGTAAAACAAATTGACTTGATATGTAGGCTTTAGAATTCAAATAGTTGAACGAACTAAAATTGCAAAAAATTATTTTCAAATCTGAATACGGAACTAAAAGGATTCTGATCTTAGTAAGAAAATCTAAGGAATAATAGTAAAATTTATTCATTCAAAAAACCAGCAACAACAGATTTCGGGTATATCAGTCAGGTCTTCACTGCAGTTTATATTGTGCCTCCACATCTATTGATGAGAGAAAAATCTCTTCAAATAATTTTTTTCTTTTAGCAGGTAGTCTGCATGTCACTCTTTATCTAATGTAGATGTTAAAACAGGAACCAGAAATTAGCAGTTACATTGTTGGACACCATGAGTAGATGACCATGGCCCAGGATGATCTGTACACTTTGGGAATTCAGCCCTAGGCCTGCTTGAGAAGGTTGGTGAACTCTGCTTTGGGTGTCTCCGTCCCAGTGCTTAGAGTAGAAGAGGCACTATTAGATGTGAACTTCTGCTTGTGTATGACAAATGAAAATCAGTACTGTTCTGGTTTGCAGTCCATCAATATTTTTAATCCTTTTTAGTCCTTAATTTGTTGACAGCTTGCACCAGGAAAGGTCAAAATCACTCTCCTGAGAAGAATAGTCTTGGAATGAACAGACCTTTTGGGCTTTTTTATCTTTTCTTTTGCTTCTTCTGTCTTTTTACTCTTTGGCGAGCATTAAAAGAATTAGCATAGAATTACTGTTGTGTTTTCAGTATGTCAGTTTTACTTGTTTCTTTGCCTTTAATGCACTTAAGTCAGTTAATGGACCAAAGACCCAGTCAGTTTTCTGAGTTTTCAACCATGAATGATGGGCAGGTAAAGGCTAAGCTAGACGAAAGCCATTACAAGTGCATGGTAGGAAGAGTGTAGCATTTAATAGGGGAAACTACTACAATTACTTTGTCTTTCTTCTTGCTGCAGTCTGAGATCACAACACATCCTTGTTTGCAAGAGAGCTAGGCCACACCAGAGCCTTGGAATATGCAATACACAGTAACAGGATTTTTATTCTCTATTTTATAGGGATTTTGTAACTGTGATCTGTATCTCCATCACTTCCATCACCTTAAAAAATATGTGCAAATTTGATCTGGTGCACAGAACAAAGGCTTGCAGAGTAAGCTGTGAAAGTCTCATTTTGTGATCTACACAGACTTTCTGGGTGGATTTTAGTGCAGTAAAATTCCATCAGACWTTAAAGATTTTATTAAGACATCTCGGCTATCACCACAGATAGACACTTCCTTTAGAAGGCTTTCGCTGTAGGATACTAGTAGTAGTAGTATTTAACATTCTTGGTCCGCTACAGTCAAAGAAAACCAGTGCAACAATTTCCTGGACCCTATTTGTGAAGGCAAGGATATTTATGAGATTTTTATTTAGATTTTGGGGTGGGTCCTCACTGGTTGATGTGCTGTCTACTGATCAATGTATCTCTGTCTCTGTCAGGGTTGCATTGACTTTGAATCTTTATATTTGAGTAATTTTTAAAAGAAAATGAGAGAATATAACGCAGGCAGTGGAGAACACTGGGGATACTGAGTTGTGAGAATGCATCTCACTGGTACAGTGGGATATATTTAGTCATGTGCAATAAAGTTAGCAGAGGTGTCTGACACAAAGATCTATTAGGCTGTCAGACAGTCTCCCAAGAGAAATGGTGGAATCCCTACGCCTGGCAATATTTAGCATTTGATTAGAGAAAGTGCTAAAAAATGGGCTGAAAGGAGCAGTCACATTTGACAAGAGTTTCTAATAGATGATCTGTTCTTTTCCATTCCCAGTTTCTCTAATTGCATGCTCAAACTTCAGGGAATAACAATTTAAAGATTACCTTTAAATATCTCAATAAGTGTTAACTACTCTTTACTGTTTTGCTCATTAATATATTCACAAATGGAAAGTCCCATTACATTCTGCGTGTTTTAATTATACCTGGCCTTTATGAATAATTCCTTACAAGATTATGTTAATTGAGTTCACTCTTCTTACAAAATTTTTAAATCCAAGAATAAAAGCCTGCAGTACCTTTAATCCTTGCTAAAGTGTTTTTCCCAATTGGACAATATCTGTTAGAAAATTAAATATTGCTGTTAAGAAGATGCTGTGGGTAGGTACTGTGGATTTTGTGCCTTTACAGTATGCAGGATCAAGAATTGTCAGGAACATTTTTATTCAAATGTGATTAGCAGCAGTGCAAACATTGCTGCATTCAGTACAAGCAACASTTGTATAATAAGCTTAATCACTGTCATAATCAGAAAAAACAATGAGTTCATCTCTTCTGCAACTGGTATCAGCTTAACATTTAGTTTCTTTAGTGACTGATTTTCATAACTTTTAAAAGCTAATTATTTTGTTCATAGTAAATTTCAGTGCATCAGCACTTAAAAAAACTGAGTGCAAAGAAAAGTTTAATTAATTCAAATGTGTGTGTGTGTGTGTGTGTGTGTGTGTGTGTGTGTGTATGGAACACATTATTCAGGTTACAGGTTTAAAAATATAATCAAAGGTTATCATGGTAGTGGTGAAATACTGTTTAGGTGGATGGCTTGAACCAATATTAAATAAGAGGTGTCATTGTTATGTCTTCTAAATAATCCTGGATGATCCTTCACGAGGTAAGAAAAATGAATCAATGAGTTGAAATGCTTATGTATGGACTCAAAAATTATGAAAARTGCATAAATCACATACAGAAGAGAATTTAAAATTCATTATCTAAAATTATTTTTAAAAATACTTTTCTATTAAATTAGATTCCAGAAAATGTGTGATTAACTCAAATTTTGAATTTGATTAAGCAAGAGCTGTAATTTGCGAAAAAGGCATGGGGTGTCTTCCAAATATTAGGATATAAAGATTCCAAAATTAGGAATGCCTGAGCACTCATCTAGACCAGATTCAGCATTAATAAATACATAAATCTTTATTTGCCTTGAGTCTTGAGCACTTGAAGATTTGTTAACTGTTATATATTACTAATTCATGGAATTCTTAATGGTTAAATATATTTAAGTAGAGGATAAAAGTGGATCAAAAACAGTAGGATTGCAGAAAGAATTAACCTTTTTCTTTTTTCTTTCCTTTTCTTTCCTTTTTTTGACATATAAGACTATTTTTGAGGAGCTTTTTTTCTTCAGTGCTGCAGTAAAATTGTATAGCTGTTAATCATCATGACTCCTACAAGTCTTTTCTTTAGGGAATTCTGTAAATTTGGAGACATAGGCAGCTTATAAAATTTGAGGATGCATTTGCTATAGCACAGTGTTTTGCATTTGGCCAAGTTGTATTTAAATAGCCTACTTCCAGCATTAATAAAACATCATAGTGAAATCTGGTTTAAAATTAAATACTGATTAAGGTGTTGTTAAGCACCTGTGAAAGCATTTCTGCTCCTTCCTGGTACCACAGCATTTACCTTGAGCATTTAAAAGCTCTGAGATGGACTATCCAGTTTTCAAGGGTTGGAAAACAAAAAGTAAAATTTCTTGGAATTCCCAGCCATTCAAAGCCTGGAAATATAATTTCCTAGATTATTATAGGATTTACCTAACATATATGGCATTGAGTCTAGCAAGTCAAAGCACAGTGAGATGCTTTAAACCATCGATAAGTTACCAATCTTGGGCAGAAGAGTTGTCACTTTTTAGTAGATACTTGTTATTATTTCTTTATCTCTCATTCACTGTATCTTACTGCTCCATGGCCAGAGCCAGCTCCATCTATTTCTCTCCAGCTACGGGAGCATCAGGATGAATCTGAGGTTCACCATTTACTTTGCTGGAAACTTTGTAAAGAGGAATATTAGATATAAGATATTAAAACCAATAGTGGGTGTATTGCAGCCCATCCTTGGCAGCTGAAGACTGCTTATTACTCCATTCATTTCAGTTCACAGGGAAAAGAAATCTTTAATTTAAATTACATTTATGTGATAAAATGTCGCCATTGCCACTGGCTGCTATTGGCCAGGGTGTTGGTAGCAGTCCAGTTGAAATGGTGGCTGCAGTCCTCCTGGAGTGGCAGATGTGGGTCTGTTGAAGCAGTGATCCTGCAGAAGGGTGTAGTCTTCCTCTGAAGATCCAGTGGTGATGTAGATAGGCCTGGTCTTCCTCTAGGAATCCAGTGAGAAAGAGCTGCCTGCTCCTCTGGGAATCCAGTGGGAAAGGCTGCTTGTGGTCTTCCAAATCTCAGACTATATCCAGGTAGGAATGCTTGGCTCCTCCCCCTGGGCAGAGCTTCTCACAGTGGGATGCTGTAATTTTATCTGTCATGCAGTGACACTCAATAGCCCATTAACAGAAGATGTCTTCCCTGAGGGAGGATTGGTTGTGGAAGAGATAAAGAAAATTGCCTAATTAGCAGAAGATAACTGCCACACCTCTAGCAGCTAGGAATGGAATACCCGTAGGAATATCCAACCTAAGACAACTGTGCAAAGATCTCTTAACTGCTTTTTTGCATGAGTTACAACTAGAGGTGGGTATTTTTACCTTCACCTTCTCTGAGGTACAGGACTAAGTTTTGTGTACTGCTGGATGCAGCTCATGAGAAGGGCTGTTCTGGTTCTCTGACTGCAGGTATTTTTCATGTTCACATGTTTGCCAACAAAAATACTGAGTTGCATAACTCACTTTATTTTGACTTACTGCTTGTGCTTTGTTTTTTTTTTCTTTTTTAAAGTCTAGCCATTTTGCACTTTGCTGCTTTAGAAAGAGTTGGGCTATTTTCTGTAAAAACCAAATGAGTTTCAACTCTCTTACAATGYATTTTCTCATGTATTACAAGGACATACATAAAATATTGTGACCAGGACAGTTTTCATTAGAAGTATTAGATTTATTYTTCTTCTTGGTTTCACAGAGTTGAAACCTACCATTTTTCAGACCATGAAAATTCTATTTTCTAAGGCTATTCAGAGAAGAGGTGATTTAAACTTGGTGCATTTGAGTACAGTCTGTTACTGTTTGAAACAGGATCTTAACACTAAGAAGAAAATTCATGTTTAAAGACATCAGACTGTGTTACATTATGATACCCTTGTAACTAATGATACCTAAAATTCTGTTTGTATTTCGAATATCTTTTTCGGCATCTGAAAATAGAAGAGGATTGAGTAAATCTAAGTAAATAAGTTCTTCTCAATAGTCTCTTGAGTGCTGAATCAACTTGGTACTTAACCTTTTCTCGGCTAGTAGAATATAAGCCTCTTTTCAATTATGTCTCTTTTTGCTTCTACATCCCTTTTTCCACTGACTGTTATTTTCATTATCAGTAGTAGAGTAGGGAGTATTTCCTCTTGAAGTGAGCCTTGCAAATGCTAATTTCAGATGCTGTTCTGAGATTCTTGTAAGAGTTTTTCCAGTCTTCCCTTTTGTGGGGAGGTAAATACTTAGAAAAGTTCATTTCTAAACAGTTATTTTTTTAAATTGAGCTCTATTTTATATTTTTATTTATCAGCTCCTTTTTATTATTTTTAACTCTAAACAATACCAAAACTCCTTGAAATTGTTAATAAACATTCTTAGTGTCACTGCMGCTTCAAATGTGTATTTCTATTCTTTTATCTCATATCTAAGATGTATTATTGTAGGGCCAGAGCAAATCCTAGTCACTGGAAGACTCACTGTCATTTCCCTTGACACAAAGTAAAGAGGTTTTGTTGAGGTTTTTTATGTTTTGGAAAGTTRTTTTATTAAGAAATACCTGAGATAAAGGTAGCCTGGCATAAAAACCTAGCCTAGAAATGGCTATCACTTTAAATATTTCTAATATTTGCCCATTGCATATTTCTTAGTTATTGTAGGAGGCTTTTTCTTCTGAATGGTGGTGGCAGTTATTATGAGACAAAAAGACTTCTATACAGGAAAAGGTTGGTTGGTTGGTTTGTTGGTTGGTTGGTTTTTATAGAAGCACCAATAGACCTAAAAAGTGCATTAATGCTGACTCTAGTGCTGAGTAAAAATTTACACTGTATTTTGGGAGGGCATCTTGGGTTCTGGTCCCTGGATTTATACAAAACTGCTTTTGCAGCACCATCCTCATYGCACAGAGAGGAGAATATGTGAATTTGGACACCCTCAGACTCACAACTTCTGATCTCAGCTAGCTCTAGGTGGGAACTGGGTGCTTCATCTCTCAAAGCACCYGACCAAGAAATATTTTCAAACATTAAAGTTGTGGGTTCTGAGGATCTGAAGGATAAAGAGGAGAAAACTGCTCAGTGACTTTAATACATTTCAAGGATGTGAAAGGAGCTATCTTGAGTCTCGGTTCTTGATACCTAAAGGTGTGGTGGGTGTCTGGATACATTGTATTAAACTTTCAATAAATTAGAAGATAATTTTCATACAGATTGGCACAAATAAAAGAATATTATCCAGAAGATACTTTCTGTTCATTAAAGGTMCATTGTGCTTTTTTACTTTGTTTTCCAACCATTCCACTTGAACCATTTGCACTGTATTGACCTGCTCTGAGCCTTGAGGGAGACTGTTGAAGTMTGTAATGTGAACCCACAGAGGTGTCAAATATTAACAAGTGTTCTCTGMCCTGCTGATGCTGAACGTTGATCCACCTCAGGCATCAAGAAACTGAGAGAACTAATTTGTAATTGTTGCCTTTCCTGTTCTCTCAAATGGTTGGGTAAGCAGGCTGAAATGTCTGTCCTCTGGCTATTTGTCTTTATATAGGAACTCCCATCACCCTCATCTTCRCAGTAGCAGGATCCCACCCAGTAGCATACTAATCAATGTGACTAACATCTGTCTCCTGGGGTGCATTGTTTCTCTTRTCCTGTCCCCTGAAGCAAGATTGTGTATTTAGCTATATAATGTTAAATATATCACTGTCATCTGCAGGAATATGTTTTTAGCTGTACTTCTTGCTGTGAGTTCATACTAACGCAGACAAGTCAAAATGGTGCACTACCACCTAAAATGGAAGATGATGGGGTTTGTAGGGACTTCAGATTCTGGGAGAGGCCATTTCCAGTTTGAAAATGGACACTCCCTTCTGCCCTAAAAGTCTGTACTTTGCTACAGCTGACACAGTGAAATCACCATGCAGAGTCCTGCCCATCCTTCAGGACTTAGAGCACCACAGGGATGAAACSTCCCCCCTGGAATCCACACTTACCCTCACTGCTGGGTAGCCCAGAGGAACAGGCAGATTTAGTATGCTTGACCTAAGGAAACAACTGAATGCTTCTTCCATGGAATGTTTTCTTGAATTTAGGAATGCTAGTGAAGTCCTATTCAATACCACTGGGGAGTTTAATTAGCAGAAATAATGAAGTACCAAACTAACTGTACTTTAGGTGATTATGATAGTGTACTAGAGTGATTGCTTATTGGACTGTTGTTATTTTGGAGCTGCCTCATGCTGTCCCTTCTCCCCTAACCTGACTAAATTTTGCATAGCTACTGGGAGGAAAAATTGCCTTTTGCTGTAATTAATATCGAGTCAAAGTTTTTTAAGTTCACTATTTCTTTYAGCATTTCCCTTAACAGCAAGGTTTTCTTTAGACAATCAAATGCTTCATTGCAATTTAACTATAAATACTGGCTTCCAAAAATCACAGAGAAATAAAAAAAAAAATACTTTCCATACAGCATTTCTTACCTAGTCTCTTTTCTTGTCCTATGAAAAGAGCATATCAAAAGTCATCCCTTGGATTATATCTTTATTTATTTATTGTGTGGTTCCTGAGCATTCTTTGGTTCAGAGACAGYTACAATGGATCACAAATGCCAGTGACTCAGTGGAAAATTCAGGCATTAGATGAGCTGAACCACCTTCTGAAGTCACTTGTGTCTCTGTCTTAGGTGACCTGCTCATCTGTCTGAGCTCTTCAGTGAGAACCTTAAGTTAGATGGGAGGAACCTGTACTAAATTGTTGGTTAATTTGTCAGAGAAAAGCATGCTTTTAAAAAGAGTAAGATGCTCATTGAAAGKAAAGGGTCTTACTCTGCATTATTTTTAAAAGTCATATGCCATTACTTGCTCAACAGATACTGTTTCTCATAGATTGCTGTGCTTTGTTTTGTTGTTTTGCATTTTTTCAATAGACTGAATAATAAGATTTTATCACATCATCGTTCTTAATRGTGTAGAACAGTCAGCATCTTTGACCTGCCATTTGTTCATTTCACCTGTAGGTATTTATAGAACCATTTATGTAACAAACTGCTCAGAAATGCTTGGTTTTATTATTCATTCATCAGTATTCCACACAGATCCCACTGAGGCACTGTGGTTTGGACAATGCACCACTGTTTATCAGTGAATAAGCTGAGTTCTTAAATGAGTGACTGATTTCTTTATTCTTGCAATGCACAGATTGCTCTTCGCGATTCTCAATTCTCTTCAGTCAGCTCCGTGTTTCACATTATCGTGGGCAAACATGACATGCCCATGTTGATGCAATTTATTTTTACAGCTTGATAATATGCCTTGATTTATCACTCTTCTAAGCTRTGGTGTTTTGTTTTCCCCTTAGGGATACGATGATGGATATGGGGGTGAATATGATGATCCAAGCTATGAGGCATATGATAACAGTTATGCCACACAAACACAAAGGTAAGCATTTGTGCTTTTACATTATTTCTCCAAAGTACGCTTTTTTATCTTAGTTTTTCATGTAAATTTCCTGGTTTATTTTCCACATTAAATTTTACAAATCTCTGAGTACTTTTGAAGTAAAAAGTAATAATGACAGTCCAAATCCATATACAGAGATTCAGATGACATAAAAATGTAAGCAGCTATGTTTTTAAAATTGGTGCAAATTAAGTGTATTTTTTTAACAAGCGATTACATCATTTTCTTATTTGATGTTATTCTGAACTTATTTGTCCTCTTTTTTTTTCATCCTTTACTGATCATAAGTTGTGAAGGGTGTCTCATACTTGTGGCTTTTACAATGTTTTGAGAAAAACCAAAAGGAAATTCAAAAAATATTTGTGATGGTAACCTGTTTCTGGTTGGCATCCACCATCAAGGTAAACTATAGAGGGGAATTACATGCCAGAAGTAAGGCTGAAGCTATCTGTTTTCAACCAGTTATTTTCTAAGCAACTCTCAGAATTTATAAGTTTGGAAATTTATTTTTGTCCTTGTGATGTGAAATAATACAAAAAGGCTACATTCACATCTTATATTGATTTGTGTGAATGAGGCAACAAAAATTATCCCTTTTTTGTATACATACACCTCACACACTCATCCATTAATTGGACAGCCAGTGCATGTTTATTAAATATGGAATGGCATCTTTTTCACATTTAAGCCTAAGGATAACAGGGTTTTTCAACCAGTTATTCAGGAAGTTGTCTYATGCACTGCTGAAAGTACGTGTAAGGTTGTGGAAAGGCAAATGAAACTTTAACAAGTAAGGACACAGATTTCAACTAAGTTAGTGTGTTTCTCACTGAGCAAGAAAGTGATGTATACATACAGAGTTCTACACTCCCAAGGCCAGAGGACCTTAAACTTGCTTTTCTGTTTAGCTGTCTTTTTCACTGAATGCTTTGCTGATGTAAATGTCTGCCAGAATTATGTTCGGCTTCAGAACTGCTGTAGTGAGTGATACTTCAGTGGATAAAAAATACTTTATAAGTATTTTTATATCCAGTGAAGTATATTTAAAAGGATTTGTCACACCTAAATGTGAACCCCATCAAGTATACTTTAACACTTTCAAGTAATTATACTTTACTAGCTGCACCCGTCATGTCATTATGTAGGTAGGTATTCTTGCTGTCAAATGTACTTCAACTTTTTTTTAAAACAATTCAGTTCCTTTYTTGCTACAAGAGTGAATTGTCACAGGAGATATTGCTTCTGATGTAAAAACAATAATTAGTTGGAAATATCTTGATATGACATTGCTTTATAACATCTGAATTAACCTGTAATTTCTTTGCAAGTTGATGTCCCAGGCAACTAAATGACAAATATATCAACTTTATGAGGAGTGTATTATAATGCAGCTAGAACTAGTAGTGATAATTTGGTACAAGAGAGAAAATTTATATTCACATAATTTAGTCAATTAAACAGCTATTAGGTTTAGTCATCAGATATGTTTTCTACTAATTGGAGCTACCTCCAGGATACCTAATCTGTTTAAAAACTRCAACTAAAATATTTCCTTTTGAAATATATGACAAGACATGTGGTCATACTTACCCATATTGAGTGGCACTTAATGCCTCAAGTAGCCCATTGATTTCAAATAGAGCACTTTCAGAGCTCCATGCTTCTTGTTTCAAAGATTTAAAGAACAAATGGACCATTAAATACACAATTTGTATGTATGCACCTTATTGGCCATTTRGCTTCATAGAAATGCCTSCTTACTGAGCAAAAAATAAAAATARTACAATACAATGAAATAGTGTRCCCAAAATATTTGGTTAGATGCGTATTTCAAAATGTTTTCTCCAAGTCTCASATCTTGCTTATTAGTATAGTCCAGTCRTATGAGTCATACCATGTGCACACCTAACAAAGATAAGTAGTACTGCTCCAAAGTACTTACTCATCTCATCAGCTGTGTCAATTAAGGGAAAAAAATTAACAAAAACTTGCCAACAATGTCTGTGCTCAGCCAGGAAATTATCATTGCTTCCCTCTGCAGGGAATGACTGAAATTCTAAAGCATGAGATGAGAAGCAATCGTAGTTAATGGCTTAATGCAGAGTACCAAGATTTCTGTTTGTGTTAAGGGCAGAGTTTCCCATTGCTTTTTATGGCTTATTAGGGACTCAGTGTGGAATTTCTTAGAGTGGTACATACTTTTGTCTGACTGTCTGTCTTGCTGTGCATGTTGGCCAAGCCTTATTCTCTCCATTGCTTCAAAAAGAACGTGTTGGGATGTAGGGTCATGACAGGGTGGATGGTCTGAGCTCAGGCTGACTTGAGTACACCTTRGGGCGGAGCTCATAGTAAATTCCCCTTGTTCCCCTGCTCACCCCATGCACAGAGTGAAGACAGAGTTTGGGCAGCCTGCCACCACCACCTGTTACCCCTGCCTTTGTCTTCCATACCTTGTATCTACTTCCCATTTGCCAGAGTCTTTCTGCCCACATAGGGAGCCTTAGTCCTTTGTTGTCCAAGAGATCTGATTTAGAATTTTGCAAACTAAGCTCTGCCAACAGCAGAGAAAAAGAGCACAGTATCAACATGCACAGTACTGCAACATAGGATTATGGTTTAGTAGAAGGAGCACCACAATTGCCAATCCCCAAGACCATTCAGATGATATAGTTCAGTGCAGAATTATCTAAAAATTTGTAATAAAAGTCAGGGATGGTGTTGCAGGTCCAACAATACAATTGGTGTAAGTCCTTCTCAAATGGACTTCTCCAGACAGAAAGCTCTGTCCTTCATGCAGCAGTCTGAATTTTAGGCTGAAACTGGGGGGATGGGGTCACCTATGGAAGAGGTCATGACAGAGTCTCAGAATCAGGCTGGAATTAAACTCACAGTAAGTTTGTGTGTCTGAACAAGCTAAGAGGAGTCTCAAGCACACTTTGAAATGGAACAAAGAAGCAACTTGAAGAAAGAGAAAAGCAGCACTCTCACAATGGTAAGCGCCACCTGTACCTTATTAAGATGGGGAGGCTTATTTTAGAAATAAGAGAATTATGGGTTATGACAGTCTATATTGCATAGAGGTATGTCTTGCTTTAAATAGCAGAAGATGTATTTGTAAAGCCTCTTTTCCCTTCCTTATATTCCTGTCCCATAATGACAACTCAGAACACAAGGTGGAACCTCAGGACWGATTTAAATGAACTGTCTGTCCTTCCCAAATGAGTCTGTAAGCATTATTTGCAGGATTCTGTGAATCTAACGTGAAGACTACACATTTTATGAGGACATATAGAAACCCTACTCATTTTAGAAACTTTTTCATACAGATGTCAAAATACAGTTTTTAAGATAATTACAATGAATGCTTTGTCATATACCAAAAACAGCAAGGAAACAACCATATCAGTGGGCAGGAGAAGACACCATATCTGACATACTTCCCATGGGCAATAATGCACTGTAAKTTGAGTTTCTCTATGACCTTTGTTTCCTCTCTCTTCCCCTCCGTTCCATATAATGTGAAGATAGCTCTCATTGATAAGAATATCTGACTGTCCAGACGCACCAAGAGATATYCAGTAGTTGTTAAGTTCATACACTACTTGAAAGTAAGACAGAGGACATTCAAAACATTTCTGCCAGCTAGATCTACCTCCCAAACCTCTAGTCTGGCAACTTTATTTAAAAAAATATAGACACACTATATAAAATGATAGAAGTGTTAATTTCCAACTCAACTGTAACACAGAAAATGTAGGAGAATCATATGAGCTTTCAAAATGTAGTGCATTTTTTATTTTCTTGCCAGGAGCTTTTAAGTCTGTTGATCTGTAACCACTGTTCAGGATTAAAGGGCTGAGATCACTAGATCACCAGAAGAAAAGGATGCAGAGTTTTGTGAAGAGATGTGGAAGATCAGCCTCTTTGGTTACTCGGAGGTTGTTGGGGATCAGACTGTTCCATATGCAAAGTGTGGCCAGACTTCTCAGCCAAGACCAACAGAATAATTTGGTGAAAATGGATCATTTGCTGRTGAATCTTGATGGCCAACAGAGCCATCATCAGCTCTGCTACCACATCTGCAGTCATCTCCATTGGCCTTTGTGTCTCTGCCAGCACCAGCAGTTTCATTTCAAAGATACCAYGTCTCACAGCCAAAAGAGATACCARGGAAACCTGGGACTCACTATCAGGTCATGGGATGAACCAGCAAGAGTATATTCTCTTTAATTAACTTGTGCCCAACTTATCCAGCCATACGTAGTGTAGAAAAAGGGAGGGGCAAAGGAAGCCAAGGATTATCTGATGAAGCTTAAAATTTGAGTTTGATGTTATTTCCCTTTCCACAATGCCTGGCATGAGCAGTCATCCATCAATCCATTCTGGTTTTTATGAACAGGTAGATGGTATATTGGCAATGGCTTTCAGATCTGGCAGCCTGGCTTTTTATTCTGCCTTTTTTCTGTATGGCTCTTGTTAAAAACATATTTCAGCAGCAAAATGAGTTGCTGGTGTGTCTAAAGAAAGAAGGACTGATGACTCTCACCTTAGGCTGTAAATAGACTTGTAAATATCAGGAAACCCATAACTTACTGACAAGAAGAATAAATAATTCAGTGATAAAAGACAGATGAAATAGTGCACAACGTTGCTGTTACAGATTCCATSCCACAGAAGTACAGGCTTCGTGATGGCATGTTGTCATCCTTGCTGTGACTGCAAGATGACGTATGTAAAAAGCATTTCTCATGCCTGTCTGCACCCAGCCTCACTAATAATAATAACAGTAAGCCAATTTTAGGAACTTGAAGCAATTCTTGGCAAAATAATTACTGTTAATCTTGCAAAATAAATTATGTAATGCTTTAGGCAGCAGTCCTCTGGGCAGACATTTCATGCTGGTATGCCAATCATTTTGGCCAAAGAACTTCTTTTTTGTCTGTCAAACTCACACATCAAACCCATCCTGCATCTGCTGAGGAAGTAAACAAACTTCTGTTTCTGATTGGAATTGCATATTAGAGGCCATGTCATCTCCAAATATCCCCTCTAAGATGTTAATGATAGTATAGAATCTAAGCTTTAACATAAAGAAAAATGGCACTAGTATATCTGGAATAAATTCTAAGTAGTTCTTGCAAGATCTGAAGACTGACAAACATTGTATTAGACAGTTACTAAAATGGAATTTTCTTAGAGGACTGAAGAAGAAAAAAAGGCTCAGTAGCAGAGAAATTCAAGTTGACTGATACCTTTCACCACAAGGAATTGTGTTTAATTCAGAAGGTACAATAATACCTAAAGCTGCACTGTTATGTGCAAAGTCCAGTTTGGCATCTGTTTCTCAATACTAGGAACAAAAGTAAAAGGACAAAAATGCTYCCTGTGTCCACTATGCTGCTATGGAAAATAGATACTATGACCTTATCAAATGTAGTTTTATCCCAGTAACTATCTGTTTGTATAAGCACCTTTCCATTCAGCCTCTAATAGGTGCCACATTCTTCTAATTACTCATACCCACAGAAAATTTCAAGAGCATATTCAGCCACTGAAGTTGAATATATGACAAGTTATTGACTTCGAGAAGAAACTGTTGTCCCTGGTTATTGTTTCTATTTCAAAGTTCATGTTATCTACTGTAAAGCTTGTGTTTATAGCTTCTTTTTCCTGCAGTGTGGGCTGCTAGTAGAGGAGCTTTAGGAATCAATTATTTCTGATATGCAGGAGTACAATGTGGACCACAGTTCAGTCCATGTCACTTATGTGACTTACAGCACAATCACATCAGTGCACAGCCATGCTGAAAAATTACTTAGGAAGAGTATTTTATTCAGTTGTATCTGAAAGAATTATTTCCATCAGCAGGATATATTTACCTGAGCTCCAGTTCATCCTGGTTATCCTTGCTTGACCTCCAGATATCAAGGTACTGTATGTACATCTGTTTCCAAAGATGAGTTTCTCAAAGCAGTGGTGCAAGTAAAATAACAAACTAGTACACTTGTAAAGACAGCAGTATAAGGTTCAGCTGGGTGTACATGTTCCTTGGTGAACTCTATTCAGGAGTCCCACTGTTTTCAGCTACTTGCTTTTTGAAAAATTCCAGCAGAATAGTTGTGAACTATCTGTAGTTAAATGAAAGAATTTTGTCCTTAGTTTAAAAACAATGGTTAGACAAGACTGTGAATAATCATTAATTGAATTAGTGGATTATCACATAGTTAAATGTTTTAGTGATATAAGCAGAAGTTTGCAGGCTTCTGTCTCACTATCAAAATATTACTATGTAGTAAAATACATAGACACATAAATATAGTAGAGGCTGCAATARGTAGAATAGTTATACTGATTATTTTCAAAATTAGATATTCATTATTATTTTCGCTACTACTCTTTCACTTTTTAAGCACTGTGCATTTTGTTTCTATTTTGTCATATTTCATTTTGGCCATGTGCTTATATCCGTCTGTCCGTAAATAAAGATTTCCCTGTATTTTATTTCCAATCTGTTGAAATCAATCAAGGCAGGAAGCCTAGAATATGACATTTTATGTATCTTCACAGCAATCTACTTATGGCATTCATCATCAGAAACTGTTTTCAAATGCCACTTCTCATTTATTTGATTCAATGAGCAAAGTTGAGTCAAATTTCACTACTCTCAACTAGAGAAAAGTTTTTCCTCTAAAGCTGTCTAGGATTCCTAAAATGCTGCRTCATTCCCATTGCAAATACTGTGTCTGCAGACATTCGGTATTATATGCTGAAATAGTTAATCATAATTCTGTATCTATAGAAAATTACAGTGGAATGTAGAATAGATAAATAGAAATTGCCATGTGAAATTAAATGGCAGATTGGTTTGTATTTCATATTTTGTAAAAACTTCAAAAACCAAAGTCATCTTGCAATCCTATGCTTGTATAACTTTACTGCCTTCAGTGTTTATAATAGTATTAAATTCATATTTTCTGWAGCACAAAATCAAACACAAAAATGCTGGAGGCAGTTGAATCTAGTTTGACTTCAGCCATGTAAGGTACTAAATAAATCCAGGACTATGATAATGGCAATATTATCCTCTCTTAAAAATATTGTATACAATCAAAATTGAGCTTTCAGAAAAAGGGAGACTTTATCCATTAAAATGCTCACCATATTATTCCATGAGTTCTAAAGAAGTATTGAGTAAAGGACTATATTTGTGATTTAAGACTGAATCTTGTAAGTTCCTATATTCAAATATTTGTCATCTTCCCTATAGATACAGTGCTTTATTAAGTAAGAAGTGTTCCAGAAATAATCCAGAAGGATTATTTCTTTATTCACACATTTCCACTCTGAGATGTTAGTTTGTAAAAAATTAATATRTTGTAATTCATGTGAATGCAGATCTTGCTCACCTCTCTTCCAGGCAGAAGTATACTGCTTTGTGTAAACAGCTTTTCTTTCATGGCCAACTGTGTGTTAAATCCTTCTGGCTCTCTCCCTTGTGTAGGAGGGAGAAGCTTTACAAACAAAATCTTACATAAAACAACTGCAGTAACRTTAGACTGCATCCTGTTAGCACAGGAACTGAATTTTTGATTGTACCACTTATTGATGTTGGAAGTTGGAAAYGCCAAAGATTACTGAACAGAAATTATATAGGGAAAGAGGGAGATAATTTTAGATCAAGAGTACACAGGATCCATTTGAGGATATGAAAAAGAGACTTGTCTAAAATATTAAATCTCAACTCTAAAATATTAAATCCCACTTCTAGGGATCCTTGTGAATYGTCCTGGGCATTAGCTTGACTCAAGAATCTTGTCTATAGGTAACCCTGACTGGGATATATCTCTAAGGAGTGATAAAGGTTCTTTTATCTGTACTGTATAGACGCTGATTGCAAACTGTCAAAGGCTGAGAATTCCTCCCCAGGGATTTCCAATCCCAAACCACAATATTGGTTCACTCTCACACTGTTGATCTCTACAACACAAAAGCAGAAGTATCTCAAATTATTTTTACTTCTTCAAAGGCTAGCATACAAGTTTTTAGCCTATTTCATTATGAGTCTGAACTGTGGAACTTCATCAGCTGAATCTCTAGTTTGAATCAATTCATGTATTTCACAAAAGAAGCCTAATCATTATCTAATGGCAGAGTTATAGTTCCAGTGATTTATCAAAAGCCTCTAAATTGTCCAGCTTCTTCCCAAACATTTCCCAATAAAATACTCTTATATGAACATATACTCTCCCACTGAAAAAGTACCATTAGGGAAGAAAAAAATGTTTTTTACAGGAAAATATTATCTCCTAAATCTAATTTAACTGGTYTTACTGAAAACTTTCCATTTCTTAGGATCTTTTAGGATAGACTACAGAACACACTTCTGTACATATTCACTTGTTWGAGATGTTTAAAGAACATAAACTCTTTCTTGTACCTTTAGAGGTAGAACCTTCTAGTACTTTTCTCGTACCTTTAGAGAGCTTATTGTATGTCTGCAACCACATTTGAGAATAAAAGTTTAGATGCATCCTTCCCCCAAAAAAATTTGAAGGACAAAAAGAGAGAAAGGAAGAAMAAAACAAAAAAACCCACACACAACCAAAGAGCACAAGGGAACAAGAAGTACTTCTGTTCTTCAGTTCTTACAATGTTCTGCTGCCTTGAATTACTGCAGCTGTAAGAGCAGCCAGGGAGCCAGATGGCAATATTGATAACCCAGGGTCTCTTGCCAGCAGCTTCCTGCAGGTGCAGGAAGAGATTGGTCAAAGGCTAATGCAGTCTATTCATTAATGTCATGTTTTCCTGTACCTAGCCCCAGTGACCTCTGAGTGGTGAACATCACGCTTCYCTTGGGTAGCTTGTTGACCCAAGAGTCAGGCTGTTGTGGCTTCAATCTTAGCACTTTTGTTTGTGGTTCTCAGCCTAAACCACTTTAAAGGGCTATTCTCTACAGGCTTTTGAGTAAGCTGTGTGGCTTCCCATGGGTGTTGACACAGTCAAACTGGAATTCCTGTTTTGTACTAATACCAATTTGAAAAAGTCCCAGTTAATGAGAGGTTAAAAGTCTTTGTTGGCTTTAAAGGTTGCCATTTAGATACAGTCTCTGTATTTGAGCCTTCATCATACCAGAGGAACCCTAGATAATACAGCTTGGAATGCACTAAAGGACTCTTATCTCTTAAAAACAAGCATCTTGAGCTGGTTTGGGTTTGGGTATTTTTTTGGAAACTGATCCAGCTTTTTCAGCATGAAGAGAGAGAACAGATCACTGTTCATGGAAGCTTTGATTTCAAATCTTTAAAATGAACATGTTCAAAAATATTAACCAAAATGAAATGTTAAAAGCAATAAGCATAARTAGGTAAAAGATTATGAAGATTTCCAATACAAATAGGAATTAGGACAGGGACATATATCTGTGTTGTAAATATTTCTTATAGAGAAAAATAACATCAGAGTTTCTCATATACAAACCAAATTAAACTACTTCTAAAATACATACCCCTGTGTATATAAATTTTTCCATGAGTGCTACCTGTAGAAGGGTCCCAAAGTGTAAGTCATAGYACATCAAGACCTCTGTAGTTCAGAAATATGATGCTAAAGTATAGTGAAGTAAAAGCTGAAAAGTTGGTAATGAGTTAATCCTGTCTGCTTTATAAAATGCATTGCATCCTGCTTTCAGGTTGATGCATGTACTKAAAGTAAATTACACTTCATGTTGCTTGAAAGTAATGAATGCTAATGATAGATAATGGTGTTTTGTTTCCAATTAGCACTGCCAAGAGAATCAGTGGTTTCTAGAGCTCATGATCACTGTATTTTCCAGGAACAGTCTGAGAACTATAAAATTATATAAACAAGTATTATTTATGCTGAATGCATTTGCTGATTGCTTCCTTCTCAGCTGGCCATAATGCAAATGGAACTACCTCTCTCTGTAGTTCACTAATTTCAAAAAAAAAGAACATCATGTTTGTAAAGCCTGAATCTATCACATATTTTTTATAAATATCACCCATTGTTTATTTTTCTGTAAAACAGAGGAAAATGTTTACAACTAAATGCATATGATAGATTATAGTGACTATTCAGAGAGGTTTGAAATAAAGCAGATAAATGGCTAAGCASTCTAGCCCAAAAAATATGAGTTTAAGTCTGGTATTTCATAGTAAGAAGTTTTATTCACTTACATATTCTTCAAAAAACTTCTCAATGAGTTAGCAAGGAATTTGAAATGCCATTTTGGCTCAAATCTATGAAAAAGATGTTATATTCAGGGAAATAAAGTTGTAGGACTAAGATGACAATCATGTRTTATGCTATGAATTGTGTGTTTTCAGGAGTGTGTTAAGTATTATGCTCAYAGACATCAAATACGCAGTGTGTAACAAATTACTTCCTTTTTATAGTTGTAATTCAGATTGTTTCTTATTTTATGATTTTTGTGTATTAAGTTAGTATTCTGTTGATAATGTATTTAAGTTCAGAATGTTCACTGCAGKATTTTTGTCTCACATCCTTATTATSTCTATGATTGTATGTTTCTTTCTCAAATAAAAACRTACAACACCAATAATGTAGCAATGAATCTTTTACCTGCTCTTGCAAGTCTTGTGTTCTGCTGGATGTTATGTTGGTGGGTAAATAGCTCAAGGCCCTCATCAGTGATCACTGAAAGCAGGATTGCTGTTKATAAGTTACTGGCCTTTGGATTGGCCTCCTTTTAAAGCTAACCTTTGGAGGCAGCTGCTTTGGTTTGCAAAAACCTATCAGGAGGAAGTATTAGCATCTTATCTGCTGGCAGAAGATAGGAGTTCTTGTGTTTCTTTAATTTTAACATCACTCACTAGTCCAACACCCTCCTCTAGCCAGGAAAGCAGGCAATRTGCCAAAATGCAGCTTCTAAAATTAGTTTTTCAGTCTGCCAGAGCTGGGTGGTATGTCATGTGTCTGTTCTGAACAGTACAAGTCATTTCTTACATCTAAGCTTTGTAGCTATAACTGGATAAATGATTTAACCCTGATGCTGCAGTGCTTTACTTCACTTTACATAATCCTGTAATTTCATTTAATTGACTACTAAAATAGTTGCAAATACAACAGAATTAATATTGTGTTCTASAAATAAAAGATGTATTCTTCCTGTTTGTTTGTTGCACCATTTCAGTAGGAGGATTTGTATATTTAGATAATTTGTTTTCAAGCAGCTGGATGGTTTCCATTGTCTGGGAAATCTTGACAGTGCTTGTGTCCTATAGAGCTCGATTGGCATTGGGAAAAGTCTTCATTAAAGTGTTAAGTTAATTTCATTCATGTTATTCTTATGGCCACTTTCTGCAACTGCTTTAAGCAAATGAATTTCATCTCTCCGAGATACTGGTGTCATTGTAATTCACTCACATGAATGACTTCTGACTAAACTACCGAATTAATGCACACAATTATAGTTTCGTTTTCAGTAAAAAAAAAACAACAACAAAAAAAACCCAACAAAAACCAAAACCAAATCAATGAATATCTGTAGCCAAAAWCTGAGAGCTATCCCCGGCCATTCAGGGAATGAAATGACCCAAGTCAAAACAGCTTGACTGTCAGTTATCAGATACATGCAGTCAGTGTTCTTGAGTGAGATAGAGAACATGAATCATTCTCAGAAATTATTCCAGTAATAGTGGAATATGGATATCTATTAAGTTCAAGAAATTAAAAATCTGATTACAGGCTGTTTGTGAGCAAAGTTAAAATTAGGTTAAGAAAATAATTGTTACACATTGCTTGTTTATCTCTGTTGCACTTCTGAAATATTTCTACTTGCCATACACTGTCAAACAAGCTTCTCTCTCAAGTGTAAACTAATATTTTTAAAACAGTAATCCAATATGGAAAATGGCCTGAGCAATAATGTTATAATTATAGCAATATTGAGCTTCTTGCCTGCTTCTGTTCATTTTGCAAGAGTCTATCTCACACARTGTCCAGGGAAAAGAAGCAGAAGTAAGAATAACTAAAAACTATGAAAAGAGAAARTGTTATATTTTCTGTTGGGTTCACTGCAGATTGAAATAAATACAATCTAGTGTAGTTCATGAAGTTTGCAGATTTTTCTGGGCAAAGACTGATTCTTGTATGCTTACCTGTTATCTGAGAACAGAAGTAGCCTGATCTTGAATTTGGTACCAGGTACCAAAAACACAATGCAAACTATAAATAATAATAGTAGTGAAGCAAAAATGTGWATAGTTTCCTTTCCATTTAATTATGTCTCAGAGGGTGAATTTTCTGGATTCCCACTCTATGTAATAGCTGGGAATYGCTAATTATCAGAATGTAACTATTATCTGAAATATTTTGATAACATGTTAATATGACTATACATAATTTTTGAAAACAGTGAAAAAGTGAGTTTGAGACTGATAAGTGTGATTTTGCCCTCATAGACCCTCGTTTATTTCAATTTGTGTTTTATTGATCACTGTATAAAACTTTCCATGGGTGTCCAATAACTATGTAAGGAAAAAGACTGTGGAGAATCAAATTTCTCTCTACAGGCAGTGGGAACATGCTTCTTTAGGAAACCTCTCAGTGTTTTTGGCAAAGTTAAGTGGTTTACAGGTTCAACACCATACAATACAGTCAGCTTTATGAAAACAAACCATGCTGAGTTTGGTAACACATAAATGTTTAGAATTACAGGTAAATGAGGATGAAACCCCTTTTGTTGGTTTAACAACAGTGAATGATACAGTGGTCTTTTTTCAGCTCTCATTTTTGCAGATGGAATTTCTCTCAGTCTTTGTCACATCTCCAGGTTTACATATTTAGAACCAAATTTGGTTTTTTATGCTGAGTAGATAAGAAATGTTATATACTGTACAATAGCTTTTTTTGTCACTGATACATTATCTTTCATATCTTTAAATATTCCCTATGCCTGAAACTAGCTGGACTCTGTTATCATGTCAAAGTGTTAAAATGGCTTTTTAYTTTGTGAGCTGTGTTTCTGTTTTGAGTTGGTTACCCATGATGATAGTGACATGGCTATCTGGCTCTGTTACAGTGTGCCTGAATATTACGACTACGGTCACGGAACAAGTGAAGAGGCTTATGACAGCTACGGTAAGGTCTCTTCTATCTGCTGCAAATGCGTGAAACCAAAGGAAAATATCTGTCACTGGCAATTCAGAAATTACTACCTTACACTTTTCTTTTTTTCTTTCATTTTACAAAGACCAAACATAATAGATTTCTGTAACTTTAGGATGAGTTTTGCCATAGGACCAGAAAATTGGATTGATGAATTTCAATCAAAATTACAAAGCCAGTTATTCACTGTCACAGGTCAGTTTAACAGCAACACAAAAGTTTCTATTGGTGTTTGAATATCCTTCACAGTGTTAAATTTCAGTCTGCTTGATTTGCCAACAATGCTGTGCATCTGCTGTTGTCATGGGCATCATTTCAACTAGCAAGGTTTGTGAGATTTAGAAATATAGACTTAATCAAAGTGGAAAGAAGGAGAGGGTTATCTATCACCATGGGAACCTCTCCTGCACCAAGATAAAGGAGCATCTCATGTCACACTAGGCAGTATGARTAGAGGGAGGGCTGTAGTCTTTGCACTTCCCCACTGAGTCTGTGTCTGAGCTGGAGCAGTTCCACCTCATGGGTACAGGGATCATGAAAGGAAGAGAAGTGAAAGGAAGAGAAGCTCCCATGAGCACAAATCATTTTCCAGATCTGTTGTTTGCTATTAGTGATATATTTCAATAACTGGAGTCTAGACCATGTTYTCCTATTCATAATTATCACTACATTGTATCAGGGGTGGCACAGTGAATCTCACTCAGAGATTTTCACTGAAATAACAAGTCAGCTTAAAGAGTAACCCTAATATTCAGCAGAGCTTTCATGCCTGATTTACTGCTTCTGAAGTATCCTAAGTCTACATAGTGACTTCCACAGCATTGTGAAAATGAGAGCTGATGGAAATGATGCTGCAAATGAAAGTTACACTAAGGGGTTATATAAGGGTTGCTGCTTGAAATAAGTAATTTTATTCATGCAGCTGTGAAGCAAATGTCACTAATGCTAACTTGCAGTTTCCTTTGTATTGGTACAGAAGTAGACATTAGTGAGATGTTGTCAAAATGATTGCATTGCACAATCAGAAATAACTTATTTTTTTGTACAATCAGTTCTCACGATATATTTGGATGATACAATGTGAAGTCAAGCACATTTTCAATGCTAGGCAAGTAATAATAATAGCTTATCCATATCAGTGTGAGTGGTTCAGTTACCCTTTGTTTTGCTTCCTTTTTGCACATACATTTTTAATAGCTGTAGTGGAAGATCCTTCCTCCCATCTACACATCCCCTCTCCACTGCTGTCCTGAATGCACTGCTAAGCTTTTAGGCAGTGCAGAAAAGAATAGTCTGAGCTCAGCAGTAAGAATTACTCACTGTTTAACATTTAATTACACTCCACCATGCTGAATCTCCATGTGTTTGGGCAAGACATTTAAAGTAGTGTCACTTTCCTTCCAATTCCTCATTTGTAAAACTAGAAGATTACTTGTTTTCCCAGCAGGGATTTTGAATGGACTAATTAGCTAAGGCTTACAAAGTGTTCACAGAGTGGCATCATGACTAAGTTTATGCTCTGCATGAAGCTCCTTTTTTTGTTTTCCATTCAGCAGCTGAAACAAACCCAATATGCCTGGGTTTCCTTTGCAAGACTTAAAATACATGACTCATAACTGTGRACTTGCTTTGATTTCTGCTTGAGGTATTTTCTGAGTTGGCATTTGCATACAATGATCTGAGTGTTATCAATAACCTCGAATAAACTTAAAGTTGAATAATATTTCAAATTGCAACTTTGCTACTTCCTGATAGTAGATACATTTTTATATAACTGTTTATGCTACTCTTGGTTCACCTGCTTAGGAGATTAGTAAATTTGCCAATTTCATGCCCTGGAAATATGTGCAGGAAATTCTGTCATTCCCAAGTCACCACTATTTATCTGAAGAGGTAATCTGAGTACACAGATCTATAGAGGTACAGAATATATGCTTAACTTCCTCAGTTTCTGAGTCCTTGCTACATACACTGATATTCTCTCTGTATCTGATCTATCACTTCTTCTCATCCTCACCTAACTTTACCCTAATTCTCTTTTTCCAGTTCTCTACTTTTTCAGGATGTTTTGTTTCAGGATGTTTTAATACAGTGGGTTGGATCCAGGAGACTCACAAGGAGTCTCCTGAATCCATCCCACTGTATTAAATCAGCTACCCTTTCATTTTTCACCATCCTGCAGAAATTAAGTTTTTCTTTCATTTGAATTCAATTTCACACCTTGTTTTGCCTTCCATAACAAGGCTATATTCCTCCTTTACAATTCTTTCTGGCACACCTCTGTAATTCAAAATTCTCCCAAACTCTGAATAAGACCACAGACAAATGGTACATGAGTAAAGTCTTGTTGTCAACTCTKAGATGTTTTGTGCAACAACTTATCTTTTCTCCTTTGTCCTTTTCAATAACAATATCTGAATAATCAAAAATTTACTAGCTTGGCTTTTTTTTTACTTGCTTCCAATTTACTGTTAAGGAGGATAGTTTTCAAGAAGGTTTTCTTTCATTTTTCGTGAAGTAGATTCAATGAAATAATAATTCTACTTCATACTTACAATCTTTTCAAAGTATAAAATAGAGTTCTCTGTAACTTAAGTATAGAGCACAATAGTACTGCTAAAGGAGCTGCCTGCTAYGACTTTCATTGCTATCTGTACTCCTGAGAAGAAGCAGGTGGTTTACCATGAGAAGAATCTCATGGGTTCTTCTCTGCTCTTTTTAAAAGAACTTGTGGAGAATTCTGATTGGGGAAACTGTTTCCTCAGAAKATCATAAGATTTATGTATTTATGGATTTTTCACAGTATGGTTCCAAAAATTAGAGAGGTGTTTCAGAGCAGAGCCCACCTGAACACCRTTTAATTCTCAGGAAGTTCACATCTCTGATTAGATGGTAGTACTAACTGAGGAGGGATCTAAGTCACTTGTCATAAGSTGGGCGAGATGGATTCCTAAACACTGATGCAAAATCCATAACTTAACTGCCTTAATTCCTTGCTCAGTTTCTTTTGTGAAGGTTCATAAGAATTCCATCCCTTCCAAATCCAAGGCATCTCCCAAGACAATAGGAAGATCAGGGATGTATGCAAAATCACACTGCTTTCCATGACTAAGGGATGTTMCATAAATGAAAATTTGCAGTACAGAACCCCCTCATGAAGTAGATAAGCTGTGTTGTGATTTGACATGCTTGTCACCCAGTCTCTCAGAAGGATCAAAGTAGAGACACTTCAAAGCATTCCCTGTAGCAGTCTCTGAGCGCATGGAAATACAGTACTCAGGAATTATGAGATTCCTACAAATTTTTTATAAGAGCAGGATTATGCAGCTACTGCTAGAGAATTTTGAGGATCGCTGTTCCAGGCTGAGGACATAAATTTGGGACATATGCCTGAAAATCTTGGGAATGTAGCCCTTATAGGCTTCTTCATGTGAGTTGTAAACAAATATTTTTAGAAAGAAGTTTAAAAATAAAAGTAGTTTAAAGTACTATTCAAATTTTCAAAAATGTAAAACATCCTCACCTCTAATGCCTCTAACAAACATTTATGATACTTCTATGACTGAAAGTTTTGATACCTGCAGATAAGTCCAAACTAAGATAACAGTGTCATGTTAACTTGATGCTTATGTTTWAAGGGAGAAAGCATGAAATTGGATTAATTTATGAACAAAAGGCTTATATTCTCTGCTCTCATCATACGTTAATAATTTTGTGGTTTCCCTTCTGGCACTGTTGTCATCTGAAGAGATATCTAGTGAAAACATGAATTCAATGATTTGTCTTACAAATCGATTAGGATAAAACATATACCTAAAGTTTGGTAACTAAGAACCTTTCCTGCTCATATGTAATGTTGTGCCCAACTCSAAAAAGCTTCAAAACTTCCCTGGAAAGTGTAAATAAACTATAAATAAAAAGCCCTTTATTATCAATTAATGTTCTCATTTCTTTCTCCTTTTGCCTGTTTCTTGTTTTTTAGAGGAAGCAGCATTCTTGATTCAAGCGCTGCGTTGTGTTAGGCCACATTAGAGAGATAACAAAGAGTATATGACTTGCAGGCAAGGAAGAGCCAAGAAGCTGTATTCATTACATCTGACCTGCTTCGCTGTTTTTTATCTGAATCCTGTTTTACCCTTGTACTGATCAGAGCATTCCAAATTTTATCATTCTGCCTTAGCCCTCCCAAAGGCTGGAGACTCCAGCAGTGAGCTCTGCCGGTTGCTGCTGCAGAAGGTTGAAGAGGCTTCGTCCCTTCTTCCAAAGGGAGACTGCCACAGTAGTGAGAGTGCCTCTTGTCAGATGCCACAGTTCACAGCCTGGTGCATATCCTGCCTTGTGCATATCCTGCCTTGTGTATTACCTGAAAATTATGGCCATTATGTTTTATGTCGGGTCATGAACTGCTGTATCTGAGAGACCAGTACACTCAGACYTCTTGTGCTGCTACTGAAAAAGCAGAAACCCTAGACAGAAAGTGAAAGGATAGGTTGAAGTCTATAACCTCCTAAACCACCACAATTAAATTAGGATAACACCATCTGCCAAAGGCCTTAGGCAAGAGTTAGRAAGTTTAATCTGTAGCTTGCCACCTACACAAAGAGGGAAGACATAAATGAACTCCAGCCACATTACTACTGCTTTCCAGGAGAAGCTTGCCAGGCTTTTACTGCATGTTCTGCCATTGCATTAAGAAGACATTATTTAAATATTTTTTGTCTTCACCAAAAAATTTTCAGCTGTTTAGATTTTCTTAAATGACCTTTTTTTGATGCATATTCTACTCCAGTTTAGCATTAGGTACTTATAAAGAATTGGGTACTTGGTTTTAGGATAATTAAATTTTTAATTAAAATTGGAGAGTGTAACTGTTTGGTGTAATTCCTTTTGATGTAAGACATCATTTAAGTTGTAAAATGCTGTCACAACRATTTAACTGTTTCACAAATAATTCCCTGCCAGTTGGTCCATATGAGAGCTCTGTAATTGTTATGACAATTAGTTTACTGAGTAATCCTCTACAGAGATGGCACTTCACAAACAAATTCTTTATAGACCTTTATAGTTAACAACTACAAATGTACAGCAATATTCCACTACTCTTTTATTATATTGTTTATTTTTTCATTCTGTGCTTGTTCTAAAAAGTGTTGCATCTAGTAARTTAAGTTTTTCTACAATAACAATAATAGTTTCTGCTGAACAAGTAAAAGTGAGTGTATCATGATGAAGTTAGTGGAGGAAAGCATGTATGGAGGGTTCAAACCTCTAGAATTCTGATGAGGAGCTTGATTGAAGAGATGTTACCTTAGGGGACATGAATTCTCATACTTCATTAAAAGACATAAACATGCTTGTATCGTGGAGAAACTCAAGGAACTGCCACCCTAGTGGGAAATAAGCCCTCTATAGCAACGACAAAGTAAAATGAAGCCATGTCACAATGTAGACGGAGAAAATACTTGTGAATTTTGAAAAAGTATTTCATACCATTTGCTCTGCAGGTGGAGATATGAGAGTTTTTTCAGCTGTTGAGTCCAAGGTCCTCCCTCATTTTTAATAAYATTGGTGTTGTAGATCATTGGTCCTAATATTCATTACGCTCAGCATGCTAAAGATTTCTTGTCCTATTTTTTTCCTAGCYGAGTCTCATTTAAATATTCAAATGTAAGAAATCAAGTGCTCAAATAATTCATAGTGACTGATTTGCAGATRAAAGAGATGATGTAAGGCCTGATTCTCATCATTACAGTGTTTGACTTCACATGGSTTGTGATTACAGACAGTGTCTTTACCAACACTAATTAACAAAGTCTTACTAATGTGCACCAATTTTTCATTTATATCATCTGAGTGTACACATTTGGTGTCTCCTAGAAAATATTATGGGAACATACCAAAGAAAACTTTTCTTGGTGCCTGGGTCTTAAAATCATCATGGATTGAATAATAAAATCATAGAGTGGTTTGGGTTTGAAGGGACCTTAAGGATCCTGTTGTTTCAACCCACCTGCCATGGATGAAGACACCTTTCACTGGACCACGTTGCTCGGAGCTCCATCCAGCCTGGCCTTGAATGCTGCCATGCGTAGGGCAATCATTTCTCTGGGCAACTTGTCCCATTGCTTCACTACCTTCACAGTAAAGAGTTTCTTTCTAATATCCAATCTAAACTTGCTCTTTTTCTGTTTGAAGCTATTTCCCCTTCCTCTGTCATTACCTGCTCTTGTAAAAAGTCGCTCTCCATCTTTCCTGTATTTTTCCTTCAGATACTGAAAGGCTGCAATTAGTTCATCCTTAAACCTTCTCTTTTCCAGGCTTAACAGTCCCAATTCTTGTAGCTTTTCCTCATAGGAGACCTGCTCCTTCCTTCTAATGATCTTGGTGGCCTCCTCTGGGCTCACTCCAACAGGTCCATGTCCTTCCTGTGCAGGGGACCCCAGAGCTGGATGCAGCAGTGCAGATGGGGTCTCATGAGAGCAGAGCAGGGGGGAAGATCGCCTCCCTCACCCTGCTGACCACACTGCCTTTGATGCAGCCCAGGATACAGTTGGATTTCTGGGCTATGAGTGCAAAAGGCTCAAATCCAGCCTCTCCTCTACCCCCAGATCCTTCTCATCAGGGCTGCTCTCGATCTGCTCATCCTCCAGCCTGGATTRATGTCAGGGATTGCCCTGACCCWCRTGCAGAACCTTGCACCAGGTCTTGTTAAACTGCACGAGATTCCCCAGGGCCACTTCTGGAGCTTGTCCTTGTCCCTGTGGATGCCATTGTGTCCTTCAGGTGTGTCAACAGCACCGCTCAGCTCAGGTGTCATCTGCAGACTGGCTGGGGGTGCACTCAATGCCTTTGCCTCTGTCATTAATGAAGGTGTTAGATAACACTGGTCCCAGTACAGACACCTGAGGGACACCACTTGTCACTCATGTCCACCAGGGCTCTGAGCCGCTGGCCACTACCCTCTGGATGTGACTTTCCAACCACTTCCTAATCCATCTTATTATTAATTAGGCATCTCAGAGGCAGTAAGGCACAGATTGTACCATTGTGGTGGAGGTTTTGTGGTGTCTTGACAGAGCACCTGGCTGGCTCTTTAGCACATTTTGGGTGCTTCTACACTAGCATGGGAGCAGRAGTGTTCTTTAGAAGCAGATTTACCAGTTGTCTGCATTTATGGGTCCTCTTTCCCCTTCACTGAGTGGGTTCAAAGTACATAAATTTTAGTTTGAAACYAAAGCAAAAGATGCAATCCCAACTKTTTGTRAGATTTCACTTCCAGAAACTCCAACTAGGGCCAGTCTGAAATGAAAAATACCTGTAGGAGCTGTATTGTGAATATCAGGTCCTCAGTGTCAGCTGTTTCCCTCTGCAGTTCATCCCTATTGGTGTGCACTGTGTGCTGATATTGATACAGCACCTGAATCCTGATGCTCCCCAAACTGTCCCTGCTATCAACCTTGATGTATGTGCCATGGTTCTGAGGAGTGTGACATGCTCCTGCATGACCATCTTCATTTTGGGCTGATTGAGGCATCTGGTCTCTTGCTGAGCATGAGGAAGATGCCCCATTCCCTGCCCTGGGAACTCAGAAGTTCTTCAGAGTCTTTCTGTACAGCACTCAAATTTTTTCATTCCACTGGAAACGGGAGGCACTGAAGATTTCTACTGCATATGGACAGAAGATACACCAAATAAATTGCCCTCCTTTAATCTTCTATTTCAATCATTCCTATACTTACTGATAGCAGCATTCCTACTGTGGGACAGAATGAATTGACAAAAGCATTTTCTTGATTTTCTGCAAAATTTTAACAATTCTTTTACTGGAGGAATCACCTTAGCAGTATCTCAAGTGGCATTCATTCCCTCAGAGGAGATTTATGATTTTCATAAGAGCATGATTTTGAAAGTTTGCAGGGAAATGAGCACRTTTTGAATTCAGCTATGATGACTARTGTGGGATGATACTAGAGTTATTGCTGTTTTGTCAAATCAATGTTTTAATTAGACTATAATTCTTTAGAAAGTCCCATATTTAAAATCATGACATTCTTTTAACTGTCTGTATCTCCTRAAACTTTTGTAGTCCAGATATGCTACGAAACTGAAAAAAATTCTGCATGTAGCACTAGACTAGTTTTAATTTATAGCAACTTATTGTGCTTCCTCTATTACTTCTGAATTATAAATCATTTTCTATGACAGAATAAGAATAAGTAAATCATGCAAAACTTTCCTATGTAATATTTCAAACAGTAATTTCACTGTCTTGCACCATGGGAACTATAGAGTTGGAGAATCTAAGACAAAAGTCCTGTAATATTGATGTGCATCTATTTAATTCCAGATGTGGTATATCACTGCATGTTTCATGTTGCATGACTATACAGTAATAGAAAATTAATTTCTACTGAAAATAAGTGAAAAATAAAACTCCTTCTACACTGTAAYGTTCACATTCACCTCACAACAATACTGATAAGACTCTTACTCCTCCTGGCATTGCAGTTTCCCAAACTAGTTGTCAGTGTACTCTGATGCTGCTCCTTCCCTGTCTGTGGCAGGTGTTCACTACAAAAGTGGCTGAAGCCWTCTAAGAAATCATTTTTTCCCAAGCCAGGGAAGGTCTAAACCCTTACACAAATTTGGAGCAGCCACGCAGTTTAAATTGTCAGCCCACCTGAAGGGAAGGTACTATCGAGCATAGGGGCAGTAGTGGGGTTTTTTGAAGAGCTATGGGCCTGTTCAGCAAGTAGACTGTTAAACCACAAGCTTTTCCATTCATTTCTAGTTTTTAAGCTGTATATATTTCATACTGCAGGTCTAGTAAAATAAAGGGTACTTAGAGTGGTGTAAGCTAGCCTAATTGGTTTGAGCCTGTGTTTTGAAAACATTCCTTGTCTTCTCAAAACTCCAAATTTCAAATAAGAAAGGCACCATTTGTGATTTGAAAGAGTGAAAAAATGCATGTTTTCCTAAAAAAAAAAAACCAAAAAAAAAAACCCAAAATATCTGTTCTTGGATTTTTGTCTAAAATAATATATACTTGTCCAATTAGGACCCAAGAAAAGTGCATCTATCTTTTCTGTGTGAAATTTTGGGCTGAAATACTGGATTTGTCAAAGTTAGTCGAGCCTGAGTCATTAGCTTGTGCAAGACAAATTTTCCAGCCATTTACAAGTAGTATTTTGTCTCCATCCATCTTTCTATGGAGGCTTACTAGAAATACAGCACAAATTGAATTGTCTAAAGAAAGGCATTTTAAGAGTTCTCATTTTAAAGCTATGTCTGGTTTCTGTTGGGTCTTCTGCTCAGCACMTCTATATCACTTTGCTCTTACTCCTCAGACAATTAATTACATCTCAGAACACCCCAGGGAGGGAGGTATTCCTGTCTCATTCTACCAGTGAGGAAGCCGTACTACAAAATATTGAACAATTGTCCAAGRTCACTGAGAAAACAAGGAGTAGAACTAATAATCCAAATTCCTGTGCAGTGTGCTCTCTCCACACATATGCAGTGAAAGAGACTTTTTTTTCTCACAGAAAAGAAMACTGTTTTATTCTGAATCAAAATCAACTTCTGTTTCTAAAACACCAAAAGGTAAATGAAAAATCAAATTGAACCATTATACTGCTTGCTGTTATATGCATCTTAACTATCTAATCAGAATAGCTCTTTCTAATCTTTTCCTGGCCACCTTTCCAAAATAATTGACCAGAAATTCATAAAACTGTGCCCAGTAATTGTGGGCAGTATTCAGATRTTAAATAAGTTACTGGGAAGAAAAAGTGATCGGGTCTTGTTTAGTACCAGGACTAAGCAATGACTATAAACAAAAAATAATAAGGAAATAATATAGTCCTATGTTAATCATATGCCATTAATGTATATTTTTATTTTTAACTCATCCATTATTGTGATATGCCCTTTAAATATTTAAATTTTTCCCTCTTTGCATATTTGAAAGACTTTTACTCAATTCTGGAAAATTCCATTATAAGGTTGCAGAATGCTAARTGAAGAGTTAAAAATATGTGATTTTCTCAAATCTTTACTTAAAGACATTTAGCATGTGATGATAACCATCACATGGATAGAGCACTGAATTTTTCTGTGCTTTCAATAATGCRTAGGTAAAATAAGAAAGAAACAACTTCATGTGTACCCATCTCTGTGCTATAAATGTTACTGTTTTGATCCGATATTCAAAGAAATTTCTCAGGTAATAAATTAAATTRTCTTTTTACATTCTGACTCTCCATTAAGGAAAAAAACAACAACCTAAAATTCTGTATTTAAACAGATTAGAGCTATGGAGTCTCCTAGCAGTTGATCAAAAAATAATCTTTAAAGACAGCCTCAAGTAATGTATCAGTTATGTCTGTAATTAATACTGGGACCATTTCTATAACTCAGTGAACACAGTAAAGTAAATAAGAGTCCATCTGAACCATAAAAATCAGTGCAAAAACACTAACCTGCAAATTCAATCAGGCATAAACCAAGGGTGCTGATTGCCTGTGATAATAAGAATTAATTTTATATCCTAAAGGTGGGCTTCAAATACCAATTCACAGGAGCATATTGCAGTTTGGAAGACATTTGCAGTRTAATTAAAAGGGCTGTGCCCATGTCTTCACATTTCTTAGCAAAGTAGCTATGACACTATCACATCCAAAGCAATTCTTAAGTCCAAGCACTCTCAGATTCCTCACCCAGAAACTCTCCTAAGTTTCCATCATGCYACAATAACTTATATTTTTAGTTTCTGAGAGCAAAGCATAAAATATTTCTCCTTAAATAAGAATGGCAAAGTTGCCAATAGCACCAAATTCCTGAAAAAACTGAACCCTCTGCCCTCAGTTACTAAGCTGCTTGTGTGGATTTCTTTTTAACCATAGTCTTTGATCACTGATAGCACTGGAGACAGTCAGAAGTGAAAAGGACAGGGAATGAGTGTGGTCTGCTAGAACAGAAAGACTGGATGGAGGTCTGGATGTCACCAAGTGAACAGGAAGGTCAGACTCCACAGGTTTTTTCTTCCCAGGAATGAGAAAAAAGGAAAAGGAGTCAGTGTTAGAACACAACAACCACTCTGCAACTATTTTCAGCTCTTGGGCAGTCTCTCACAGTTCTCCCAATTACCTTTCTCTCTCCAAAACTGCATCTCTTGCCTGCTCTTCACCTGAAATGTCTCTCAGTTCCCATTTCATTGACATGTCACTTTCTTAGGATGAAATACGTGTCACTTTCTAAAGATGGAATATGTCCAGGCACTCTTTCCTTCCTCTTTTGGCACAGTCTTTCAGAGAAAGACCAGGCTCACTCMCTTTTCTCCTGTTCTCACAGTGAAGCTCAGCCTGGTAATCAAACTTTSAACCTTTCTGCTACCCAAGGAGCTACCTAAATCTCTGTGTGACTGATGAGGTAGTCGATAGGACTSTAGTCTTTTAAGATTGTTCCCAAAGATAGAGATTTCCATTCTCAGGAGCTCCCTTTCTTCCCTTGGTGCTGAAATAAAARGATTACCTTGGAGTTCTGGAAGGAAGACGTGGAAGAGCAGCTTTCATGTCAACAAACCTGTAATGACTAGCATGCAGGTATATTGTTGTTCACTAGAAAACCCTCTAGGAGAAAACCACTAGCAATCTCATTTCTGTGTTGGTGTGGCTGCGTCTGGCAATGTACTGGCACAGTGTGATTCAGAGACTCTTGATAGTGCTGCTCCCTATCATCTTGCTTTCTCCACAGTAAATATATAATCCTTTACTGCTGTATATGTGGTAGACAGCAGAGTTTTCCCAGTCAAAGGCTGCAGTCCCAGAACTTCCACATCTGATCTGTAAATCTATGGGTTCACCTGTTAATACAGTAGGGTCTATCATGTAATATCAACAGGAGCTGTTAGCTGTCAACTATCATTTCTTATTTCAATGATGGTGTTAAAGCCTGAAATCAAGGAAATAGGTCCACCACGTTACTGAAAAAAAGAGCATTAGAGGCTTGTACCACAAATTATGATGCATTTTTTGTTCCATATCAGAAGCTGGTACASTCACAGGAGCAGTTTGCTTTAAGAAYAGTCAARGAAAAGCAGTTTCSTCCAGTTGTTAATAWAAAGTTATTTTTTACTGCATGAATACTACCAAATAGACTGTACATTTCACCTTTATATGAAGGTGCTTCAATCTGGACAATGGTGAGGGGACTAAAAAGGATCAAGAAATTGGCTTGTCTTTGTGTTGTACATTTACTGARTATTTTTACTACTTCAGTCATTTTCATTTATATAAATGAAGCTTTTCTTTTTCATACAAATCATTCTTGTYCCCAAGGACTCTCTGCAAATGTAGTAACACTTCAGCAAAGGGTAAATGAAGCTGGAAAAAATTTACAGCAAAATGCCATTTTTAAAGGGTGTAATTATATATACTGCAGAGGCAAGATTTTTGAATTCACTATACAGAAACTTTTTCCCTGTAGGAATGAGAGACCTGAGAATTTAGAACCAGATCATATTGGCTGCCACTTCTTCAACCCTCTAGGCAGTAGCTTTCCACAGCAAAGTTTGGTTTCATGTGACCGTAAAATCCCTGATTTTCAAAAAGGGAACATCCTGAAGAACTCGAAGAGAAAGAAAATAAATGGAGTGCACCAAAAAATCACAGTAGGAGTGTTTCTTGTTGCATAGCAAGATCAACTGCAATCAGATCTTTTCCAGAGATGCCCACTCCATAGATGCTAGCCTGAACTCACTTTAGCTCTACARCTGCTGTTCCCCTCATACCTCAAGGCAATGACATAATGAAGAGTAGTTGCAGAGAAGACATCTTGCAGAGAAGAAATAACTTTCAGAATTTTAAAAAGGTTTTTATGTTTTATATTTTAATTTCTCATAGCCACATATTTTTGCTACCTGATTTAACCATTTAGGTTTTTTTGCCTCATGACAGCTATTTATGTTCTTAGYGGCCACAGTGGTCAGCAGTCATTAGCAAAAACAAGATACCAGCAATGCTGCACTCTGGCATGATATGATACACAGCAGCTTGTGCGTTTCCATTTTAATCACTCCAAAGTTGAAGTCAGTGGAAGACAAAACCAGAAATCCTTTGATGACTCACTGGCTGATTTAGGAGATAATTCAAGTTTTGGGTTCAGCTGCTGGACCAGGACTGTAGACAGTTTACTGATTGTGCTTTTGGGAGGGTTAAATTCCAGAAATATCAGGGAGGAAATTCCAGAAATRTCAGGGAGGAATAAGAAGATTTGTAGATTGAATGTAAAAACTGAACTAGACTTACAGTCTAGTTAGCTTATTCTTCTTGAGCATATTTGATTCACTAAATGTGAAAAAGTGTTCTAATGATTCGGCAAAGTAAAATCTCCTCTAGCTTCACTTCTACACATTTTTCTTCCATTATTTTCTTTCTTTTGGTCTCAAATGGAAGTTAAAAATCAAACATATCTTTCTTATCTTTTCATGATTCAACTCCTCATCTTGTTACCATACCAACTGCATTAAATGCTGTTCAAATTTCAGCTTTAACTTAAATACTAGAAACTCAAAACATCAAATAAATTCTGAACTGGCAGACTGATGCAGTGATTTTTCCAGAGCTGACTGTACCGCCAACACAGTAGTTATTTATTCTCTGCTGAAAGTGAAGGAGTAAGGCTTTTTTTTCYTCCTAGGATAGACAGGTTTCCTGTGTAGAGAAGTAGGTTAGTTTTCTGTAAGTTTTTTTGTGGGAGGATAAAGAAGTGGATGATAACACCATCCTCATTTCGTTTTCTAAAGCTTTCAGCCAGAACCCTCAAGAATTTTGACAGCCATTAGCAGTGGCATCCCTTTGTTCTTTCAATTTTAGATATTTACAAAACTTGTTTTTCTCTTCTGTTTTTAGCACAAGAAGAATGGGCCACGACCCGTTCCAGCCTAAAGGCACCACCTCCAAGGTCAGCCAGAGGGGGATACAGGGAACACCCCTATGGTAGATATTGAAGGTCCTCCTCATCTGTGACCTCATCTCAAAGACAATTAATAGCCTGTGGTCTCCACATAAACAGCAACAAGACAAGTAATAGTCCATTTCTTTTCTATCCTAGGAATTACTGCTCATTATTATCCTATGTACTACTTGTATTTACTATAACATTGGCGTGACATTGGCATTAGTATTATTTTATAACACGGACTTAAAAAAAAACAGAGACAAAAAACCTTTGGCAAACATTGTCTATAAACTATTCAAAGATGATGTTCTGTTGGTTGTATTCATTGCTGTGTGTAACTAAAAAGCATGACACTGTTACAGCTCTTGAGTCTCTCTCTACATACTAGTTAAGGCTGAGTTTCTGTTTAGGGTTGCTGAAAGACTGTAATATGATATTTCTTTTTTGAGCCAGACAATAATCAAACTGTAGATAAGATGTTTTAACCTGTCTTTTTAATATATGTTAGTTTAGATTAAGATGCTCGATATTAAGTTTGTAAATTTAATTTTAAATGCTGTTTTAATGGGGTTGAAAAGAAGCAGCTACTGTATGTATGTAGCTAACTGAAGTTGTTCAGTGTTTTAACCTGTATTTGTTAAAAAAAATCACTTAAAGTTCCATGTGTAAGCTTCTCTAAATAGGAAACCATAATTTTGTCAAATATGTTTGCCATAATTTGTCAATAAAGCTGAAACCTTTTGTAACAAACTAAATTTGGAATTATCTGTTTTCTAGCTTTAAATGCCTGCTTTATTTCTTTTTCAAGAGATGCCTAAAATGTTTTTATATAAAAATTACAAAAATGAACCCAAGCCTGTTTTAAGATTTTTTGTGTAAGACTTTAAAARTTGTATTAATAACTTCTGGTTGTTAAATAATATAAAAGTTAACAAACTAAACTGTTACATGAATCATGGTTAGTATCCACTAATGTATAACATGTTAATGGAAAAAAATGCTTTAGAACAATAAATGGATTTTAAACTATCCTTTAAGCTTGATCTTGCTAAACACAAACTCTGATTGACTTGTTTGTATTAGCATGTCTCTCGTGAGAATGTAATGGAGTTTAAAGAGGTAAGAATACCACTTACCACTGTTAGACTGTCTAAATGCTAGTTCTTCAACCTTTGAGTTTCCCCGCACATTAAATATCCCATTCAACATGTAAGCATTGCATAGATTCACCTATTTGTTTTCACTCAGAAGAGTGCGTTGACTGCATTTTTCGTAGTATATAACAATTTGTCTTGATAAACAAATCATCAGTGTCACTGCCCAGCTGTTGGTACTCAACTTCAAAAACTTTATTTGTAATTTTCAGTGCTAAATATCACCGCCCTTGAAGGCAGTTTAGAGGGCTGATATTTCTTTTGAGACTATCAGACTTGATGGCTGATGATTGTTAAGGAAATATGTCGCAGGACTCAAAGGATGACTAAACGTTAAACAGGTAACACTAATAGTAACTCTGTAATTTTGAGTATGCAACAGTAATGTAAAATATTCTCAGTTATTAAGTTACTGATAGTTAAAAAAGTAAACCTACCGAAAGGTAACAAATAGGTATATAGGCTATTAAAACAACTAATTAACATTAACTAGTGACAACAAAATTATTCTACAATATATAACCCTCAAGGTAATAAACAGAACTAAAATTAACAATAATAGTAATGCAACTCTTGCTAACAACAAATATATAACCTAAATTTTGATGAAGAAAAAAAAAAGAACAGAAGACTTGATGGTAGGGATGCCAAAACTGTTAATCCTTTCAGTACAGTCTTTTTGTTTACAGTGGCTTTTTGTCAATGTGATTGGTTTACTTTTTTGATGCGACTAAAGTACAGGCCGATTGCTGTTCAGTTTGTGAACAAAATCTCTTGCAGCTGGAGTTGCATGCTAGCTCTGTTTGAATAGTTTATGATGAGTATGTTTTGTCCATTGAAGTGTTAAAGTGAAYTTAGTAGGCTACATGATGGTTACATTGAGTTTATTCTGTCTCACTATTCCAGGGACTCACAGGCACTGGACAGCTAAGCAGCAGATCTGCTGGGAAGTGGTCAGGTAAGCTCTGCTGCATCTCAGGGGGTTTTCCTATTTCCTTTTTTATCTCTGCATTTGGTTTTACTAACACACAAAAACATATTCAGCTACAGTTATTTAAAAAATGTCTTTCCAGCAATGTTTCTCTGTGTACTAGCATAGTGATCATGGTATAATGGCAATCAAAACATTTATGTCTGTGTTTTGATACTCTTCATTCCAATAAAAAAGGTCCTGTCATCTAGCCTTTTAGTGGTAAATATTAAGATGGTGTACTTTATAACTGCTCTTGCCAAAAAGAGGAGCTTCTGTTTATTAAAAGCATGCCTACATTTTGGATAGTCACATAGCAAAGAAAAACACAACGCTAGATTGTCTTTGCTTCTGAAAATATTTTAGATTTCTTCCTATGAAAATCGTATCTGTATAGAGACAGGAAGTTTGTTATTTATTCTTATGCTTGGTTTTTCTTTTTTATTCTTTAGAATGGCTGGGACACTTAGGTGTTACTATGCAATGGCATGAATAGAGGCATTACTTATTAAGTATTTCTCTGTTATATACATTTAAACATAACGGTTCTTAAATAGACTTCAGTTTATAKTTGAGATTTTTGACTGAAGACAAATGTCATTGCTGGAAACAAAAAAAAATTCAGCTCAGTTACAACTTTGTCCATGGACTCAGAAGTGTGAATCTAATCACAATACAAAAAGTACAAATTCTTGTCATCATTCTTAACTACATAAGATCACACAAATACACAATCCTGGACACATTTATTACTCTGGCAGCTTTTCCCATGACTGTGGTCTGGATGATGTAACATTTTCCAGGTTTGGTGGTATTCAACAGTTACTTACAAACCACAAGTTGTATTGTATAACAAGATATAAAGGGTTTAATTTTCTTCTCCAAAGAGTTGCCTCAAGATCTTTATAAATTGTTTTTATTGATGTGCTACAACCACCCTACAGACCAAAGTGATATAGTATGGCGTTAAGGTTTGTCTCCATATTACAGTCACATCAGTGTGAGTGTAGGAAAATCTTCCATCTACCCACCTTGCATGTAGTTATGYTAATATGCTTTGGTCAGTATATATCTCTACAGAAAAGAAAAATACTTTCCATTGCTATAAATAGTTTTATGCTGGTATAACTGTGATTATAGATTATTATGTATTATAGATTATACTATACATCAGGACATTCTTCTATGCCTTGCTGAAATGATTGGTAACACAAAGCTGTGAGCAGGTCATACCTAATGTAAGTGAGATCCAGGGCAAAGTAGATAGAATTAATTTCTCAGTTGTGCATCACATTTTTATGTGAGGGTAACTACTGTGAACTCTTTGAGGATGGACTTCAATAAATAAAGCTTTATRGCAGAGCAATGTCCTTTAATATTCCTGTCTCCAAGTCTACTTTGCAGCCATTACTTGTCTAAATTTTTAAAATGGCAGAAAATGTCAGTAAAATGATGCATTGTGAAATATTCTTACATAAGAATTATTTTGAAAAAGTAGTTTAAGTCAGTGCAAGCAAACAACTGTTTATGCAAACATTTTTTCTATTGGTTTTCAGGAAAATAGTGTGAAAAATTACCCTAGACTGCGTGTGCTGTTCAGTGCTAAAAGTATATTTCACTACTGTTTCTGAGGAAGCCTTGCAGTTAATCAGCTATGCCTTAAGAAAAACATAAAATTTATTAATTTTKGAGAGAGTAACAAGAGAGTCTGATTATTCTAATTAACAGCTGTCTTCAGGTCTTGCATGAAAAGCTGTGGCACATTCCACRCATCCACCATCAGGTCAACCACAATTCTGAGGTCCTGAAAACTTATGTGCACCACCAGAAAACAATTTCACTTGTGCTACAGATTACTCCAAGACACTTGTCCCCAACCAAATATTTTGTCTGGCTTAACTCACTTACCAATTAGTTTAGTTTAGTTTGTAATACAAACAAGAAAGCAATATAAAATCCCAAAATAAATAAGTGAGAAACACTGGGAAAGAGAAGTTAGAAATGCAAAATTTTTGTTCAAATATTTCTAAGATTTTTTTGTTTGTCTGTGTTGTCCTCGTATCTAGAACAGTTTGATCTTTAAAAGTCAGTAGTGCTATATAGCTTTTTTGCACTTCTTTAGTAGTTAAATCAACAAATTCTATTTTGTTTAGCAGCCTTGTTGCATGTATTCAAGAGCCATTCTAACTGAAAAAAATTAGGTATTTCTAGAGCAGGAACTTTTATTAGAAAATGAAATAGCATCATATAACTCTTTCCTATTTGGCTTATCTTACAGTGTTTAAACAAAGATCTTAAATCTTCCTATGAATAAATGAAGAGCCTCAGGAAGCACAGTGTATCTGACCTCACCACAGAGGATATTGGCAATGGTTTTGTAGCTTAATGAGGTTCTCAGCCTCCATTCAGAGTGACGGAGCTACAGCYGTAAAGCCAAGTGATCTCTACCCCCTTACTCCACACCCCTTCCATAGCTCAGCCACAATTACTCCACTTTATTTAGGCATGTGCTGACTTCCAAACTGCCTAACACTGATGTTAGTGATGGGGAGAGAGGGCATGAGGAGCACATCACTGTGTCTGTGGTAGCTCTGAGGAAATGGCTGTGCAGACCTTGTGAGTGAGCATGGCAGGATGGAAGGGGCTGTGTCTGTACTGCCAGGGAGCTGCCAAACCACAGCCAGGACTGAGCTACTGAGCTGCATATCAGGAACTGAGTAAAGCAACCAAGTTACTATTAGGAACAAGATAATTAACATATATGAGTGCACCTGTTGAAAGGCTTGTTATTTCATCGTGATGATATGGATTTGTGGTAGTCCACATGAAATATCATCCAGGGTTATTAYCTGATRGTTAAAATCAAGAACAAGTAACCAATGCATTGTGTTCAAATAAAAACCTGTTTGGTCTACAATAGTGATGTATTTCCTTCATGTTTGACAGTAGCARTGTTGTTTTGTGAACTGTCTTTCTAAGAAGTCCGAAGTCTTGCAAGATTCAAATATTGCAGCTACAAAATTATAAATTGAGGTAAAGGAGAATAACCAAATTAGCTAAAMGTCAGAGAGAAAAAAATCTTTGACAGTGAATGAAAGAAGCCTATGATCCATTAAGGAAAGGAAGCCCTAGAACATTTTCCATATTGTATTGCATTAACATGCAGAAACAAGTCAAGACTGTATAAGGGTTAAGTAGGGGCAGCACTGGATATCAGTGTTCTTCATGCAGCCTTCCTAGAGATAACTTATATTCTGTAAAGCTAACTGGTAAATTTCCTTTTGTTTATGGAAAAATAAACAAAGTGTAAAATGAAAGGGCAACTGAGAAATTCTACCTGAATTTTCTTAAATAGCTACATATTTTGGCAGAAAATTGTTCTCCTGTTGTCTTCTGCAATTTCTTTTGTGAAAGAAAACCAGATTAARCAAGATTATAATGTCCTTAAACAATCTGTTTGCTAACAACTTCTTAGCAAAGATGTTAAAGAMAATAAGTTTGGCTTTTTTTAATAAGTATTACCTGAAATCTTTTATAATGTTGTAGAGCTTCAGTAAATGGCTCAAGACTGCAAGAAGATAAAGCAGTTTGGGGAAAATATTCTTAAATTTAGAATCACAGAATAGGTTATAAATTAATCCGAAGTAACAAAGAACCAATTTATTCCTATATCAGAATCTATGGATTTTTAGGGATCAGGAGGACTGAGTTCATTTGTAGATGCATTTTTTTCAAGGTAGGATTAAAAAAAAAATCGTTTCACTTACAAATTAAAAAGTTTTTACACAAAAAGACTATAATTGGAAAGGTTGGCTGTAGTTAATGTCCAAAGAATAAAGATGATATTTGTTATTATTTCATGTCATCCTCTGTTGTCAGCAGATTAATCAAAGTACAAAAAGAACCCGAATTAACAAGTAAAATCACAGGAAAAACTGAAAAATATTTGAATATTGAACAGAAAAATATTGCTAATGTCTTCTGAAGTTTTTTGTCCTCCATTAAAAGCTCAGATGCACTCCATGACTTCTGTCAGTTATTAAARCCCAAGAGTTATCAGAAAAAGTGTCACATTATCCATTTTCCTGTACTGGTCTGCTAAGATAGAACAGGCACACAGGTAGCCTTCTCAAACTAGTTATGGCTGCAGAGATGATCACCATCATCCACTCTGTTCTTAGCTAATTAAATGTTTCTAGTCATTACTGTTTATCATTGGAACCTGACAGAAAGCTCTGAAGTCATTAAGCTTTTCCTTTTCCTTCAGTTGGTTTTGTTTCTGGTCCTGGYAGTCAGATGCTAACATTCATTTGAAACATTAGGGAAAATTATTCCTACTGAAAGATTTGCTGATCTACATAGCCATTAGACAATTTATGAGCTTTGCTCCTGAGAATGCTGGCATCTTTTGGTGGAGACATTGTGTACAGTACTTATGTTCTGAAACCATGGAATCTGAAGATGAACTGTGCCTGCCAGTATGAGTACAGGAAAGATTTTCTGTCCTTTCACAGTCTCTGGTGGACTAAGTTATTTTTRTTACATCTTGGCAGAACATGTTGAAGTATATCTATAAATTGTGCATATCTGGAACAAAGTCTTCGTTCTCAAAGAGAAGCAATTTTTGTCAACTTAGGCATAAGAAATACAGATTTCTAAACTTCTACTAAWAACATGTCACTGTCTCAAAGGTTTGTTTTCCTATATAAATAGTTTTAAAACGCTGTGTTGGGTAGTTCTTGAAAGACATAAGTGCCTCTTTTCCTAGAATAATTGAATTAATTTTGAAACCTAGTATGCCTTACCAGAGAATAGCAAGATTTGTTGAAAATGTAATTGCAGACATATTTCAAATATGTAAATCAGAAGGAAGGTTTATTGGAAGAAGATCACACCTATGCTGTAATGATATAGGTCATTGTTCACATATTAAAAAGATAAATATGAAAGAAAAAGATGTGCAGTTGGTCATCTATATCCTGCATGTGCCCTAAGAACTTTTCAAGTTGCTATGTGGAAACAAACAGAGCTTTCTAATATCTTTACACAACATTTGGATGTACAAGGAAAATTGAAATGCTTCATTGCCCTAATAAGAATAGAATTAATTATGAAAACGATGTTTCTTGTTTATTTCTGTGGCTGCTATACTTTATTGATTTAATGGAGGTATAGTTTCTTGTTATACAGTATTATTATACAGTGTGAGAATAGCTGCTTCTATCTTGTTTGGCACTGTTGTTGCCATGCTGGATGCATTAGCTCATGATGGATGGCTCACTCAGAGGAAAGCAGTGGATGCTTCTGTTACATGCCCTTGCCCTACAAGACCTTCACACTGTGTCACCACCAACAAGTCAGAGGTGCAAACTGCTGAGCTACTCATCTGTGACTCAGCATTCTGGGTGGGCCTGCTTTCTTTACTTCTGCACAGTACACAGAACAACCTGTGCAGATATCTTGTATCATGATTTACTGTATTCACTTTTAACTCCACATTCATTGCTCASCTATATATTCATTATATATCTTCCTGAACCTTATAATAATCCTGGCAAAATTCAGTRAAAAGGTCTTGCCAATGCAGCTTATTTCTTTTTTATTTATTTTTTCACTTTTTTTTTCCCTCTTCTTCCCGGAAGAACATAATGTTTCATGTACCTATTTTAGCTGAAAAGATAATCAAGGACACTGTCATTCAAATAAAATGCTGCTATTTGCTAATAATACAGGAATTTAGTGTGGCATTCTCTGAGTATTTAAAACTGATAGGATTCTTTTCATTATTCTGTGTGGTATTTTGAGTATTTAATACCTTTTTAATATCTGGTTAAGAATTCATGATGTAAAGATACAAACAACTGACAGGAATGTTGTATTGCCTTGAATTCCTGTTAAGCAAGTAGCTTTCTGATGGAGAATTTAATCCTGCAGATCTTACTCAGGTTTCATATACTAAAAATCCATGCTGACATCAAGGACTGACAAGGGTATATGAAATTCAGAATGTGATCTGTATTCACTTTTATAAGTTAATTAAATTCAAACAGAACACTTAGCTGTTAAGGACTGGATTGCATCATTCCAGCCCATGTCCTGCTTAGCATCAGTGTGCAATAACTTTGATCCAGGAAGAGTACTTCAGATACAGCACCATATCAAGATTTTACTTTTCATGTCATCATAACCAATTTTCCCACATGCAGGAAAAATATTTAGTTGAAGGTACTTGCTTGGCACTATTGCTCGCTCAAATCTCAACTGGGCAATCAGATTCATCTGTTCATGGTAGTCACCKCTTTATTTTCAGGACAACTACCAAATTTCTGAAGGAGGCACAATACTTTTTGTATCACTGAACTTGATTGCAAATCTAAGGCAAAAGTGGATTGCCCATTAGACTGTGAAGGCATRTGGGACACATGCTTTAGGGAACCTAGTTCTCCTTTGAAAGAGCTATGGGCATCCCAATAATGCTGCATAGTCCTTAAAAGCTGAAATAGCACCTACAGAGCTTAAGAGAAAATTGTTGCACTGAACTCAAAATACTTACTAAAGGGATCAGGTATTTATTTAAATCTCTACCTTATAATGGAGAATTAGGAAAACAGTGGCACTGCCTGATTTGGCTAAGGTCACTCAGCAGGTCAAAGTGTTGTAATAAAGTGCAATTGGCAGAGCAGCAGGTGAGRGTAAGAGGCTGCATCAGGAAATGAAGCACAGGATACATTCTGAGCTGGGATTTGTTTTGAGAACTGAACTCCCTTGTCCACAGTGCACTTGTGCTGTCATCACTTGGTGCCTGCTGGACTTTAGCAGGCAGTTGGATGCAGCCACAGCAGAATGTGTGTGTATAGGGACCCTACATGTACCAGATTTACACTGAAGAAGCCTTTTATTATTATCTTCATCAATTTCCTTTATAACCCCTATTTTTCTATAGCTGTATCACCTGTTGCCATGGTAAGTTTCTCATGCAGTTTGTCTTTGATGAGCAAGAATGACATCTTAAAACACTGATGAGGGCTTGAGACACCAGATAATACCCAAAGTCCTCCCCATAGCACTGAGCACATTGGACTGGACCCTAAAAATCTACATATTTTTAAAGTTTATAGTGCTGACAGTTTTAGAAATAACAGAAGTTTTATTTCATACCAAGTTAGGGATAATTTTAGATTCGGAGTAGTTCGTTTGGGTTTTTCTACTTTGGAGTCTGCTTASCTAAAGTAATGGAAATAAGGCACCTGATTTTGTAATACATAATCAACCAAAAATAACCCTRAGAATATATTTAAGGATCTAGAAASCAAACAGTTTTTTGGTATAATAACACTTTATACCAGATTCTTCATCTGGACTAAGTTCAATGAATCATTCTTATTCACAGCTCTCACAGACAGAGTTCTGAACAAGCTAAAAAGTATAATTYGCCATGTCTCCATTTTTCTTGTAAATATACTTTTGGCAAGGCTGGCCATACTATCTACCATTAAGGGGTTCTGTAAATACAACTGTGTCCTCTTCAAGATGATGAATTTTCAAGATGGTAAATTTTCCAAGATGGGTATGTGCTAAACCCAAGGATTTTGGTCAAAATGCTAAACAGTTCAAAAAAATAATATATTTTTTTATGTCAGACCCAGAAAAAAATGTTTGGTGTGCATGGTGAAGAGGTCAGGAGAAATATGTAGAACAAGCMAAAGCTCTGTCTGTATTAGCAAATTAGACAACACCAGAATGATCCTATCTCAGGTTTATTTTCCCAGTGCTCATATTTTTAATTGCAGTCTTGCCTAATGTACAAGTTGATGTCTGTGGAAATGTATAAGGGTTGTSTGCCCAAATAGGCTCCTAGCCACAGAACCACTGGCAGACATTCCCCTGAGTGACCCAAAAATTATTTTCTGATTCTTTCATGAAAATCTGTTTGTTYTGGAGAACATCATGAGACATCCACAAAGTTTTTGTTTGCCAACTCAGTAAAATTGGTAGAAGCTGTAAAAAGATGTCTATATTCCCCTACTCCAGTGATCAGAATTTTTTCCTTCTATGTGAAATTACCTTGGTGTAACACTTGGGGAAATACAGAGCACATTCATTACCTAGATTCAAATAACTACTTTTGCTGCTACAGGTACCTAGAGTACCTACACATTCCATGGAGTGATCTTTGCTTACAGGAAATAATTCAGAGTACCTAAGCCAGATGCTCTAAAACACACTCTGGATGTTGGCTTGCTGAAGAAARAAACTAATGTGTTTTAAAAATTCCTCCCTCTCCAGCCTAAATCTTTAAATTCTCTCACAATTCATTTATTCTAATAAGAACTTACTTTAATTAGTCTTTCATAGGCCTGATTTTGTTAATATTATAAAGAAATGAAACACAACTGCAGCTGAACTTGTTTTTACAAGTTCCCATTCTCATCCACACCAGCACTCAGAATTAATTTACTCTGGAAGAATATAATTACTCTGCTTTAATATCTGCATAATGAGTGTTGATGTTCATAAAATTCACCCCCACAAACCTCCTTTTTTTATTACATTGCCAAAAGCACACTTGTAATACTACTGCATGGACTATGAGCCTTCATCTCAAGTAGGTGATTGCAGGTACAGAAAAGGTATWGAGGCAGCACCTGATATATTTGTAGCAGTATAAAAATTAAGAATTTAGAGACCCTAAGCAGSTCAGGCAGTCCCATTCTATGTGTGCTTTGCAGGGAACAGGAATGTGTTAGAGCTGTATAGCAAATCCCATTATGTTTTGTAGCTGCATTATCTCATAGCATGCAGAATTTGGAAGGTAATGTCTTCCAAGAGTTTTCTGTCATCAGAACTATAACCCTGTGTCACAGAGATGCTATGTGAAGCTACTTAGGTCATTTAAGCAAAAATATTAATGTGACAATTAATTTTATGTTCTTTATTGAATATGTCTACCCAACTTTATCTTGATTTTCAGATTTTTGGAGCCTTAGGGAAGTACTGTACCTTTTGAATGGTGCTCAGGGAATTGAGAGTGCTCAACATCATTTGCAATAAATCACTTGCTTCTGAAGGACAGCCTCAGGTTGGGACTCTCCACAGCCCTGAGTTCTGGACCTACCATTACCACCCTCTCTAGGATATGCCACCACTCAGACTTATAGTGATCTTCCAGCCTAGAAGGTGAGCTCTAGTATTTTYCTATATGGTTTTAGTTTATGTAAAATGTAAGATAATTAGGTCACATCAGTCTGCAAAAAATAGAATTATTTTAAACTAGTTCATATTTTGTTTGCCATTGTAAAAGAGCTTATGCAGAGATGCCTATGATGCTTGTTACTTTGAGACAGGACAGTTTGATTATRTATCTAAATTCTTACACTTTTTCTATCTTAAAGAAATACAACAGTTAATCATCTTCTCACAGTAGCAACATAATAATAAATAAACTGTATTTTTGCAGTGTGTTGAGCATCGAAAATACTTGAAGAAATCRTCTCCCCTTGGCATAAGTCAGTCCTTTGAGACAGTATGTGAAAGYCAAATTTTGCAGATTCTGGGGGTTTTTTGCTCTGTTCTCCACTTGTTCATCTCTGAAAATACTGGTATCTTCTTTGAGCTACTGTGAATTCACTTATTAAGGTTTATATTGTTCAGTTACTGTAGCRTTGTTGCTACAAGCTATGCACAATAAAAATCTGTTAGAAAGTAAATAAAACTACAGCAGCAACCATTTGGATGAGAAAAAACAAAAAGGGTCATACCATTAGAGTTTAGGACAGATACAAGTATTTAATTCAATCTTATATCCAGAACGAGTTAGTTCTTTTGGAGAAAAGGGTAGTAAGGAYTCCTGTAGTTAAAGGGCATGTTCTCTTGTATATGCTGAAGAACATAATGTAATTATATTGGAAATTACAAATCTTAACATTTCCTAAATCCTTCAAGCTAAATACTGAGTTGTATTTTTCTGTAATAAGCTTATATACATCCATATGTCATAGAAAAGTACAATTATAATTATTAAAAAGTACAATTATTGCATTTAGTTATTAGAAATGAACTTGTTTCTTCAGCAAGGAGCACGTGAAACAAAAGACCATTGYCGCTTGCTGTTGGTAGCTGGTACATCCAGAAGGTCTCAGCTCACAGARTCAGCATCAGTAGCTAATGTGGAGTCCTGCTGTAGCTGGACTCAGCTTCATTTCCTACACCCTGGTGCAAGCACAGTCCTTCCCTTGTTTCTCYTGACTGCACACCAGAAATGGACCTGAAGTGTTCCCTGAGGAACAGCATGAAGTCCTCATGTGGCACCCCATTCCCTGTTACTGTGTCTTAAAAAAGGGGTGGTGCCTTTCTGCCCGCACTAATTTGGGGTTCCAGTCTTGCAAATGGTGRTAAAAATTTAAACTATGCCCTGGTTTAGACATGGAGTTTTTTTCTCTACAGAGAAAGAGCTAAAAGAATGTGGCCAGAAGCTACTCAAGCCTAACACYGCTCTAGACTGGAGAAAAAACTCCGTGGATTTTTCAAGATTCTGTCTCCTGGCTAGAGCTGGAAATAAACCCTAGGTGACAATATTCACACTCCAGTTTTATGTAGGCTGTGAGTGAGATAAAGAAATGGGTGAAAATATGCAGCTTTCTTAAGGGTTTACTTAGATTATATTTAAGTGTGTTAACACTGTAAATAGTAATCTAAGGCTCTTAGAAATATTTTTTATTTATAATTATTTTTGCTTTGCATTTAGCAAATGGAAGAAGAARGGAGAAACTGCACTACATCACAGAATACTATTTGTCAGAACCAAAATACCTTTACTTAGAGCTCAAACTCCTAACCATTATACCACATTTCCTAAAATGCTTTACAAGGGGGTCTTAGAAGTAGCTGATCATGATTGCCTAAAGGAAATGACCTAGTATTCTTGGAAACTTGAGAGTAGTAATTCCTTTAACTGCAGTAGTAACTGCAGTTTTTAATAAGCAATAAAATATTTCAGAAGGCTGGAAGGCTCTAGTTATTATTTCTAGAAGATTAACAAAAGTCTATGGAAGAAGAAAGGGGAAGTCTGATTTTCCCCCCCTCCTGARCAAGATAGAAATTTGTAGCAAGATTCATCAAATTCCATTACTTCCTTGCATTTTCTGATTTTTTTGTTTTCCAGCTGCATATATATTTGTGTGTATATATGTGCAAATGCATATATATATACACATATATATATATATATATATATATATGTACACATAAATATATACTCAGTTACTCAGTTCAGCTCCAAAGGACTATTTAAACACTTTTCAGTTATGTGTCAAAATACCCAAATGAGATTAAATGCCCTCTACTGTTTAGAAAATGTTCTTAAATGCCTAGTGTAGACTATGTAGCTATCTTTCAGGTAACTGAGATTGGGCAAAATTCAAAACATTTAMAGAGCAAAGTTTTCAATTTCAGTTGTGGGTGTTGCTTTCATTAAAAGCTACAGATTGTGTATATCATGTTGTATCATTAGGTAAATTGTGCAGAGCTGAGAAGAACAAGGCATGAGGCACATGCTAGTCCTTGGGGTTTGAGGTAGGCCTGTTCTGTGCCCAGTGCTCTGTTGTCAAGCAAGAAGTTGAAAAGTGGGTGTAGAGAAGGCCAGCCCAATGCACAAGAGCTCTGCTGTGAGCAGACCATTCAAGGCTTCACATGGAGCTTCTCATGCACCTCATTCACCTTGTGGAAATCGGCCTATGGAATTTCCCAGAAGTGAATTTTYTGTACTTCTGTAATTTCTGCTGATTCTTTCCTCTGAAGGCTTTGTTTTTAAATTGGTTGTTTAGTAAAGAAATAGGATTTASTTAGGAGAAGGCACTTCTGTTGATAACTSTGAACATTTTCAAAAGAGAGATTAGACACTTCTCTCCATATTTGTGCACYTTTGTTTTTGGAAGTACTGACAGCCTGCAGCTTTCTCTAGTCTCAGGTTCAGGTTCTCAAAAACCTCAAGTCATGGCTGGCATAAAAGATGTAAATATATCCTGACCCAAACCAGCTTTTTTGTACTTCTTGTCTTGCATCTTTATACAGATACTGTTGAARTTAATATGTTACAGATTTTTGAGACAGGAAGCTAGTACTAATGAAAGCTCAAGAAGTATTGAAAATGCATATATCACACAAATGTTTCCCTGTTAGCTGGAATTACAGCTGAAGTGAGCCTCCTTTATTTTTCTAAAAGCATTCCTAATGGCTGGGTTATGTTGCTGTAGTCATGCACTATAATGGTGGCCTGCAAAACAGGTAAGTAAATGAGGAGGTAAATTGTGTATGTGCATTTTTCTCCAGATAGGTAGAATTAAATGTTGGAGAATATTCAGCCTGAAGCTAATAGACACAAGACACTATGGACCATACCAGCAATAATGAAAGCTCTCAGTTACTCCAAGTCCTTACTGGTGAATTCTGTAGGCACATCTGTAACCYCTCTGCAGCATCTAAGTTTGGGTGTCTAATCTCTCCTTATAATACTGATACAGAGATAAATGTTTAGCTAGGGTTGAATCTAGCCTTTAGGCTGTGTCCTGAACTCTCTTTTCTCTCAAAGTCAAATACTATTTTTAGCTTTTATTGACCTGACCATCTGACTCCACTCAGCATTTGTTTCTGGTCAAATGCACTGCTCCCCGTCTAAGTCTAAACTGACTTACCAAAGAAGTTGTGTTCTTCAGGCATGAAATGGGTTTTTATTACTGAGGTCCACAGTGCAGATCATTGGAAGTTATGTAATAATATGAAGGGACATATAATTGAAAGGCTGTCAGAAGATAAAAGGGTATCTAGCTTCCCAGAGCATTCACATTGCAGCTCCTGGAGCTGGTTGACATTGAAGGAGCGATTCAGTGCTCAGTGCCAGCCCCTCTGGTAGCAGCTCTGCTCCTCCTCACTGCTGCCTGTTGAAATACCAGAGTCTGCAGCAGAGAATTYAATACAGGAGTTTTCCATTAAAGACATTAGCTGCTGCATTTCACAGTTACTTCTAGCTCAACTCACCTGCTGGGGACACAGCACTTTGTCCTTGAAAGGCAGGACTGCCTTCATCCTGTTCTTCCTACTGGAGCARCAAGAAGTAGCGTGTGAGTACCTACTGAGCAATGCACAGCGAGTGAGTAACTGCAATACAGGCATATATTATTCTTGGATTTGTTTTAAATGTCAAGCAATAATCCATGGGAAGTAAAAGTAAGTCTTTAACTATCCTGACATTCTCCTAAATGTAAAAAACCATAAGAGATGCCTGTATTTACTATAAATAATAAAACTGAAGYATTACGCTAATCAAATTCAAATCAGTTCAACTGCATAATTTTCAGTGAATAGGTGCTTATAAAACACAAAATGAACTCCAGAAGGGAAGGTTCATTGCTTCCTAATCAAAAGCAGTCAGCTTTAAACACCAGCCAGTCAGGTGATAGGTTTGTCATTTCTCAGCTGTGCTCTTGGAGGGAATTTGCCAAGAAGGCTTGACAGCCTTTAAACTTCGCAGAGCATTTTTTGCCTGTTTTTGAACATCATGTTGAGCTACAAAAAACTCCTGGGAGACTGGGAGGAGAGGCAGAATAACAGCAGTTCTATTAAAATATATTTGCTGCAATGAATGCCAAGCAGATTTTATGGTGTGAAAAAACAAGTAATTCCTGAAAAGAAATGTTGACCCCCCTCAGGTTTGATTCTTTCTTGTCTAATGATGTCCAGCTACTCTGGGGGACTGAGGAGTGTCAGTGATTAATTGCCTGGATGTCAGAGAAATAAAGGCTCATAATGCATCATTAAAAGCTAGAAATCAGGGTGTCTGAACTATCAKGGGAAGCTTAAAATTAATGTATTTACTGCTATGTACAATTAACAGTCCAAGTCAGAAATCATTAGCTTTCATAATTTAGAACAATGGCATCTCTCCAGTGAAAATGTATTTACARTAGTTTTACATTGCTTTCTAGAGGCTTAGTACAAAAGGGAGAGACAAAAATTAATATGCACCAAGGCAGTTAAAAAGAAACCTGTCTTTGAACTGTTCTTTCATTTTAATCAGCATGAGCTCTGCTAAATAGGGAAAAGAATTATGGGTAGGAGGTTAGCAACTAGGTTACTGGGGGCAAATCACTCTCAGGGGAATAAGTTTGCAATCTGAGCAACAGTCTGAGCTGTGCATGACTTGGGGTGAACAGGTCTTCTCTGTTTCAACATCAATTGCAAGGTGGCCAACCTGAAGTCTCTCCACCAAATTCCCCAACATGAAGGTCTGTTCTCCCCTCCAATGGCAATTGTTAGACTGTGCTAGAAGAATTTTTCCATTTCTATTTTCCAATGTCTTTCTAATGTCATTCTAGTGTTTTCTATTTCACATCCTCAGCTTTGGGATCTCATACATGTTTTAGGAATTGTTGGTATTGGTTGAAGTCCCATTAAGCTTCTTAAATTCTTAAATGGCTTCTTGGAAGGATTTTGTTGGATATTTTTTCTTGTAAGTTAGGTTATAAAAGTAGCACCATAAACATTAATTGAAGAGCCATTAAGCAGTAGGGCTGTTTGTTTTGGGTTGATAGAGGACATAAAACTTCATACCCTGTGGTGGAAAACAATTAGATCTGATGATGAACATGCTATTAAATATACCATTACCAAACTTCTATCAGTTTAACTTTAGAAAATAGCAACCAGCTGTAGTCAAAGCATACACAAAGGATAGAAAGTCATATTTTAACTGTCATGTCATACCTTGTTATAAATATTGTCATTTCTAATGTTTTATGCTAATGACAGTGACTAATAGTAGTCATTACGTCTCTTCATTCTCATAAAAATTTCCTCTAGAGAATATGATCACAGCTAGACTGCTGTTTAAAATTAAATTTTGTTTTTCTAAAATACATAACATAAAAATATTTAAATACCGACAGATTTGTTAACTATTTTATTTTGTAATAGCATGTGTTCAACAACTACAGCTTTTGTTGATTGTGCCATAAGTTGAACAGACATCCCTTTTAGAAACATTTCTGGCATGCTAGTGTGTCATGTCTCTGGTGTCTGAACAATGGAATAAAAGGTGAATCTCACAGAAGCCATAAAAAAAGTCTGGTGCTACCCCTGTAGAGGCTTAATATTAAGAACATTGAATTTTCTCATCCATTTCTTATTTCAGTTATGAATTCTGCTTACTTGACAGGTACAGAGTACTTCATTATGTGCACGAACAGAAATGCTTAAATGGATGAAGCAGCTATTTACGTCTGATAGGAGCTAAGTGGGACATTAAATTAATGCCAAACAAGTGAGTGCTCATTTTAGTTTTGTTATAAATGGCTGCAGCACAGCAGTAATGTGTTGACTCTTATGTGCTGACAAGTTCTATATTTCTTACAAACTTCCCTTAGAGCTCGTCGTGGAAAGACAAATTCACACTCTGCATGATGAAATTAGCAGCAGATGCATTAATAATTGAATAAGGATCCCTGGAGACACACCACAGCTCAGAAAGAGAGTTGTTGACTGGCTGGTTTAAGTAGAGGCTTCTGTTCTTATATATATGCACTTACATAAGCCATGAGTTAGGAGCTGCTGCCTGTATGTAGCCTTTGATATCAAATCCACTTCCTGCTCTTAGAAGACTTTGCATAGTTACATTTGACAGGTCCACGAGCAGACTGGCAACCATTAATCTGGGCAGAGCAGGGCTTTGCTCATTCCCCCTTCTCTCTGACTGTTCTTAAATTTCAAGGCAAACTGAATGCARTTTCTTTAGAAATCATTTCCAGACAATGAGTGGGATATGAGTGACTGGAAGACTTTGACTGTATGCCAGACCCTTGTCGTGGACCTCCATTTCTGTAGGGTTGAAAGTGTCCTGAAGTGCAAATCCCAGCTTCTCTCACAGAAGGATTAGGGTACTGACATCTTCCTTTCTAGAAAACGTGATGTTCCTTCATTTATCCACATGCCCAGGTTTGAGAGGAAAGAAATTTCACAGAATCACAAAGGAACCACAGTGAGTCATCTGATCCCACTTCCTTCTCAAGAGGGCCCATCCTAGACCACATTGCACAGGCTTGTGTCCAGACAATTCTTTAATATCTCCAGTGAGGGAGACTCCACAACTTCTCTGGACAATCTGTTCCAGTGCTCAGTCACTGCAAAAAGTTTAAAGATTTAGAAGATTAAAGAAGTTCTTCCTCATATTCAGGTAGAATTTCCTGTGCGTCAGTTTCTGCCCACTGTGTCCTGTATTGCTCAGCACCACTGAGCACAGCCTGGAAACATCCTCTTGACACCCTCCCTTCAGATCCTGATAGACACTGATGAGTTCCCCTCTCAGTCACCTCTTCTCGAGGCTCAACCAGCCCAGCTCCCTCAGTCTTTCCTTGTAAGAGGGATGCTCCAKTCCCCTGATCATCTTTGTTCCCCTCCGCTGGACCCACTCCAGGAGCTCCATGTCTCTACTGTACTGAGGAGCCCAGAACAGGACACAGCACTCCAGATRTGCCTCACCAGGGCTGAGTAGAGGGGCAGGATCACATCCCTCAACCTGCTGGCAGTGCTCTTCCTGATGTACCCCAGGATAGCATTGGCCTTCTGGGCCACAAGGGTACTCTGCCAGCTCAAATTGTGTCTTTTGGACAATAGCAAAGAAAGCAAGAGGATYGCCAGAAAAATAACTCTGCTTTTTAAAGATACCATCAAGTCTTTGATGTAATTTTTAATAGTTACTTTGCAATCACACCAAATAATATTATGCTCAGAGGATATTGACAAAATAGTGTGATATTTCATCCACAGCAATGCTATTGGAGCAAATTCTTCTGGGTTTAAAATCAGAACTTTATTCCACTATTGCCAAGAGAGTGATAGTAATTTGAATAGTCTAAAAATTTGTTCCAGTTTGAAGAGAGCCAAGATTTAGCTCCACAGAGCTCTCCTAACTAAGCATGCAAACTTCAGTCACTGSTTTTGAGCACAGGTTGAATTGACTTCTATGTTTTGCTTTCCTCCAGGTGATTTTATAAATCTCAGGATCTGTAAGAAAAACTTGACRTCAAAATATCTATCAGTGTATTTTATGCAGTTTCATCACCTAAAGAAATGCTAATTCTAATCTTAGAATTTAAATATATTGCAATATTTTGCATAAACTACAGTATGATTTAATAAAGTGGTACAATCTTTAAARCAGTACTCAAGATTCAATTGTCTTTAAAACAATACTTCAATTCCTTCTATTTAGATATGCAATTCTTTTTATTCAATAACAGTGCATGTTATTTATTCAGTAAGAGTTTGATATGAATCTCATCATAATGGAAATACAGAATTTGAGATCTTTTTAGTATGAGAAACATTTAAACAGTTTCTGTTGTCACTTGAAATAAGAGTTCAGTCATAGAGATTTATATTTTTATAATGAAGTATTGTCTCAATCTAAATCACAGAATCACTAGGCTAGAAGAGACCTTCAAGATCATTGAGTCCARCCCACACCCAAACACCTCAGCTAAACCATGGCACYAAGTGCCACATCTAGATACTCTGAAACACTCCACAAGTGGCTCAGCTGAGGAAAGAACAGTACATATTTTACTTTGTGGTATTGAACCACAATGCAGATATTAAGAGRTCAGAGACAATCAGGTGAAGGAGTAAGCATGCCAAAATAATACCCTGGTTTCAGCATCATGTCTTCTTTTGAAGTGTTTGGAACAAAGATGTGAAAATTGGATTTACATAAACTTTTTTAGTCAATAGAGCTACCATTTCAGAATTAATATTTTTCATTTGATTCACACATGTATAGTACATTTCACTGCTGTTTGAAAAAAGTAATCTTACCATCATCTGAGTTTTTAAGGAAAAGATAAGTACTCAAACAAGGTCATGAACTGCTAGATGAGAGGAATATGCATGAGTTGCAAGACCAAAGAGGAATAAAGGGACTGCGTAGATGGGGGCGGAGGGAGAGAGATCACGAGTCATTAACTATGGCTTTATGCTTCACATCTCTCTACAGTGGCTTTAATCCTATTAACTGATTTCCATTCATTCTGTTATTTCCATGGAATAAGATCCTAAGTCTTTTCCAGGTTAGAAATTAGTATTATGCAATCCAATAACTTTTGTACCTGTTGTTAGCATACATAAGGCACATCAGTGGCAGCAATGTTTATTCTTAACATCTGAAGTAATCACCAAATTTCACAATTCTAACAGTTACTATAAAAGTGATATTTCTAAAGCCTTCTAGTGAGTGAATAAACCAATGGGTTTTWTCCATGTTTTGTAGGTCACTGGACGTTCAAAAGAGCAAAGCAAATTAAAAGAACCCCTTCCCTTTTTCTATGACAGTAATTTTTCACTTGAGTATATGAGCATTTGCTAATATAAAAGCTATTCAGGAAGATATGAAAGGCACTTCTTTTAACACTGCCTTATAAAATAGAAATAAATGTTGCATTTCAAATCCAGCTCTCTTTGAAATTTTATTTCATTTTAAAAGGCATCGAGCACCAAATTTTTGTMTCTGGTGATTTACAATCAAACAAATCCTCTTAAATTGAAAACAGGGTTTTCTAATTYTCATCCTGTGATCTCAGCCTGAAGATCAAGTAGCTACATTTTGATTTTTGTCTTATCACTACTGCAATGAATTAACACCTGCAGTTCCAAAGTCTTCTATATTGCACAGTGGACATTTAATTTTCCTTTAAAGAAATGTGTAACATGATGGGGGTGGGGGTTGGAGGCAGAGATGGCACACACTCCCAAGTTCCTGTGACAAACAGCCTTGAGTTAATTCCTGCAGCTCCTTTTATAGGAGCTCCAATTGCACATGTGATTTGTTGAGGTCAGCCCCATCCAGCTCTCTGGCCAGTGATACATCTGCATTTAGGGCTGAATGACGTTGGCTGAGGGTCCCTGTGTAGATTTGAATCCTACCTATCCTTGCCCACCCATTGACTCCAATGCTACAGAAATGGACTTCAAGGCTTCTTTTAGAAGCAGATTTCCCACTGCTGAAACAGTAAACTCAGTTTTGTCTTTAAGAGACTCTTTAGAAATACCTCTCTCCCACACAGCTGCAGTTTCCTGTCCTTTCTGTTACCTACCTTTGCTAATCATAGCTCTGTGGAGTTGATACTTGTTCAGAGGTTTTTGCAACCTAAAAATGCCAGTCTTCATGGGGCATGAAGAAATTTAAGAAGACAGAGCTACTAAATTTTGGTTACAATCCTAATCCAAGTTGGAAGTTCAATCCATGCACTTTAATCTTCTGTAAAGTAATATTTAATACTCATCTCCATAGTTATATTTGTATGCTCTGAATGTTTCCTCCAATGTACTTCTAAAGTTGTCATTTTAAGATATAAAACCTTTTTGAACATAGATGGTACAGTAAAGACTTTCTAAAGATAATTACAAGTTCAAAGACTTCAGTTAGGGCAGAAATTCCTCAGTACAAGCAAATGGATCCTCTTAGTCACTAGATAAATGCACGAATAAACTTTGGCAGGCTGGAATCTCAAGATGGAATTTGGAAACACAAAGGAGATGGAATACTTTTTTCCTCTGAAAAATAAAAAGCTGTGTGCCTTGGAGGCTGCCTAGCAKGGATAACTGAAATTTAGGCAAGGAACAAGGATATTGTGCTTACATAGCAGTGCTTACGTAGAAATTACCCATAAAGACCTAAGGAGTACAAGGTGCTTCAAAATCAGGTGACAATGCAGATTTAAAGGGATGACTTGGAGCAGCTCCTAAAAACTCCTGAGCCCAGACATGAGCAGAAAGCTGGATGCTAGCACAGGAAGTTTCCTTGCCAGGGCAGCAGATTTTGCACTCTCTGTAGCTTTAACAGCAGACTTACATGAMGTTAAAGCCTTAAAAGTTAACCCAGATGTTGGCTTATTTGTTTCCTTTTAAGCAATAGTCAAGAAAAGACTGGYAATGCATGCATCATTTTCCATAGTATTGAAACAGGCACCAAATTATCTGTGTTTATATAAATAAGAAATAACGCAGGTTGGAATCATACTCTTCTATGGGTTAAAAACTAAAATGATCATCATGAAGCACCCTCATCTCTCAGTAAATGGAGCACAGATAAAGGCTGCATGTGTTGGCACCACGCTATGTAATCATCTTCCGCTTGAGCATGGGGGCTTGGTGAAATAAGCAGTTACACTGATAAACAGAGGATCTCTCTTGGACTGTGCTGCGGACCCAGAAAGGGATGACCTGTTGGATAATCAGTGCCAAATCTAAGCTAAGGTTACAAACAAAGTGATAGGTTACCCAGGAGGAGTAACTGCCAACAGAGGAACTTCATCCCCAGGCTCAGAAATCTGATGTCTCATTTTTGTCTCAAAGGGGAAGAATTTACAACTTGTTGTTTTGGGKTTTTTTTTATAAGATGYCACATTGGTCTAGAACTTTTCTCTGTGTTAAATGTACAGAACAGAATTCAACATCAGGGTTCCTGTAGAGGACTAAAGTGAGGTTTGCCATGTTCACTCTTATTGAGGGATTGGGGAGTAATGTTTTCACCAGAATTATGCTTGTACTCATTGCACATAAACACATATTTGTGAAATTAGAAGCGCTTCAGTTCAGTGCTTAGGAATTAGGCATAGTGATTTGTTCAAGCTCATTTGGCATTTTTTAAAAAAAGTTGGTTTTATYTGAGCTTTACTGCTTTTGCTTTTTTTTTAATTAAATCAATAATAAAATTTTCATGTACAGCGAGCACTGACAATTTAGCCACTAGAATTTTTCAAGTATTTTAGGTGCAGATTAAAGCACACTATTGGGCTATAAATCAATCTAATATTGTAATTACCCCTCCCATTCAACTGTTTMTTGTTTCTTGGACATCAGTTACACATCAAGCAGATGTTTCTTTTAGGGATGGACGCAATGGCTTCTAGATATTTTCTATGAATCCAATGAATTTAAAATCAAGGAATAAAGAATTAGTATCCAGAGTTCTTAAGTACATCTTTCTGCATTTTGTCAAAATGCATGTTGCATATTGGTGTATTTCTCAGTGGCCCATTTTAACAGAATCTCTGAGATGTCTTGTCTTTTCAGTTCTATCCTACTTAAATATTTATGCACTTCCTATTTTGACATCTCACTTTGAGTCATAATCTTATATTCTAATTAAAGTATATTCAGCATCAATCTTTCTATGAATACCAAGTGGTGGAATATTAGCACTTTATTATGGCTTTCCAAACATTCCTATTGCTTTTTTATCATAATCTCATCCAGCTTTTTAACTTCTCCCAATGGACCCTGGTCCAAAGAGATATTTAAGGTATGACAATATTGACACAGTCAGAGAGCAAGATTTTTTGTAATGACTGGTTGTTTAATTGGTAAGTGAATGGAAAATATTTGAAATATTTGGGTACTCACTCTGAGTTTGTCTATGAAATCAGGAAAAATTTTCTCTACAGAGAACCTCAGAAGAGGGTGCAAGGACTGTGAGCCTTTTGCAGGCTCTTCTAATGCATCATATAGTGACAACACTGAAAAAATTATCCTGAATTAGATACAAAAATGTAAYCTGTGTTCTCTGTGTTTTCTATATATCTGCTGTTCTTGTGCTCCAGTCTCTTTCATAGTATTTCTRCTTGCCCTATGCCCCAGAAATATTTTCTTTAATATTGTATTATGTTTAGCATTTCCATAAATATTTTTGAGTAAAAACTTATTTTGTAAATATTTGTGAACTGTTGAAAATCATTCCGCTCATCCCAGTATCTGTAGATTCAGCTGGAAGAATGAGGTAAGCATAATATTACAGTGGCAAATAATTCACTTAAAAAATAYAGTATATATGCTTCAGAGGTACAGATACCTCAGTAGAATCCTGCATATGTCTGTCCTTTCAACGAAAGGGCAGGTATTTTCATCACATGGAAATTGGTTGGCAAAACTAGTTCTCTGTGAGAACTGGAAAAAGGGACAGCATGGCTGATTTTGTCAAGGGCAAAAGGAGAGGAAAGGGCAATGCAACAAATACGTGTATATATATATATATATATATTTAGGCATATAATTTAAAATATTTGAATGATCCTTATCTACTTATGAGTGATAAATGTAATAACTGTGAAAAATAAACATGCAAACTCATTTAAGCTTTTTACTTAAACCACAAAAGTTTGAYTTACCATAAGCTATAAAAGATGTCATTAAATCATTAGCCTTTACAAATTGCCTGTTGTGGTTTCTGAGATACTCCTTTCTCTCCCAGTACTCTGATGAATTGTGTGCAACTCCAGGAATTGATAYCTGTAAGCAAGTTCCAATGTCAGACAGACAAAGAAAATAAAATATAAAGAAAAGTCGTATCTTACTACAATGAGAAATCCTGTTCACCTCAGTGGGTCTCATTGTAGGTGTAAAGGTGGTAAGTTCTGTCTCTAAAGTGATGCTGTGCTAAATATGAGATGTTCTGTGGAGTATAGTCTAYGTACTAATAAAAATCTCCACGATTTTCATTAATTCCATTAAAGCAGCACACTACCTCCAAATATTTATAGAGATCAAGCAGACTCACTTCAGGACAAGTCCTTCATACATACCAAAGGGACCTTTCCTGAAATGTAAACAGTTGGCATCTGCTGAACTATAATCCCTAAATCAGAAACACAAATGTTTGGATTAACAAAAAATGGAAWGCCTCATTCTTTATTGCTGACCTCCCAGTACATATTTTTTCACTTTCGGTGTTGTGTGCATGACCAGCATTCTTTATTCAGGACTGGAAATGCAGTGACTTTTTGGCATAGTGACCAGAAAGGACAGTGGTGATTAAATTCAAGCAAGTACAAACCCTCAGTGATGTTCACTGAYTTCAGAAGATTTGAAATCAAGCCTTCAGTTCAATGGTTCACATGTGATGCAGTATGAAGCAACTGAGATTTGATACCCTTAAGAATCAGATAAATAAAAGGATATTTATCTTACCCCTTCAAAAGAGTACATTGATCTGAGAAAGGAGGAACTTGAGGAAATATAAAATACAAGCTTGTGAATACCATCATTGAAATCTATTTGGTTTTATACACAGGGAGTTTTAGCATCCCACTAGACCAGGGATTGTGTTCAATAACTGTTAAGTGAAAACACTTACCAGACCTGGAATTGTTGTCTGTCATATGTACAGTGCATATATATGTAGTACAGAATGAATATGTACAGAATATTCCATTGTACAAACTAAAGCTATAATAATGAGTGAACTGCTTTAATAGGAATGATGAGGGAATGAAATTTGAAATTATTTTCCAAAGTAATTTATTTTTCGGTAAATAGTGTTTTTTTTCTTGAAGAGATTAAATACACAGCTAATAAAAAGCACTGAAAAGTTAGAGAAGAATGATAATGAAGTTGTAGGTGCTGGTGCTGAGAGCCAGGGGCACAAGCAGCAGTCATGGAATGTGTGCCGTTTCTGGTTTGTGCTGTGGTTTAGGCTTTGTGGATCCCAGTAGGACGATCCACATTCAAGCTGGGGTTTCATGGATTTCAGTCTTACTCTTCCCAAGCCACACTCCARCCACTGCTTCCAGCCTCACACCAGAGTCTCCAAAAGTTGTTGGAGCTTTTGCAGGTCCATAGCAGGAGGTGAAAGAGCTGAGTGCTCCAGGTCAGCCTACCTGGTGAGGGGCTTTCCTGCAGCCTCTGCTCCTAAGGGTGGTGGATTGGTGCCTGCAGCTGGGTCTGGCAGTGACGTCCCTGAACCAGCCCCTCTGCGGAGCTTGAGGCGCTCACCAGCTGTTGCCTTTGGCAAGATGACAGGGAAGCAGTCACACTTCCTCTGAATTCTGCCTAGCTTTACACACACTCATGACAGGTACTCAGTGAACACTCATTTTTTCTTTTTGGATTTCACAAATCTATTTGCCTGGGAAGTAAATTCTAAGCAAGTCTCAGGGAACACTGGAATTGTCTACATTAAAAAAGTTTGACGCCTCAAAACTGCTACAAAACAATAAAAACTAAAATCAGTAAAAGACCCCTAAGTGCAATTTGAATWGTTTCAATAAGTTCTTTCAAGTTGTATTTTCATGTTATTAATTTCTGGATAGTAGACTTCATTATACTCTAAGAAAAAGGGAAAGTTTTCARATAAGGTTCCATATTGAATTTTAGGTCTGTGCATAAGAATTTTCATATGACTTCAAAATTGTCAAAATAATTACTTCTTGTCTATGTAAACGTGAAGTGTTTGTCTTCATTCCTACTCTGTCATAACAAATCCAAAATTCTTGGCAGTATAAAAGCGTGCCCTGAAATCTRTTGTCAATATTCACCTGTTTCCCTTTTCATAAGAGAATGTGATTTTACCAGACATCTATCCAGCTACCAGAAAAGYTGATTCCTATGGGATACATATATAGTTTATATCCTAAGAGAAGAGACTCAGCTACTTAATTTTTGAGAAAATTGTACCACATTTCAAAAAAAACCAAGGCTTTAAAAAGCAGAAAAGAAACCAGAAGGGAAAAAAAGGCAAATATAAGAAAAACCTTAATGTTACAATCCATTGATAAAATTAAATTATTTATCATGGGTTTAGCTTAGCTTAGGTAAAATATTTTGGGACACAAAAATATTTCATAAACACAGTGACATCTTCTGTCACATAAAATCCTTATCCTTTCTTCAAGGGCCTGTCAAGGAAACTAGGTTTGCTACCTAAATTTTATTTTTCAAAGTAAAAGATAGAATGTTCTTAAAATCAAGCTGTCACTAGTTAATGCTGTCAAAATAACACGTCAATTTTACACACTTGTTCAACTGGACTTCACTTTTTCTTCCTCCTCATTTTAAATGACATTTGTTCATTTCTTATTCTCTGGGCCCTTTCTTCAGAGTCCCATGGAAACAAAACATAAAATCAATGATGCCAAAGTTTATGTAGGCTTAAAATTGGGATGAAAAATGAAGGTGCCTGATCCTACTGTCAATAAAATGTATTTGTGTAGTTCCCCATGTAGCACTTTGAATAGAGAGAGTGACAGCAATCTCAGTCTGAGAAGAGGAAGAGCCTTATGGCCCTATTGTATGGGTGGCTGGCTTTATAATAGCCCAAAACAAAACATTMATGGTCCTTAAACAGATTCAGATTACCAAATGTAGACAGGCAAAGTAACCATGCACAGTGCTGTGGAGTTCCAGGCTTTTTTCTGCGTACTGCCCTGCTAGGAAAGCATGCCAAGGATTGTAGTTTATCAAGAAAAAGGAAAAATGTTTCCTCYAAGGAATCTTTGGATTCAGCAGGAAGTTCTCATGGTTCCTATAGTCACTTGAGGTTAGATTATGGTAATTAGTTCATACATCTAGTTTTTGGTGCCTCTAATAAGAATGTCCTCGAAGGCAACCACAGGCAGAAGGGGACAGCTGATGTGCCACACCATTAGTTCAAATATGTGGACACTAGAAAATGTTGTAAGTTYACATTTCAGTCACTTTGTGTGTGTGTGCATTGCCTGGCTAACCACATGTGCATCCATAGGGATACTAGGTCTCTGAAGGGATCTTAAATTACTTGCTTTGGCTTTCCTACTTCCTTTTGATATTGAGCTGTCTATGTGAATTGAAAGTGAGAAAATAGTTAGTACCATATCTATTCATTGTAAACCCTTCCTGACTGGTGACTTGCCTTGTCCTTGTATCCAGCATTGTAGCAGAAACCARCTGGTATAACCTGCAGCTGCAATTACTTCCTGCAGTTCAGCTTCTTTTCTAGGGAAATGTACTTTTCCTTAATGCTGATGTTCAGGCTCAGAAAAARTAATGTATCTGAGGAAAAGTTACACATGGAACTTCAGGCTGTTGCTCCTCTGGATGATACTTACCTGTTTTTCCTACAGAGAATCATGTGAATTGTTACCTAGCATTGCATCCCCATGTTCATCTCTTAATACTTGTCAGTATGAGACACACCACTTAAAAGAAATTTGCTGCCCAGACTGGGCAATTTCCTTGTTACAACAATATTTTTTTTTCTTATTTTGTCTTGTGGTTTCATAAGTGCTAACGGATTCTTACCCAGTGCTTTTTAAAATGCTTACTGATCCACACAGACAGAAAAGGTRAACAACAGCTAAGCAATTGGTCTGACAGATAGTGCAGTCCCTCAGGAGGCATTCATAACATCCACACCAACAGTGAGTTATTCTCTCTCAGGAGCACCATTAGCAGTTGTTTCATCACCACCGTTTCTGTAATTCTGTAGCATCAGTCCCAAGGCTGGCCAGTTCTCCTCAGCAGAGGTTAAACTGTAGGCAAAACCACTTCACTGTTAAAAAGAAAGTAGAAACCAGCCTAAAGTGTTAAAAGTTCCAGTTTAAAGTCCCATTAACATGGACACTTACAGATAAAATAATCAAACTGTGAACACAAGGGAGTAGCRAATTGACTTATTTTTAATTGTGATAAAAAGGACAGCTTGCATCTAATTTTTGGTTTAGATTAATAATTCATTTTGGTTTAAGTATGTTTTGATCCTCAATTATTCAGAAAAAAAAATGATTTTGAGAAGGACACAGTGTCATTAGCAATGTAAGTTGGATATGAACTATGAATAGGATGCTATTTGATGACCAATGTAATCTTGGTAAGAGTAAATAGGTAAATAGTATTCAGAAATTGRCAGGTTTTTCACATTGGTCAAATTTACTGGAAAGCCATGTGCCTTTATGGTTTGTTGAAAAAGGTATAGAAAGTTAAAAATAGGTACAGAAAATAATTCTGAAAATAAAAAAAAATACAGGAAAATGTACCAATAGTGAAATACTAAATAGATTTTTAGCTATTAAGTCAGTYGAGAAAAGACTGAGAAGTAACTTGACTACAGCCTTCAGGTACCTACAGGCAAAAAGTATTCCTGACAGTAAAGAGCCCTCTCATTTAGGAGGAAGGAATGTGTAATTAGCTGGAGCTAAGAATTCCAGTCTGTTCCCCCATCACCAAATTAACAATGAGAGCTTTCAACCATCAGAGCCATCTAGGTCTCTTAGAAAGATATGCTGCATCTCATTCAGAAGCCACAGAGGCTGATAGATAACATTTTGGGACCATGCAGGAGCTTAGACTAAATGTATCATTTCTTCTGCCATTAATATCTATTTCTGAATCTAAATAAAAAAATGRATAAGTTTAACAGAATCTGGCCTCAGTCATATATATTTTATCATTTAATTACATTTCCATTTGAGGATTATAATTCAGTTCTCTTATGACTTCATCTCTGAAACTTTTCTACAGGATACCAGAAASAGAATATTTCTGATTCTCATAATTAAACTTTGAACCAAATAAAATTTCTTCRGCTTGCAACTCTGAATTAGCATGGCAAAAATTGAAACAAATACCATTTTAGCTTCTTTGTTGTGAATGAAGAGAGCAATCATATAGCACAACAAAGTGTTAATATCTGTTATAGCCCTTGAGCTATACAAATGTGTGGTTTTGTTATGATCATGCTTGATATGCTATGTCTTGACTAAATCTTATTTCATTCTGTTTCTGCAGGTTAGTGAGACTTTAATCAAGAAAAAAAAAATCTAATGAACAGTAATTTGAAACACAGCATTTGGAAAGGTCAGAATGGTACATTACATCCTTATTATCCAAAAGAACAGATGAGTTTAATATCCTGGCAGCATTTTCCTGTGAAGAAGATATCAAACAAGAGCTGAAAATGGTACAAGGTTCTTGCTTCCTTTTCTATGACAAAGATTGTAACAAGATGATGGAACTATACAGAATAAATCCCTTTCTGCTTTAATGGTTCAACTGTGAATTCTGTCTGGATTTCAAAAACCTAAGCCAAGCAAAGAGCCAGCATGCATGCTWTTTGTTTCAATTCCTTTACAACAAACACACTTTCCTGCTTACATGGCCCATTTTGCATTAATATTTTCTAGTCTTAAGCATGGGAAGATATGTTAACAGAAAGTGCACAGTACACCATGTTTTGCTGCATAATATGTTGAATTGCAACAAATACTGTACTGGATCAGCACTGCTGAAAATACAGATTTTCCAGCTTCTCTTTGAATAACCTAAGAACAGAGATAATGTATTCCAACACACAACACATGGCGTGTGTCCTGCTTTGGAGAGTCTCTGAAGGTGTGGAACACTTTTAAGGCTAGGGAATTTGCAGAATATCCTATAGGCTGTTTTAATATAAGAACTGTCAGAATCTCCTACCTTAAGTTATTATCTGCATGAAGACTCTTCCTTTTGATTATAGGTCTAAGGAGGGAAAAACCTTCTGGAACTGGATGTTGTATTTTTTTCCCTAAAATACACCATCAGGGTCCTCATGTTAAATCTTATYATGGCAACTGAAAAAGTGCTGTGCTTAAAAATGAAAAAATTAAGTATATAGCATGCCCCTGTATTAGTTACTTATATGCAGTCCTCATAAGATATGATAAATGTGGTATTACCCACAAATATAACAAGATAGATTTTGAAGATATAAATAATTATTAAACAAAACACTTTATATCGTTCCAAAGATAAAAAGTCTTGAAGTATTACTGGGTGAAGCAGACCTACATGGGTTTGCACAAGTTCACAATTAGAAATCATGTTGAACCTCTTTTTTCCACACCATCTTGAAGAAAAACTTCTCTGTGCAACATTCCATGCACCATTCTGCTTTGGTCAAGAGAGACAAAACAACCATATCCAAAATATGTTTTCAGCATCTTGACTGTATGTATATTAAACTTGTTGGGTTTTTTTTTTTATTTTCTTTTTTTTAAGTAATTTTATTTTCCACTGAAGATTGTAAATGTATTTTTCATCCTTTGTTTTGCAACTATAAAGGAGGATAGCTTTTCAATGCATTGGCAATGTGCAATCCATTTCAAAWCTTCAAAGGATTTGCAAAACTGCAGAAAAAATCCCTAATGGGTGTTTATTTCRTAGCTGCCTTCAGAAATTAATGCTTTCTGTGTGCCTAGAAAAAGTCCAATAGATACAAGTTTCTATCAAGTTCCTTGTTATTAAGCTAATAGTCCTTGAAACACAAATTACTACAAATAGCTCTTTTCTTCTTCCTAACCAAACATATCAGCCATATATGCYGCATACAGAAAATAATAAATGAAACTATTTTTAGTTCCTAATTATAATTCCCAATATAAGTCTGTGAATTTTTATATTTTTTATCATTTATAACTTTTATAATTGCTAAGAACTCTGACCATATATACTTTTGCTATGAAAGAAATAAAATATTTGCAATTGTATCCATCTTCTAAAAGATAATGTTTAGCACATGACTGAATAGAAAATCCAGGGTTTTGAGAGGAGACTCAATGTGTAGTCCCACAAATATCTCCAGGATTTCTTAGAGAGTCAGTCCAGTGTATCAGATGAAAGAACTGGGKTTTTTTGTACAGTTTTTCATTCTCATGATTGTGCAAAATGTTTTTGCTGTGTCACACAGTATTTAACATGGGGAACACATGGAATACATTGTGCAACCTGAGTTAGTTATACTATAAAATGGATTTTTTTTCACTATGTGATCACAGTCATATTTTTTTGGAAAATTACCAAAATAATCAAGTGCATCTTATGAAGCAATACAAAAGCTTGAATTTGAACTTTAGGAGACATCTCCTTTTGTCAGTTGTTTCCAGTAAATAATGTGGGGTTTGGACATTTCCATGAAGTCTTTCTTCAGTGAGGATGGTGAATATGAGTTTTGCATAAAATGTTGTGCCCTTGAACCCATGAGAACATCTCCAAGTACGAGGATCATATAATCCTCTGCAAGGTATATTCAATAAATTAACAGCAGAACAAAATTGACAAACAAAAAAGATGAGGCTGATGGAAAGGTGTCATATTGAAGCAAGATCACAAAAGAGACACATCAAAGCACAACAGGCTATGTGCAGCACACAAATTCCCACAAATAGGATTTTGTGCCAGGAGTTGCTGGATCGTTGTAGTCCCAGTAGCAAGGACACTCATACTCTGTGAAATATGGTTTAAAATATTTAAACATTTATTGCAGCTAACACTTTAAAGGAAAAAAGGTTAGCACAGATGATCTTGTATCCGTTCAGGTGCTGGGAAGCCCAAGTTATGCATCACTGAATGAGCCTCCATGCAGGCTCAGTATCCTGTGCAGATCCTGTCCATGTAAAGGTTACCATGTATTTCAGTCTTTTGAGTTCCTGTAAGGTTTTCCTAAAACAAAATAACTCCATTAATCATTTTCACTGTCAAAGAAAAAAGGATACACACATGGGAATTTGTTGCTGCTGCTTTAGACAAAGGCAAGGACTTGGTGTGACCCAGTGGCAGCTGCCYACAGGCTACTTCATTACAATCAGCCAGCCAAGCTTGTCCTGCAGGCAGAGGATGAGCACAGCACAGACCTGGAGGTCATGCTGTGTGCACWGCACATTCTGTGTGCACAGCACATCAGTGCAGGCCTGGGCCTGCTTGGGACAATGGCTGTGTGAGACACCAGCTGCCTTAGGAGCAATGGTCTCCTGGTCGGGATCTCAGCACATGTGTGCATGCACACCTGSTTTGCATCTGCATATAAAACCTGCTTTTGTTCTCCAAACTGAACTGATAAACAGTATTAAAATCTGCATACATTAAAAACTGTGCATGTCCACTGCAAACACGTCTCTGTACAGGTCTTTGTTTATCAAGCTGATGTGCCAAAGTCAGATAGGTTTACAATTACAGAATTTATTGCCACTAAAAGGCTGTGTAAATACATTTTTGCAAGTGTGATTTTTGTGCCTGCAGCTCAAATTCTTGTTATACTTGCATTTGAATTTGTTTTGTTTTGTCATACAATGTTACTTGGTATTTTATGAATAATAATCCCTGAGCTAGAAAACAGACTAGAGTCAAAGGAACAAAGTCAGTTGCATTATTAAAGAGAGATTAAAATAATTTGATGTGAAAGGCATTTTAGAGACAATACAGCCTGTCTGACTTGCTGATTTGCACAGAACCTAATACATCATTCAGCTCTGCTACCACCTGACAGCTGCTCAGCATCTAATGGGAAATGTGAGGGTGGTCACAGTCCAGTTCATAGTGGACAGGTGCTGGCATCACAAAAATCATCATCACACTGGCACTAATTGGCACCTTTGTTGACAGTCTTGGCAGAGAGGCCACTGACTGAATCTGCACAGAGACTTCCTTGCAAACTCTGCTGGCTGGGGATGCAGGGCTCAGCCCATCCTTCACTTAAACTCTCCTTAGTTTTGCACATATTTTCTGGGAACACAGGTCCTGACACTCTATTTGCCTGAAATGTCTGTGAGCATGGACATTACTGTGGCATCTCTCTGGAAGTGACACTGCACAGAGGGTTAGACACACCTCAGGGACAGCAAAGCCTGCCAACTGATGCTAGCCAGGAGAAGAGCCTGAGAGCTTTGGGTTGGGGTGSAAGAAGACAAAAGGGGATCAAACCAAAACCTGTTCTAAAGAAGAAGCGACAAATGACCCACATAAAGCTCCAGTTTCACACAAAATTTTCTTAATTTTAGTTTATTTTAGGTATAACTGTGATTCTGTGAAGTTCTAGTAGCCACTTCCTATTATTTGTGTCACTCTCAGACATAATATGAGGCCTTGCTAACTGAGCAGTGTCCTAAAGTATTTAACATTTCTAATGGAAGTCAATAGACACATTAAATATCAGGATTCAAATTTATCGGTACTTTTGTTTCCTAATTATTCTATTAAATGAGTTGCAGGCAGTGACTATTGAATATTTCTATTTTGCATTTATACATCCTTCACTCTACTGTAAATACAGTTGCATTAAATGCAGTTTCTTCTGTCACCTCAGCCTATCTTGTCCAAACCTGCAATTAAAACTAATTATCCTTTAGTGTATAGAAACCTGTACTGTTGGCAGATTAATTATCAGTTTATATTTTTTTTATCTCTGTAGACAAGTAAGTCARTAATGTGACTAGGATTTGAGAATGTTTAAATGATAACAAATAAAAGTTAAAAGAGGGTGATAAGTTTGATTGCAATTAGCAGCAGTAACTGAAGTATAGAGATGTTATTAGAGCTCATTACTACATTCTTCCAAAGTGAAGAAAGAAAGGCAGGCAGGTAGGAGGGAAGGAAGGACAATAAACAAAGGAGGTAAATAAAAAGAAGGAAGGCTGGATAAAAAAAGAAAGAGAAGAGTTCTAATTTCATGTGTATGGAAAAGATGCTGAATTTATTACAAATAGGTTGGTCAGTAGGTGGATAAAAGTGAGAAAAAAACTCTAGAAAAGTGATAAACGAAATCAGGCCAAATAAATCTTAAAGCACTGAAAAAATATGTAAAAAGCCCAAGGTTTGTCTGTATCAATGTATCTGAGGAAGAATGTACTTCCATTAGGAACAACAAGGTTATAAGATAATATCAGCACTCAAAACACCAAGCTTGGAAGATAATAGGGTCCTCAAAACACCACCAAGCAAGAGGCTGAAATTCTCCCCATTGATTTTTCACTTGTATATTACATCTGATCCCARGGAAATACCTTCTCATTTACATGCATCTACATAAATTCTGGATGAAGCCACCAGCTTTTTTGTCCTGCAGTGTTAACAATGAGCAGTGGCTGCTATCCTGTGCTCCTACAGACACTCTGGAAACAGAATATGTCATCGTTAGCSTAATGAGGGGAAAGGGGGAGAGAAATTGCTAAATGTTTTCTCTCTAGCCCAATTAAAGGAGAGAGAGCAAGATGAAGAGAGGGGGAAGGCGTGCTGGAGGGAGAGCTGTGTACGTGACAGATTTCTTCCTGCCTTTAGCTGCAAGAGCATTTTCATTAGGGAGAACTGAAAAAGACAAGAGGATGTGGGAATACAAAGCATAAATCCTTTGACTGAAATCAGACTGTGGCAGCATGGTCCATCAGTCTGAGCTGCACATTACCTTCCAAAAATAACTTGCTCGGGAAGGAAAGAATATGATACCAAGTACACTTTTTTCATTACTGGTCTTAAGACAAATTATCCATACAAAKAGAAAGGAACAAAATTTGTCTGCCTGCTGAAAGCCTCCTTGGCCATCCAGAGTCCCCTTTCAGGACTGCTGTAGAGGGAGAGAACTACTTGTGTATGAAGGACATCTCCAGTTTAGAGGTTGCTGAGCTCGCTGACAAGTGCCAACTCATCCTTTATAAAGCAAACTGAATTGGTCCCATGATGTTTTGTGCCAGAAACATCAGGCCTGGTAAAAAGGGTGTCCACATCCCTAAAAACATGCTAGATCCCAAACTTGTCCTGTCCCATGGGCCTTGGCACTGCCAGGTGGTACCTCACCGGGCCCAGACTTTTGCCAGGTACCACAACAAGAACTTCCCATTAGATATAATTGCAAGCCAGCACTCAGGGCCTCATGTCTGGCCAGTACAGGTTTTTTCATGGCTCAGAAGTTTTGGGGATCAGTGTATGTTTTGGAATCCAGGTGAGCTGGGAGCTGAGTCTCCTAGCTAAAAACGATGGTGTGAAGATTTGCAAGGTATCACTGAAGCTGAGGAGAATGTTCTTTTTCCAAACACAGAAAAGAATGTTGCATCCAGTGCTATGGCATGACACTGTACACTTATTCTCATATGACAGAAGAATACCTGCTGCTTTAAACTGCAGCAGAGGTATAAATGGACTTGCTGGAAGCATTTCATTGCACCCACAGCTCTGCTGTTGACTCCACATGCAGCTCATGGCACCTTTCTGCCATGCTGGGACTGCATATTAAAAATATATCCAGCCCATGGGCCCCAAACACTGATGACYGAGTGCATGTGACCCAGGGTCCACGGGCAGGTCCACAGTGTCTGCAACAGCAAAAACATGTGAGGAGGCAGGCGAGGGCTGAGTCAGTGGAATATTCTTTGTGCCCAGACTCGAAATTTTGCAAGACCACATGACTACATTAAGATGCAAGGTTTTCCATGGGTTAAAGAGACCTATGACCAGAGGTAACTAGGAAGGTGGGGGTTTCTTTATTATCACATCAGCCACCAGGTCCTGATGCAATTCCAAAATTACATCCCACACTGTTCTCATTACCTGCACAATAGCCTGAGCCATTCAGTGGACAGAAGAAACTACCTTGCATCCCTATTTATATTTAGCGCTCAGACACGAGCTGAATGATAAAAAGCAGGATTGATGGGCCTAGTATAATCCAGTCCCCAAATGTTGAATTTCTCTTACTTATTTTAAATCTCTCCACATTTCCTTGCATTCTGACTAAAATGTAGCAGCTTTGTGAGCTAAACTATAGCTGCCCTTTTACCATTTCAAGTGCCAGAAGCTTTAGCTAAGGCAAATGATTTTGTAAAGACTTACTATGCTCTGCTAGTCTTACCAAGTGCAGTTCCTGCCCATACCTTAAAGGAAGCTGAGAAAGTTCCTGAGAACACCTTGTATCACGAGTCACTTGCTGTAATCATTTTTTAATTCTTGACTCCTGAGTCCCCATCCTGGGAGACCTTCTGGCTTCTTCCACCATCCAGGCATGACTGGATTAGATTTGTTTTTTTCCCTGCAGTGAGACCTAGTTTCTTTATTCACCACTCACTTGAGCTCAGAAAACAGAAGGTGAGTATTGGGTCTGGTTTCTGGCTGTCCAGAAGGAGTCACAGGGATGATTTCCCCTAGTTAGGAACACAGGAAAGGAATGGAACTCTCCTGTCAGGCAAWCAGATGTTGGGAAAAGTAGCCTGTGCTGCTCTGCCAAGGAGAGTATCCCAGACTCATTATAGTGATCCCAAAGCATCCGTGTCTGTACAATGGCAAACAAACAGGAGATAAGGGAAGACTGCAATTAGGGTTCAGTCTCCTTACAATATTTTTATATAATTTTGTATTTCTTACTGAGTATATATTATAAATATTCTAGTCAACATGAACAATGTAATCAGATTTCCTCTCAAAATTTGARGGTTTTCCCTTTAAGAGGGTTTTTCACATTAGATTCTTTTATGTTCTTTTATGGTTTGTGTCTTCAGAAGTACTAAGCTGCCCAGTAAAAAACACCCAACTCACATTTATAATAGCCAATTTCTCTCTACTTTTAATTAAAAATTCTGACCCACTAAATTATGAAATTTGAACACTGTGGTTTGTACAGGATGCTAGCACAATTAGTATACACATGRCTCAGTATTTTCAGTTCCTCTTTCCTGAACTTCAAATATCCCAAGATCTGAAATAAGGACATTCTTCCTGATGCTTGGGCACAAGATACTAAATTCAGTCTGATTTAGTGACAAAGCATGCCATTTTAGGAGATATAATGTCTGTATAATAATTTGTTTACAAATGCCATCTTCTGAAATATCATCTTTTAAATTAACCACCTACTGTTTCTCTTGGGAGTTTAGCACAATGGTATAATTTAAAGGACTAATGTCAGTTCAGTTAAATCCAACCCTTGAAASCCATCACATAGCTGGCTCTCTCTCATGTTTGCCATTGGCAGCTCTTTGTGCCCCAGCCTGGGAATAGCTGCCCTACATTGCTCAGCAATGGTCTGTGGTGGTGTGAGCAGGAAGGAGATAAGTACAGTCAACCTTGGTATGATGCAGACGCTGCTCAGATACTTCCCTGGTTACTTTCCCCTTKCCTTCATACCACAACTGCTGCCAGGTCTGCCTTACATTAAGCAGACAGAAGTTATTAGCTTCACACATTTTATTTTCTATATGAAAACACTGTATTAAATAAGAGAGTTGTCCTAACAGCTACCAGTAAAAATTATATCCTGATCAGCGATGCCAACACAAAAGGCCAACCTACTCTGAATCACCAGTCAGCACTTCAGAACATTCCAATTATTTTCATCATTTAGAATGACCAAAGCAGTATTTTGAAATTACATCTAAAAATGTAGCAGTTATTAATCAAGGAGTTCTAGCAAGCCAGATTCATGATCAGCAGAAGGGTAGAGACAGACGCTATATCATTTTGATCTTACGGAATAATTTGCTTTTAAGCACAAAACTTCTTGCAACTGAATCTCTTCATCATTTGAATGTCCAGAATAACAAGCAGACAATCTTATGGTGGTTTAGATCGCTTTTGATTCATCACAAGAAGAAAAATTAAATTAAATTGCATCTACCTCCCCCAAAACTGCTTGAATTTTTTCATTCATATACCAGTTTTTCATGAAATCTCAATTTCTCAGCCATTAGGATGCACAACAGGACCTGCAGAAGCTCTAACTGTAGCAGACCAGAGCTCAAATGAGTTGTTAACAGCACGTGTTCAGGGCTGATGTTTTCTTACAGGAAATGAAAATAATTATTTTTTTCTTTAATTTATGGAACACCATGACTATGATTTTTTTTTATAACATTCATTCACATTTTTATTATGTAAAAAGCAATAATGTTCAAATTTTCTTGTTAATGTGACATAAATTCTTTTACCTTTAATAGTAAAAATATTTTTTTTCTTTTGAGCAATTTTGGACTCTTGCATTCAGATGCTCTAACAGACATCCTTTTTTCTAGTGCAGCTTAGTTATGTCTTGAGCACTGTCCCTTGGATATTATAAAAGAAAGAATTAATTTTACTTCATCTTATTTCTTATCCAAGTCAAATAAATGCCTAATTGTGTTATCAGTGGTTTAAGTTACTTCTCTACTCCTTTCAAGTTCCATGGATCATCAAAACTTTGTAACAATGCTCAGTAAAATCTGGCCACATTTACTTTTATTATCTTAAAAAAGGGAGGTGTGTAAGACCACTTTTTTGAGTAATGCTCATATTTTTTTGTAATCTTAAACATTAAACAGAATAATTTCTTTCTATGTATTAAAAATGGGATCTTACATAATCCTATTTCTGATTAAAGCATCTCACTCAGAGAAGCTAAAAGTTCCTAAAACTGCAGACCATAAAGTGTTATTTGAGGAGTATTTTACTCTGAAACACACTTCAGAAAAATCCTCTCCATGTAATTATCCTCACAAAGAGCTGCTGGATTCTGTTTTACTTAAAAATTCAGAAAAATAGTTAAAGCTTTTCTCTGCAATAAAACCACTTCAATGTCAACAGTCCACACTGTACAAAACCCCTTAAAATATCTCCTCGAAGATCTGTAATTCAGTTAGATTTTGACGAATTTGGCTGTTACAGTACTAGCCTAAAAAGCCTATCTCATCTTTGGTATCAGTCAAATAATTCTATTTGATTCTTGCCACTGCTTGCAGATAGGAATGGAGGCTGTAGGTCTGGGTAAATGTTGGACTCACTGTGACACTGAAGCATCACCGTAGCTCTGGTGCTGAGAAGGAATCCTACAGAATTTCCCTGTGACTATCAGAAACCCACTTTACCCAGCAACCATAAATCATTCCTTTAGTGAGGTAGTGGCACTCGGATTTGCCAGAAGCAAGTGGACTGAGGGAAAGAGCCTTCCATGTCTGCCATCATTTAGACACTGTCCTTGTGTTTGTGCTACCAGCCACCACCAGAGCTTCACCTTTGGACTGAACTCAGCATGGTCTGTCTATGGCTCACTGGCACCCTCTACTCTGCTAATTTGAACCAGTGTCTGCTCTTCTTCCTTCCACACTGGTTTTTGAAGATACTCTTGATCTATTTTATATAGACACAAGACCTAGAAATATTCTTGCCAGATGGTTACCTAGCATTCTTATTAATTACTAGTTGAGTGTACTTCAGTTATCATGACAGGGGGTGTACAGGTGTCAGAGACTTCAAAAAAAGCTTTAAAATATTTCAGACAGAAAAATCTCATCTCATTTACAGCCTCTTCTGTCAAAGCATAGATTCTGAGAAAATTCAGTCTGAACCACATGTTCATGCTTCAGGAATTTTCACTAAAACAGCAGAGCACAGCATTCTCCATGAAACAGAAAGAGAATTTTTTGTGGCATTCCCTGATTTCCCAATGATTTTACATAAGACTTGACTCTTCCAAGTATGCAATGGCATGCAACCAAATGAAAAGTAAATACAATGAGCCTAAACGTGATGTTTAAACAACAAAATAAAGACCAATTCAGGCAATGTTAGTAACACAGCAAACAGATGAGGAGGGGATATGTAAGGCTATGACAACCAAACCACGTGTGTGAACAGATAATGTAACACATAGGAGAGAATGAAGTTAGTTATTGGCTGCAGCTCCTGTATGATACCAAGCTGTAATTCTCCTCTTGTGCCATGACATGTGCATGTTGTGGTATTTCCTCATCTGAAAACAAGTGGATTAAGAAAAAAAAGTATCTTGCTAATAAGCACCTATGAGGAGCTTGGGTTTTAAACTATAAAAAGTGGGGATGGGGCGTATTTTAATTTTAATTAAATCTCATCTAAATTTATGCAAAGCATTTCACACTGTTCCTCAAACTGGAGAGACGTGGATTTAACAGACAGACGAAGAATTGGCTGGATGGTTGCACTCAGGTGTTGTAATATCTCCTGTCTATTCAATAAATAACTCATTTTATACTAGACCTGATCTGCCATGCTTAGAATTTGTGAGCTGGAATGATTTTAGGTGTGGGACACCTAGATTCAAGATGCTGCCAAAAGTCTTAGCTTTAGGCAAGGCTTGTCTGAAGCTCCAGCTTGATCCATAACAATATAGAGAAGGAATTCTTTACTGTGAGCATGGTGAGGCACTGGAACAGGTTGTTCAGGGAAGTTGTGGGTGCCTCATCCCTGTAGATGTTCAAGGCCAGGTTGGATGGCACTCTGAGCAACCTGGTCTAGGCAAGATGTCCCTGCCCACGGTATGGAGGTTGGAATTTGATTATTTCTAAGGTCTCTTCCAACTCAAACCATTCTATGATATATTCTATGATTCAGTAAATGTACAGCTATGACACAGCAGGTAAAAGACACCTTCTTGCCCTCTTGCTACAGCTTTCTTCACGATTGTCAAACTCAATTTTCTTGAGTATTCATGAGCTATTCAACTCAATAAACACAGACTGAGAAGAAAAGCAAAAGTGAAACTTTTAAGAGGTATGATAGATTTACCTCAAGTGCAACACACTGGACCTTGAAAGATTGCCACAGTTTCTTACACTCATTACACAGCTGGTTTTGGCCTTCTTAGGTATTTGGGGGATTTAGTTTCTTAAGCAGATATTTTGTGTCTAAATGTAAGGATACACTTTAAAATTTTTACATGAAAGTTTACATTTTTAAAGTGTCTGGTATTGCTATGCTTCTACTTTTTCTCCATAAGAAAATACTGAAATTTATTTTAAAGTACATTGCATTTAGAATGAGAATTAACGTCACTGTGTCTTGTCTCAGTAGTTTGTCTAATGCCGCCTAAAATTAAACTGGARATTATTACTGACACAGCTGAAGAAGATGAAAGAAAAAACATTTAAAATATTCACTCCATAATAAGATTCAGGAACTAATGTATTAGAGTATTCACAAGCATAACATATTGTTATGCTATATTCAGGACTCTGAAATGAAGTCTTAAATAAGCAGTTATAAACCCTTAGTTGGTTCAAGGAATTCTAACAATGGGATACTGCATGAATGATAAACAGCCAAGCCAAAAGTGCATTATTTACTTTATCCCCAAAGCCAACACAGAGTCTTTCAGCATCAGAAACTCTACAAAATTGGAATATATGGATACACACTTTTGAAATATCATCCTTTCATGTGATCAAGGTAAACAAACATCTAGCACACTTCAGCAATGAATTGAAGAGTTTCCTTTTACTCCTGGGATGCAAAATGAGAGCAAAAATAAGCACTGCATTCATACTTTGTAGTTCAGAAGCAAGCAATTGTCTGCTTTATTTTCTCTGAAAAGCATAGTAGAGCTTGTCTGTGTAGAGTGTGGAATGAAATCCAGAATGCAGCTATAGTTAACATAATTCAGAAAGCATAACAATTCCACATGCTCTGCCTGATGTTTTCTGCTGGAATAGCCGGTGAAATATAATGTCACTTTTGGGAGATTTTAATGTGCTGAGTGAGCCTGAGCCTTAGGCTTTCAAGTAGTCCAGTTCATTGATGAATCAGGAAGGAATGGGCAGACTTTTTAACAGAGTGAGGTGGTAAAATATTTCCTGCTTTGTGAATCTATTTCACAAACTTTCTTCCAAGAATAGGAACTTGCAGGCTACTTCTATAATGCTGGTAGCATAAGTGATACTTTTGGTCAGATTTTACAGCTTTGTCCTCATTAAAATAAAATCAGTTTAAAATCTCATGACTGCACCCCCATTTAAACCCGTGAAGGCCAGAGCGTTGTTTGTTTCAGTTGAAGGGCTTCTGGTAATTGCCGTCAAAAATAAAGAAAAGTCTCAAATGACAGAACACTCTTTCTGAAGGCCGTTTGGAAAAATTCACATTTCCAAGGGCATATGTAAAAATACAGTACAATATAATTGAATGTGGTTGTTCAACTACAGTAAAAATGTGTGTTGTGTGCTGTCTCTCCCTGATTCTGTCACCTACACAGCTGTGGTGCTGCAGCATCTGAGTGGAGGTGACACAGTTCTGTGCCACCCCAAAGCCCACCAGGGGTGGCAGCTGATTTCTCCCCAGGGCGCCCCTTCACTCTTGCTCTGCCCTCAGAGTTGCTGTTTGCCACCACTCTATGCCTGCTAGCAGTTTCTGTATCTGCCCATCAAAACTCACTCTGCAGATCTAGAACAGATCATCTGCCTTTGCAAGGACCTCCATTCACCCACTGGGCCAGATTGAGGAGGAGATGAGAGAAGAAAGAGGAAACTTTCCTTCCTCTTTAACCCATTACACGTGCAACATGGGCTGGAATGCCATGCACCTCCTCATAGCTGTCGATCAAATGGCTTGAAATTAGGGCATCCTCACAAGCCACCATGAAGATGAGGTGTGGGATGTGTGATGCGCCAAATCCTCCAAAATACAGCCCTCACTCCAGAATTCTGGATCAGCATTATTATTCTGGTCATCCACTATTTTTTAAATAAATTATTCTGCTCCCATTTTAGATGACTATGACTTCCACGTGGCTCAGTGTCCAGCTGTATTTGAAGAAACTCTGGGTGAAAATGCTTTTTGACAGCACAATCTCATATCAATTGAATCTGTTGTGCAACTACATTTTTCAAAGGTATTCTTTCTCAAAGGGTATTTTAAAACACTTTTTCCCCATCTTCGTCTTCCCTACTTTMAAAGGCCACACAGGAAGATTTGTTGGCAATTTACTGTATAGATAGAGGGGGAGTGGGAAAAACAGATTTCACTTGCCACCTGGATGGACAAACATCCATAAATCCTGTATGAAGGTGTGCAGTGCTTGATCCCACACCAAGGCAGAGTCTCATTTCACTCTGTTTCTGCCATCAATTCTGCCACTGATGCAAGCCCTGCTTTTGTACTGGCCCTCAAAGACAAAATGCTGCTTTCTGCATCATGTTCCAGCAATGAGGAAAAGTGGCAGAAATGTGATGCAGAGTTTGACAGGCTGTTGGAATTAGTGCCTTGCTTATGAAATGGTTTTGAGGCAAAAACCTGGCATAATCAGGGGAGCAAAGGTCAACCTTTCTGTCAAAATATTAGGTCCTATTTTTCAGCTTCCTACATTTTCCTTTTTATATATCTATTGTAAACACTTTCAGCAGTAAAGGTACTCCAAATGTGTATTTTTTAAGAAAGACATAGACTTAGTCTATGAAGCCTTACAGCCTGTAAGTATTCCAGCCATATCTGATGTTATGCACATAGCACTTTTCAGAACTATGTGTTCTGTCAGGGCAAATAAATTCAACAGACTTGGTAAACAAGGGGCCCAAAGGGAGCTGCTACTGGCTGCATTATAAATATTCAAGATCCAGTCAGCCATAATTAGTTTATTCCCTTATGTTGACTTACATCCCCCTCCTTTCAGTCTGTATATTTTGTAAAAGTTCTACCTTTAGAACAAAAGCTTGCTTGGGCAATTTTATCCTCCAAGCACAAAGAAAATCTTCTGACTGGGCAATAGGACTGTAAGTATATTCCATACGTACTGGAGGAGATAAAAAAGTCTGTCCTCCTTTTCGATGGGAACACAGGAATTTTATTATTCTCCATGTTTCTTGCAAAAGGAAATGTCACAATTTATATGCTTTTTTCCTCCAAACCTTGTCTGCTTCTATATTTTACTTGGTTGTTAAATTTTTAAATATGAAAGTGCAATTTACAGTCTCATCCCTATTAATGGTAAAAGTGGTTTGCTTCTGCGTGACCCAGAAATTCTGTGAAGTGCCTCTGTTAAAATCAGAAGCATTGAAAATATGAAGTGTTGGGGTTTGTCTGTCACACAAGCTATTTTATTTCATATTTGCAAAGTGAAGCACAAACACATTAAAATTAATTTGTTGTACAAAGCCAGAACAATCCACAGAAAATTTACTTCATTGAAGGGACAAAAGATAAATTAATAAAGACATTACCTCTTCAAATAGTTATTTCTAGTGTTTAGCACTTGAAGCAAAGGAAGCTGGACTGTTTCTGGGCTTAAAGAGGTTAAGTTCAGCTAAAGCATTGCCTGCCCCTTTCTAAATACTGGTATTGCATCTCAGCAAGCTCATGCACTGTATCTCCTCTTCCGTGTCAGAAGCTGACAAGTGGGGACATGGCAAGCTAAGTGGAGAGTGGTGAAATTATCTGGTTATATATACTGCTATCTATGTTGTTTTCCTGTTTGAGAGCCTTTTCTAATGTAGAATTAAGGTTTTCAAAATCACACACTGAAATTACCATGACATAGGGTCCAGCCCCTAGAAAGGAATAAAAACTAAGCTCCTTTTGTGGAGCACATAGTATTACAACAGTTCATTAGCAAGAACAGCTGAATTTTATAAATTATTACTCCACTTTTAAACCCCATTTCAAAATGGAGATACGTTACCAACCATACAACCATAGAAGTATCATTAGAAATATTTTATAGTCTAATCACAAAGAGGAGTGCTTTTAAATACAGGAGCTGGAGCCATGTGCAACTTTCTTCAAAGCTCAAGAAAGTTCTGATTAAATGTTTGGTATTGATTCTTCTCCATTCATTGTAAAAAAGTGTAATCACTTTTGCAGCTAGAAACATTCAGAGAATAAGCACTGGGAATAGCTTAGATACAATCAAAACAATTGTCAATGGAATGTGGTATTTAGTCAAGCTGTGTCAGGACCCTGAGAGTGCTACCATCACTTTCTGTCCCTGTGTAGACCCTCAGCAYCTTCACCCCCTGTCTGCAGCCCAGGACCCCATTTCAGCCCAGCCTGGGGTTGCCAGTGCCTGCACCAGAGATGCTGCAGCAGGGCCAGCCCCTGGCCCTGCCTTCTGGACAGCCCTCAGTCYTCCAGGACAGCCAGATTTCCAGACTTGTCCCCAGGTTTTCCTGGCTGGACTCTAAACATGACTCATTATCTCACCTTATCTAGGACTATGGATGGACTTTTCCCCATTACACCTGTCCTGCTATATTTTGCTCTGGTCAGTAATTTCATGTTCTTTGCTTGTGCCATGGTTGCCCTTTCTCGACTCCTGGCTCATCCTCCTTTGAGAAGCAGCTCTGCTATTGCCGGTCCTTAGGGTGGGACTACAAGGTAGATTGCTTTAATCAGAGGAAAAAAATTAATAAATGAGAGTAAAATGAGAGTAAAAAATATTACTGACTCGATTGTGTAACCAATGACAAGCAAATTCTCAGTTAATATTTCCTCCTGTTCTCAAGACACCTTTGTKATATTTTGATAAGCCTTACTCTGATTTTTGTTGCAACAAGTGGATAAAGACCCTTCACTGTCATCACCCTGCTCTCCAGTCTTACAAGACACCTCTCCACTTCACGTCTAATGGCTGCTTTCTCCCTCTCAGCTCTCATCCTGCTGCCATATCAGGACTGTCACCATGTAGAAGCATTTGGTTCGACATGTCTCGTTTCTGCTGTTAATGGAAAGTGCTGTTTGTCTGTCCTCYTTGAACTTCACAGTGCTTTATGATAACAGTGTTTGGCTCATAATTGTTGCTGTTAAACTTGTCATCTCACCTTTCATACAACAGCTGCATCTGGTATTTCTGCTACCTAAACCTTTACAGTCTCAGAATAACTTATTGGCACTTGAGACAAATAACTGATGCACTCTGACTGTAATGTGGTCTATATACTTTCCATTTAATTTTGATCTAACTGAGCCTGCATTTCTCTAATGAACCATGGAATTAAGTGAATGATAGATAAATACTGGAGGAAATGATGATTCAAGTTGTCAGAGAACCAGTCAGTGAAAGCAAGGATAATTGTTCTGGGAATAGCATAACARTAGTATAGGAATGCTGCCTGATTATGTAGGAATGAGGTCAGGAAGGCCAAGCTGTGGACAGAGCTGAACTTGGCAAGGGATGCAAAGAGAAGGGTTTCTATAGGTGTGTCAGAGAGAAAAGGAAGGTCAAAGTAAGTATAGCCCATCAGACCAGCAAGACTGACAAACTGCAAACAAGGCTGAGGTAAGCTTTTTTGCCCCAGTCTTCAACAGCAACCTCTTTCCACACCTCTCAAGAGGATGGACAGCAGGATGGGAACTGAGGGAGCCAAGTGCTTCCCATTGTAAGACTAGATCAGGTTCATAACGAGCTGAAGAACCTGAATGTACATAAGTGAACTTATGGACTACATGACCTCTAAASGTCCCTTCCAACCCAAGCTGTTCTATGATTCTGTGATTATACTTCCTTTTTCTTTGGGTACTGCCWATTAATCACAGCTCTCATGTTGCATGGGAACACATTGAATGGAGTTAAACAAAAAATTTCTGTGCCTGAACAAGAACAAAGTAGTTCTAAATGCTGTCTGCCTCCACCTATGACAGAAATACAGAAACACTGGGGAAAGCATTCAGTCCATACAGTCAGACTAAAGCTTGTCAAAAGTGAATAGGCCCAAAACACCAGTGGAGCATCAAGTCTTCAGTCAGGTGTCCTTCTTCAAATATGCTTGACTGCACACTAATGTAGCCATAAGCCTCTTTACCAAAATTGCCATTCAAAACAGGGTTTTCTGATAACAGCAGAACAAAAACATGCAGCAAACTAAATATAAAAGTTCAGCTAATATAAATCAAAAACCACCACTTTGTTTTTATCCCTTACACCTACCTATCATACATTAGAAATCTGCCAGAGAGCTCTGTCAAATTGAACTATTGAACTCAAAGTGGCAAGAGGCCCTCCCCAGGCAAGACATTTAAATCATTTTCAAAGTTAATTTCCTGCTCCCAGACTGAGAACAAATCTAATCGGGTCTGCTTCATTCTTCTGACAAAGAGGAAAATGTTGCCTGCATACTCAAAAAGGGAAAGTGTCCTAGAAGGCAGCCAGAGATCTGGCTCTGCAGCAYCAAAGAAACCTCCCCTGCGATGCATGTGCATCAGCACGTGAATGGGAATGCTGATTTAACTGTCAGATCTTGCTGGTTTCCTGCTAATGCTGTTTTATAAGGAGGCTATGAACTGTTTACAAGCTTGTAGTGCCCATGGGAGACTGAAAAGAATAAGAAATCTGTAGTATAGTTACAGGATTATGTTTTAGATGGCTGGCTATGCTTTCAAAATGACCCACCYCTAGTCCCTCTGGATTTCTGGTGACCAAAGGTTTTCACCAGGTTCTAAGTTTATTTCACAGAATCACAGAACAATGAGCTTGGAAGAGACCTCTAAGATCATCAAGCCCAACCTATGCCCTAACACCTCAACTAGACTATAGCACCAAGTGCCATGTCCAGTCTTTTTTCCATAAAATCTTTCCATAAAARCTTCTAAAATCAAGYACCAAAACTTCAGTAAGAATGTAAAAAAACTGAAAAAGATTACTAGATAACTAAAGAGAGTTTGTAGAACAAACAGAAATTTATGTGCACATGGGAACAAGAGCATGCACATTTGTGGCACAGCCAGGTAAAAGAGGGTTAATTCACATCTAGATCACTGCATTATCAAAGGTAGAAGACAGGCATCTCTAAACAGAAGAATTGTCAGATTCAATCTCTGCATGCATTTTTACAACTCCACAGGAAAAAAATGTACAGAATAGCACCTGAGTTCCTCAGAACTTCTCATTTAATTTGAATGAAATAGTTGTGTGGGGTTCCTTTTTATGTTTTGTTTTGAATTTTTTTGATAGTTTGGAATTTTTTCTTTGTTCGTTTTTTGGGTTCTTTTGTTTGTTTGTTTGCAGGTTTTTTTCGTGAAAGAGCTAATAAGTATTTAAGTGGAATTTTTCCCAATTTCAGCATGTGATATATGACTTTCTATCGCTCTACAAACCCAAATTCTACATGTAGAAAAAAAAAATTAAAATACTGGTGTTGTCAATTTAAGTTTACTTAGCAGTCATAAGTTTTTAGTCCACACAAAGAGATTCTATTTTCATTGCTAAAAGCATAAATCCTCACTAATATAAATTTTAGTGTTTGTGTTTTTATTTGTGCATCAGAACTACAACGATGAGTTACTTCAATGGGTATAGAGTTCTTAAGGACAGTATTTCTATGAAATAAGAAATAAAAAAGTAAGTTGCATTAAACTAATGTTATAGGGTTGAATCATAGCAATAACAATCTCACAGCAATTTGTTATTAAAAAAATAATTAGTTCAAGTCACTGAAAACCTATTTTTCAAGCTGTTGTAAACTAACACTGAAAAATAGGTGTTGTGGTTTGACACTAGGCACCCATGAGAGTCAGTCATTCACCCTCCMCTGCCTCAGCTGGGCRAAGGAGGGAAAAGGAAAAAAGTTACGAAAGCTTCMTGAGTGAGATAAGGACTGGCAGAAATATTTCAAGGGCAAACCAGGCTCAACTTTAGTTATAAAGTGAAATTTATTACTAACAGAATCAGAGGAGGATAATGAGAAGTAAGATAAGCCCTTAAAACAYTGTTTAYACCCCAGCCCCTCTCTCCTTCCCACCGACAGTGCAGGAAGACAGAGCATGGGGGRTTTTGTCAGTTCATCACTGAAATTTTCTTCTGCTGCTCAGGGAGAGGAGACCTTCTCCTGTGAGGCTTTGGGGTCCCTCCTAGAGGAGACAGTTCTCCATGAAGCGTGGGTCCACTCTCAGAAGAAGCAGCCAAACCTCACCTGCTGCAATGTGAGTCCCTCYCACAGGCACACAGTCCTCCCAAAACTGCTGTGAGCTGGGTCTCTCTTCCAAGGGCTGCAGTCCTCCAAGGACAGRCTGCCCCAGCCTGGAAGCAAGGGCTCGCTCTCCACTGGGTCTCCCACTGGATCACAGCCTCTTCCAGGATTCTACCTTCTGTATCACTGGCATGWCCCCCAGGTCTCTGCATCCCCCATGTATCTCCACAGGCCGCAGGGGCACAGCTGCCTCACCATGGTCTCACCATGGCCTGCAGAAGAATCTTGGCTCTGGAGCCTGGAGTACCTCCTGCCCCTCCTTCTGCACTGACCTTGGCATCTCCATGCTGTTTTTTCTCACATGTTCCTACCTCCTCTTCTCTGACTAGAAGCAAAACCTGTGATTTTTCTTTTGATTTTGTTCTTTAATATGTCATCACAGAGGTGTTACCAACATCTCCCATTGGCCCAGCTTTGGCCAGCAGCACATCCATCCTCAGAGCCATCAGCCATTGGCTCTGCAGAACATGGTAGAAGCTTCCAGCAGCTTTTCACTGGAGCAATCTTTGTGGCCCTGCTGCTACCCAACACCAGGCCATGCCAAACCAATACACTAGGACATTTCCAAGTAGGCTGTTCATATTAACTGAYTGACTCAGAATATATCTCAGTTTCTTTACTCATTATTTCTCTCTGTCCAGAAATTCTTCTTTCAGCATCCAGCTTTAACCCTAGTGATCAACAGATATTTTTCTTTCTGTTGAGCAATAATATAATTTAGCACACAGAATTAGTCCTGCCASGAGAATGGAAACATTTAGTGCCATTGCTTACTTCCTTAATTTTATTTTGTCCAACAAGCACAAATAAATTCTTGTATTATCAAAAGATGTTTATCTTTAAACTGCTCCTCAGCAAACCTTAAATTATCCACTGAACTAAAATTGACCCTTCTTGGCACTTAGCAAGATGGAAATATTTTTTCAAATATGCTGAAACAAGCTCAGTATAGCAAACTAGCATGCCACATTTTCAAGGATCATTTCTAGAGCCTTGCTATGACAAATTAAATTGCCTAAGTGTTATGGATAGGAGAGGGAAAACAGGAGCTTAATCAAAACTGTAGGATACTTTTCTTCCATACTGACCTTCAGGAGTATATAATGAAAAAAGAATCATCCCAGTTTTATTACTCTATCTTCAGATTTCTCTGTTCCCTTCTTTTTGTAGGTACCACTAAGTTTATCTTCCGACAAATCTTAGACTATGCTCTAGGTTTAATATGTGCAATCCACAATAAAATAAGATGTATTTGTTTAGTTAGTAAAAACTTTGTAATTAGCATTTCCCTACCCCACTGTAAAAAACCTCTAATTTAAGGTCTTTTTTTTTTGTATGTGCGAGCTTCCTCTGTATCACAAATGTTTCGCTAGATCTGACTACATTTTGATAAGAACTGTTATTTGAGCAACATTTATCTATCTGCTCTATGGCTATTAATGGAATATTATATTACCATGGAAGAAATATTCTAAGTTCAAAACCCAGGATGGAATATTTTTTAATATTTTCTATTGTCCAGAAAAAGATTCCAGGGTCCTTCTCATTCTATTATTTAACATTTTGTGTGCTCAGCAAAGTCATCTTTAGATCAAGTTACAAGAATAATACAGTGTAAACAGTTGGTTTTATTTTTCAAGAAACTTTGATGGCTACAAATTAAAACAAGTCCATTTTGTAATAGTGTTAACAAAACAGATGAAGACAAATCCCATAATGACACCATTATTGTGCATCATCAGCCAGGTGATTGTACCACTGGGTATTTTCATCCTCTGACTTCAAAACACAGATATAGTTAACAAAATCAGATAAGTAAAACTTTAAATTAAGATGTAAAAGAAGGGAGTAATTGCCTGTTTTAGGTAATTAGGAGTTTAATTTTAAAAAAATGGAACCTTGTTAACTATTTAAATACCTTTATGAGAATKAATGCCTTTTTTGACAACTTTTAGCAAAACTCCAAAAACTGACCTTAACTGTTTCTTACGCTTCATCACAGTACATTTTGTGGCAAAATTTTTACCATAAGTCTTTAATTGCTTTTGGAAGCTTCAGTTTCATCCAATTATTTCATAGCATACATTAGGGRAAAAAAAAAAGAAACCTCATTGCTTTATAATACTTCCTGACAGATGGTACCCACAAAATACCCAGTAGCATCACTGAGATGACTATATTACAAAAATTCAGGGAAGATTAACATCTAATGCTCACCCAATCATCCACAGGTAGATCATCATTCAAGAACCAGSCTTTAAAATAAGAACAGAATGACAATACAAATAACATATTAATTTAGGTAACAAGCCTGAAAAGAGATAAGGAAAACAATTCCAAGTATTAATTCCTTAACAGGAAAGAGGTGCAAGTAATCTACTCGTAGAAAACAATGCTCTTGTCTTGAAAATCATTGATTGTCTTGGATGGGGTTTCTATTCCCTGATCACCTGCCTTATGCCCAGAAATGGTTGCTGTAGCTTTTGGTGGATCTGGAAAGGGGGGGAGCCTTGGGGCTGTTGCCTGGGCTTTTTCAAGGCTTCCCTCTCAGGTGTCAGTGGTGCCCTGGGATGGTGTTACTCTGCTGCTTAGCTAGCTTGAGATTTTTGTTRGCTTAGGCAAGAAGGCTTTTTTCCCCCTTTCCCTGGCCTTGGAGGCTGTGGCAGCAATCCTTCAGCAGCTTTTGCTTTTTCCTGAGCTGTTCTGTTTGGTTTGGTCTGTGGCATGAGAGAATTATTGATGTGAAAGCAAGGCACCAGCAGGGAGCCGAGGAACTGCTCCTTCTAGGCTCCAGACCTAGGAAAAKCCAGCCCAGTGAAAGAAAGGACACAAAATTCACCAGCTTCATCTGCTGTGAAGAGGAGACARACATCAGAGATTCACCAGGTTCCCATCTGGTTTTGCTCAAGCTGCTGCAAGAACTGTTTTTTTTTCCTTCCCCGAAATAAAAGCTGGCACCATATTTTTCTCCTTCACACCACATTACAGCCATTGAGGTTTTATTTTTTTCCTTCCCTGGCATTTAGGGTTTTTTTTATTTTTGTGTGGAGGGGCTAACAGTTCAGTATCTAGTATTTGTTCACCATTTTTTCCTATGCAATGTTGGCACTCTTGTCAATAAATGGGTTTTTTTACTTTCATCCACTGGTCTTACTATCCCATTGGTAGAAAAGGATTGATAGAAGCATTCTTTGTTAAAGGAAACAATCATTCCATACCTAAATTTGTTTATAAACCATGAAAAATGTTCTCCTCAGTTCAGCAAAGGGCTGCTCATCTTAGGGTTATGCTTCAAAAAACCACAAAGCCAACAGCTCCAAGGACACTGAAAAAAAAAAAAAAAAAAATAAAAAGGCCAAAGGGAGCATGGCACTTCCATAACATAATTCCCTCAATAATTTCCCCCTTTGCACCAGCAATGTGCTGGCTGCATCAGCCTCAGAAAACGGCTGCTTTACCTGCTCCTCTTAGGGTTAGAGTTATGCTTAGGGTTAGGATTGGAAAAACCACAAAGCCCAGAGCTCCAGGRACACTGAAGGTACAAAACAGATGGCAAGGGGTGCATGGCACTGCCCTTTGAACACCCTCCTCATGGAACCAGCCATGTGCTGGCCACCTGAGAAAAAGGCAGCTTTTAATTCTCAGTTCAGGGTTACGGTTTAGCGTAGGGTTAGGGTTCAAAATAACGCAAAACCTAGAGCTCCATGCTCACTACAACTACAGAAAACAGACCTAGGGAAAAATGGCAGTGYCACAACATTATCGCCTTCAAAATTTTCTCATTTGCACCAACAATGTGCTGGCAGATAAGCCTCAGCAAAAGCCCCCTTTTACTGCTCTGCCCAGGGTTAGGGTCAGGGTCATGCCTAGGGTTAGGGTTATGCCTAGGGTTAGGGTTATGCCTAGGGTTAGGGTTCAGAAAACAACAAAGATCAGAGCTCCAGGGACTCTGCAGTTGCCAAAGGATTGCCAAGGGGAACACGGGACTGCCACAACATGGCTCCCTCCACACCTTTCTTCTTGGTACCACACTCACCCCCATGCGGGATTTACTGCTCCAACTAGGGCTGGGGTTTTGAAAACCACAAAGCCCAGCACTCCAGGAACACAGCAGCTGCAAAAGGATTGCCAAAGGAAAYGCTGGWCTGCCATAACATGGCTCCCTCCACACCCTTCCCTGTGGTATGAGCCATGTGCTGACCACATCAGCTTCAGCAAAAAACTGCTTTTCCTGCTCCATTCATTGTAAGGGTTATGCTTAGGGTTAGGCCTAAGAAACCAACAAAGCCTAGGGACTCTGAAACACCAAGAGGCATGCCAAGGGGAGCACTGTACTCCCACATTTCTTCAATCATACCTTTCTTTCTCCTTTGCAGCAGCCATGTAATATTTTCTTGGTGTGGTTTTCAATTCCCTGATCATCTGCTCTCTGCTTAGAAATGGTCACTGTAGCTTTAATCCTGAACAAAACCATCAGAGGGTGTACAGCATAAATTAGCAAAAAGCTGAGAAAAAAGCTGAGAAAAAATGAATGATGTCTCCAGAAACTTCGTTCCAAGTCTTAAGAACAAGAATGGCAAATACAGAATAATTTACTTTTTGGTATTATTTTTGCCATTATTAGTATTGTTATTTTATTAATAATGTTTGTTACATTATAAAAATCTAGCAAGTCATGAGGAAATAAACATTGTATCTTTATTTTCTCAATTAAGTTATCCTTAYGATAGACTGGGGGAACACATCTGTCAATGTCACAGTTCGCATATGGTCTCTGAATTGTACAGTTGTTCCATACAGTACTATAATTCTTTTTCCATTTCAAGCTTTTAGTCACTGTCAGTGATTCATTTAAACTTGATCATGTTTTAATTTAGAAAAAAAGACTATGAACTTGCCTGAATTCAAAATAACCCAAACTGCTGCTTCATGTGCTTACAACAGTCCTTAAAATTTCTTTGGGTTAATCAAGCAAATTTCATGAGCACTCTGATATAATTAATCCAACAGGGCATTGTAGTTTAACAACTGAATATCAGTTATTGCCAAAGAGRCTGAATTCTAAATAAATCTGCTTACAGTGCAGTTAGGGTGGGTTCTCGTCTTCTATTTGTAAAACATGGAAGGAAAACACATGCAAGTAGAATCCCAACAGTAAATATGTGATTCYGCTATAGTACATAAACAGAAATCCACTAGGTCATTTTTCAAATAGCAGTACTTCTTTAAATTTCCATCTCTTTGGAAAATGATCTGTTGATATCACCTATATGGGTGAAAAACAAAAAGACCTATGAGAAAAACAAAAATACATTCTATTTGGAGACAGGAGAGCAAGCACACCAAAGAAGGCAAAGAGGTATGCCACAAATGCTGTAAATGAAGCCAATTAATTTGAGCAGATACAAAAGCAAGCGCACAACCAAAATCACTGCAGAGACCACTGGTCTCTTGGACGCAGATTTGTCTCTTGCAAATCCAACTATAAAATGCTGCACAAAAGCTCATTCTCTTTCGGATATTCTAGAAATTCCCATGACACTCACAGAATGAATTTAGGTATGGAAATAATTTTCTTCTACCTAGCTGGCTTCTAAAATAGCTGCTTTGTAAAGTAAAAGCTAGGACTATTTCAGACCAGTGTTTCTGAAAGAAAAGGCTATTTCTAAGCATAAATCCTTCAAGGAATATTCCGTTGACAGTGGTTATTTTGCCACTCAATTCTAAAATTGGTAAGTTCAAAGTAGTTCTATGTAATAACTCCAGAAAACCTGAGATAAAGAAACAAACAAGGTTAAAGGGCTTATTGAGGGTATGATATAAGATACCCGTATTTTAGAGTATTCCTTTAGTAAAGTCACTTCATATATTTGTTTTCTTTAAGCTGTGGCAGAAGATTCAAGCCATTCTCTGCCATAAGCAGGCATCTGTCACATCACTGTCTTTCATATTTTCTTTCAATTCTGTGTAATAGCAAGCACTGACTGAACACATGGCCTAGAATGTGGACAAATGTTTCCCCTGGCTAATATGAAATATTAAGGGGTGTTTGCTGGTGTAAATCATTACACCTCTCATCCTTCCTTCAGGCAATCATCTGTTAGCCCAGGAAACCACCACAGGAGGCTCCAATTCTCTAGTATCTCCCTCATTACTCTCTGTAAACCAAACTGGCCAAGACAATAGTTAATCTGACTGGTCTTAATCTTTTTGCAGGGAAGGACAGAGGTCATTCTGTTTTTCATCTAAGTACAACTATTAAAAATTATAGCCCTACTGAACTGGGTAGTAGGGCCCTACTGAACAAAAAGTCGTTAAAGGTTTTCAATATTTTACCACGTGCCTCAAGTGTTCTGCAATAGTCTTAATTAAGGAGAATATTGAGGAGAGATGGCTAAATAACAGTGGGATAGCTGGACACTCTAAACTTCAATGCCAAAACAAGTAGAGGGAATGAAATCTGCTGGCATATTTTTATTTAACAGAGATGATGCTGGGTTAGAKGAAAGAAAGGGTTTTAAAACCTACACAGGTCTGGTGGTAAGCTTGATAAGCTGAAGAAGGAATAGTAGGGAAGAAAGAAAACCATTCCTTACAGAGAGGGAGGAATTCCATCTTTTACTACAAATGTTTTCTTAGAAAAGTGTGTCCTTTCCTGACTTCTACTGTTGCAGAATAGTGCAGACCACTGTTTTCTATTGTTCAACCTTTCTTGTCCAAAACAACCACACTCTTTTGACTCATTCATGTCAGATTCTGATCGACTTTTGCGTATTTGTGAAAATTCAGCACATGCAAAAAGTGACTCAAAAAGGAAGGAGAAAGTACCATGCTTGAAAGAAGCCATCTTATTGGTTTGTTTCCGGGATTCCTTGAACTACATCACTTCCTATCARCCTTATAATGGAGATTCATATTAGCAGAGATCTTCAGGGCTTAGGGATCTTCAAGTCAGATCTCTTGGAGAGGAGTGTTGCAGTTCTATTATGTTTGAGTTTGGTCACAAACACAAATATATCATGGCATACTCCTAATAAACCTATAGGGGAAAAACATAATTAAATTAACTTGATAGGATCACCTATAGGGGAACAACWTAATTAAATTAACTTRATAGGATCACAAGGCATATGAACAGCTTACTTTTGCACTTTAGGAGTAGGTTTTATGTATACAGCAATAGAAGAAACATCACTTCCTTCAGGTTTTTATACTGCTACAATATATCTGGTGCTGAGTACTTTCCTGGTCAGTTGTTATTAGAGTTTGTTGCCTCAGTTGCCCAAGTACTTTAAATGACAGGTTACAAAAGCTATAATTCAATAATTATCTAAACAAAGACAATTTAGTAACTACAGTCCTAGTCCCTGTCAGTTATAGGGGGTAATTTTCACATAAAATATACAGAGCCAGACTTGTCTGTTGATACTACAGTCTTCAGCATGCTTATGTGATTTCAGTAGTGATCATTCTTACTAAGTGCTTGAGGCTCTGAAGTGCAGCAAAGTGACAGAAAAGCTTGTTACATCTCAGACAAACTAATAGGGCAGCCCCAAAATATGACTACAAACTTTGAAAGTCTACAGATTGTGAAAGTCTACAGATTGTTGCAGATACAGATGTCTGTACATGTTGTCTAAGTGAATTGCTCCAGATTCTTCCCTGTGTTCCWGTTTGGTAGGTTTCTAAGAGTCTTTCAAGACGTTAATGTTTTTTGCTTTATCTTCCCCAATGCTTTAACCTTCAAGACAATTTTAAAAAGTCGGAGTTTTGTTCTCAGGTGTGTCTGGAGCAACTACATTCACTGGCTGGATAGAGCTCAACTGTCCCTGCCCACACTTGAATACAGGGAACATTGACTTCCCACATCTAAATCATTTTACCAAAACCGTGGGCCAGTTTATWACGTTAATTAATCTTTTTGACCAGCTTGCTCACAGCAAGGCAATTAGAAGCACAAGTTAGTGGTTGATTCATTTTGATTGATTTGGTATGTTCTGCTGCTTTTACAGAGAATTTGYAAAGACTCTAGATACAGGACTCAGCTTCCTGAGAAAAACAAASCTGACATTCCAAGGTTTTCACTCAGTGCAGTCACAATCCTTTTTGTGCTTTTTCTTAGGGCCGTATCACAGTCTTAAAGCAGGAYGTGTCCTTCAATCTCTCTCTAAGATTTTTTAAATCTTTTGGGGGTGGGGGAAGGGGTTGGGGTGTTAAACTGCTCCTATTTGCCTGCCCAAAGCAGAAGAGCAGAATCTTCCCTCTACAAGTGTTTTCAGTTACCCCTGGGTTCAGCCATGGCATATACCCACTTTCATTTTGATCTGAAACCCTATACTGTCTTCTAGAATATCAGTCTTCTACAACTTGGACATGCTTAAACCCATTCATACGCCCTTCCCCACGCCATGTCCCCAGTTTTAAGTGTATTTAAGCCATGAATWATGGCAAAAAATTGAAAGATTTAAGCAAAATGGCAATATTTTTAAAGTGTCAGTTTCCTGTTTGCTCAGAGGTCAAAAAATATTCCTTACACCCGTACACCTACAATGTCTTCCTTACACCTACGATGACCTCTGAGCCTAACAGAGTAACTTCCTAGACTCYGAATAAAATTTTTCTAAGGTAATTGCATGGCAGTAATTAGAAAACAAACTCTGCTTTCCTACTGCTGCCTTCCAATTTTCCTCTTGATCGTATTTTCCTTACATTGATCTCCCAGAAAGTGGCAGATCTAGTTTAAAACTAGTGCTCCTGTTAATATTGATGACAAAAAGAAAACTATTTTCCTGAGTAAATGACTGGTTTGCTTTGTCTGTAGGAGAAAGACCAGCAAATGTATGGAGTGCATTTTTTCAGATACCCATGTTTGTGAATGGGTCTTCTTTTTTCTATTTTAAGGGTTCTGCAGGATCAGGAAGCTAATTTCACTCTCACCAGCCACTTTTTTTCTTAGAAAAGATGAGTAAAGGAGAACTGCCATAGATACAATTAAATTGGTTGGGTTGTTTTTTTTAAAGGGAAACACTCTTAGTCCAAATTCCTCAAACCTATCAAAGTGCCTGCCTCACTTAGAAATCAGTGGAAATTAGGTACTTGAATAACTGGAGATGATACCTGCCTGGCAGTAATTGAAGTAATTTTAAGCCTTTCCAGAATGGGTATTTAAGCTTCAAAAAGTGGCATTCTCAGTTTTTGTTTCTCTATTAGAATAATAGACTTGTGTAATTCAGGTATGAAAGGACCTGAGTAGGTCTCCAGTTTAATCTTCCACTCAAAACAGGCCCAGACATGGGATCAGACCAGGTTGTTTAGGGATTTACCTAGTCTGGTCTTGAAAAATCACCAAGGACAGAGGTTACATAACATCACTGGGCAACTTGCTACACTGCTGGGCTATCCTCATGAGAAAAAAAGCTTCTCCTTATAAACAATTTAAACCTATCTTTCAATTTACAGTTTTACCTCTCATCCTCCCACCATGAAGCACTGTGGAGAGCCTGTGGCTTGAACAGCCCCCATGTAAGGACTAGGGTCTGCTCTTTTGTTCCCCTGAAGCCATCCYGTCTCCAGGTTGAGCAATCCCAGGTTTCTCAGCCTTTCCTCACAGGCTGAGTGCTCAGCTCCCAAACATTTGGGAAGCCTCAGCTAACTCATACTAATTTGTTGAGGTCTTTCTCGTACTGAGTGCCTAGAATTGGGTGCTGTGTTATAGAATCAGAGAACATGCTGAATTGGAAGGGGCTCATCAGGATCATCAAGTCCAACTCCTGGCCCTGCACAGGATACCTCAACAGTCACACCATGTGCTTGAAGGTATTGYCCAAATGCTTCTTGAACTCTGCCAGGCTTGGTGCTGTGATCACTTCCTTGGGGAGCCTGTTCCAGAGCCCAACCACCCTCTGGGTCCAAAACCTTTTCCTGATATCCAGCCTAAACCTCACCTGACTAAGCTTCCTTCCATTTCCATGRATCCTGTCACTGGTCATGAGAATGAAGACATCAGTACCTGCACCTCCRCTTCTCCATACGAGTGAGTTAAAGACCCCAATGAGGTCTCCCCTCAATCTCMTCCAGGCTGAACAGACCAAGTGGTCTCAGCTGCTCCTCMTACAGCTTCACCTCCAGACCTTTCACCATCCTCGTGGCCTCCTTCGGACACTCTCTAATAGCCTAATGTCTTTCTTACATTGTGGTGACCAAAACTGCACACAGTATTCAAGGTGTGGCCACACCAGTGCAGAGTAGAACTAGGTTTACCAAATGCCAAACAGATGAGGGCAGTCTCCTCCCTCTGTCTACWGGCCAGGATTCCCTTAATGTGTGCTGTGACACTGTTGGCCACTATTGCTGCCAGGGCACACTGCTGGCTCATGTTTCAAGAGCTCAACAGTTTTAATCAGAGCCTGCTCCCCAAGCAGATCCAGCCTGTACCATTGCAGAAAGTTCTTCCTTCTCAGGTGAGTGCTTTCCATCTTTCCTTTAATCATATGAGGTTCTTGTGGCCCACTGCTCCACCCTGTCTGGTACCCTCTGAATGACAGCTCTGTCATTGATGGCAATCCAGAAACTTACCTGAGTTATTTAAAAAATGATTTGTCTGCTGAACCAGCAGGAATATTGGGTTTCTGACCACAGACTYCTACCACAATGCCACCATCATTTACCTCTCCTCCGGTCTTGACCCATGAGCTCTCCCTCAACCCGTTGTCTGTCCTATACAAGAGATCCCCATAAGTGAGCTGCTATTTCATGCAGAGAGCACCTTCTGCAGCCGCCTGCTTCTATCTTCCTTGACAAAATTTCCTGAAGAGCTTGTACCTGTTCATTGCAGGTATCCAGCTGCAAGCTGTCCCAGGATGTCTCAGTCCTCCTTTGCRTTTCTGTTGCCAACAGGCACTCACCGCATTTTGTCAGGTGGATCCCACTGCTCTCATTCTCAGGCTTTAGTGCTTTCTGTGTTTGCAAAAAACACTACCCCCATCTAAGACACAACTTTTGCACAATGTGTTGACCTGCAGGATTGGTGTAACCCCCCATGCCCTTCCCTTAGATCAAGGAAGCACCTCCAGGGCTTCCATTGCCCATGGGTGCACCCCAGGTGCCTGCAGCCCCTCCTGATGTCCTCAGGATCTCCYGTGGCCAGATTGCTGGTGATGCTCATCCACATGGATGAGCAGCAGGGAAGTCAGTTAGCCACAATGCAGAAAAGGGGAAATTAAGAAATTTGAATGTGTTTTTATGGGAATTTCTTAAAATGCTTTGCAGGTTCATTAAGTAGCAAGATTTCACTTTCAGAAAAATAWCATGTTTGAAAAAAACAGCTGTGGCCTTTCCATCTTCATGGTCTCTTCTCTCATATAACAAAAAATAAGACAACAGGAAAAGGTCTCAAGTTGTGCTAATGGAGGTTTAGTTTGAAAATTAGGAAACATTTCTTCTCTGGAAGGTTGTCAAGCATTGGAAGAGGTCGCTCAGAGAAGTGGTTTAAATACCCTGGAGGTATTTTAAATACGTGTAGATTAGGAACATTATTTGATGGTAGACTTGGCAGTGCTAAGTTTCCATTGGACTCTATGATCTTAAAAGGTCTTTTYCAACTTTACCAGTTGTATGATTCTATGATAACTAAGAAAAAAAAAATTTGCATAAAATAAAAGCATTTAAGAGATTCCAAATCTGGCCCTGATTCTGTTTTCAAGTTCATGGGGTGGAAGCCCATTTCATCTAGGAAATGCATTTTTAATCAAGGTGAATGTTTTCCTCAGTGAAGCCTTTTATTTAATATGTAGCTCTTCTGGCTTTGTAGGAGTGTTACTGAAAGCAAAATGTGATTCATTACAGCCATCCCCACATTTTTCCCCGTGCCTTTTATTTAATCCTCAGCTTTATCAAGGCCTCTCACATGTCATGCTGATGTTTACAGAATAGCCAAGGAGCATCTTTATTTTAAGTCAAAGTTCTCCTTTAAAACACCTTGCCAGTATAATGCGTCTGTGTTTCATTATCTAATCTATGAGCAGACCAGTCCTCTCAGGAAAAAATGTTAACTTGCTCCCAGGAGGCCAGAATAGCTGTTGTACAGATATTTATCTGCATTCATCTCTCTTTTTGCATCTTTGTCATTCTGGTAAAATAGATTTCTTAGCAGCAGAAAATGTGTTGTATTTATATCCTATCCCATCCATGTATCTCAAAGCACTTTTGCAATATTAACAAAGATAATTGTTAATTAAAACAAATTGATCATCCAGACAAATATGACTATCAATATTTTTTGGGTAGGGAAGTCAAAGTACTTGGAAGTCGAAGTACAGGAAGCTGAGATGACTTGCTTAAGATCATATTGGAGACAAACAAGAAGATTAAGGTGTGAAAAAAGGTTGTTAGAACTGYTAGATTGTTTTCAATTCCAAGCTATAAGCTAGATAGGCTAGAAAAAATATTTGTATTGTCACAAATATTTTGACATTTGAATTAAAATAAGCAAACCACTAATCAATTTATATTTAACCCATTAAATCTTTTGGGGAAAAAAATGGAAGTATATCAAGGTACAAAATGACCTTTTAAAAAGTATTATTCAAACATATGTCCTTAGGACACATCCTATAAGGAGACTAAGAAGCTTACACCAAGATTTATGTCCCAGCATCATCATCACCGGTGTTTGCAATCTGTGTCCTGCAAATATTTATGTACCTTCTGGTAGASAGAGATGAAGCAATTCTAACATCAATATTAGTACACAAAATTAGGAGCTATACTTCAAACAGGAGTGGGAGGTTTTTAAATTAGGTATTTGGTGTTTGCTACATGGCAAGGTCTGAGGTCTCAAGGGAAACCCACAGAACACTCATAAAAGAAACACGCACGAAAAAAAAAAAGATTATGTGTGTGGGGGAGAGAGAGGGAGGGAGAGGGAAAGAGGGAGAAAATTCTTGGCCTCCARCTACAGCTCCAACAGAGAAGAATTGTCCCTTTGGTGCACTGCCATGTATGCCAGCCTTGTATAATTATTCTGGATATACCAAACTGTCTCAAATAGGACTAAATACTTGTATCTAGGCAAGCCAAACCACCACATCCCTGTTTATCCTTCTCACATAACTCAACAGTGACACATAGGTGCCTTTAACAATACAGATACTAATGTAAATAGCTGTTAAACCAGAGTCTTCCTATTAAGCAAGAATACTTTCTTTATCAAGTACAAGGTAAAAAAAAAAAAATGAAATCCACTGCTAGAAGTCTCTGCAGAATCCTAATATCCAAACTGTATTTCATGATGGTTATTAAAACAGTTTTGTGGTGTTCTTCTAAATCTCTGTCAATCACATCATTACCCTTTAATTTGGCTAAGAAAAATGAAATTATTTTTGTGAGCCTTGCATGAGATAAATGGAAAAATACCGAACTGGAATCAATATGCTCTCTGTTACTATAACCACCATACTGGGGTTATAGAGGAAAAAAGCCTTCTGTTTTTCACTGTCCGTGTTCATGCAGTAGCCAGTTTGCTGATTAGAAAGCAGATCATGCTTTCCTTGGCATTTACCCAGTTGCTGTCTGGACTGAAAGGTTATAGAAGCACACATACCACGGCTCTGCAAAAATTAGAAAGGCCAGCAAGTCACATATCCTCAATGTCTGAGGCAGAGAAAATACTGTTCCCTTCTCAGAGCTTCTTCCCACCTTCAGTCTTCTGAGAGTGTCAGACATAAGGTATCAACATGCATTACCAACTTTGGAGATTGACAGTTGTATTCATTTTCTTTGTCAGACTCTTAAGTGCAATGTAGCAGACAGCATATGAGATTACTTCTCACTTACTATGCATACCAGAATTTCCACTTGGAAATCTAGCCCCACCTTTCTAGTCAATTTTCATAAAATGCAAAAAAATATTAAACCTTGAGACAAGAGCAAAAATTCAATTCAAACTGATAAAGTTAATTTTTTTTTATTAATATTTTTTTCAATGAGACCATATTCTCTAGTCATATGTCAATCAGAAATTTTCTGATTTACAGGAACCTCCCTGATTAAACAACACAACAAGCAATCAGAAAACAAATGTGCTGAAAGTGTTATTGCTCAGTTTGAACAGGGCTCTCCTACACTGTCATTGGAAAGAAAAATATATCACAGTCCCAGCATCTTCTATTTTAGTGASACTCAAAATTCCATAGGTCTGAATAGTCAAACTAGTTCTTTGGCTCAAACTAGAGCAAAAAACAATATACATCTGTGTATGTCTGCACAAGAACAGCCTCTTGCAGTTGCACTTGTATTGCCCAGAGTACCCCAGTATCCCACAAACAGGAAAGCCGTATTAGACCAGCAGAATCCCTACCTGTACAGACCCCACAAGAGCGACAAGTCTAACATGACACTGAAGTTTTTCACAGGACTGAATCCACACAAAATGGCTGGTTGGAAATAGAAGGGTGGCTTAGGCTTCAGGGGTTTTATACAGCAGGGGATTCATTGTGAGCTGTGTCCTTACTGAGTCCAGACTAGTCAGAACTCAGACTGGGAGACAGATCACARTTAACCAGTGKWGTTCTCAATCCCTTTTTGCTATTTCACAGTTCCCTTCCTCTACAAAGTCCATCCCTGTCAGAATTTCTGCATGCAGTCTGTATCTTCCTTCCTAAACCACGTTGAGATCTAACAGCAAGGTTAGTCTTAGCATCTTAAAATTTTCAGCCTTAAAAACCCTTTTCAATCCCTGGCATTTGTTCCAAACCACCGCAGTACTTCTATATAGCTCCCTAATATCTCCTCTGTCTGTGCAAGGTCTGYTGCTGATTTGATCAGTCAAGCACTTGGCTTGTATCTGGGACTGCCAGGATTCATAGTCTAGGGACAGATRTATCTGCCTTACCTTTAGCATTACACCTGGAGGGTATATGTTCTGAAAACATCCTCTCTCATCCCAACTTCTTAAAGAAAAACCATGAAAAGCTTGGTACAATGGTCGTAAGTGCTGAGATCTACGATCTTTGTGTTTGCTGTGTTAAAACCTRTGCAGGGACTGGGTACTGAACACTGATCCCAGGAATTTTGAATGTCCACAGCATCAGAATGTACATCAATAGCAGATAGTTACTTCCCAGGAAGACATTTAGAAATGTTTGGTCACTGTACTAACACACAATCCATAACAGTTTGATTTMTTTATATTGTGAGCGTGACAAAGAAAACTGAATGCATTTTCTTGGATGAACTTAATATAGTTTCCTTATCACTTTYAAACTCGGCTTAAAAGATGATACAGCAACTTTCAGGTAGAAAAGTAAAGGCTAAAAAGCATGTAATTCAGCTCACAATGGATTTTACAGGCCTCAATGGAATTAATTACTGAGAACTTGCACATGTAGTAATTAATTTCATGCAATTCAGCACCATCTGCAGATGCATTATTTCCTTTCAAAGCTACTATAATTCAATGTAAAAGAGAAATTGTTAGGAGTTTTTAGGCAGCAAAAGCTTTTGTATCTTGTTTATGCCAAAGAAATTAGATAAGGAAATTAAATATTATTTGAAAAACATAACCTTTTTCCCATTAAAGAGAAAATGCCTCTCAATTGTTAGTAAGGGATCTACTTGCAATTAAAGAGATTTGGGAAAAAAACCCTTTGATTTAGAACTGGTTTTCTTGTTTAAAAAAGTAGTTGTGGGKTTTTTTGTGGCAATCACTTATCGTTTGCAGGTGAATTGTGCTACTGCATCAACCTTTGTACCAGCTACAAGCAAAACCTATTGAATACACATCCCTCTGTTGAAATATATTCCAAAAATACTTTCTATTATTTGCTTGTAAGATATATAAAAATCTTTAACTACTTTTCATTAGCTTCTATATAACTTGCTCKGGAACAGAAAATAATTGACTGCAGCAAATTACATGAGCTGTCTTTCTCATATTCAAGGGCAGGGAGGGTATATTTTTTTTTAAACTCCCATTGAGGGTTCACATGTACTGAGAAGGAAATTTCATCAACTAAAATWAATTTAAATTAGACAGCATCCTGGAGCATTGAAGAGTTGCATCTTTAAAATCTTTAGCCTTAAACGTATGAAACACTGTCAAAGAGCATATTAGAAGAATRTGCTCTGTGCACCAGCTGAATCATCAGTTTTGTGCTGGAAATTCTGGAAAAAACAATTCCAACTTTTTTCAGGCATTCATGTAACACCTAACACAAGGGCTAATTCTGCTGTAATACTGTGACTGGGAAAGAGTATGAATTTGGGAGGGAGAGGCTATCCACATAGCACAGTTTTTGTTCTGCGATGTGTTAGGCAGCGTGCATTGTTCTTTGGCAATAATAATAATGAATAGATTACAGCCCCATCAATCTAAGCCCATTTAACAAAGTCACATTATCACAGAACTGTTCCTGTTTTGAAAAAAATATGCAATTATTATTTGCATTTGTTAGCACTCACAATATTCAACTTCAGCTGAACGTTTGTTGTTTTCTGTACAAAACAAATTCTGTGGTAATAGAGAGCTGAAAGCATTAGCCTTATAATTGTAAGAAGAGGCACAAGGCCAGTCAGGTTCTTTATCTTTTCCTCCTGCTGATAGAAGCCTGGACATGGTTTCCCTTCCTGAAAAATGCCCATTGAAGCCTTGTGTCTAACAAGCAAACTAGATAACAGTATTAAAATTGCATTTGGAGCTAAAGGAGATGCCATCATGATAGTCACATTATGGGAATAGTATAGGGCAATACAGATGATTGATTTTAGAGCAATCACTTACCAAAGCAAGAAGCTGTGAACAAGCACAAACTCTTTCCAATGCATTTTACAAAGAAAACATGAAGACTTGCAGAAAACAAATCTATAGTCTTCCTACAACAACCACTTTTAAACAAGCCGGGTATCTTTGCCCAGAGAAGCGAAGATGGTGAATCATTAAGCAATTGCAGTGAGGTGTCCTTATTTTTGGATCCAGCTTTTTTGATATGTACTGAAATCGAAATAGAGCTTGCATTTGGATATGAAAAGTCCCTAGTCCTTAAAAAAAGGTAAATTTGAAAGCAAGAACATKAACGTAATATTCTGAACCCAAAGAGGTCAAAAAGGTTTTTCTGAAAAGGTCCTTGAAATCACACTTTTAAATATGCCAGAGGAATTGATTATTTTTGTACTGTTCTTACTGTCATTGCCTTCACTGATAAGAGAAGAGACAAATGGTTTGAGGGAGGGAAGACAAGAGAGATTCACCCACTCTGCAGCCTTAAGATTTCCTCAGGCCTGGATTGACTGTCATTTCCTGATCTTTATGTGATGTTTATCACAATAGGTTATCACTGCCATTTAATGTCTTATATATTCTTAATGAATATTGTCATTCTCCTTACTATGATAAAAGGRCAGAGTCATCTAGTAAAGGCAGAAAACATCACAGATGTAATACATTTGCATAGAAAGATCTTCATGCTATGACAGAAAAGGCTCAGAATATATGCAGTCTGATGATTAAATTGGGAATTGCCAAAACAAGCAAACAAAAACATCTTGCAAATCATTCTTCCTCTGGACAGATTTAAGATTATGATCTCCCAGCTCTTGGTGCTGCTGTACATGTACAAGCAATTCAACCTCATCAAAGTCTTGATTTAGAGGGCTTAAATTCAACTCATTGCTCACTTTTTTGACTGAAACAAAATTATTCAGCCCACTGAAATGTTACCATTATTTCTGGATGACCTTAAATAAACAACTGATGTAATAAATTCATAGTTACTTAGTAAAGCTTCCATTTCAGTTAAATAGTGTTCAATTTTCTCATTTCTGTTAACACTTTGTGGACTGTGTGAGTTCTTTTTTATGATGTAAGGAATTACCCATTACCCATATTAATATATTATGAAACTGTTTCTTATGGAACTGTGTCTTTGGAATATTGAAGGTGACAGTATTATAATCATAAACAGATGACATGATGACATGTGTCCTATGCTGTAATKAATGATATCAGAGCTTTTTCTACTTACTTAAAAGCTGTCTCATGGAGGCCTGAACCCTAGGGCAATCATCGTGGGGGGGTTACATGGCTCGGCACTATAAATGTGGACACAACAGTTAATTGTGCAATAAATAAGGTAAACAAACTTTTGACTGTCACATGTGCTCAAAGACTGATTCTTTTGGTCTCTGGATGCTGTAAATGGTCACATTTTTCTCAGCTTGTAGCCTTATTACAAATTAATATGTCTGTAATATCTAACTTTTTAGCAAAAAAAAAATTGGTAGATTTTGACTCTAACTTCACCTTGCACATAATCTTGAAATAWTCTTTTAGTTGATCTTGTCACATTTTATGGACACACTGCACAGCAAATGAAGATGCCTGTAAGATGTTTAGGACTTTAGATAATGAAGTTACCCATTAATACCTTTAAACACTTTCATTTGTCTCAAGGCTTAGCTATGGCTTGGCAATTCCCGACATCAGCATTTCATAAATTTAAGGATAGTGGCAAAAGGAAATCAAGTTTTCCATTTCACAGAAAAATAGCCAGTAGCTGACAATTCTCCTKGGAAACAGGAGCCCTGATGTTCTCAACTTTACCCAAAGTCTATTTCAATCCACCTCAGATCATCAGGTGGTCAGTGCAGCTAAAGTACAGTGCTCTTTCCAACAGCACTCAAGAGAAATGTGGCCAGCAAAACATCCCCAGCAGTTGCTGATTCTTATAACCTGTGGGAGTTCACAGTGAAAAAAGTCCTCATCACATTGTGGACAAAAGAATGTACTGACAATCCTAGAGCATAAAACTGAGAGTTTACAAACCACTGTGATAATTTAGACATGTAAAGTAATCCTAACTTTAAATGCTTTGCATCCAGCCTTATTCAACAATTCTATTTGTGATCAAAAATGACAGAGGAGACGGGGTTTTTTAACAGGAGACTGGTGGGAATGTGTTGTATTTTGGAGGCTAGGGTTCAGTTAAAATGGTCTTGACAGAGTAGATAAGTGGCCCAGAAAATAATCTAGCATGTGAAAATGGAAATAGCTAACCACAGCCTGCTGAACAACTTACTGGTTCTTTGGAAACACTTTCTTTGTTGTATTATTCCTGGTCTGTTCAGCAAGAGCATGAGCTCACTTTTAGGAAACAGAACAATTAGAAAAWCTTTARAGCATCAGAGGCATAAAGAAAAAAAAAACAAAATCAACCAATAAACAACCCCCCCCAAAACAACAAAAACAGCAAACCAAAACCCAAACAACAAGAACAAGAAAAAAAACCCAAATCGAAACAAAACTTAAACTTGATGTTGTTTAGCATAAAGTAGGAATGTTTGAGAAAAGAGTTCCAAAAAGAGTCTCCAATTCCCTAAAGGCTGCAGCAATAAGGAGGAAATTAATCTCTACTCGACATGTAAAGTTGATATGAGAAGAAAATACCTGAAGTTACAAAGAACAATAATAGAGGSAAGACATTAGTAAAACATTTTACGACCAGAAGTGAATCACTAATAGATGACTATGAGCCTGTGCCATCCTCATCGTTTGAGGTCTTCAACAAAAAGTTGAGCAGATGATAGAAAACAAGAAAAAAATGGGGAAAAAAAGAGGTTTCCTTAGGGTAAGGCAGTTGATTAGGTGACTTCCTAAGGTCTCTTTCCAATTAGCTTTTTAAAGTACAGCACAATTTTAAATCATGCACTTTTTGTATACACTAAACCCTGTGCCTGTTCTATCATGTCATTACTTCATATTTTCATCTCACATATTTTCAAGGAAATTTTGGCTTTCATCTTACACATCTCCTTCAGCAATGAAGCAGGGCAAAAAAATTTAACTTTTTTTACAGCATCAGAATATGGTAGTTTCCTCTGTATTTCAAAGCCATTCAACCAAGCAGCAGGATAACTGCATTTATTTTTAYGCCAGACATGCAATTTTTGTGCCTTTCTGAGTCACTGTCATGCCTGAGAAGTGCCACTCCCAGACCCCAGGGGCTTCCTCCCTGTGGAGCACAGCACCAACTCTGAGGGGTGCTCAAGATCTTTCTAACCTGTCCTGTGGAAGCAATGGCAACTGAAGCAGGGTTAGGACAGAAAACCTGCACTGCATATTCTTTTCTGGTGCCAGCTGCAGCTTGCTAGCTCATGGAGAAGAGTGATGACCCCATTTCACCTCCCATGTGTTGGGGCTGCTGGCTGCACTGGCCAAGCACTCATCCTGTCCAGGCACTCTGGGAGCTCCATGATTAAGAACTCAATTGGCCCCAATTTACACACCTGCACATCCTCACCTGGCTGCRGTCTGGCCCTATGGCACTGAAAGAATGCACATGAGGAACAGAAAATTCAAATACTTCCTCTTTATGACAGAGTATAAATAAACAAGAATGAAAGATTTATAGTACATTAAACATTGGAGAATTCAATCACTATAAATATAGTGTACTCTTGAAATTATAGTGACAATTTGGAAGTAATTGAAGGATTCTATGTGTAAATGTGTCTCTATATACAGGCAGGTCTGTTCACCCCAAACTGTAGAGAATAAATAGCATGCAATACATTTTATACCAAAATGACACTTTAGAGAAAATAGAGAGCAGAAGCAGGATAATGTGACAGAAAAAGACAGACAAAGGACACTGTAAAAATGCTCAGGGGGGAAAAAAGGAGAAACAAGAAAAATAGGACAATGTTTAAAGAAAAAACCTAGGCTGCAAAAAGGAGAAATAAAGGTTGGTTGATGTGTATGCCAAAACAAAGTGATTCAGGGTGTCGCAGACATCTTTTGTGAAAAATCCTTTAACAGGATTTTTCCTTCTGAGAGCTGCAGATTCAACAACAAATGTAAACCRTGATTATCTGCTGCTGTGGAATGCAACAGGTGGACCTGTGATTGGCTTATCTTAGATGTTTATAATTAACGGCCAATCAAGGCCTGAGCTCTCTGGGACAGAGTTGGAGAGAGCTCCTTTGTTATCATTCTTTCTATTCTATTCTTAGCTTAGAAGCCTTCTGGAGAAACCTTCTCCTTCTTTTTCTTTTTAGTATAGTTATAATGTAATATATATCATAAAATAATAAGTCAAGCCTTCTAATCATAGACTCAACAGTTTTGTCTCTCTCTCATCCTGAAAACCCTTGTGACCACCGTCACATCACAGAAAAAGGGGAAGACCACAAGGCCATAGGATACAAATTCATAGGATACAAATTCAGGGAAAAAGAGGAAGACCATGAGGTCATAGKATACAAATCACGTGAACAGTGCAAATTACCAAAAYRCCCAGTGCAAACAACTAAATWACTATTTAGYGCAATACAACAGAAAGGGWTAGGTRTAACAGWGAGAAAAAATAKGAAGACAAAAGAGAGTAAAGGTAACAGACTAGTATGCAGGAAAACAGCTAATATGATGTAAATATAAATAAAGCTAGTTCAGYGCTAAATGACAAGAAGGGACGACTGCAGGGAGAACTCAGGGTAGACTGGACGTTCCTTTCTTTAGGCAAAGAGATTTACAAGTCTAAAAAAATTGAAAGTTTTAGGAAAAAATGGAGAAAAAATGAGGGAAAAACCTTTGCACCAATGTCATAAAAGTCCAGGAAGGTGATTCTATCCCCCTAATCCAGTCTCGAGAGACCCCAGCTGCATCCAGCTGTGGGGTTCCCAGCACGGGAACTTTGTGCACAGGCACATTGACTTTTTGGAGAAAATCCAGAGGAGGGTCACCAAGATAATTAGAGGAATGGAGTGAGAAAAGGCTGTAAGAATTGGATTTGTTCAACCTGAAAAAGAGAAGGCTTAGAGATTACCTAATTGTGGCCTTTCAGTGTCTAGAGGCCTAMAAGAAAGATGGAGAAGGACTTTTTACAAGAGCATGTAGTGATAGGACAAAGAAGAATGCCTCAAACTGAAAGAGAACAAGTTTAGATTAGCCATTAGGAAGAAATTCTTTACTGTGAGGATGGTGAGGCACTGAGACAGGTTGGCCAGAGAAGTTGTGGATGCCCCATCCCTGGCAGTGTTCAAGGCCAGGCTGGATGGGGGTCTGAGCAACCTGGTCTAGTGGAAGGTGTCCCTGCCCACTGAGGTGTTGGAACATCTTGATCCATAGGGTCCCTTCCAACTCAAACCATTCTATGATGCTATGACTGTAGGATGGGATATGGGAAAGGGAGCACACCTCACAGCATACACTTGTGAATATCTGAAAGTGTACGATTCGTACTGCTAAAGGACTTTTCTTTTTCATGTGCCCATTCATTACTAGTGGCCCAAGGTAATGTGTACACAGAAGATGTAGGAGGCCATAGAGCATCTAGAACACTGACATGGGGTTGGAGACATGACATAGGGTCTACAAGAAATATTTTCAATTTTAAAAGTAATACCTGGAGCACAGGCATATCCTAATCTTGTCTCACCTAAAATAGCATTAGATAATCAGGCAGCCTATGACCTACTTTTTAAGGGGATAAAGCTTGAAATTTTTTGACATAATATCTGTTATAAAGGTTTTAAAGTGGTGCTGTATAAGGTCATTTCTCAGATATGTTCTTAGCAGCCATTAACAGGCAGAGAACACTACCTTACCATGTTTAATCTGTCTGTATGTGATGTGACTGGGAAGCTGCTGGCAGGAAATTGCTGTGACTTTTACCTTCTCTGCTACTTTCAGGAAACTGAAAACCTAGCTCAAATTCCACAACTCTTCATAAACCTACAGCCAAGAAATAGCTCCTAATTAGATCACCTTGCAAAACCACTGTTCTTTCTCTAAGGGCAAAACTGGTAGATGCACCAAGTATTGGGAGGGATTGGCTCAAGACATCATCTCTACACCTAAGGGCTACATATAACATGTCTGTCTCTTACCTGCACTGTGTCATGTGACAGGAATTTTAGATGACATGAGCCTGAGCTGGAAATGCAAAGACTACTTCTTGTTTAGAGAAATTCATCCATACTGAAAATTACTTGAAGTAGATTCATATATACATTTAGCCATGTCTTAAGTAGATAGGAAGGCAAACTGTTGGTTAAAGTAGTAGAAACCACAACTCTTTGTACCAAAAAAGTGAGCTGCAAAACTGAGACTGACAACCCCTGTGGGTAGTAGCACTTTGGTCAGCCTTGTAGACCAGAAAACAACATCTGCTTGTTGGCTGGACATGGCGACACATTCCATTCACATTAGCCAAGTCTAAAGACAGTTTGTTCTCTCTGAGCCCCAGATAGCAGGAGAATTATGTATGGCCCTTATGATATTAGAGGTTTTGAAGCAGACAAAACAAAACAAAACAAAACAAAGTCCTCTGCTTTACTAGATGGTCCTGCCTTATAGGGACTTTTCTCAGACCTCAGTCTGAGATGTTGTTCTGGGAAAAAGTGAGAACAATCTGGGAATCACTGAGAGCAATCCATCATTCAGGCATGAAAGAGAAGGGAGTTAAGGCTGGTGCAAGACTGTTCTTACTTCTTTCTACAGCACCCAGTCTGGAGAACAAGGCAACTATTTAAAATCAAGGGATGAGAAAAGTAATTCTTCCAGATATAAGAATTTTCCATAAGAAAAGCAAATGGAAAATAGTTGTTTCGAGTTGTTTCACAAGTAATAACCTTCCTCAGCAAATCCAGGGCAACATCTGTGATCATCCCATTGAACACCTGGCATTTGAGACTTTTTCTCCTTGCTGACGTCTCACATAAAAATAGCAACACGATATGGAAAGACAGAATATACTTCATCCTTCTCACTTGGACTTTTCAGAATAAGAAATTGATCTCACATCTTCAGTGGAGGTACTGATTTTCAATATTTTTTTAGCTTTTTATTTATTTGTGGGAATCTTTTTATCAGATTAGTGCCTATTTAGCACTTTCATATCCTTTTGTTGCTTCTGTCAAAAGAGCTGAAGCAACATCTGTGTAAGTAATATCAGATGTACAACACTGGAGTAAAACATAGCAGAATGCTGTCATTAAAACCCTTAAAATGCTGTGTTTGTGCCAGAAATATATACTTTACATCAGATGATGCATTTTTCTTTCAATTTTTAAAAATCTAAAGGTTTTTATTATATTCAAAAACATTTCAAACATATCCAATATGGTGAAAATTCTAGAAAAAAAGCCCTCCTTACAAGCAAAAGTAAACTTGGCTTTATGGGTTGCTAATCATGGGATAAGTACTACTGAAAGAAGAGGAAAATGTATAGATTTTCAGTAATTTCWCATCTCCTTTTGAATAAAATTGGCAAATAAAGATTTGTTAAATACTTCAAAATTAACCATTTCTGGTATTTAGGCTTGTCAGTGATTATGATGTGCAGTTTTCATTATAAAGCAATAAACATACACACCTTCTAGCTAGTAATTAGGTGAGATTAGTAGAATATGATTCTAAATGTGTGCATTTGTCTGGTGTAGTACCGTTTCCCCGATTGTATCTCACTGGAATCATGGCATATTCAAGAAGATAACTCAGTGAATAGACTGCAATTAGCATGAACACCAAGTCTGGCTATTTTGTTATAGCATTTTAGGGCACATTTCTATTTTCCCAGTCAGTCAGCAGTTTTTAATTCAATTGCCTTTCCTAATTATTCCCAAATCAATTATAAGTAAAATCTTATTAGCTGCGTGTAAAATGTATTGCTGCATTTGGAACCTCAGTGTTCAAGTAAAGCCTCTTCTTGCTTACTACAAGAGAACTTGTAGGTGTCCATAAAAAGGTGAATCATTCTATCAATATATTTCTTTAAACTGTCAGCTGAAAGATTAGGACTTTCTTTAAAAAAACTGCTTCTYTGACAATGCTCTTGTACACTGTATGGGATCAAAAACCTGCACTTCAAACTCCTTAAGAAATACATCAGACTGGAACTTGTGAACTGGTTCTATTTGTCATCTGCAGAAATAAATATGTGAACCAAAGGCAAAGAATTTTCATTTAAGTACATGGTAAGCATGGTTTCAAAAGCAGCTGAGATTCATGCAATGGGACAGAGAGAGTAAAAACATGAAGCCAGTGAATGCACTCTCATGTCTATGTGTATGGTTCTTAAGGAGTATTAGAGGCCAAAAAAAGCATGACTGGCTGGCCTGATTTCTTCTGTGAAAAGCACTAAAACAGTAACCACAGCAAGGAAAAGGTCATTATTGTGAGATTCTTTACCTCTTGTGTCTGCTTTTGATGTTTTCTCAAAATCAGGTTTAAGAAACCCTGCATAGTATTTCATTTTAAATCAGTTCAATTGAAAACTATAACTGGCTCCAGTGGAGGGCCAGAGTAAGATTCTTGCCATCCACAGGCAGTGCAAAAACTGGGGTCAGATGAATCTGCTATCGTAAGCTGAGGCTTTTTGAGTGCAATAAAAATTCTGCCTGCATTTTGAAATATGATATTATATTGAGAAATTAAAATTTTGGTTTTATAATCTTTCTATATTTGTACTTTCTGTCAAGGCTATTCTTTGCCTCTAGACAGAAGATATTATGGATCAAGAAAGCTTGAAAATTGCTAGACTATCCAGATACTCAATGTTGACATGGATGTATAATTGAGCTCCTCCTTGAAAGAGACCTAAAGGATATGGAAGCTGTCCTTGAAAAGGAGACGGAGTAAATATTGTTAAGAAAAATCCCACAAAACAAAACTGAAAATTCTTCAGTTTGTTTTTGGTTGCTTGGGGTGATTTTTTTTTGGGGGGTGGGGCGCAGGATTTATTTTTTAATTAAAATCCATTTGTTTCTTCAGTAATAAAATATATTAAATAATTTACCAATTTACAAAGAAATAATACTGTAGGACTTTATAGTTGGAAATTAACAACATAATGAATGGTTGAAATCTGAYGTAAACAAAGTGCAAAATAGTAATGCAGAAATCCTTATGAAGCAATCATAATTATAATCGCAAGAAAAAGAGGAAAACCAAAGAATATAAGTGCAACCACAGTAAAGATTTTGCTCATTTTGCTTTAAAAATATTGCAGATTAGAATTTACTTGTTGCTAAATAACATGCTACTGGATAAAACACTTTGATCAATACTGTCTGATATTTTCTAGGAGCTACATTGCAGTCTCTCAAGATGAAAAATGTCTTTGAGATTTATAATGCATTTGTCAATTGGTGAAGGGAATTCTACTCTCCAGTTTATTTTCTTTTTGGCAATCAATAAAGCTATTTGTACAAAAGTCCATTTGAATTTGTCTAGTCTGGTATTTTCATCTCTGTGAAGTAAACAAACATGGGATAAATAGGAATTTTTATTTTAGCTATTCTATCTGGGTCTTGAGTCACCTGAGACTAATACTTTCAAAATTTAGAAAAAGTTCAAAATATATGCATGAGGTCACTTTCATTTTTTAAAAAAATCTTGGACAGCAAAACCTGCTAACCTTTGCTGAAGAAATTATAAGATTTGTTGTTGTAAAAAGTATTAAGAATAAGTACTGATATTTAGCAGAATTTAATACATTAAAACCAATTTTCTTTTGGCTGTCAGCAAGTGTCTGCAGACTTTTTGTACTTCATGTTTTGTGATTAATTTGTACAACTGGAGTAAATGTGAGTTTGAAAAATTGGCGYCTATCTCCACACCAGTACTCCTTAGCTCACAATATGTCTGAGTAACACTTCTGCTGAGAAATGGATTTTCTGACTATTCAAGAATACAYCCACTATACATCAGCACTGATGCAAGCTCCACCATCATATTACTTCCTCCTGCCTCCTCTGAAGTGTCCTGTATTTCAGTGACAAAAGCCAGCATCTAGACAGCATCCATATGATAACTCCTGCTCATTCTAGTCATTACTTTCTACTCAATTATATTTGTCTATTATGCCTCACTTATATCTCTTTTTAGGCTTCTTCTTCATGCAGAGATGCTGGAATTGTGTAAGGACAGAGAGATGAATTGGCTTTTCACATCTGAGACTTGGAAAGAGAAAACARAGCCTTCTAGGTTATGTTTGCTTCCCAATAACCCAAAGATTCCACCAGTGGCCTTTTCTTTTGGGGCTTCCAGAATCACATTTCTATGTTACCTAGAATGTGTGAACACATGTACATGTGTACAGATACATCTTTTGTTGGTTTCTGTGTCTGTTAGTAACTTTCAACRTGCAGCCACTTTCACGTTAAGATGACAGAACCATAGGAATTGTGAAGTATGAGATTACTAAAAGTCATGAAAATTAGCAACTGAGTGAAAACCAGGGTAAACCAGGGAGTGGGAAAGGCTGGAACACCTCTCTTTACCTTTCTCACCCTGAAAACTAGCCATGGCACATCAGGCTGCTTGCCTAGGCAGAAGAGGCAGGCGGGATTTGTGCGTAGACCTAAGAGTTAGGAAGGAGCAGTGAAGAGGGAGAATGAGGGAAAACCTTTGACATGGCAATGGCAGCCAGGGGCTCATGAGACAAGAAACTGCTCCCAAGACATCAGAAACTGAGCACCTTCAGAAATAACATCTTTATTTCTCCTCTGCTTGAGGAGATCACAGTTAGTTAGCTGAATAGGTAGTTGGATGGAAAAAGGTCACATAGTTTAAACTGCTTTATAACCCAGAGATTTTAGGTGGTGTGGGATATCTTAATTCTTGAGCAATTGGGGCCCTTATTGATAGTGGCTCATTGATAAGGACAGCAAGAAAACAGAAAGCTGGGATGACTTTAATGAATGTACATAGTTAACTAGAATAAAGCATTTTGATGGCTGGTATTTTTAAATAATTAGGTCATTAACCTTAACTATATCAACCTTTTCTCTTTACCAAGGTTAAATAATTGAAAGGAAAGACTTCTGGGGAAGTTGCAGTCTTACACGGAGGACAGCCACTTATTGACATGGTAGAAAYCTGCTTAAAGAACCTATTTAAAGAAGGTTTGTAAGAGAGGGGATCTATTCACACACACACACATAAATCAATACATGCTTGCATTTTAGTTGTGAGAGAACATAACAGGAAAAAAAATTGTGCAGTTCTGAAAAATTTTCAAGCATTAGTCATGTATTTTATGATGTATTTATTTTTTCAGTGATAGAACCTATCAATTTCTGCTTTGTTGTTACAAAGCTTACTCTGTCTACGGGCAGATGCCTGTAGTTTCCTAGCTATGGTTCTCAAAATTGTTTCTAGGAGACCTGACAGAACTTGAGACCCCTGGTTAGCAAACAGGTCCCTGTGAAGCACATTGAAATTCTCATGGGAAAAGAAATAAAGTCTTATTCCCAATGAAAGAGAATGAAAAAGATGCTGTCCAGTGATCATAATGCATGAGGGTTGTAGAAGCACCAGTTTTGTATTCTRTGTATCATCTGCATGTTACCAAAAAAGGATTAAAATGGACTGGTGTAAGACCAGTATGAAGCAACATGGTGCTGTTGCAGGGACAGTGCCTGATGRTAACCACTAATCAGGGCAAAGAGCTAAGGGCTACCATCACTGCTACCTCATTCACCTCATCAGTGGGCTGAAACCAGTTTCTTCCCACTTTTGAGGACACCCTCAGCTACTGAGGAACTCTGCAGACCAAAACTGAGGGAGCGTTTTACAAACATCCTTGGATTGGCAGCAGAAAATTGTGGTGTGAGCAGCTAGAAGAGGCTTGAAATCTGAGAAATGACAGTGGTAGAAGGAGCAGAAATTGCAGAAATTTTCTGAATTTCTCTTTTCCTTAGGACTAAGGTGTGGAAAGTTGAATTATTCATGGCACACTAGGCTTAGCAGCAATACAAGGAGAAATTATGCRCACAGGGGGCATATTAGAGAAGTCCCCTTGGAGTGGAGGGAATCTCCTAGGTCAGACAGTGTATTCAAATGTGCACAAAGGTCTGAAATATTTCTAAGAGATAGTCCAAACAGACACCTCTATAGTAGCTACATGGGATAAGTATGGAAATTTAACTAAGTGATWTATCCATCATCTGGTGACCTTACTTGATATTCAAATTAAAGCTATCAAACCTGAGAAGCCTCAATAAAAAAATTAAAGAAAAAATTCTCAGCTCATCTCCCTCTTTCCAAGGATGTTTCAAAGCTGTTCTTCCTATCTTTTTCTTAAGTTGTTCTTGGCTCTCAGTACATCTAAAGTGTAAAAAATAAAAAATCAACACCAYCAGTAAGATGCAGTGGTTTTGGAAATCTGTGCTGTATAAATGATCAAATTAAAAGGTAAAGGTCAGAATGGTGTTTTGCTAAAATCTGGCATTTAATTGGAAAAATGTTAACTCTGAGCTCAACTAAACTCCCTGTTTTATTTCTTCAGATTGTGTCTGGTGTTTTATTTATGTGTGTAGTGYGCTGCAATTTTGTCTGCTATGATTTGTGCTTGTTTTTCAGCCTGTTCTTGCATATTTGACATGGATTTAATCCTTTCTGCAGCTCATCCTCCCCCACTTCTAGCCTATCTTGAGTTATAGCTTGATATTTGAAATATTTCCTGCAAATAATTTTATCTGGAGTGGGAGGATTATAATAATGTTCAAAACATTGATCTCAGTTAAACTCACAGGTTACAAAGTTGCACAGCGAACTGGGATTTTACCCAAAGGCATTAAATTACTCAGAAGGTTTATAAATATGTAGTGAGGGATGTATAATATTGAACTGGGYGATGCAGTTCAATGGATAACAGGCAAGGTCCAAAGAATGGCTACACAATGCATTGCATTTCTAAGTTATTTATTATAAGTACCACACTTTCAAAATGGCCCATAACTTGAAGTACTCTTTGTTTATGGATGAATAGTAACTAATCTGAGTGTTCTCTATCTAACTGTCTTTGGACAGAACCCTGAATATTTCARTATTGAAATCCTTTATATTTTCTTCAGATAAGCAGTTAAATTYACCAAAGTGTCCAAAATATTTTTGTCACTTCATTTGTTTAGTYATGACTTGAAAATACTCTAAAGAAAGGATTTCTTATTGTAGAAAGTGGTGAAGAAACAGATACTGTCTACAACACACATTTAATACCACACACAGGTACTACAACCATCAAGGAAACYTTGTGTGATTCCCTCTAAAAATGCACTGGAATGATAAAGAAAGTGCCTTCATATTCTAGGCAGTTTCTGGAAAATCAGGGGAAATCTTTAGTCACTATTATACTTTTCTGAGAAGAGATGGAATACAACCTTTAATTTGTTCAAAATTACAATTTTCTACACAAAAACTTTCCTTATCATAGTATGTAACAACCAAGGTCATGAAAAAGCACAGATTTCAGTAGCAAGGATGATTATAAAGCTCTCAGATGTCCGGACCTTCAACAGTTTTACTCTTCRAGGACACACTTGGAGATGCACAATAGTCACTCTGAGCTGCCACTATGAAAATTGTGCACTATAAAAGAAATGGTGAGTTTAAAGTGTCTATTGTAAGTACCACTGCTTTTACATAAAATATATACACACATTTTTATATAAATACACACAAAAATTCTTTCACAGGAGATTTTCACAAGGTGAARGGTGAGAGGAAGCAATCCATTATTTAGGTGGTTTTTAAAACAGTAGAAATTTTCTAAGATGCAGACTGTCCTTTGCAGAGTTGTGTGCCTTTTGGTGTATTTATTCTGTCTATCTTAAGCTTTCTGTTCCAGGAACCACCACAGACACTGGGACTTCCACTTGACACCTGCAAGTCAGCACTCCGTATCCAGTGTTTTGGATCAATCCAATCAGGTTTGCTGAATTTGGTAGCCAAAGAGGCACAGAAYACATTTTTGATGATACTAAGACATAGAATGAGATTGCAGGACTTCAGAAACCTCCTGCCTATGTCTGTTTAGTCTTAGGCAAAAGCACAAAAGTTCATGCTCCAGGAAAGGACTGCTACAGCAGATATAAGGAAACACCCACCACCACCATAAATCCCCATAGTAGAYACAGAAAGGGTAACTTTGGAAAACATCTGCCAAATATTTTCCATAATATTGTTTCTCCCAACATGAATGTTAAGATAAGTAGGCAGACAGGCAGTCACACAGATGAGCAGACCTCCACTATAAGGCAGGGACCACAAAAGAGAATTCAGAGTCTTTCATGCTTCTAAGAAGGTTGCTGTAGAGAAAAAAATATAAATTCATACACTTTATCCAAATCACTTACAGTAGATACCTCCTAAAAATATTGCTCTCTTACAAAGCAATGCTAGCATTGTATTTCTGTAAGATTTTGGTGAATGACACATATATCAATTGAATGTTCTGCTTACTATACACCTATCTGTAAACTGAAGTATGAATACATTGGTTTCAAAGCAATTTCTTGCTGTCAGATTAAAAATGAAATTGTCTAATACAAATGAAAAYTGAAAATTTCACCCAGAAAATGTTCAAGATTTGTTAATCATTTTTTCTTCTGTGAAAAATATTCAACAGTTATGGGAAATAATATAATTTTTTTTTTCTCTAAAAGGACTTGACCAGTTAAAATTGTGTTCATCATGRTTTATTCATAATTGCTAACATCATTAATACTTCAAAAAAACATAGTCAAATGTTTAAATATAACTTTAACAGGTCATGTTTAGCAATTACTGCACAAAAGAAAAGGAACCTGAAGATTATTGTTCCATCAGACTTTGAGGCCATGGATTCTYTGCAGATCACAGCAGGAAATTGACCTATCCATTCTATGGATTAGGGTATTTGAAAAACAAGCGCAATAATTGAGTTACTTCTTGATTTCCAAAGTGAGTAATGCATACTCAGATCCACAATCAGTTATCCCCCTTAGTTCCAGAAGCTACAGGTATAAACTCAAGTCCATGATGTGGAGATTCTTCTCTGTTCYAGAAAAGATGCAGCGAACAAAGGCCACTGGAACAAATAATTCAGTAGACAAGAAATAAAATGTGTTCAACAGTTGGCAATACAAAGTTTGCAAGAGAACTTAGGCAATAACTGGGACATGTTGCTCAAGGGCTTTGGAACTGAATCTCCCTCCAGATAATGTCACCAAATATGCAGTCTTTGGTATTCATACACTATTACATCTAAAACAACCTTAGTAGGCACAAAGAGTCTTGTAAGYGGCCTTTGCATTTATAAAACGAGAGCAAGAGAGGAGACATTCTGCCTTTAGGTGATCTTCCTGAAGACTAGTACTGAAGCATCAGTACCAGTACTGACTGTTTCTGAAGGGGTGTCAGAAAGGACATTTTTATTCCATTATAAGGCTCCATATTCTAAGTTTCGCTGAGTAGTTTTACAAAAATTCTTGTTGCTTATTTGTTTTGCTTCACAACTGATTTGGACCAGGCTATCATAGACACAACCTAGTTGTGTGAATTTCCTGCACAGATTGCTATGCAAAGAACTTCACGCTGAGCAGTCAGTGGTATCTGCTCCCATACACATGCCAAATTTCAAAAAACTAAACCAAGCTAGCATGGCTTGGGTTGCCTCCCAGTAACTGGAGGCTGAGCATGTGCACATGCAGAGTTTCTACACAGCAACTGGCACTTAGCGATGTGCTCATATTCTAAACCTTGAAGACATGTCTGKTCTTTAAAAGCCCCATTCATGTAATGCTCTCAAAGTGCTTATAATTTCTGTCTCTTTTTCYCTCTCTTATTGCTTTAATAGCTTAATATAGACTTACCTAGCATGTGCATKAAAAGGTAGAACATGTAATAAAAGCAGCAGTATAAATCCCTCATTTACTTTAGGAAATCACACTAGTTTAATTTTGCCWTACTCACTCAAGTAGCAGGAGATCCTAGTGTAAACAAGGACAGCAACAGTAAAATGTGTTCATCCAAAACCAAACCATCTAAACTCACAGTCTGACTTTTTTTTGTCAAAGCTGTACACTAAATGTTGTCTTTAAGTTAACCACYTTACATAGGAAGCCTCATTTTTCAAATATTGTCAAGATCATTCATTTCCTGTATCCTGGAAGCTAGGATGGCTTCACCAGCAAGCCACAGATCACCAAAAGGCTTCCTAATTATTTTTTTTAATGGGGGAATGACAGAAAATACATCAGAAAGCAAATAGCTTGCCTATTGGTTAAAAGCACCTGCTGACRCTAACAAGGAGCAAATGAGAGTCTCAAAGATTTCATACCAATCTGACATAGAAATTGCAGACTGTGGTTGCAGATGTGAGCAATCACATCAGATCAAGCCCTGAACATTATCTGAGCAGAATTTACTTTGCAGTTTGAGGGTTTTGGTAACATGGCACCATGCCTGAGAGCCCAAAAAGCAAATCATAGCTGCACACAAACATCCTCTGCTTTGAGACAGACTTGCTAAAGTCTTTCAGCCAGAAACACTCAGCAATGGAGCCCTGGGAGAGACCGCTGAATTCACCACCTCACTTCTGGCATAATCTACTACACCTAAAGCCTTTATACAGCTATTTATCTATTCAGTTGYTATCATTTGAAGACAATTTGTGTCTTCAGAGTCCACTGTGTGTTATATTGCATTAAAATAGGTAAGCTGAGAGTGTCTGGAGGGAAGTTCTTTCCCTGGAAAAATTAGGTAAGATYAGAAGTGTCTGAGTGTAGCAAGGAGCACACGGGGATTGAAAGGCATAGCCTTTAGGGAGGCTGCAGCATGARCTTCACCAGACACTATCTGGTATGAAGTCCACAGCTGGGCCTTAGAAGAAAATAGGGTATTTTCCAGGAAAGCCRGAAGGGACTACAGAAAACATGTTGCTAGGTAGGTATCTACTGAAAGTTTCTAGCCTGGGAACGCCAGAGTAAAGCTCCCCCGCAGTGTGGGCGGAGGCAAATGGAGAGAAAATTGAAAATTCTTTCATTTCACCTAGCAGATCTAAGCATGCCTAGAAACTTAGAGGAGTTTCTAGTTCTAGTTCATGTTTAGTAAAGACTACCTTGGCAGGCTATAACCCAAACAGGAATTTATATTGACTCACTGAAGTCAAGAGTCCAACCTGATCACCCTGGCTAGTGCAGCTTCCCACTGTGCATACTCAAAGATATACAGCTCTGTGGATTTCCCAGATTTCCTATGCATGTTTTTCAAAGTGGTAATGATTGTTATTCAAGAAAAKATTCTGATGTGAATTGTCATTACTGTTGATTAAATCAAATTACTTCTTGTTCCTGTGCTCAGAAGATGTGGAGGCACTGTCTTTTCATAAGAAATATTTTACACATGATCCCATCTATCTTCTCTATAAAGTCTTCTTTTGTAGAGACTCACCAAACTGAAGGTTTTCCATCTCTCCTTGGTAGTCATATTTTTTAAATTTAGCTGTTCTCAATTCTTTCCAGCCTGCATACATCCATCTCAAAATATGGTGCATAAAATTGGCACAGAACTTTATCTGAGATCACAGTGTGACTGTYAATGTACATTAAACAACAGCAGTGATAGATTTATTTCTGACACAAAACATAAAATAGAAGGTGTTTTTACAGTTATCAGAAATTATTTATCTAGCATGTAAGGGGTCTTTCAGTGGTACAGCAAAATAATTATCTCCTTGCATATCTTTCCCCTGATACTCATATTAATACTTTAGAATATGATCTTCCTGCCATTTGGAGAAGAACCTGCCRTGTTTGTTGACTGGTTTGCATCATAACATACAGGACTGGAGGTCCTGCATAGAAAGGCCTTCTCCATTCATTCAATTTCCACCTTAATTTTTTTTTATTTTGCAGTTGGATTTCATCTTGCTAATGTCAACTCACCTCTCAAATCCAAAGGTAAAGAAAAGCATTGGAAAAGGAGGAAAAGCTTGTTCCAGGTTTCTTTTCAAATAGATGTGTGAATGGAATTAAATGTAGAGAACTAGTGAAGACTACTGAGTTAGAGAGTGTGAAAGATGAAAAATATTACTAAGTGAAGAACTTCATTTTCAACATACATTGTCATCAYAGGCACTGAACAGCAGAGGATGTGAAGGAAAGTTGGAGGAGGAGGGGGCATCRTTCATACTACTTATAAGGCTCTGCTAACTTCTACTCACGCCTCTAAAGACATTTGTAAGGCCTCTGTGATGCTGAAAATAAATGGTTTCCYTTTATTCCAGCACTCTAAAATATTGGTGAAAATATTGACTCACACTGAACTGAGATTAGGATTTTGTCATATTGCATGTGATAAACCTTTCCAGTTTGAAAGGCAGCAATTGATAACAACTATACCACTACAGTTTTTTGACAACTTGTGTGGCAACTTTACTGTAATTTCATCATGCACAATTTAATCRTATTTCCCTGAAAGTGTCATAGGGGATACCATCAAAAGCCTTTCTCAAGTCAAGAATTATTGTATCTACTTTTTCTCCTTTTGTCCTCTAAACCAGTTATCCTGTCAAAAAAGGAAATTAGTCTGGTTTGTAGTTATTTGCTCCTAGCAAATCCATGTTGGCTGTCTCTTACCACCTTATTGTTCTCCAGGTACCTTCAAATTGATTGCTAAATAAATTGTTCCAATAACTTTCTAGCATTGAATTCAGGGTCCCTGCTGTATAAATTCTCTGGAATCTATTTCTCTACAGATGGGTACTATGATATCTGTCCTTTCCCAATCCACTGGAGACCTTCTCTAACTGGGAGACAAATGCTGATGGTGTATTCAACTCTGATGATTTACTACTAGAAGAATCTATGCTAAAATTATTATTTCAAAGCAGAATATTTAAAATATTATACCATATTAGCTTCAAATTAAGATTTTGCATAAATGCATTCTATGGAAATATCATTGCTCTCAAGAGAAGTTTCTATGTATTCCCTGAAATAGTATTACTCCATTCAAAAATGATGACCTAAATGATTGTAGGTGGATTCATAGGAAAACATGAAAAGCAGGAAAGAGGAAAGGCAGGAAGAAAGGAATGGAGGGAGACAGGGAAGGAAATATATTTCCCAGAAAGTTAATACAGGCATTTAAGAAGAAGCATCACAGGATGATTCTGAGAATGGTTTCTAGATAAATCTCCATCAACACAGTACCCTAAAAAATGGATAAATTTTAATAATAGACAATATTTTTTGCAGTAGAGCACACAACAATAGTGGAACTAGTCTGTCTGTCCTTGCTTCTACTTACACATGTGCATGACTTTTTGGACTGCTTCAAAGAGGCTGATGCAGATAAACCAAATAACAACTTCTTCCAAAATATAGCTCTCTCTACAGAGGTGTTTCTTATCAGTTTAACATTAAGTATTTGAAGTGTTGTGTATGTTCCCRGAAGCAGCTGTGAAGTTGCCCAGATTAAACGAAAAAAAAACCAAAACACAGCAGCTTGAAGCTAAAAGACTGTAGGCTGATTTTCCAGACAGCTTTGTTGTTTATTAAAGCTGTCATTCTGTTTTTAGGTGAGAATGAAGTAGTCTACACAGGAATGTTTCCTAATTTAAAGAACCTTTTGCACATTTTTTTAATATAATCACTGATGAATGTTAAATACTTTGTGCATATTCCTAACTGTTCTCATACATAATTTTTTCCACAAAAATAACTGTAGTTTGATGATGAGCACTGCAAGACCATAGATATTACCTTCCTTGTTCTGCAAGAAGAGAATTCTTCCTGAGAAATCCATTCACTCCTGTAAGAGTCAGCCATAGAACGTTCTAAAGTACAACAGTGGTAATATTTCAGCAACAYAGAAGAGTCAATGATGAAATTTTCYCTTGGTGTTTAACTGAATATACYTAATAACACTGGCAAGTAARTTCTGACTGTACCTCAAAATGCTCTTAGGTAGGTGGAAGCAACAGCACATAGGGAAGCAAAGCTCTCTAAACAGAAGGTAAACATCAAGGTCATTTATCAAATGAAGGGGGGAGAAAATGAAACATTGCAAACACAACTGGCTTTCAACATTTACTTCTTAAAACAAATTTGTCTTTTATAGATTACAGTAAGCTTTAAGGAGAGTAAGATGTCTGGGAACTGCAGGAAATCCTTTATGGAACAGGACAGGGAGACAGTGACGACTGGCAAGAAGTGAAGACAACTGAAGTGAGAGGGATATTTCTAAGAGGCGTCTCTGTTCACAGAATGCGTCTTGTGGAYGTAAAGAATGGCTTGACAATGAGAAAGACTCTGGTTATAAGCCTGATTAAAGGAGGCAAATTCAGTTTTGTTGTTCTATTTTCTGGCATATGCTCCCACATCTCATTGCATGCAGCCTGCRCATAMAAACACCTWCAAGATCTTGTCTTCTCTTGCTTTAAAATATTAACATGAAATATCTTAAACCTATCCCTCTCAGTTTTCTCTGGTGAGAAGAAACAGAAGGCTATGTTTAAGAGGTTTTTTTGTTCCATTTACTGCTAATTATGAATATAGYTCACGCAGCATTTCTTCACCAAAACAACTTTTCATCCTGTCTCATAGCACATCACTTCCTGTTTTCTAAAACACTGCTACAATCAGAAATAACCTCTGTTTTCTGCATCCATTTTAGCTCTCTCGAGTGTCTTCCTCTCCCCCACAAAATGTTACTCATTGGAATTTCAGTCAGATCACCTCTCACCTATTGAGATGTTCAAATCGTGCTCAAGGTCCTTTGAGAGCCAGGACTGCCTCAAAAACCTGGAAGTTGTCTAAGTGTGAAGATGAGTGAAAATATGAACATGTGACGTTACAGCCAGTCGTGGAAACGATAACTGGGAAAGCCATGAAGCCAAGGTGAGATTACTGCTCATTATGAAAAACTCATCAGAAAACCTAGCCAAATCCAGGCAAGGCAGAGTCCTGGATGTGGCAGATGTGACACAGGTGTTAGATGGCATTGTCTGTAGAATTGCTTAATATAGTTAGGATTGTATGCTACACATGGAAAAAATATGAATTTCATACTAAACTMCGACAAAAACAAAAGAATGGAACAAGAAGTTAATTTCATTGTGACAATCAGTATGAGAACTGTTCCAGCAGTTCCAACAGTGCCTTGCAGGACCAATTTCTTTACAGGAACATCTCTAGAGATAAGTAGCAATATTTGAGGAAGAAACAGCCAAACTGTAAACTGTTCTTAGAAGACACAAACAGGGCAAATAATGAAAGAAGCACTGCACTGGRGAAAAATGGGATAGCACAAAACATTAAAGAAATCATAATTTTAAAAAAAGGCAGAATATTTTTGGAAAATAAAAGGCTCAATTAAAAATAAGGAAAAAAACCCTATATAAATGACATGCATAAGATTAAGCTATTTGAAAGCATAGACCAATCAAGGGTGCAATCAGTAAAAAAAGGCTAAGTGACAACAAGTGCCAAGGAGAAGCCAGCAGGGTAGAAAAAACATTTTGACAAAGTGCTAATCCCTGCTGACCATACAGATCCAAACAGTCCAGGCATGCTGGAAGGACAGGACRGCTTTCAAGTCAGGAGGGAGGAGAGCACTATGGTGCCAACAGAAAAAGGAGGCAGAAGGAATGTTGATGTAGATTAGAAGAGGAGAGTTGATGKTGCAGACAGCAGAACTGCTGAGCTGTAAATAGCTAGAAGGACAAGTGTGAACAAAGCATCAGAAGTAGAATCTTTTAAGCTTTTGAGCAGAGGTGATATTCTGTGACTGGCAAAGCACAGCGGCTGTGTCAGTCTACAAGGCTACCTAACTAATTCAGGCAGTAACAGATGTGAAAAGCATTGTCAGTTTCTAGGGGGAATAAAAGCCCAWGAAGAATAAGACTTTTAACAGATCCAGACAGGTTATAAAGAGAGTTTTTGAGGAAAATTATAGTTTCAGATCAGGTACTGTTTGGAAGTACTCATCCTGAGCTGTACAAGGACAAAACAAGAAATAGGGACACTTCAGCAKCATGAGAAAAAAAAAAAAGTATAATTTTCCCTTTCTTTAAAATTTATTTGGAATACATTATTGAGAATCTAAAGAAAACCTATTAGATCTCTATTTGCTGAGGGTAAAGCTTAATTTCTATAGCGTTTGATTTATGTGTTTCAAAGGGTCTTAGCAGAAACAATATATCTATTAAGGACAGCTTAAAATGCAAAAATGCTATTCCAGTTCAACAGTTCCATATAAACTAATAAAAAAGCAGACTCTTCAAGGGGACCCATTTTCACTGTTTTTTCTCCTTCTCCCACATGAGTTTAATGCAGTGTTAGAAAGGACGACTTCAGTTACCTCACTCAGGAGTGAATGAACTCTGAATACATTAAGCATTCATGCTTATTTCCTTGAATCACTGATTCTAGTTGGTATTCAAGTTCTGGGGCTAAAAATATACCAGAATTAGATTTTTCACTATTTTCCACMGTAAAAGTGACTGTGAAGTGATGCACAGTGGCTTGGCTACTGGATAGCTTTATGAACAATTAGGATGGAGAGTAATTACTGCAGTGCCACTTGAATATCAATGCTGTTTCAATATTCTGTGGCATGATTGTGTTATGTGGTCACACTTTCAGGGGATATTAAATAAATGTAAACCTTCATGGTTTTCCCCTTAACTTCTACCTGCCAGCATTTGAATGCAAATCAGCTGCAGAAGATTCCCTGGAGTTATTCTCAGAACAACCACGTTCCTTATGTGCTTCCTCTGAATGTAAATGTCATCTAGATCACTAAGTAGGCCAGACAGCAGCTTGGTCTGGAGACAGCATCCTCTTTCACCACAAAAAAGGATCAATGCTCCAAGTGTCAGAAGGTAGAGGTCAACATGAGCACCAGAGCCTGCCAACACCCTCAAAACTTGAAGATTTGTGTAGGATATTTCTGTGCTGTCACTGCAGTCAAGACAGAGAAGAAATAGTAATTCAATTTCATTGTATCTTCATGAGTTTCCATGGTGATGCAGAGGGGGAAAAAAAAACCAACAACAAAAACCTGCAGTTAGTCTTCCCTGCTGCCAGTATCTTGGGAGATAGAGGTGGAGGCTTATGGTGAGGAGCAGGAGCCTCACAGACATTTCTCTCCTCAGACACATGGAAAGCCTATACAGGGTGATGTGATACAACAGACACAAGCCAGTAATGCCAGAGGAGCTGTTGCTATCACTCATTAGTCCTGGGGTACCTCTRTATAACACTTATGTGTATACATTTATTCCAGAAATTATTTGTCTCTAAAAGGAAAACRGAAGTCCAGCTAGCAGCAGCTTCGAAACTTAAACTAGAATATTACCATCTATTTCCATCTGTTCAGCCACCTGTCTTAGTCAACAGGAATGAGAGTACTTTTGTGAAAATTCTTTACTTAGAAAAGGAGCAGAGGCAGATCACACCCTCCTATTTTCAGGTCATGATTATGACAGAGAGAATGCCTCTGCAGGACAGTATAATGGGTTAAATCATTTTTAAAAATATGGGTGATATTTCTCTCTAAATCAATGAAAGACAAGGGTCTGAAAAGCTATAAGACTCTGCTGAATTCCATAAGATACACCTGTCAGGATGCTCGGCACGCCAGGGAATTTGGTTTAAGTATTTCAAAACAGTTTGAAGAGAGGACTTTTTATCTAATCTGAAAGTTTAAAACCTCATGCTAAGGACTGTTGATCTCTTGCCATTCTCACTAATAGCTCTGCTATTACCTATGTTTTGTAATTTGGTTATTAAGCAATCAGATAGATATTTTTTGGAGAAACAGAGTTCCTTATAGCTCTTTSAGACAGCACTATGGATTTCATGTTATGATTAATACAATTTGCATACTTTGGGTGCTATTTCCTACRTGTCCTTTCCTAACAGAAAACATTAATATCACTGATTTTTTCAGCAGGGCAGAGAAAAGCTGCAGAAGCAAACATTGCTTATTTCCCAAATTAGGAGCATTTGAATGATCCATAAAGCAAAGTTTTTAAACATGAGAATAGCGACTGGCACTTCAGCTGCAATAAGATATCTACATTAATTCTTGCACCCACTAAAAAATGTAAAAATAACAAATTTGGCATTCAGGCTCATATTGTTGACAATACAATAATGCAATCAGAACAKCATTGCAAACTGACATCCACCCTTTAAGGTTGTTTATGAAGGACAAACTGCTCATAAATATGATTGGAAGGTACCCTACAAAAATTTCCTTATGTATATACTTGATCAATGTCATATGAACAAATTATAAAATTAAATTAAACAAAACCCTTTTTTMAAAAAATAAATACTTTGTAATATAATTACATTAACTTTCTAATAGCTGCTAAAACATAACTGTTTCTTCAATAAACATCAGCTGGAGAATGTGGAAAAATTTTGTCACCATATCACAGACCAAAGAARCAAATGCTGAAATATGTAAAATATTTCTGACAAAACCAAAAAAGATGTATACAATGTTCTTAGAAATATGTATAACATTTATGAAGAGAGATCACAGAATCAAATTAGCCAAACTAGAAATTAGGCCCTCGGTAACTAARTTTTATCATTACAGCTCTATTGGAGGCCTATGCAGTGAAAATCAGAAATGTCTCTTACTAAAACCAGTTTTCTTATTTCTAGGAAAATATGCTTGTATTGGTAAAGGTTAAGCCAAATCTCATCATCATTGGATAGATGAGATTTATGAGCCCAAGTAACACACACTGAGCCAGAGTACATGGTGTTCCCACTAAGAATGCTGCTGGCCCCCTGTACCAGCACAATATGGTGCAGCCTCCAGCAGGAGAGAGGAAAAAATTGTGTATTTGGCTAAACTTATTTTCCTTTTTTTTTTTAGGTAAAAAGAATATTTTTTACACTGATTTTGAAGCAAAGCTATGAAGGTAATTTTTGAACTTGGCACATTATGCCAAGGGAAATGATGCACAAACAATGAATTTATCCTTATTTTGTTCAATGTGGAATATTATATTATTCTGGAATTGAAATGTTGGTGGTTTGGATCCTGACTTTGCCCAAAATATCATTTTTTTATTTCAACAGATAGTCCTATATTGCTCTCTAGGGGGAAGGAAAATCTTTGTTTTACAAGCGTACACTAATAAAGCATCTTAATAAACTGACACATGACACTGCTATTTTTACAAAACAGCAATTCCATTTGCCCCTSATCTTTTTCAGCCACTACTGCAACRGATTGTGTTGGTGCTATTAGGAAACCATCTACCAAGCAAATATGGGTTTAACCCTAAACTGTCCTGCTGCCTCTGAATGACAGCATTCATGGTGAAGCTTGGGAATGGCTGAATATCCAGGGTGTTTGGGCCTGCCTTCTCACTTCTGGAGTAGCTTTGGGTCCCATGCTGACACAGGCAATAATAAGTGAGTTCAACCCCTGCTTTTTTTGTAGTACCTGACAATACCACTTCACCACACAGGGAAAACAGGTTCCCACCTGTGGGAAAATAACAGAAGATTGACAAGAAAGATGGTAAATACACTCAAGTGAATTGCAGCTGGGATTTAGAAAAACAGATACATCATTCTAACTGTTCAGTATTACATATTTGACAAGTACAAGATCTGAGTTTAGATAACACAGGCCTGTRATATACATAGAGGTACCCTAATGAACGTGCTTGATATTCCTTCCCTGCTGTGGRAAGGATCAAAGCACAGTGGTACATTACACCTGTGTGAATCCCTGATACACAGGAAGAACCAGCAGGTTGGGTGATCTCTAGCATGGATCATGGTGCCTGCATCCCTGCTTGTGTGCCTCTGTCCACATCCTGCTTTAGACATCCCACAGCTGGCAAGGGAACAGCCACGCTGGCTGTGGTTGTCCCAGCATCCTGCCCATGCCAGCTCACACATCACCCATGCTGTAATTCTTGTCTGGGTCACCTTTAGTGGTSTAGCTGCTCCTGTGTGCTGTTTCTTCATGCAAAACAACTGTTAGTACTCCTGGGATTCTGAGAGCCTGTAAATCACATCCTCCTTCCCCTGCCTGTATTGCATTTCCACCCTTTCAATTGATATTCGCCTGAGAAATGCTGCTAAAGCTACATGTGTAGAGATTAAAGGCAGGATCTGCTGTGACTTAAAGACATCAAAAGCCAAGAGCAGTCGACTGGAGTAAATTGCATGTTACTGGCTTTTGTTAGCCTCCAAGAGCCTCTTATTATCATTCTTGCTGTGAGTGTTTGCTATCGGTTCTCTAGTGATTGTAGCTGCCCATCAGAGGTGATAAATACTACCTCCCAAAAGAGCACAGGTGATTTAATTGACATGCAAGGGCAGGAACTGAGGCGGGTGGGCTTAGTGACCTGTGAAAGCTGTTGCTCATGACACATCACGCATTACATTTCCTGGTTAAATTATTGTTTGCAGAAGCAATTGCTGTTTGTCTAAACCTGGATTTCAAACAGAAGAAAGCAACTATTGCTGGTAGTTTAAATACACTATAAAGCCATGCTCCCACCACTTTCCTCTCCACTTGATGCAATTATACTGGTGTAAAAACACACCTTTATGCTTATGCTTTTATGCTTATGCCTCTCTTGCTCTCAAGTGGCAGGTACCCATTCCAGTGCAAGCTGCCTTGAGAGCAGCATAATGAAATGCTCTCATACAATTGCASCCCTTGAATGCATGAGAATGAGCATACTGTTTTTTAAAGGCCCATCCATCCTAGTACCACATCTCCAGCACTGGCTGTCAGCAGATTTGGATGAAGTGTGAGACTGGAATAAGAGCATAGAATATTCCCCTGAGTACTGGCCCATCTCACCAATCCCTATTGAAGGGATTCTCTAAGCTTGATATAGCTTCTATATTTAGAAATTCAGGTTAAAAAACATAACGTAGTTTTACCTAATAACTCATTAACTGAGAAGACCAGATATAATTGGTTGGGGCTTTTTTCATTTCTCTACACAATTTACTATATTTTACAGAAGTCGTCTACYTGCAGTTCTAATTCTAGGTTTCCCTGCTGGTGTTTGAGATGTCTTATGGGTTGTTCATTCCCTTCATATCTAGCTCATCACTCTCCCAATATTTCATTCCTTTCTGCCCATTTCCCACAAATTTCAGAGGTATTGCTTTGTTGTTTGTTCTGCCATGGTGATCTCATTTTGCTCACTCATCTTAAATCTTCCTTCTTTTGTTCTTCAGTCCATAAGTGACTTTAGGTCCCTAGGCATAAAACTCTTGCAATAACCTATGTGCAAACACCAAGATTTTTTTTTCTGTATGGACAAATGAGGATTRACTATTTTTGTATGTTTCCAGTGGGACTCTAGATATGTTCTTGAATTTGTTGTAGAAATGTCCCTTAAAGATGCTGAGTGCTGGGTTTTTTTATAGTTCAATTAAAAAAAAAATGTTTATAACATCTTTGGATGGCTTCAAAATTTTTTATGGTTTTTTCCTATTACTTCTAATTTTTTAGGATAGTAATAAAGTTATATATATATTTAATTACAAAACTTGGTTTAAAWATCTTCTTCAGAGAATATATTTAAGACGTGTAAATAAAGCTTACAAATTAGCACATACTTTTTGCAAAATTTAATGTATGAAGAAGAATTTAGTTAATTGTTAACTAGTTTAGTTAACTAGGTATTATGCTGTAGACAAAATTTTATGGCAAAATATGGAGAAAAAAAGTAAGAAATGAGTGACAAGAACAGGATGTGTATAGTATGACAATGGTGACATGAAGCAATAGCCTGGAGAATGACAAGTCACACAGAACAAGTTTGTCAAAAATTGGGGGATGGGGATTAATTAACTTTGCATAAGTTGTTATTTGTTCACACTAAATATTCTGTAGTAATTTTGCTGTTTGCAATGCCATTATTTATGCAGATAAAGACACTTGCTCTAGTATGTTATTTACATTTTTGACCAACTTGTACAGAGTCAATCATACAGACTAGGTGTCAGATCCTTTTTAGAGAGATTTGTCACCAAATTAGTGTTTTGGCCACTTAAAGAAGCACGGTCAAAGGTATTGGCAAAAGCAGGGATTAAAAGGATTTTGCGAATATGTGGTTTTACAGAGTTTGATGGCAAAGTTCATGGCTTGTGGTAGGGCCTGGGGATGCTTCAGTGCTTAGACAATTCTTTCAACTTTTATCAGGAGCTTCTGAGATCAGGCCCAAGGATGGGGGAAGAAGGGTAGGGGGGTGCACAACCACAAGACTGATCATTTCCACACAGCCTGGTATTTGACTTGAGTCTTTTCCTGAGGCAGTCACCCGAAGCTTTTGATTATTTTCTGTGAGCTTTTGAAGATGAAATAATTTGAAATCACCTGAGGTTTGCATTTCAGGGCTCTAAACCAGAGTTCTTCTAGTATTAGACTACAGATAAAGGACTGTGGGGCATTTAGGGTCTCTGTGTCAGAAAATATCTCTACAGGACACAGCAGAGATATMACAATATCTCTGCAGTTCTGGGAACTACCTGCAGAAATACTCGTGGCTGATGAAGTCATGGTGCTAATAGCAACAGGGTTGAGGGTTGAATCCCCGTACAGGCCATTCCCTTAAGAGTTGGACTCAATGATCCTTGTGGGTCCCTTCAAACTCAGAATACTCTGTGGCTCTAGGATTCACACCAAAGGGGAGTACAGGAATGAACACAGWATGTGTGAGATTGGGATAAGTAGGGGCAAAAGAAGGAAGCAAATTATTTTCCAGTGTGTGTATACTCAGTGAGTTCTCAAATAGACTGGGGGGTTTCCAAAAAGGGCATTTTCATGCAAAAGCTTAGTACTATGGGAATATATTAGAAGATGTAAGTAGTGGGCTCTATACTTCGTGGCATAGATTTGGACAAGAGGAAAAGGATAGCAAATGTGAAGGTAAATGAAAAGAGGTTTGCATGGTCACAGTGGGAGAGGAATACARTAGGAACAAGAACTCTGAAATCATGTACAGAAACCTATGGTGATCTCTTCAAATTGTGCTTGTTTACAARGGAAAACTAAATCAGATATGACACTTGTGGGTTACAGGTTCGTGGGTTTCTGTTACTATAGAATATATAAAAAATGCCTAGAGGAACCTGTGTGCACTGTTGAGAATTACCATATTATCTTACTCTACTTTTCCTGCATAGACACTTYCTGTATATTCATTTTTGTCTAGTTTCAGCACTAGAGCAAAATAACAAATTTCAGAAAAACAAGATAGCAAATTTCTCTCAGGMTATCAGTCTAGTAGGTGGTAGAAAACCCACCACTTGCCAATTCCCAAMCTCCATTCTGATTTATTTCCTTTTTGCTCCTCTTATATGCATTGGAGGTTATGTTAAAACTGAAAATGTAGTCGAGTAGCAACTATCTATCCAAACAGCACAGTCCAACAAACTCCTATGTGGAGCAAGGCACAGGAAAGAAAGTTCAAAAATTACCTCTTAGAAGAATGAAAGATGAAATAAAAGGTAAATATAAATATCTCTTTTAAACAACCCAAGACTCAAAAACAACAACAAACAAGACCTCTAAAAAAGAACAGCAAAAATCCCTGAAATTGTTGGTTGCTGCTCTTTGACAAACCTTTTTTTTTCTGTTCAAAAAGAGCTTAGACAAGCATTATTGATCATCACAGGATTTCAGAGTACTAAACCAAGACAGGAAAATAATATTTTGTTCACTTGATAAAGCAGTCTTAAATTTCAGAATAACTGTTTACCTCTGTGGTAGGTTGACATTGACTGGATACCGSGTGCCCACTAAAACTGTTCTGCCACTCCCCTCCTCAGCGGGACAAGAGGAGAGAAAACACAAAAAAACACTCAGGGGTCAAGATAAGGGCGGGGTGAGAYCCTTCACCAGTTACTGTCATAGAMAAAACAGGCTTGATTAGGGGAAAAATTAATTTAATTTATTAACAATCAAATCAGAGCARGGTAATGAGAAAATTTTAAAAAAACAAACAAACAAATCTTAAAAACACCTTTCCCACAGTCCTCTTTTCTTCTTGGTCTGAAATYCACTCTCAAATTCTCTACTTACCCAAGTGGCCCAGTGGGACAGGGAATGGACACTGCAGACAGCTCATCACCCACTGGCACTTCTTCCTTCTCAGGAGAATTCCTCACACTCTTCCCATACTCCAGTGTGAGATGCCTCCCATAGAAGACAGTTCCTCCAGAAACTTCTCCAACATTGAATCCTTCTCACAGACTGCAGTTCTTCACAAACCAGGGTGGTCCCTTCCTTGGTATGCAGTCCTTGGGATCAGTCTGCTCCGTTGTTGTTCCCACGGGCTCACCAATTGAGCTCTAACACATTCTATGGAGGAACCTCCATGAAGGTCCATGGAAGAACCTTCTGGCAGCTTCTCAGAGAAGCCRTCCCTGCATCCCCCAATAACAAAATCTGCCATGCAAAACCTATACTAAACTAGAATATTTTACAAAAGTGTAGGATTGCAGAATATTATGTCATATCTTTCATTAGTCTTCTCCTTGCTTGAAAGGCCTCTATAGATGTGAGAGTTTGTAATGGGGTTGTTTGGTTAGGTTTTTGGTAAGGTTTTTTTGATAGTGTCTCTTGTTGAGTTTATATTTTTGCTTAGTTTTATCCAAAAGTGCACTTATCCAAATGTATCAAATACATTTCTGAACAGAAGGTCTCATAATATGAGAAAAACCAAGAAACTCAGAACAATGAATGATCACTTTGTAAGTTTATCTGCAGAAACATGAACTCCAGAGTTATCTAATTGTTCGTAAGGAAGTTTTATTCCAAAAATTACTTTGAATAATCAGATAACTCATATTTGGAATCCAACTCTATGAAGTTGAATAACAATATAAACCCAAAGTTTTCAGTAAGATTTTAACTGGGAAATGAGAAATCATGAAGATCATCTTTCAGACTGAGCTGCATCTACTTCTTCTCTTGAAAGAAAGAAATCTTGAGAATGATTTCTCTGTGGGACCAAGAGAAAAATACTTATTTTAGCAGACATTGTCTGATTTCTACTAGTAATAGCAAAATCCTGCCACATGTCTAAAACACTTCCTTTTAAAACCTTCTATTGTCTATTCAAAAGGTATTATAATTAGCACTTATCTRTCATTTTGAAGTCTAATTAGTTAACCTTGCATTCTTATTAAATTATGAAGAGTTGAAGGTCATGTCATACATCATTTCCAAAGTAAATGTCCCCTAAGCTTTTAATACAGTCTTGAAATTTACCACTTTTACAGATATGACATTTGGCATTAAAAATTTCAACATCATTAAAACGTAGGTTTAAAAGAAAATTCCAGGTTTTATAAAGTGCATTGATTTTTTTACTTCATAAGGGGAAATTTGATTTTCCCCTTTGTAATTATTTCCTAAAATCACTGAATATCATGATTCATCATTTTCAGATGTTCATACTAGCTTTTCTCAATTACTTTGTTGCAGTTGCTCCTGTGTGTTTTGAAATGATCAACACAGAAATAGGTCCAATTAGCTATCTATGCTCTTCAACATTTGCCTGGCCATATTTGATTAACAACACAATTCCTCTGCTCTCTGCCCCACCAATTTCAGAAGCAGGATGCTCAAATGGCAATGGCAAGCCCAAGTGATTTTCTCTCCTGGAGGAAGGTACAGAGCTGTGAAAGTGTCCAGAGAGCAGGCAATCTCTGAGACAGAAAAATCCAGAGGTGTGGGATACAATTTCCAAGCCTCCTGCAAGCAGACAAGGGGACAGGGCTCTGGGTCACCCATGGGACAAGGTGGCACCATGCAGGTCTGACTTGTGGGTGTCCCCAAGCACATCACCGTCTTGTGGAAGGAGGAAATTGAAGTCAACAGCCATTGCCATCAGATTTTACATCCCACAGCTTTGCTCAGACACTGTGAGGCCCCTTACAGCCTTGGCTGGGGAGTCCTGGCTGTTCAGCACCTACTGGGTGTTCCTTAGCCCAAAAGGCAGCCCGATGGCAGCTTCCCTCTGCTTCAGACTTCTGGGTATGGACAGAACTTCACATCAACCTGAGCACATGTCTATGTTTGCAAACTGCATCTCCAGTTTTGGTACAGGCTGTTAGGGGAAGACCTTATACTTGGAAGAAACTGTGCGTTTGAGAATCAGCAGCAAGGTTTTAGCAGCTTTGGTGGTTTGGTTTATTCCTGGAGTTCCCATAGCTGAACTCACAACTTTTGTTTATACTGAATGCAAATATCTGTGCAGTAGAATTGTTCTATTTTTTCAAAATAATTTAAAAATAAAAATCCATCTATGTTCTGATTTGCATTTAGTTTAGACATAACATTTGGATCTCTATTTATATAAATGAAACCAATAGATTTAATAGGATAAAAAGAATTTGGGGTTTTTTCCCRTAATTTCTTGGTTTGGCAATTCTTGGCTCTCTCATGGGGTTTTACTGTGTGTTTTGGTGCCAAGGTAGCAAAATAAATGGTGAAAATGTGTTCACATGCACCACACCTGCCTTCATCAGCAGAATGTTCAGAGAGAAGAGACAGAGATGAGAAGGAACGCAGCAAACCAAGTTGCAAAGTGATAAATCCAACTGCATGTCAGTGAGGGGAAATCTTAGAATCCCTTCAAAAGAAGGCTGGCATCKCTTCCCTTTCTATCTTAACAAACTGACAAGTGTCTTGATTGGCTTGAGCAGATATTTCAGTAATTATTCCAGAATTATGGTCCATTTTCAGGCTCAGCCACTTTGATGGCTACAGCTGAAAAGTTACCACTGAAGATTAGTAACTRGTTCTAAGCTTATAATTTATGATGGAAAATAGGGCATACATCAAGAAATAGTGATAATACTTTTTTCTCAATTTCTACATGGAAATAAGAAGTGGAAGAAAGAAAAGTTTAAAACTGGGACACCTGGGAAGAAACGTTAATTTTTTCTTAGCACAAAGGAAATTATAGGCTATTTCAGTTACTTGGAAAGAAAAAAAAAAGACAGCATCTCCTTCAAAAATCCAAAACCTTAAATTTAGGGCCCAGAGATATCAATCTGAAACCTTAGTATGTTCATCTGCTGCAGCCTCATTGCTTTGTAAACACAAGCTCATATTTTCACTTGCAGTTAAAACAAAAACAAACAAACCAAACAAAAAGAACAAAAACAAACAAAACCCCCAAAACCAAACAACACAAAAATATCAAACAAACAAAAACAAAGAAAACAAAAACCAAACACAAACAAAATCATAATCTCAGATAAATCTCAGTTTAAAGTAAAAATTAGACTCCGGTCAACTTTAACATAGCTTCAGGCAAGAAAAGAAATATTAGGTAAATATATAAGGGCACAAATTTTTGCCTGTGGCTTGTGCATAAAAGTGTTTTTTACCACCATGCCAAATTAAAGGCAAGGTAAATGATGTAGGCCACCCTAGAAGCAGGGAAAGCTAAGTCCCCATGCATCTCTGTTTAAAAAAGAAAACAGGCTTTCTGCAAAGCCTACTGCAGCTCTCCATCTGCTGAGCTGAGAGGCTGAGGATGACATGAATGTGCTGAGTTTCCTTTTCCCCATATGATAAATTTGAACTAAATAGTTTTTGACATTGTTTAGGACAAGTCAGAGTCAAAGCAAGCCTGGTTTATGTCTTAGGCCTAGATAAGCAGGGTAACCAGGGGACWGCCACTAATCACCCACAAATTGCAAAGCAATCACAATGCCAAGACAAAGGTAAAATCAATTACAGTGACAATTAAAGTGGTTGGATATCAGAGCTGAAAGCTTTACAGCTAATAAATGTTCTACAAGACAGTAGACTGTAGCCTTCCAAACTTTCAAGCAAAACCCTAAATTGTCCTTGGAAGRAATAAGGCTATTTGTTAATAGAAAATATTTGTATAATAAGTTAAACCAAAAAACTATGTATAGAAATTAAACTAATGAACTAATCTACTCCCTTGCAAAGAATAACTGGTAGTTAAAACAACAAAAATACTGAATGTTACAAATCTTTCAATAAAGACAGTTTCTTTTAACTGCTGTTATATTACAAGGAATATAAGTACAGAAGTAATTGGCACCTTAATTTTCTTTAAATTGAGTTATAAAAAGGCAAAAGAAAGTGTGGATTACTTAGTGACCATATTCAGGTGTACAAATTGTGCCTTCTACTCCTGTGCCTGATATGATGCAAAGTCTAGCAAGAGTTTTCAAATCCACAACTTTGGGGAGGTAAATGTGTCCTTCCATTAATATATTATAGTTGAGTAGCTGGACTGAAAATATTCAAGTGAGATCATCTGAAATAAGAACTTCAGATATAAAGAAAATCAACAATCAAAAGGGAGAATGAAGATCCTATCATGTAGAAAGGATCAGAAAGTCCAGGAAAATGAAGAGAATTCAGATATCAGTTTCCCAACCAAAGCTCAGGCAAACCATCATGCTGCTATAACTACACAGCGTCTGGTTTGAAGATAAATTTTTGCCAGTTGGATTGGCTGAGAACATGTAAGCAGAAAACAGATTCCTCTTGAAAAGACTATACTGGAATATTGGAAAACTGCTGGCAGACTGCAATGGGAGGACCCTGGCTAGATTCCAGACACCCACCAAAGCTGCTCTATCCCACCCCTTGCAGCTGGACAGGGGAGAGAAAATATAAAAAAGCATTAATGAGTGGAKATAAGGACAGAGGGAGATCACTCATCAAACGCCATAATGGGCAAAACAGTCTAGAATTAGCTAATTAATTGAATTTATTWATAATAAAATCAGAGGAGAATAATGAGAAGTAAAATAAGACCTTAAAAACACCTTACCACTACCCCTCCCTCCTTCCGAGCTCTAACTCATCCGCTGCAGCAGTGGAGAGAGACAGGGAGTGGGGATTATGAWCAGTTCATCGCAGGTTGCTTCTGCTGCTGCCCAGGGAGAGGAATCCTTCCCTGCTCCATTGTGAGGCCCTCCATGGGAGACAGTCCTCCATGAACTTCTCCAATGTGAGTCTGTCCCACAAGAGACAGTTCTCCACAAAATTCTGTAGAATGGGTCACTCTTCCATGGGGCGCAGCCCTTCAGGACAGGTTGTACCCATGGGGTCACAAGTCCCACTWGGAAACCTGCTCCAGCATGGGCTCCTCTCTCCACGGGTCCACAGGTCCCAGCCAGGGGCCTGCTCCAGCACAGGCCTCCCACGGGGTCACAGCCTCCTCTCAGGCATCCACCTGCTCCAGTGTGGGGCTCTTCCAAGGGCTGCAGGTGGGTCTCTGCATCCCCATGGGCCTCCATGAGCTGCAGGGGCACAGCTGCCTCACCAGGCACCAGGGGCTGCAGGGGAATCTCAGCTCTRGCACCTGGAACATCTCCTGCCCTACCTGTGCTGACCTTGSTGTCTGCAGAGCTRTTCCTCTCACATATTTTCACCTCTCTCTTCTTCGGCCACAGTTACGTCTGCACAATAACTTTTTTTTTCTCTTCTTAAATATGTTATTCTACCATMATTTCTGGTTTGCCCAGCCTTGGCCTGAGGCATATTGGAGCCAGCCGGGATTGATTCTGCCAGACATGGAGGAAGCTTCTGGCAGCTTGCCACAGAAACCACCCCTGTAGCCCCCCACTACCAAAACCTGGCCCCACCAACCCAATACATAGACCCAGATTCCCAAATGCAGATTCTCAGCTCCTTGAGAACCCTATTCAGGCACTTAGACTTCAGCTAGGGTATGAATTTCTGAAAAACAGCAACCCTAATTCAGTCTACATTTACTTTACTTCCAACGGACAGCCACCAAAAATGCTCTTTGGGTTCAGTTCATTAAGGATCCTTGGCAAGTCACACATAGCTACCATTAGCTGAAAAATATTTCCTGCTCTATGAATGAGAAATTTAGTACACAATCAAATTCATTTTCTAACAAAGAATAACAACAAATAAAACCTAAACAAAACCTGAATCCCATCATGTTTTGAGTAAAAAATACATTTTCATTCTGTCTTTCATCTAGGCCCTACTTCTTATTTCATTCCTAGGATCTCTCACTCTCAGAACTTCTCTAAACTATGGAYCAAAATGAATAGGTTTACAGGCATGAAAATCCATTGTGGTGGTGATCTGTCTTGAATTTCCAAGCAGGAAGGGTCATTTCATATCACACAGCTGATGGCCAGTGCATTCAAGTACAATGAATATTTTCATGGACTCACACTCCACGTCTATTAGAACTAAATCCTCACATTAGTGGTTTGTGTTTTTTAAATGATTATTCAAAATATTAGGAAAACCTAAATGCTTTAAAAAGCAACTGCCAATACTAAAACTTGAAAAAAGCTAGTTGTCAAAATGTAAGAGCACAAAAATGCATGGAAAAGACAGTATTAGTTTAAGGCTTTAATCATGTAGAAAACTTATCTGAGATAATCTATAACACTTTAAAATACTTACAAGTTTTTAAATACTTACAAGTTTTTAAATACTTACAGGTTTTTAAAACCTTTATCTTACACAGTTCACTTATCTCCAAGTATTAATCCATTCATATGTTCGTGACTTGTCAGAATTTTGAGTAATTGCAAGGTTTTAATTTGCTTTTCCAATCAGATACGACATCTTATTTGGGCTGAGGGGTTATTTTTATTGCTAGATGGGCGCCAAAGGTTGAAACAGGTACATGCATGAGACATTGTACCTGGCTCAATAAACTGTACCTTGCTCTACATCACATACGTGTCCTTGTCTACTTTTCCATTCAGTAATATCTCTATCTTGGCAGTTTCTGCTTGTCCTCTGGATTGAACATATTCCAAGCCAAAGACATCTCCTTTCCATGTGAAGTCTAATACATAAGCCACTAGACAACCTTCCCTGTTTTAGATGTCCTTTGCATTTTCCTTGTTCTATAATTTGCTTCAGTAGTCAGTTTATTCTAAATTATTTCTTCCCTGCACTCCTATAATTAATCTTTCAATAACTTTTTTCTCATGGAAGTAAAATGACCAGTTCAACCTAACAATACAAGTTGTCTTTGGAACATGAGAATTACTTTAAAACTGGGAAATATTAATATTGTTTATTTACTTTAACTTAATTTGTGTCTTCCAGCTTTCTGAATTTCTAGATTCTATCCACAAAACAGTAAAAGTTGTAATTAAGTATATGTCATACATGCAAATATAGTTCATGTTACATGTGAAAAACTTTATTTTAAACATTTTGCAGCCATCACTATAGGTCTGTCTCTCAAGCTTTCAATGTCAAAACTAGACTGCAGGAAACAGAAGTGGTTAACCTTATAGAGGCAAAACACTCGTCACCTGGGTCAGTCAAGCTAAAATACAGAATCTCTCTTCCACCCACCAAGGTTCTGCAGGATAAACCTTTTCCTCCAGCCTTTCTTTCTAGTACAAGAAATTTCAGATTTCTTCCAAGCAACAGTAAAATCTGAAAAAGCTGCTGTGCATTGCCAAGATAATTACCTACAAGTACAGGCAAGGTTCCTCCTCTGCTCCAGGGCACCTTCTTCCCCCATTGCCCACTGCACCCGCATCTCCAGGGATCAGCTCTCGCAGTGCATGTTCAGGCTTTGCCTAGCAACAAAACACCTCCTCCAGACAGAGAACTGGCCAGAAGAGCAGGCAACTGCCAGAACTGCTGCCTGTTCTTCTCTGCTTTAGAGCTCAGATCTTTTTTTTTACCTAAGAAATACTAGCACATGAATCTGTGTATGAACAAGATGCAAATAAACACACCATATGCTTTGCCATTTCTCTTACCCCAAGTTTGTAAAGTCCTTTGTTTTATAGTTAACTACTAGGTCCAGTGTGGTTTTCATAGGTCTCTCTTCACAAGCAACTTTGTCCTTCTGCTGCATTTTGGTGACCCTGTAGTTCTGAAGCTAATTAACTTGCTTTTGTCTTGGACTTTAAACAGTCTAAGAATGAAAGCTCCTTGAGCCACTGACTTCTCAGCCAGACCACATATGTTCTRTGACAACSTCCCAATCACCAACCTGCCAAATARAAGTAAATTTTCCTGACATAAATGTTATGAAAAACCTACTAGCTAACAGAATATCTCATTGTTACAATGAAAAATATCCATTGCATTTCARCTTGCTTTTTTTTTTCATTCCTGAATGATAAAGGCTCAGGAGACTGATTTCTTCCTGAGGAGCAGGAAGGCCATTCTATGAACTAAAATCTGTGAGAATTGGACATGCTAGGGCTACATTAGGGTTTGGTTACTGGAAATATTAAATAGACACTTAATGACACAGAAGGAGTTTTGCAACTTATTTTACACCATTTGCAAAGGCGTTCCATGAAATTTTGATACCTTTACCATTACATATTTGAATACATTTCTTAAAAAAAAAGTGGTCGTGCTGTAGGCATCACATAGACAGTGACAAAGAGAAAAAAAATGAGTTTATTAAAGAAAATACAAAAATATGGGGCATCCATAGACTGCAGGGTTGATAAAAAAATCAAACCACAAGGTATGATAAAAAGAGGAAGATGAGATAAACATTGATGATTAGATGGGAGAGAAAAAACTACAAACAAGTCATAGGCTCCAACATGGCTAAAACCTATATGTAGATTTATTATTGAAATGAAAGCCTGGCAAAGAATGTTGTAATGTGGAGTGTGTCAAAACTCATTGACAGAAGGACTACCACCAAAACTAGATTAAATAATGCAACAGATACCTAGAACCTGCCTAAAAAGTTTGCTGAGGGTCAACAACGTTCTCTGTAAAACAGTTTAGAGTGCAGAGGTGGAAGAAAAGCAATTCAGCAACTAAAAAGATTAGAAAGTCCAGTAAGATATTCACCCTGAAAAACAATGTCCAGCCTGCAAGATGTGTGTTTTATGTTAATATAGRTAAAGACATATGTTCTCACTCTAGATTGCAGTGTAATGTTGGAACAACTTGACCTCATTTTAAACAAGCTAGCTCAGGTACTGGAAGCCATGTGAATGCTACGGTACACTGCAGTATTTATCCTGCAAGGGCAAGTAGAGCTCTCTGCTTCTATGGGTGGCTTTCTTCTACTGAGTTTGCTTGCTGTTTCCTTATCAAAGAAATGCAGYTCACTGAAAGCCATTTCCAATATCTCTACAGTCTTTAAAAGGCACATTTACCCAGATGTCACAGTTAATGTAAGACTGAAACAAATGCTATTGAGAATGTACTGCTAGTTTCCTATCTGTTAAGAAAAARGTTCATGAAGAAATTCTACTAAGATAGCAAAAATAAGAAAATAGTCAGAAAAACTATGTGAGGCAATATCAGCTGCCCAAAATTATTGTCTTTGTTGAGGGCTGAAAATCACACAGGCAAATGAATGACTCAGTTATGTTCTGTGAAAAACATTTCCTGGGAGAAAATGGTCTTTGGCCTGATTTCACTTCCCATTACCAACCTCTATAACACAGGTGAAATTGAAGTAATTTCAGCCTCCCTGTAGTAATTTCAGCTTTACCTGGAGTAACTCTAGAGTAAACTTAAAATGTAGAGATTCCAAGGCAGAGGGACCACATCTTTTTGCCAAGTCCAGGCACCACTGGCATGAAGACAGATCTCTACTACATCCCATCCCACCCAGGAGAAACAAAASAAGATAAAAGATAAGGAAGTCTGCAAATATCAGCTTGCTATCTGTTCTTACACCTTACTCATATCAAAACATGCCAAGGGATTATTCCTAGATCCCTGGTCKGTGTGCTAGCTCCACTAATTGAATCTGATTTTATATTGGATAGACCAATTTACTTCTTAATACAAAATAGCAAGACRTCTACTTTGTAGGCAGATGTTCTTGTCAAAGGCTAATCAAACCTGCAGTAATCTGGTTCACATTTATGTTCACCTTCTAGTGAGCTTAAGCATTTTTTTACTTGACTGTTAAAGAATTTCTTCTTTAGGTTGAAGCAAAARGAAATTATACTTCAATTGCCTTTAAGAGCCTTGCATTGCTTTATCTTAATTAGATCTATTAAAAAATCCCTTTTTAACTATATTATTTTCTGTATTAGTGAGAAATCTACATTGCTACAGCAAACTACTGTCCTGGTGCAGCTCAATTTTGACTTGCAATTAAATTCTCTACTACTGCAGAAATTAACGTCTTCTAAAACATATTTTTAGATAGTTCCATAACAAACATACTTGAAACTGCCCTCRCAGTAAGGTTTATATTGATGACAAGAATAGAAGAAAGGATCAACATGAATTTCACTCTTTGTCCTCAGTATTTCCTGCAGCCCTGCAGAGGACTTATGAAAAATTGGACTTGAGCCAAAAATGTGTCCTCCCAGCCCAGGCAGCCARCCTCATCCTGGACTGCATCAAATGAAGTGTGCCCAGCAGGTCGAGGGGGGTSATTATCGCCCCCTCCTCTTCTCTTGTGAGACTCTACCTGGAATACTGTGTGTGGAGACCCCAGCAAATAAAACACTGTTGGAATGAGTCCAGAGGAGACCGCTAAGTTGATCTCCGGGCTGGAAAACCTCTGCTATGAGGACAGGCTGAGAGAATTGGGGCTGGTCAGCCTGGAGAATAGAAAGCTCTGGGGGGACCTTAAAGCAGCCTTCCAGTACYTGAAGGGACTTAAGAGAAGGCTGAAGAGAGACTTTTCACAACGACATGTAGCTGTAAGACAAGGCAGAATGGTCTTAACATGAAGGAAGGTAGGTTTAGATTAGATATTAGAAAGAAATTCTTTACTGCGAGGGTAGTGAGGCACTGGAAGAGGTTGTCCAGAGASGTTGTGGACTCCCCATCCCYTGGAGATCTTCAAGATCAGGTAGGATGGGGCTCTGAGCAACCTGATGGAGTGAAAGGTTCCCTACTCRCATCAGGGRGGTTGGAACTAGATGATCTTTAAGTTCTCTYCCAACCCAAACCATTCTGAGTTWATGAATTTCTTCCCAGCAACACATAAAAGTTGTGAAACTAATCTTCTGCAATTTATAATAGATTCTGTTAATTTAAATAGAGATTTATGGTGTAGTCAGTCATTCTGGAAACGGAGAGGTCTTACCTGTGATGCCCAACATGGTAAAATTCAGTCTAAATAGWTAAAATTAAGGAAAAGCGGAAGAAACTGAATATCATGTCTTAAAATTGAAATTGCTAGAGTAATCAATTTCTGTCACACAAAGATGGACATACATACGGAATCATAAAATAATCAGTCTCTGTAATGTTTTTATTCTTTCCTACAACACAACAAAATTTTACTATATAAGAAGCCATGTGGACGGTAGGCATTATACTATTACATGCTCTGCTAGCTCACAAAAAAAATTGGATCCAAAACCTTGGGTGAATTCCATCCTTAGCTACATTTTCTTGTTGCATTAAAAGCAATTGGAAAATGAAAGGAAGAAGCTGTGCTATAGAGCTAGCTTAAATCCAAATAGTGATTTGCTTTCAAAGAAACCTAAAACTTCAACAATTATAATCAAAGCAAGGCTAGACATACAAACCAAGGGAAAAGAAAGAAATAGAACTAGGAATGATTAAAAAGAAGGAAAAATCACGAATAAAAATAAAAGAGAGGAATAAAGGAGAGTGAGGGCTTGAGAAAGAATAGAGGGGATCAGTCAAATGGACAGGCAGAAAGTAGGGATGGAGACAGAAAAGGGAAACACAGAAGGAGATGAAAAAAGATAAGACACAACTAACCCATTTATTATAATTAATCCAATTTATTTCAAAGCGATCAAGAATTATATGAAATCTCTAGTGTATGGTAATCATACTCACTCATAATTCAATGTTGCTTTTGCAAATTTTTAAAGGCAGACACCAATACAATTGTTCAAGGTGTAGTAAACTAAAATAATCTACAGGTTGATGGCATTAGCATTCTATTTTTGTGAAAGCTAGATAAATTCAGCATCTCCACGGGAAAACATGAAAGCAAAGGCATTTTTTTTATTAATTACATCTGTAAAACTAGTCAAATTTTGCAAAACTCTGTCAGTAAAAAGATATSAGGTTTTAATATCCAGCTGCAATGCAACATGAAGTTGCATTTGCTACTCATTGTAGCAAAATGAGTCAAGAGAAGACATATACTCTGAGTTTCTATTTTTACACTATTTCTATTTAATCAGCTTCATAGATAGTTGAAGTAAAATTTGTGTCAACATGGGAGCATTGATGACTGCAATCTGAACTGAAGAAATCCTGATATCTTAGTTTGAATGAAATGTGATAATAACAATTTCACTCAAGAGGTCTTGGTTTTGTAATTTGCCATTCCTTAGTCTTAACCTATAGCAGATTCTCTAAAATTGCTTTATGTAGAAAGAAAAAAAAAAGAGCTGTGAAATGTTATCAACTTGTAAACTATTTGCTCAATGAAAATATAAAATGGGCCTGCTGAGTATATGCTATTTCTGCATTTTGTTCCTGAAATTATGTAAGAAGGCAGTTTATAGCTAAACAAGGTATGTCTTTCTTAGCAATTATATGCTGCCATAATCCTATTTGCTGGGGTAAAATCCATTTTATGGGAGACAAAGAATATGTAGGCATGTACACTGATGGCATATAAAACATCCCAATACACAACATACTACTAAAATCAAGTTGCCACTTTGAGTTTATTGCTTTCTCACTACCATTCACTTCACATTTTTATATGAGACACTATGTAAATTCAAGATGAGTTTATTTCACAGTGTTTGTGAGAGGAAAGATCCAGACTAGCAAACAAGAGACACACAAACACATTTTAAAATGTAATCAAATTTACCAGTAGAATAGGAATTTCTCATCTCTGAAATTTAGTTGGTGTGCCCATTTTAGACAAGGACCTATAAGACATTCTGTTGAATGTCAGATACCGATACCTACATAATAGGGTCATGTCTAAAATTTTTTTTCAGCTTTTCAGAATACACAGCTCCACAGCCCTTTAGCAAGAGATGGTTCCCTGTTAGAAGAAACCTTTTTCAATATACTGTCAGAATTTCATTTCTGAGAAAGTGCAAAAGTACATATTCTGGTATATTTCACAGTGCAGGGGAATTATTCACAGTACACCCTGGGGCTCATCAAATTCTTATGTCTGTCTAGCTATATAAAAATTTYCCACTTGGCCCTGTCCTAATAGAAAAGAAACTCCCTTGCTTCTACTCGCAGAGAACGGGGACAGGAAACACCTGACTCTGCTTGTGTGTGAAGAGGTCTGGGTACCAATAACAGGAGTGAGGCTGCAAAGCTCAGGGCATTCAGATGGGCAGATGGGTGCAAACRACTGGAAGAGCAGGGATCTGAGGCCAGCTGCAGGGTTGATTGAGTGGCTAAGGTCAGCAAYTGGAGTGTGCATGTGTATAGAAATATGTGTGCATGTATATATGTGTACAATATGTATATAAATATGTGCGTGTGTGTATATATATATA
>JACDOX010000004.1:8048512-8067299 GCA_014549065.1 Cardinalis cardinalis | reverse complement strand
GAGGAGAGGAGAGGAGAGGAGAGGAGAGGAGAGGAGAGGAGAGGAGAGGAGAGGAGACACCACTATTTCAACTGTTTCACTGGCAAATCTCTCCTGAGATAAAACAGCTAGTATAAGGGGGTGTTCTAAGAAATAAATTAAGAACATGCATTCATACTGATATCAGAATTTAAAAAAATATTAACACATATTTAATATATTTAATATATTTTAACATATATTTAACATAAATAAATGTATTAAATATATTAAAATATATTTAATATATTTAAAAATCCACAAATAATTTTTAAATTTAGACTATAGAGATAAGAATCTTGTTAGCAGTCTCTCAAAAAAAGGCAATTATAGACATGAGATCAGCAAATTACTTACTTTCCTGAAAGCAGCAGCAAAGGGTGGATCTGATAGAGATCAACAGAAAACCCACAAGTAACCTAACAGAAATTTCACCCCAGTCAATGACTTCATATTTCTAACATGAAATCTAAGGCCATTATGTTTCATTATCTGAAATTGTTGCAAGTGTATAGAAATATTTATTTGTGACAATTATTTTAGCTAATAACCAGAAAATCTTGTTAGATTGTTAAGTCCATCTGCCTTCAAAAGCAGCATGCTTTCTACTGACAAGGGGAATGATATTAAACTAATCAGATATTAAACTAATAGCTTTCTCTTAGCCAAAAAGCAGGAAAAAATATGTGATAGCATATAATTTTCTTTATTGGAGAAACTGCAGTTCTAAAAGAACAAAACAGAACTATTAACAGCATCTTGTCTTTTGTGCATTTTTCTCATCTGCTTGTTTGGGTTCTTTTTTAAAGGAAAAGCCTCATAGATGCACTGTGGATACTCACCTCACCTTTATTTGACAAATAACCTTGAAAATTATTCATGGAACTCCACTGAAAAGAGACTCTGAACTTAAAAGGTGCTCTGGGCTATAAAAACACATTGGTATTTTCAGTGGTCTATTAACTGACAGTCCCATTGCATGGCTAAGGCCGTGCATTAAGAAACATCTCTCTTTATGCAAACACACCCCAGCTCTTTTTTTTTTTAATGTATAAATGCCATCTATTTTACAAGATATAGCTATCCATTGTGAAACCACAATGGTATTAATATATGTTCTTTCATTTCCCATTTCTATCCAAGACATTAAGTAATTCTTTACTCTTGCTCAAATTAATTTCCTTCCTGTTCCTGAGCCCTCAGCTCTGTTCTTTCCCTAGACAGATCTCTCAGACACTTGTGTCCATAATGAGCACTTAACTTTTCCCATCTTTCTCCTCTCAACCTGCTCTCCCAATCTGCCCTGTTTGCTTATTTCACCCTTTCATCTTCCCTGTTGTCAGTGCTCTCTTTTTGTCTTGTTTTTCTGTGCCTGCCAAAGGTACCTCTTCACCACGTCTGTGCTAACAATTCCAGTTATTCTCAATGGAGAACATCTTAAATGGAAATCAATCTCTGAGTCTATTTTACATGTCATAGAAGAACTGATGATGAGAAGAATGGGTTTTCCCTTGATAATTTTCATAGGCACATACTTCTCTTCATTAATGAATATGCTATATTAATAGGAATAGTTATTTCTTCAGCAGATGTTACTGGGAGTTTCCCATCTAAGATTTTGATGAGAAATGTAAACCAGTCCAAATTTCAGTTAATGTGAACAAACATACATTACTGTCTCAAAACTAGAACCTCTCTGTGAGGGTTGTTGACAATCTGGAATTTGGTTAGCCAAAGTTTAAGCTTGTTTTTTTCCTGAACTAAGGGAATTGTTTACCTTAGAGCAATTTTATACCCCAACCACCATAAATTCTCAGACTGAAGTAAAAAAGAATCTTTCTCTTCCTTCTTCAACCTCTTTGTCTTCTTCATCATTTCTGGACACAAGAAATCTCTTACCATAGCTTCTGTTGTATCAGAAAGACAAAAGGAACTACTTTGCTTTGCCTTTCAAGGCAAAAGCTTTAATCAAAATCCCTGCTGAATGACACTGACCTGATAAAAAAAGATCCTGAGTCACTAATGAAATGTCTTGAAGCACTCCTACTGAGGATGAAATATTCCCATGAAACTGCAGGGAAAAAATTTGCGTTATATTTTACACTTTAAATAATGAGAAAATATACCAAATATATGAATGTCCCAGTGATCAACAGGACAAAATATGGAAAAGTTATGTTCATGTAATTTCTCTTCATTCATCTCTTCTTCTGTGCTACTTGTTTCCTGGGTGTGTCAGCCCATCAGCTCTGGCTTCAGAATAGCTTGACCATGCACAATGATGCTGATTTGTGTGACATCACTGAATAAAGAATGTGAGAATTTGAATGTTTTATAGTTTTCCCTGGTGAAAGAGGGAAGTCTGTTTTTCTGAGACCAATGAGGTGGGATGGAGGAACAGTTGTATTGTTGCCTTTTCCTGATAAAGTGTCATTCCTTATTCCCCTGGCAGTAGTGCTCCATCCATCTGTGAATACCATCCAGTGTAACTTCTTTTTTTGTACATTGTTCAGGATTTCACTGTCTTTCTAACTCCATTCAGAAATGAATTTGAGAATTTATTCTCACCATCTGTCTAGTTAGAGAGCATTCACTATCGTGTACTACTATAGCTGTGGAGAAAATGTCATTTAAAATGGCTTTAGCTCCAATTTATTTTTCTCTGGTTGTCAAGTCGTTCTCTTTCAGGTGCTAATGAGAACAGTGAAAGCAACTATTTCCACTAGCTGCTGAATCCTGAGCATGAGGTAGTTCTATACATCTACTCTTCTCCCTAGCTAACAGTAGCAAAGGTAGTAATTAATTGGTACTTTGCCACTTTTTTACTTCAGGATACAGAACTATTTAAAAAATAAAAAAAAAGAAAGAGTTCCAGCTTTTCTTCTTTTGTTTGGATTTTAGTTTTAGATCTCAGTGAAAATAATATTTATCTGACTAAAATCAGGGCAGACATAGCTTGGGTTACGATCGGCGTAAAGAACAAGTGACTGGGGTGACCATGATGTGAGGTATTTCATACTCTGGAAGAGGCTTTTCTTACAGAATAGTAATTGAGTCAGAACTCTGCTTCTCACTTCTTGTTTATAGTGTGTCTTGTTACTTGATAGGTGAGACAGAGTAAAAAGGTTTCACTGAATACATGGTACATTTTAGAGATCATATTTGAAGCCCTTTCTCTTTTCCATTTCTTTGCTACTGACGTATATCAGAACTGTGATCCAAATTTCAAAACTGGTTCATTTTTACCCAGCTGCTACAACTCAGTAATTGACAGAAGGCTGCTGCTTGTAACTCTGCTACAGTTAAAAGCACTATTTTGTAAAGAGCATTCTCACAAGAAAGCAAAGCTACTACTCTAATTGAGTTTATCACTGACACCAATGACAATTTATTTCTACTTTGAAGTCAGCATGTTAGATCTACTTCAGGGAGAGCTGTGAAACTTGTTAGTGCTAAAAATCACTTTTCTTTAAAAGAAAGAACTGCCTTCAATCTCTCTATTTAAAGACTTCACTACCACCACACCACAATGACCAGTGTTCACAGGCAAGKTTTTTACATGGTTTCTCACCTCCAAGAGTCTTAGCTTTGCTTTTCAGAGTCACAAGTGTATCTGCCTTATCACGTACTTAAAAATGTCTTAGGCATCAGTGCTAGCTGGTTCTTGCCTTCTCCCATCACTAGTACTTTTATCACATAGGTCTACCCAATTTGAATTTCCACTTATGCTGTACCTCAGTCCCAAAGTACATCTTATTAACACTTCTGAAGGTCATAAAAAATGGAATATTACCGAGCAGTATTCCCAGGGTGAGATGGACAAGACTGCCAATTACCACTGTCCCAGAGAAAAGAACAAACATGACTTCGTTCAATACAGAATGCAGACTTCTCTGCTTAGAATTAAGAACATCGACAGACCAAAAGTAGAGACATTAACACTGAACTACTTAAAATTACAGCGCAAGTCCAAGCTCCATTGAACTTAATGGATAAACTCTTGGCTGATGAGTTTTGACACAACTGCCGTAAATTAAGAGCTTCTACATGTCCAGCATGAAGGAAAAAGAGCTCTTGCAAAGGTATTCAGTGTAAAGATTTTTAGCAAGCGTCTCTGACTTCTTGGCAGTGAGACAGAATGTTTCCAGCCATAGTTGTGAAATTGTTCTGGATTTATTCCATAATTATTCTTTTATGAATACATTTTTCACTTCTGCTAAAGACCTGCTTTTTTCCAATTACATCAAGACTGAACAGGATATGTATGTTATATAATAGTCCTCCATCTACTATAAGACTCATGTTTACATCTAGGCATGCTAATCAACAGGAAATAAATCAAGATAAAGATCATCTCCAGAACCAGTCTTCTCTATGGTGTGAAAAAGGTGATGCATATTTCCTGGCATATTCAGAGGCATCTTTTATTTCTTAAAGTATGGACAAAAAAGGCATTAACACAGAGTGAATTATTTTGCATTTTGAGAAAAATATATACAAAAAAATGGGCATTCATATTAATTATTCCAATCATCTTTTATGTTCTAAGATATAAAATGCAGTTTCATATTCAAAACAAATTTTAGCAAATGGTTTATGTGACATCAACATAAATTCTCAGCAATATACTATTTAATCTCTAATGTGTCTTAAATGTTGCTCCAAAAATATTATGAACAAATTTTCTCTAACTTTTTAACACCAGCAACTATATGTCCTGTAGCGTGTAAAAATATATCACTGACAATTCCTGTGTGAAAGAATAGTAAGATCTCCTATATCCTGTTCAACAAAACCTTTGAAGGTTTCAGAAGACACTTTAAAGCGTTTTATTGCTGTAGAAACTACAAATTAACAATGTATATTATTTCTGTTACTTTGTGCATCTCAGAACTTAGAGACTGACCTGGGTAGTTCCAAAAGCACAATGCCATGATACATGACTTTACCATTTGTCCTCTTCGTAAACAGAGAAAGGTCCCAGGGAAGGTTATGCCATCTTCTACTACTCACAGCCTTGGAATAAAAATTTATCTGGTGCAATTTTATTAACTCTAGACTCTTTTTCTAGTTCTATCGGCAGATGCAGATTGAAAATTATAGACAAAATGGCAAAGATTTCATAAATATAGTACTCCATTGAAAACGYTAGCAGAAGTTTTCTGTCCTTGGGTAAGCAGACAACAAATTTTCAAGTCTCCTGTCTTCCCTAGACACATTAAAATCCTTCTACAAGAGTATATTCTCAGGGCTCTTGATTAAAATTAGCAACCTGTTGATTCCAATTATTACATGTCTACAGCTCATCCTTTCAGAGTTTATGCTCAATAGGTCATGTCAGCCTGGGATGTAACCTCAAAGAACAGTAGATTAGCACCAGCCATGGTATGGAAAAGAGCTCCCAGGGCTGGTACAAGTTGCACATTGTCAGGTTTTGTCGCTGTTCACATGCAAAGCGTGCTGAAGCACCAAGCTGGCACCTGTCACACAGGTATATTTACTGCACCTCTTTATTCCTTCTCAMATTCCTACCACAGATATTTAGTTCGTAAAAGGTTTGCTTCCTACATCTGACATTTTTATTATGCAGTGCTGGTTATGACTAAGCATGACTTGTCTCAGACTTTTCCATTTATAACACAGAGCAGAGCAGCCACAAACACAGTGAAGCCAGCAAATTTTCCTATAATGTTAATTTCTGGCTRTAAGCATGCACATTTACATGTGTTATTGTTATCAATACAGTTATATTTATTTTTATTTTAATAAATCATAGTGGTGAGCATTACCAGGGAAGATGTTTAAGTCCAGATGCTACCAGAAATTTTGAAGAATTCTTCACGCAAATCCACGTAAGTGTTTCCACCTAAGGAACAATATTTTTTGCCCTTGTTTGTAAATTAAAAATTAAATTCTTGAATTATCGGACTGTATATCCACACTTTTATTATATAAAAGCTCTACACTCACAATCAGAAAATCAAATGTACAAGGGTAAAGTAAAAATGAGGAATTTTTATTTCATTTTGCATGGAATAGACTTTGGTATGTTTTTCTTCGAGGTTTGTGGTCAAACCCATTTGTGCCCTATTAACATATGCCATGTTTTGCCTGGAAAAAGCCTCACACATAAAATAATTCTGCTAGATCTTTCACTTTTGGGAGCAGAWTTACCTTGATAATTGAAATCTGCTCATTTCCAAGTAATTTCAGATTTCCTTATGAGTATTTCAGGTAATGCCTCAGATAAAAATTCAGTGTGTAGTTATACAGGACATGTCAAGAGGGACCATGTTTTATTCCTGCCCCTCAAATATTAGTGAATACAGKGTTCTGTAAACTAACCCCTGTGTTCATTCAGAAGGAAGACTCTGAGAAGCAGTCTGCATTGCAGAAAGCTTCAGTAGAAAATTATATAAGCAGAGATGATGGTTGAAGATCTCTTTAGAGTGAATTTGACTTTCAGATATTCTCAGGAAACAGAACATCACAGAGCAGTAATACACAAGTTTTACTGTAGCAGCTGTATATTTAAACTTCATGAGTTACCATTGCATAACACCTTGCTTCCAATTGCACCATACATTTCAAAGCTTGGCTGCGTACTTCACATTTTTAAAGTTCTTTTTCAAGCAAAACAGACCTTTCCTTTTTTTTCCTTTATGTTTCTGCCATGTTTCCTTTTACCTAAGAGCGAAATTCCTTCAACAAGAGCAAAAAAAGCCTCCTTTCAAAACTCTTCTCTCAATTTTTAGTATTCATTCACACTCATTAAAAAAGCAGTGGATGAAATATCATATCTGAAAATACTGAGTAGGAAATATCTCCTTCCTTAGATGGAATCTTTTCAGCAAATTGATTTTTAGCTCACTCTCAAAAGCCAGATTGTTTACTATGTGTTGGAAATTACATTGTCTTACTTAAGATAAGATGTGAAAGTGATTTTTGGAGGGCTTAGAAGTGACTTTAATATAGTAACTTCCATATCTAGTATTAGCATTTAATGTTTCAACCAAAGAAAATGGCATTGGAAGACTACTTCAACTATGAAAAGCAACTAATACTGCTACTAATATATTCTTTCATGATTATTATGATACACTATAGTCAAATGGCTTGCATATGATAAGTAACCAATTTTTAATAAAATGCAGATTAGCATGACAACTAAAATCATATATAAAGACAATTGTCTGTCCTGTGAATTAGCTCGAGGCCAGGGTCACAATCCTGATTAATATACTGCCCCAGTTTCTGTTTTCCAAGACACTGAGATTTCAAATCACAGATTTAAACCAAAAATATTTTAAATTTTGAGCACAGGCTGCTCCCTTTTTAGAGCCAAGCTGAAGAATATAACCTCAGGCTGAAGGGAAAATCATTCTCTAGGGATTCCCACTATGGAAGTTGTCTTTCTTGCCTTTACTGTCTCTACCTGTAGCCATGATCTCCTTGATCTCTTGGACCAGCAACAAAAAGAATCTGAGTCTTCACTTAACTAATACAACATAAAAGGTGAAGAGTTTTATGAAACTTCTCCCTCTTGAGATATGATTTGCAGCAATGCTACCAGGAAATAAATGTGAGCCTCTGACCAAGTGGAAGATCAGAGAAAAATTGTCCCCTTTCAGCAGTAACAAAAATGACCATCAGGCTGTCAGCACTCTCTGTCTATTCAAAGTGAAGCAATACAGTATACAAGAGAACCAACTGTGAAATAGCAGGGAATGTATGATTATTTTTCTTTTCTCTAATGGAGAGACAACAGCTRTGTGAACACAGGCAAATAATATCTTGAACATATTTCCTTGTTCTGTATAATAGCAGGTAGGTAGGTAGGTAGGCACAGTAATGTAGCTGCCCTCATCACCCAGCAAGACACCATCTCTTATTTGAGCTTCCATCTTTGAGCCAATTTATACAAAATTGTTCTATAAAAACAGAGCAACCCTTGCTACATAAGAGACAACAAAGCTGACAAAAAAGTTTTCGTGAACTCCCATATAGTGGCTTAGGAGTTGCACTGAAAAAGGGGTTACAGATATCTCTAGTTTACCATGCTATTCTGTGAATATTTTTGCAAAGACTACTGATATAGTAGCTATTAGGGTCCTGCTATAAAGTGATCTTGTTCAAAATGAGTTATCTAATGAACATATAATATCTTTCCAGTATGATGCTCTTGTGATAATTATGGCTTCAAATACTTCTCTAGATGTAAATATTAGGCAGCTGTCAGAAAAAAGCTATAATTGTAATAAGCAATCTTTGGTTTGCAGGTTAGCATGACTTCTCTTAAGTATGACACGATTAAGGAAATTTTTTCTCTTTTTTCTTTTTTTAAATACTGTACTTTTGGTGTTCTTGTCAGTCTCCAACAAAAAAGAAAATTACATAGCTCAGAATATAATTTTATGAATAGCATTATAGGAGCATTCATCCTGTCTTGGGCTGCTCTGCCTTTCACACTCCAAACATCAAATTTAGCTACAAGTTTACTCTATTTTCACCAATACAAATTTCCCTCATAACAAAATATTTATTTTGCCACCTGTTTCCGTATTTAGTATCTTAATTTGGAAAAGCAACAAGCTGCAGAGAAACAGATTGCTTTAAGTAATACAGGGATGGAAAAGGAATTTCCCATTAGAACCTTAATTGTTCACTTCTTCAAAACATAAGCTAGAAAAATGTGAAATAAAAACCTCAGGAATGATTGACCATAAGGCTGATACTGAGTTCTAAAACCTGGACTTGAAGTGTAAAACTTCATTATGTAGATAGGTTCTTTCAGGTTCAGCAAACAATCAACTGCTACCAAGACCAGGCTGCTGCTCTGATGTGTGAAATGTGACCAGCCTACAGAATCACTGCTCTCCATGTGATGGTAACACCTACTCAAGCCAACTTTAACATTTTTATGCTTTATTGCAGCAGTACTTCCCATAGGGATAAATCACATACTGTACCCATAGTGCAGTGCTTGTAAACACTGATCAGCAGAATGTCTCCTCTGCATCTAACACTTGTAGTACACAGAATAATCAGTGCTATCATTAGTAGAGAACCTTGGCCTGGAGGACCTCAGGCCAGAGCACCAGGGATATTATTATAAGGTCTACAGGATCTCTAACAATTTTTGCAAGTTTGGCTTCACTTTCATCCTGACATAAAAGGTTGCAAATTTAAGTATACTGTAATTTTTCTTCTGTGCTATGCTAATTATTGACATGCTGGCACTGAAATTTGAATTATTATGCTGTTTTTCAAATGTGGGAACCATGGGAACTCCCAATACTTTTAATCCTGGGAGATGCTCAGGTAGAAAACTCTATGGATTACCAGGAAAAGTCCTGATATTCATGATTTGCAGTTTGCAAAACATTGAGAAAGATATAGAAAGCAGAGAGCTATCCATTCCTATCAGAGTTTATTGTACCCCTCAAGCTGCAGGTCCTTTAGCATTTGATTTAGTGCAATTGTAGGATTTGAACTGCAACATGCACTTATCATTCACCATCCACACAAAACACGTTGAAGAGTTTGCTTCCCAGAGCAGGTGTGGTACTCACAGACAAGGATTGTTTTGGAAACTTCTAATTTAGGTACACAACAAATGTGCTCCAACACCTCCTGGGAGTGGAAAACATAATGGTTCAAAACAGTGTTTGTCCTCTTGGCAATTTTAAACCACATCCATGATAAGAACATCCAGTTGAGGATACTGGACTGAATTCAATCAAAAACAAAAGCCTCAGGATGGAGATAATGCAGTGACCCTGGCACAAATGACTTCACCCTGTGGTCTGTTCCTGCCCAGCCAAATGACTTCCAAGCGGAGATACAGCCTCAGCCTTTGAAGGAGGTCATGGAACCCTGAAAACAGACATGTGACATTGCCAATCAAAGAAGTCATATCCTCAGCTTTTAATGAGGATGTCTGTAGTCTTCTCAGGTGGTTGTAACTCATACTCCAGCGAATTATGCAGGTCCTGCATCCCTATCCAGACATCTAAGTGTAACTATGTATTAATTTTCCTTCCAAGTCATTGATAAAGAATTTAGAAGTGCTTACACACAACTTAAACCAATATGGGAATTTTACACATAATCCAATATAGAAATGAACTTTTAATATAGACTTCTTGGCATCTGAGATTTCATTGTAATTAAGGTTAACTCAGAACTAAAAGAGAATGCTTTTTTTTAATAATAGTGCATTACTGAACCAGTAAAATCAGTGCAACAGGTAGAAAATCACATATCTAGGGAAAAGAAAAAGACAAATCTRCAATTTTCAGAACTACTTCTTTAAAATCTTACTGATGTCTGTACATTCATAATCCCCACATCAAATACTYTCCAAAATACTGCTTGATGATTGCATTAGGTCAAGTAATATTAACCAAAATTATTAAGTAAGACCTGTACAGAAAATTCATTAGGGAACTAATGTAAGAATAAGTTTACAGGTACATTATGCATAGATTAGCTGTAAAACAAAGACTTAAATTCAGCCCAAATACCTGAGCTACAAAAGGAAATGTATCTCATCCCTTTTCTCACGTCTTCCATTTGTTTCTGTGAATCTGACACCTTCACCGGGGGTTGCTTTTCTGCCAGGGACTTCTCAGCAAGGAGAGTTCCCACAGCAGGATTGCCTGATATAATATCTGCCCCGACTCTCACTCATTTGCTCCTTCTGCTGACTTTGTATGGGTTATCTGTTTCTGCATGTTATCTGAAGTGTATATTGTGAAGCAATGTTACTATYTATCAGACCTTGGATTTTCAAGTTTTCAGCTGAGTCACCAGCCACTTCATTCCTACTTGTGCTGTGGTAATCTGTCTTTTCAACAAGGTTTATTTTGTGCCATTTTTCTAGTTTCTGCATGTTATGCATTTCTTTGTGACACTACAACTGTAATCCTGGCAATAAATTAGAGAGGGATTAATTCTTTTGTTAACATTTATAACAAAAGGCCAACCCTCAGCAGGTCAGTTGTCTCTAGAGTAAATTAGGTTATAATCCATCAAACAGATGTCAGAACCCCACAAAAATAGGAGCATATGTGTACACTGACAAATTGATTATGTGAAAATCATACAGATGATGACATGAGAACATTTTATTCTTCCCTTAAGCACCACGTATGAAATATATTTTCTGAATTGCAGTTTGTCATATTTTACTGAATTTTTGATAATAAATAACATTATCTGYAATTGGCATACCAGTGGCAATGTAAGCACAGCATGTTCACTTCTTGTGATAATGGCAGCATTTGCCWAGACAAGGCAAAGGCAAGCCAAGGACCAACTGAAAAAATCAGCTTTCSAAGTTCAAGTTTTATGTTGCCTTCATCCTTTTGTGCCAGAGACACATCTAAGTACCCATGAATTTTCTCTCTGATCTCCACACAAAGGGGATCCAAGCCCCAGSCTGGAAAGGAGCTGTGCACTGGGACATAAATGGCTGAAAGGTCATGTTTCTGGGGTGTACCATGGCACTCATACTGCTTTGGGTAGTTCTAGTCTGATCCCTAGACTCCCAAAAGTACCTTGTTTAGTAGTAGACAGAAAGAGCCAACCGAACAGCCAGCTAGAAGCTACAGGGCCCGCTGAACACACAAAGCACTTGTAAACAGCAAATAGAATAATCCCACTGAGTAGGCCCAGAGAAGCCAAAAAACCCCTGGAGCTCCTCACAAAGGGACTTTGGAAGATTTCAGCCCCTCTCTGGACACTGTCATATACTTTGCATCACTATTATCTAAGACTAATTAAAAATTCCGCTTACATAGTTTTGTAGCCATATCATGACCTAAAATAGGTGCCTAACTTAGGTACGAAGACTGTAACAGCTCGAAGATTCAAGAGAGCAAAAGGAAACACACTGTTCATCCTGCCATACGCTGGCYCCCTATGGATTCCCTCCGACTGGGCACTTCTGGTAGCTACACTTCCTATCTTGGACACCATAATGAATTTATTCCTTAACTGCATAAGGAATTAGGGTCTAGCATCTCTGGTTAGCAAATAGCCCAAATCATAAACCCAATCACAAGGTGGCTGTCATGCTGGCCATCGCAGTTATTTGCACCTCATGTAGTTGTACAAAACCAGGAGTGTCACTTGTTATACCCGTTAACCTTGCAAACAATGAACAGATTGTATTAGAGGGACTCTAAACACCACAGGTAATTTTAAGCAGTTTGCTTCAAATAATGCCTGGCCTACATTTTATTTTCAGAATTAATGATATGTCATGAAAATTATAGCATTAAAATATTATACAAATAGCAGCTGCACAGAAGCATTTAAATTCTTTTAAAAATTCTATACAGTTCATTTCACTGACTTGAACWATTTACAGTAAATATTTTTCTGAAAAATCAGCAATGTCATAGAAAAATGTAATGGTGGTTAATAGAAAATAGAGACTTAGGCACTCAGGTGGGGTTCTAGATAATTGGCATTCAGCTGTAATTCAAAATTATATTGTAACTAAAACGTGAACATTTCCTGGAAACCTAAAAATTATTTTTAACTTTCTGTTTAACTGGAATAATATCACCGGTGGATGTTTTCTTCTAGCAAATCAGGTTTTGGTTAATAAGAGACATTAAATCCATTTTACATGATACTGTTAACAAGGTTTTTWAATTTGTTTCTATTTTGGGCACCTTTTGAGGTCTTTAGTTTGTTCTGTCAGACTTGCTTTGAACTAAAAGACATGTACTGTGTTTTAATCCATGAAATGCGTGATAAAAAGCACCTGACAATTTCAAGAGGTTAAGTGGCCATGATCTGTGCACTGTATGTACTGCAGCTGGAAAAAGATGCAGTTTGACACAGTGTCTAATTTGCTGTGACATTCAAGTTTTAAGGGATATTCAAGGAGATGGAAGTCCTGGCTCTAAACATATCCCAACGTGTGCTGGTCTTCTGTCTGTTAACTTACTAATGAACCATGATTGAGTAAAGTAATGAAGAGTTTACAGAGAGCCCCAGGAAACCAATTTCCAATTTTGCAACCAGCAGGCTTTAACTTCACTGCAGTCTTTGCTAATTTTGTCTAGGAGGGGACTTGGATACTAAATGCCATTTCTGCTTTGTGAATCAGACAGACTTTTCCAGTCCCTGAATATTTACTTGCTAATGAATGTCTCTTCTACAGATCCATTTTATTTCCATCTGTAGTTCTTAAAAATAGGCTGAATAACTAAAAAATGATTACTGAGAGAAATGAARTTATAATCACTGAAAATCAGAGGCACTGTAAGAATCATGGTGAGAAGGAAATTTTAATCTTCAGTCTTATCTGGGATGAACCATGGAAATAGGTGTAAGAAAAATATAGACAGTTACTTTTGAGGGGTAAAAAATAATCAGTGTGAAAATCTTTTATACATAATGTCTCTGTGTGTCTGAAGAACCAGTGCTTCTACCTACCCTGCATACAAAACAGCTCCATAGGCAGGGCACAGAATCATATTTGCAACAAAACTGTTTCTCTTAAACCAGTATCCTCAATGTYTGTCACAAAAGTCAGCTGGAAAGAACAGTAAAATAGGAGAGAAATCAAATATCAAGAGAAAAGATACATTTCTAAGTACAAGTTTGTTACATATTTCTGGGCTGAACAGCAGGCTTTCTAGAACCAGCCCCCTATAAATTGCAAAGGCCTCATGTTTCTTTTTTTCTCTCAATAAAACATAATTTTAAAACACAGTTTTCAAAGATGATAATACTAGTACAACATTTCAACAGTTATGTCTGTAAAGAATAATGCAGAAACACTTCTGTATTATATCTATAAAAATAACTGCAAAAGCAGTCTCTGTATTTCAGCACCTTTTAACTGAATTAATATAGTTCACATAAATTTGTAATCTCAAATGATACCCATCATGCAGAAGGGCTTTTTTTCTTCCTATTTTCTCTCAATCCTGAGGCTGTAATTTAGAAAGCTTGCARCTTTTTCAGGGAATGTAATCTTGCAATCCTCAAAGCAGCTTTGTCTGGTTTTTGTGCTTGTGTGAATGCAGGTTGAGATGATTTAAAGTCATAGAGCACTGTATATTATTTTCTTAGCGAATTACACTATTGTATTGACAGGGGAATGACTTGAGATATAATGTTTTAAAAATGCATAAAAGTGAAATTGTGAATTCTGTGGACAATGGAGCGAGGAGAAAGCTATAACCTAAAAGTCATAAAGTGTGTGTTGGTAACTGTGCAGCTCCTATGGCTGAATATGACTCATTCAGCTCTCCGGAATTCTGGGCGCTGCTTTCGATTCTGTGTTCTAAAGGGCACTTAAATATGAGGTATATTTTAACATTTCAGAGCCTCTCCAGAGTAAATATTTGAGATCATCACAAACTGCAATCTATCATTGAAAGAATCATACTGCATAATTATCAACCAGAAAAGAGCCCTTTTTAGTCTGGTTATGTAAAAAGTGAAAAAGCATTACCAGGACATCAGTCTGGATTTCTGCCTCCAGTGCTATTATCTCAGGCAACATTTTACTTATCTTAGTTGAGTGAAGAATTGTGTGTTACTTTAGGTCCTGATGGCATTAAAGCACCATATTCCTTTTATTATCTCCAGGTACCTAATATGCATTCCAATTTCACAACAAATCCTGATGGATYCATAATCTACACACAGTATTACTTATTAATACAACAGATTTCGCTTTCCAATCTTAAAACATATACAAGATATTTACTAATAAACAGMATTGTATTAGAATCTCAAGAATCTAAGAGAAGCACTGTTAGAAATTATAGACATCTTCTTAAAAAATTTAAAATCTTAGGAAAACATATTCAGGCAAAAGATATTATGTTTTTCCAAACAACTGAACCACTGATCTATGTGCGCAAGCTGCAAAGGTGAAAGAACATAGATGGAAGAAACMAGACTGAAAGAAGGGAAACCTGAATCTCTCAGATTATGTCTGTTCTCTTTCAGATGAGGAAAGGTAAACAATTTGTTTTAAGATCCTGTAGAAGGCAAGWCCTTAGATGAAGAAACTTTTTTAGTAAACAGACTTATGCAATAATTTTCTTTAGTGAAATAAAATTGATTCAGTATTACGGAACTATTATTAATAGTTCCATACTGTAAGTCTCACAATTAGACACTACTGTGTCTATTTAGAAATACACAGTTATTAAAAAAAAAAGACTCTACTTAGTATAGAATTCCAAAACCACTAATTGAAAATGCATTATGAAAAAGAATGCATGGCTGAGGTACTTTATCCAGTCCAGTAACAGATTCAATGACATTTGCAGCAATAGCTCTCTATTATCCACATTGTATTACTTGGTAAATTTAGCAGAAAGAAGAGGATGGGAAAATATGAACACAAGAAATATGAAAATAATGAAACTTTAATGTAGCACAAAAAGTGTGACAGATGTAATACCACAAAGAGTCATTAAATACTTCCCAGTCCATCTCTTTTTAGCTCTCACATCCTGCCACTATCAATTATCCCTGGAGTTTCTCCATGTTCCTGCAAGACTTARAGAAGCAAATTTAATTTATATTTTTTTCTTGTTATCTCTCCATCTAAACTAGYTACTGACACTTCAAGATGCCGAACCATGTGATGCAAAATCTCTTTGAGTGAAGGAAAACATAAACATTTTATTACATATACCATGAGCATAGTTAGTATTTGTTTGTTTCTAGTGTTAATATCTTAAAAAAACATGTCTAAACAAAGCAATGGTTACAGTTCTTATCTAATCTCCTTATCACATAATTGCATCTTGTTTTTATGCCACAACATATTTAAGTAAAACTCATGGTAGTCTTTTTAGCGTGGATCAATAAGGATGAAAGAGTGCCTTGAGCAGAACTCATTTGTCCTTGTCAGCTGTGGATAACCAACTAATACACTTAAAATAAAGTTCTACTGCAATAGCCTGATCTTATTAGGCTTATTTAAATTAATAAGTACTATGAAGTCTTTAAGATCTAATTTAAAGTTGGAATAGTCTAGAGAGGTGTACTGAGTTCACCAGTATCTCATACAGTAAACTGAGGTAGTTTAGCATATAGAATGAAATCTCCTTTTTTTCCATAAAAACAAGTTGCTCACTCTGAAGACAAAGTAATGCCAAAACCAAATTAAGTAGCACTTAATTCTACTTTTTCTTCTCAGCTCAACATTTTTCCAATAAGTATAACCCATGAAAAAATAAACAATAAATAGTAAAATATTAAGAAATTCATTTTCATTTTAGAGGTCCAGGTTATTCCAGATCAATTTATTCAAATATTTAGAGGGATGTACTATACATGGGGGTTACATAAGTTCAATTTTAGTCTTAGTCCTATTTCTACTGTACAACAGAACTGTTACTTTCTCTTCTTGACAGGCTCGGTTATGGAYATTTGTGCCTAGTTTCTATTTCCATTTAAAATATACTCTTACAATAGCCATTCAAATGAGATTCAAGAGATAATAGGGAACATCTTATTAGATAATCTGAAAGGAAAATCTCATCATAAACAAATTAATATTTTACCATCTGCTTCGCATTTTTAATGCACATAGTCTTTTTTTAGACTTTTTTTATGACTTATCATTGGAATAAATTGAACTGGTTCAATGTGAAATAAATATTAAAATTCTGGGAAATATATAGGGCARATAGAGCTCTAATGAAGTAAAATTCAAAATCTGCAAAATACAAAAGCCTTTTTCCCCTTATTCAAAGCACAAAGTGATATACACTCTAAAAAATTTTGCTGTGCAGAAGCTGCATGATTTTGAAGAATCAGAAAAATTCAAGTAATCTACTCTTGTTGGCAAATTTGAGATATATAGGAAATCAATGTCTGTTGCCTCTTTCAGCTAGAATGATGTACTAGATATTTCCAGTTCACAGGCTGGGATTTCACTCTGCAAATTACATTTCTGGTCATGAGAGAGGGAGCAGCGATTTTCAAYAGCAATTACACAAGATATTTTAGACTGAGGTAGCAAAAATGGACACTTGGGTTTCTGCAGTGGACAGGATCAGTTTCAGGAATTCCAGTACTGACTAGACTCCACTGAATAAAATATCTTTATACACAAATAGGAACTTCATTTTAAGCATCCTAACCCTGAATAGAATCCAACTCATTCTACACCACTCTACTGAGCCCCTTTTCGTACACTCTTAAGTGCCCTGGTCTGACACCCTGTTTGAGGTTACAYCTTTTAGCAGACAGGCCTCTTTAGTGGAACTGATGGGTCTCAAGTGTTGAAGCTTGCCCCTCTCTGTAACAACCACTTTTTGTTTCTCTTTCTTTTTTTTTTTCTGATTACTCAATTTCAAATATGGTTTCAACAGGAGGTTGTAAATGTTATTCCAAATGTTTAACTGACTTGTCAGCTTTCTAACAACCCCRATTTCCTCAGCATAAAGAATACTTTAAAACTTGCTGTTTTGAGTAATCTGAGAGATTCCTTACTCATCTGTATCAACTGGAAGTTGAATAAAACCATCTACATTAAGCATAATTTCCTCAATCTTCATAGAATAGCAATATGACATAAAAACATGTAGTCCTGTAAGTTAATGAAGTYCTCCACATTACTCCCCTTGCTGCTGCCTGCTTCACTGCCTTCATGACTCTCTTCCTTTCTCTTAAGGAGATGATAAGTATTGACATTSTCATGCTGCGAAGGGCTCTGAGCTAGTTGCCAGGCGCCCACCAACCTCTCTGTCACTCTCCCTCTATTAACAATGCAAGGGGATAAAAAAAGGACAAAAAGCTCATGGGTCAAGATAAGGAAAGGGAAATAATATTTCAGGTAAAACAAACTCAACTTGGACAAATTTATTTTTTGTCAATAATGGAGCAAGAAAACAAGAAATAAGAACAAGTTAAAAAATTCTAAAGACCCCCAGCATTCCCCCACCCTTGCCTTCTTGCCCTGTTCAGCTGTGCACTCAATTTCTCTGCCTCCTCACACTGAGTGGTCCAGCAGCCTGGTGAGCAGGGATTTTAGTCAGTTCATTCCACATCGTCTCTGCTGCTCTTTCCTCCCCCTGCTCTTTCCTCCTCCTGTGCTTTTTGTGCTCCAGCATGGGGTATCTCCTGAGGAAGACAGTCTTTCATTAACATCTCCAATGAGAGACCTTCCCACAGGATGCAGATCTTCAGGAAATCCTCAGCATAGGCTCTCTCTAAGCGAGACAGTCCTTCAGGAACGCACTGCTGCAGCGTGGCTCCTGTCTCCATAGGGCCACAGTCCAGCTGGGGGCTGAAACAGAATCTCTGCTCCAGGKGCTGGAGCACCTTCTCCCCTCATCCTCCACTGACCTTGGTGTTTCCAGACTTGTTCCTCGTTCCTCTTACACATTCTCACTTCCTTCTAGCAACTGCTGCTGTGAAGCTTTTTTTTTTTTTTCACTTTCTTAAATGTGTTATCACAGAGTTTTCCCAACAGCGCTGTTTGGCTCAGCTTTGGCCAGCATCTTGGAGTTGACTGGCACTGGCTCTGTCCAGCACAGTCAGCTTCTGTAGTCTTCTAACAGAAGGCACACTTGCAGCCCTTACCCCTCCACTATCAAAAACTTGCCACATAAGCCCAATACACACTGAAATGCAGACCACATATCTGTGGGTCCTCCTGAGGAAGTGATTTGTATTTTGCCAAGCTGAGAGCAATATTCATCTCAGAGGTCCAGGATGTCCCTTTCTGAAAGGTTTGAGCCATCCCCATCTCTGATGGGGGCTAGAAACC
>JACDOX010000004.1:8030959-8048367 GCA_014549065.1 Cardinalis cardinalis | reverse complement strand
AGAAACCCACAAGAGAGACAACGCTGTATGGACTTTTTTCCTAAAGCAACATCCTGGAAAACCAGAACAGTTTTTGAATTCAAGACTGAGTTGTATTTTAGAATATAAATTAGCATAGTTCATTCTTAAGTGAAAAATACTCCAAGAAATTGTACCAGGTGAAATACAAATAGCTCCTTATTTTGTGCCCTACTTTGGATGCTTTAGGCTTGCCCCATGGAGCTCTGTTTGGTGACTTTGCTTCAGCTGCCTAACTCACAGAGTGTCTGAGATGCAACAAAATCTGCCCAATCTTCTCTGATCCATGGGACACTTTTCCCACCCTCCATGACTCTTGAAGCCTTTCTGTCCCCTCCTTCTCTTTCCAGTAGCCTGTCAGTGTCTGTACTAAATGCAAGCACCCATCTCACTGCTGTGCCTCCTAGTTCACCTCTCTTTCTTATGTCAAGCCTTTCCTGTGACCTTCTCTCCTTGAGCAGCWGCTGTAAGAAAGAGCAACCATCCCTTCTGAGAAGGCCTCTGCCCTATCTAGTCCTGTTTCTTACAGAAATATTACATGAAACTTGAGAACAAGGTATATATGTTTTTGTCAGAGACTTCTAGGATGTTTTTCTTCCTTTCTATTCTTCCTTACTATTTTCAGTTTTTCTGTCAGTGTGGATGTCTCATAGCTTCTAACCTCTGTAGTATGTTTTGAGTCATTTCTCTCAATCCATCTTAGAAGCTAACACAGAGTGATTTTTATGTCCCCAAACAATGAACATTCATCACTGGATGGATAGTATTTTGGTTTTTWAAATAAACTAAGAAATATGAAATAAGACTTTTAGGACTAATTCCAGACTGATAACTAAAGAACAGAGATGACAAACAAATACTATCTTTCTCAAAGTTAAAAATTATCCCTAGATAAAATCAGCAAAATTACATGCTACATTGAAGTAAAAATTGGTGAACAATTTCTTGAGTGCCATCTACCTGGCAGACTACACAGTAAGGGGGTTTCTTCCAAAAATATGACTTTTCAGATAGAAAAAAATATTTCTAGCCCCTAGTGCAAAAAGAGGCATTTAAAACTAAACTATTGATACTGTTCATTAAAAAAAAAAAGGTGTCAGAATATTTAAAATGCTATTATAAATTTCAATAAGTATGAAATCCATTTATGGATATACCAAACATATGGTATATGTCATCTATTTGTTTTGGTGTCATCTATTTTTCTCTTTGAAAATGTTAAGAGCTAATGATTAGGTTTAAAATTCAGATTCTAAAAAAGGTGTAAGCTTGTCTTCTGTAAGATCCTGAGACAGCATTTGGGATTTGGTTACAGCCTCAGAGAAGAACCATGTTGCTTTGCAGGAGGAGGAGCCTTGTCCAAGGGGACAGCAGGATCTGCAGGCTCCCTTGGGTCCGGTGCCAGAAGCCCTGGGGGCTCCCTTGGAGGAGYCAGGGGCCATCTCACTGCTGTTTTCACACCCATGAAAAACAAATGCTTTCYAAGTGCTGCAATACATTCTAATGCACCAAAAAAAAAGACAACAAAACCCCTGAAGGTTTCTAAAAGGAAACACTCTTAACCAGACTGCAGCTGTTTGCAAGCCAGGCCAATTAATGTTATGTTAGACATGCATGGTACCCAATAATGCATAAAATCAAAGAATGCAAATTCCTATCTGTAAAATTCCATGAGAGCATGACTTTTAATTTCYCTACATTAGTAATGAACTCATAAAAGTTGTGTTGTTTCAGAAAGATTTATTTATTATGGACATTTGCCTTGCTTGACCCCTGGAAATTTCACCTGAGTTGGAAACCTTGTTAAACAAAGTATTTATGCTGAACTTTCGTGAGGCATCCAGAAGAGAGCAGTAGGTTTATCCTTTCTCAAATTTGCCATTTAATAAGAAACATTGAAATTGAAACTTTCAATCAACTCCTAAACAATAAAACTGTCAAAAGATGGATATCAATACCAAAGGATCATAAGACTTGACAGAGAAAAATCTAAGTCCTTCTCTGCTTTGGAAGGGAGCTAAGCACGTGCTTAAATATACACAAAAGGTTCGGTGCAAACAATTCTGCATTTTTTCCTCTATGTGTTCATATTCTGGACACACTCTAAGTTGATGACTGTTACCAAAAATAATGAGATCTTTGTCCTGGCTCCTGTTAATTCAGTGGGTTTGAATTAGTCAGCTGAGAAACTGTGTAGATATCTCTGTACTATCAGAGAAACTYAAAGACAAATTATCTTTTCTGGTCTTTTCTCTTTTGCTCAATTTTTTACATCAAGTATTTAATCTAAAAGGTCCATTCTTATGAATAGCACTATTGTATAGCAGACTGACTAATGCATAATGCATTTTATATGAATATTATATATTCATATTTTTCAATATTCATATTTTTCCCATAGCAACTGCTGTATGGTACAGTGTCCCATGCTACTAAACTGTCTATCAAACAGTTTAATATAAAAATATATTCTTTACGTGTATCCCAAACACTACTTCAGTGTTACTATTTATCTTGTATTAGTGAACATAATTTTTTAATTGAAGGAAATGTGCTAAAAATGTCAGTTTAAATATGATCAAAGCCATGATGACCTATGGGTCTTCAAACAATTAATTTTTGGGGAGGGAAGGCATGAGTTGTTGCCCAAATGTCTTCTGGCTTTACAAATCTGGGACTTACTTGCTTAAGTTTTAAAATAAATTTTAATCATTTTCCTGTGTAAGATGTAAGAAAAAAAAAAATTACCTTTTTTTTTTTAAGATCTAGAACTTCAGCTGTGCACAAAACAACAGGAGATGGTTTACTATGTTAGCATAAGACTGAGACACAAAAGGCAAGATCTTAAAAATGCTTTGGCACTTCAGCGTAAATATGTTTTCCCTAATTTGTAGGTGTTTTGTGAGACAGTCTCTATATTGYAAAGTCCTGAGTTATCTATGCTTTCAATGGAGAGGAAGATATCTTTTCTGATCATCAGAGCAAGATCTGCCTCCTGGTCACCATTTAAAATTAAGTAACATGTTTATCAGCCCTGCAACCCATTGGTAATCCTTGCACAGATATTTCAGTCCTAGTCTGAGTGACAGTAAACAATGGGAAGGAAGGGAATACAGAATATTTTTTCATGTTTTGAACGCACCCAACATGATGACTAATGCCAGCTAAATAAATAAGCCAAAGCATTCTGAGAGTTCACAGAGAATCAGTACAAGGAGACCTGCTTTTGAAGCAGAGGAGAGCTTTCCTCATGTAATAATAGGACTTACTTGAGCTGAGCAAGAGGAATGAAGTGCAACCCCAGCTCAGATGACTTTGTCTATATGTTTTATTCCTGCAAGCTCCATAAGCAGGAAAGAATTGGAATTTGGCAATCAGAAAATAGTATCAGAAGGCTTGTTAAAAAAAAAAATAGAGAGAAAACTACAGGGGGAAATAACCACACAAGGATTCAAACTGGCTTTGTCCTTAGTGTGTGTCTGTAGGAAGGCTTTGCGTGTAGAGCAAATTATTTGACTACCATAAAAAATCAGCTAAGAATCCAGAAACCCCTGTGGTAAATACAAACTGACAGCATCCCTCAGATGATAGGTTTGAAATAACCTTTAGTCCCTTATAAAAATGCAAAAGGTTTTTCATGCTGTTCTGAAGAAGAATGTTTACATATCTTAGTTCATCCATCACCAGAGTAAGAGGATAGAGAATAACTCTCAGCTGTGATTCAGAAGTATGTATCTTGGTCTCTGAACCTGTTTGGTATTTGCAGCTTGGGTTTTCACTGCACTAAACTAACAGGTGGTTGTCAAGCACATTTGCAAGTAACAGAAGCTGATGTGTAAGAAGCCAAGGTACGCGCCAATTATTCCATTGCTAACAATTCCATTTAYTTTTGCATTCTCATTACTGCTAACAACTTTTATTACAATCTGTAGGCATAAAATTCTGCACTTTGTTTCTGCACTGACTTCTGCTGAAAAGGGTAGAGATTTTTGGCACTTCTACCTATATATTGTAGTGGGGGGAAATTGATGAGACAGCTGAAAATCTTGAYCAGACAGCTGAAGACACTTTAAAACTTCAGAAGTTGTAAAACTCTTTTAGTCTTCTGCTGTATGTATGTCTGTCATTAACTAGAGCTGTAGGGACTGCTCTGACTGAAACACTACCAGTTTAACAAATCCCCAACAAATCTAATGAAAGAGTCCAAGAGGATCTGGTCTGGATCCCATCCAAATGGCCTCAGGATTCACTGCCTTAGTGCAGTTTATCAAATCCACACCTTGTGGTGATATGCTTGGTGTAGGGTRTGGTCTCCAGTGCTAATGCAATGCAGTCTGTGACTGGGGCAAGCGCAAGAGTGCAAATGGCTCAAGACCAGAGAAYGTGCCAAGTGCCCTTGGCCAAGACAAGTGCACAGACTAAAGGAAGAAAAAAGAGTAAAGGGGTAATGTTGCTTGTATTCATTTACTAATAGGAGCATGTGAGCCTGAACTAGTCTATCCAGGAAACAGAAATAAGAACATCTGTGGAATCTCGTCTTCTGCACTTTATATGCCTGTCTTAGAATAAATGTTTGTTCTTTCCTTAGTCTACAGGAAGACATGGACGTGTGGTCAGATTGCAAGATCTGTCTTTCAACAAACAACCTCATTTAATCTCTCTGCTTCTGGTTAGCCCAGAGACCTTGATCAGAATTTACAGAACAGTAATGCCAAGCAGCTGGAATCCTGAGAATACCCCACCTCAGAAGYTGCCTGTGGAAATACTTGGTGGAGAAGCTCACATCTATCAATACTGATAATTACCTGAGAAAGAATCACTGGGATCAATGGCATTGTTTTAGAATTATTTGGGACAGTAAAAAGTTTTTGAAAARCAAGATTTTTTTACAGGAAGGAAACCCCCATTCTAGTCACTTCTGATAAGGTATCCCTCTTCCAATGAAACAGCAAGCACTGAGGAGAAAAAAACCTGAAGTCACAACTCACTAGTATGAATCTCTTCTCAGAATACAAGAATCAAATATATCCAATATTCTTTGGCATGTAACCCTGATTTATAAAGAATATTTATTTTAGCTTATATTTTAAAATTAGTTTAATTTCTCTTAGTAGATAAAGWAATGCATGAACAGGTATATTATGTTAAATTTTAAAAAAAGACATGTCCACAAAAAGTACTGTGAAAAACAACATTAAATAAKAAGATTTTTCTCCACTAAATTTTGTAGTATTGTCTGCTGTCATACTTTTTTCACTGGCAAGTTTTAGGTGTGTTATCCTCTACAGCACTTCAGAAATGACTTTGTAGAATATAAATATGACAAATCTTCCACTCTGTCACATTTGAATAAATTGCAAACACCTTTGAAGTTTTCATGACCTCCTTTTGCAAACTCTTTGAGAGCCATAGATGAAAAGGAGTCATGATGCTAGATAGATATTATCATCTCTTTTTTTTATGCACTTAGGGACAACTGCCATTTATTTTTCACCTATTTGTCACATCAAACAATATTTAAATTCCACATTTGCTAAATGGTCAAAAATGGTTTCCATCTACATCTTTGAAAGTCACTTTTTGTCTTGGGGCAACATTATGGACAATTTCTGGAATCATGTGGTGAAAAGGACAGTTTCAACATCTAATTTTGTTTTATATTGTTTGTCTATAGTTTATTTGTATACAAATATTTATAGAATGATAATTTTTGGTAAAATATTCATGCTTCAACAGTAATTTTTTTTCAGTTACCTGCCTGTAATACTCTCTCAACAATATTCACTGTCATGAAATAGTACAGACTGTCCAAAGACCAAGGGCTTGATAAAGAAAGTAGGGTCCATACWGTACCACAAGCATGTTCTGCCTGCACAGCAAACAACAAATTGCAGATRGACACCATATTGCAATGCCAGGTGTAGGTGTATTGTCTTCGACTCAGTATGGAACTAATTTCTAACTAAAGCTATACTTCTCTTGGTTAAAAATATCCTGCTATTTTGGAAAATGAGCAAAACAAATTTGTGATGATTGTGTTCAATAATCCTTGTAGATGTACCGTAAACATTATTTTTTTTAATGACTGCGAAATAACAAGGAACTAACTTCCCTGATTGGAAGACAGAATATATGAAACAAGGACAATTATAGTCATCCCTTATCCTTTAACTATTATTTAGGAGCACCAGCTAACACCTAATTTGTCAGTAGTCGGCTAACCACAACATAATTTGCCACATTAACTACCACTCTTAGTTCTTTTACCCCAAAATGAAGAAATAACCTCTAAGCTCTGCMCAGGGACACACCGAACACGGGAGTTAGCTGCATCATTTTGCCTAACTAAAAAARGAAAGGTCACTTAGTGTCACTAACTGTATCTTCTGCTGTATTTGCAATTATACTTTTGCTGGGTTCAATCTCTGTTATTAAAGAGAAGATGTTATCTTAAGCCTTCTGACTGACTGACATGGAAGTGCCATTGCTAAATAAGAAAATGTGCTGCCTTTATTTTGCATATAGTATACTGCATTTCCAAAAGGAGGGCTATGAGATCACTTATAATTTTCTTTAATGAAACCTTTAACCTTTGATGAACCCTAAATGTAAGGTCCTCTTGTCTTTTTGCCCAAGAAATCTTCTTCGTGGCTCTGTCCAAAAATTTGCTGGGGAACAAAAGCAAATAACAAGTTCTTCTGGGTATTACTGAGTAAAGGAAATTAAATCCATTTATAGGAAATTAGGCTACAATTCAGAAGATGAAATCAGATGTGCCAATTCAACTGCCTATGGTCTAAAAAAGATAAAATAAATTTAAACAACTACTGACAAATTTGTTTAAGCACTATCAACATCATATTATATCTTTCAACCCAGGTATAATATCTGCTTTACTACCCCCATTCCTTCCCAGAATTTCAACTTAGAGGTGATCTAAATTTTATTGGTCTGGACACCCAAAGGACAAGAAATAATTTTTTGTAAACAGTATCATCTTTTTTGTCAAAAGAATTTTGAAATTTCCTTTCCTTGATACACTTATGAAAGGAAACACACACATTCTTGTCTGATTTCTTTGAGATCTTCTTAGTGAATGAAGGGCCCATCTGCTATTCTGTGTCCTGTATATGTTTCCAGCTTATAAAATGACACAAAATTACATGAGATATTTTTCTTCAGTAGGTAKTTTCAGTCTAAAACTAACCTACATTACACAGCATAAATTATGGTGGGAGAATGCAATGGCTGTAGTGCACAATGTATGAGTAAGAAACTGAGACAAGGGAGAGAGACCTACTGCCTGACAAGTACARGAATTTAGAAATGTCAGCCTGGGTCTATCAAGCACAGTGGGACTCCAGAAAGCAGTATCAGAAGAAGTAAAACCAGAGTGCAGGAAGCCACAACTTCTGTGCTAGGCAGCAGAAGCTGCACACCCCCAGCACAGACTCACCCCTCAAGTCTCTAATGGAATGATACCTTATGGATTGCATCCACAACTAGACTTACTTACCCTCCAGAACATGGGAGCTTTTCCAGACTGTCCACTGAGAATGCTCYCCTGCCCATGCCAAAGCTCAGACATGGTTTGGGGTTTTGTCTGGAAGAGTRCAAAGCTGCATACATGTGCTCTGTCATACTCCCTAACTCCTCACAACTTAATATTACAGATGCAGCCACTGGGACCAGTTAAGCTGCCCACTGTGCTGCATYGATAGAGCTGTAACACTCCTCTGTGAAGTACCTAAAAATAAAATARAACTTCATAACTCTTACCATTTTTACAGGATTTCTGAAAATATTAATTGTATTTAGAAACCATACTTTTCAGAGCATAAAACACTTTTCCTACTCAGCAGTTGAGGGGTTTTGATAATGAAATAATCCCAAAATTTTGATTTCTTTGRTTATTATCTTAGAGTTTATTTCCAATATCTTTACATCTTAGCACGTAAAGAAAATAAATAGTAAGTAGAAAAAAGCTGTTGTAGTTTTAGTTGTTGGAATCTATTTGACAGAAACATTCACTGCTTTGTTACTGGATTGCAGATATCCCAAAATGAAATCTGTAGAGTTRCAGCAAGACAGCCTCTGGGAGACTGCAAGAGTCTTCATGGATTGTCTGCTCTGTTATGAAAGAGTCTGAAAGTTGATAGAAGATTTCAGATACTCTCCATCTGAACCATATTTAAACACATGTTGTGGATACCTTTCTGACTTTGGCGTCTGGCCTTCAGTGGATACAGAGGCCTCAATGTTAAGAAAACATTTCTCCGGTGTAGTGCACAGTTGAGAGTTTGTTAGATAACCAAAGTGAACCCAACTTGTGTAGAAGAAGCCTGTATATGCTTTGAACCACTATAGCCATCCCAGAGGCTGCAACTCCAGTTAGGTAAGGCCTGATTGCAAAGTAGAGTCAGTCTGTTGTTTTCCKGTGCTTTATTTCAGTGACTGAAGAAGTTACTTTATAACATTGTATTTTCTAAGACTCATGAAATTCTGGCRCTTTTGTTTGCTTGCCACAGCCTCTCACCCGATTAAGATGTCTCTGTAATGCATATGTTACTGTAGTCTTGCTTTGRAAAAGGCAGAGATCAACAAAAGAGCCCTGAAAATATTTTTTAAAAAATCATTTAGATGCAAATATTTGTGTTTAAATTAGATCCTTTAGTATTTGAGTACCRAGATAAGATTTTTCAACTGACACAATCAGAAACCAAATAATGATGCATTTGCTTCTGAAGATTATCAAGGAAGTTTAATTTTGATTGACAAAGCAGAATAGAAACAGTTTATACTATGAATAACCTTTATTGTTTCAGTAAGTTGCTCTATCTCTAAATTTCATAATAGCTAATCCTGTTCTAGAAAGACAGATACTTAATTATTTATATTTTATCTCCCTGAGATTATTGYAGAATTTTACTTTTCCTCTACCGATAACCATGTTGAATGTATACATTAAAAGATATATAATACATTTTTATACTAATTGAAAACAGCCAATTTTGACTAAGAATRAGGCTGGAAGATTGTTGCTTCATGATTTTACCATTTTAATAAAAATGTGCTAATCTTTAACTTTCATTAAAATTAGGGATGTTTTAAGAAGATAGATCTTAAATTATTTATGTTTTCTCTCTTCTAACTTAACAAAAGTATTTTACCTCTGCTGATAAAGTGAAGAATGAATTTTCATCACTTCACAATGCATAGGCACCAGAAAATGTGCAGCACTGAATTACAATGACATACAGGCTCCTCTGAGACATTATATGGTATATCATCGAATGTCACACAGGAACTCCTTTTTGCTTCAGGGGATCATTGTTCATCCTGATAATTAAGAAGACCAGTAAAGTTGGTGTTTCTGAACTGGAATGGGAAAACTTAAACTTATTCATGATAAGCAACTCTTTTAGTGGAAACTGGGTTTCAGGATAAACATACAGCCCTTAGTCCATTTGTAAAAGAAATATGAAAGTATTACCTAGATGCTTAAATATACCTGTGTTTACTAGAGCCAAATTTTGAGGTAGTAAACAAAACAAGTTTCTTATGAATTGGTGTATTTTTTTAATATCCTTTAGCAAACTCAGCACAGCAGATCTGCTGCAATGGGCTTTTCAGCCCACATATAAAACAGGCTAATGCCCTGCTCCATGAAGTTCATGCTGGCCTTTGTTTCCCACAAGGACTGGCAACCTTGCCCAATGCACAGATTCTATAGGGATTTAGGTTTAGGCAGTGTATGTTGACTGTGAGGACAAACACWGATAAGAAATTGTAGATTCATAATAGGTTCTGGTAACCTGGAGCCATTAAAGCAAATGTCAATTAACAAGCACCRCAAGTGGAAGAGCTGAAGATGACACACTGTGCTAGCAAGCTGCCTTATGTACTACCAGAACCCCAGCAAGCATGTTGCCATCACCTCTGAACTACTGAGGACCCCAGAGAGAACTGACATACCAAATGAGATGCTGCTGAGTGGCACCCACCTGAAAAAGGGATTGGAGATGAGTCTAATGAGATGATACCAGGGGGATAAATTCAGTCTGCATCCACAGTAAATGTTTTGGCTATCTGTCCATGGTCTGGACTGCTGGCAAAAATATTAATCTTTTAAGTCTTGCAAATGTCAACAAATCCATATTTCGTAGATTACTTCTCTTCCTCTACTTCTCTTTGTGTCTATCTGTTTTCTTACAGCAACATAACAGCAGAACTTAAAGGTGAATTAAACATCCTCCATTAAGAGCTGTACGACAAATCAGAGAACTCCAGTGGAGATGTCTTAGACAAACGCTTTTTCCTTTCCAATGAACAGGGAACTGAAAGCAGCATTTTACTTTGGGATTTTCCATTTAAGCTTCAATTCCTTGAGAGTGAAGGAATACACTAATACTGCTAAATTTAAAAGCAAGAAAACACTTCAATTTCACTTGTGGGAAACAGCAGGCAATATTACTGTTATCTGTTGGAAAGAGCCCAAGGTATTCTCAAACTTTCAGTCTTCCTCTTACCTCCCCCAATTTTAAGCATAGTCTAGCTTGTAAAACTCTCCAGCTACCCCAGAGGCAGACTAACTTTTTCTTGGCTTGCCCTTCTTCTAAGTTAGGTCAAGTTTCTCCCTTTTACTCTAATTTGGTGTATTTCATTCCTTTGCTTCTGGGGATTTTTTTAGAAACTGGGAAACAGTTTCTCCAGTTAGTAGAGCAACAGGATTGATTCAAAGTCTTGTTCCTATTTCCCTTCTGGACTGAAGAGAATTGAGGCACAGGAAATCTATTGCTTACCATTCTCATATCTTTGTTATGTCTCCTACATGCTTTATTTGATTTCTAGATTATTAGTGCAGTCTACCCACTGATATTTTTGTCTTCTACTTAGCCTGGAATCTCCCCATAGCAGACTTATCTTTAAGAATATTTCAATATTTTTTATTAGAGAGGCTTTGAAGAAACCTAGACATATGATAACAGTAAATATCAATATACAGAAATACATCTTACACTACCACAATTTGCATATGGTGCTGATATTTATAGCTACAATTTCTATTAACAATTAGACTCTAGTATCACCCTTCTCTGAGCCTTCTCGAATTTCACCAAATGTTCCTTTCATCTAAAAATGATGTGACTTTGAGATGGTTGACTAACTTCTTTTCCACTATTTTATTTTAAAATTTTATTTTAAAAATTCTTCACCCTGATTTGGGGTAGTTTCATCTGTAAACAGCCATCATATCAGGTAAATGGGTAAATAAAAAGCAACATAAAATCTTAACAGGTGTAGAAATTAAAGGACAAAATAGGAAAAATATAGTATCAAGATTGCTCAGCTAGAAGAGTGATAGTGACAGAGAGAGAGTGAAGGTGATTAGAAGCTAAGCAGAAAAACCTGGTTATGAGACTCCATCTACTATGATATAGACTGGATAGAAATAACTTTTYAAGTGTGAAACTGCATTTCAGCCAAAATGAGAGCTTTGCAGACCTGATTTAAAATTTACTTTCAAAAACCCTGATKAATAAATATCAATTATCTATTGAAGAAATAAAAAAATATACAGGCTCTCTAGCACCACTTAATTTCAAAAAKAATTACATTAAAAATGAGAAAAAACTTCTAGAGAGAAAAAAAGCCCAAACCAACAAAACTGCAAAACATTGGCAGATAACACATGAGAAATTCAAAACAAATGTGCATCATTTGCCAAAATGCTTGTGGAAACATCACAAATAAAGCCAGCATGGCTAAACAACAAAATAAAGAAGGCTATTTAAAATAGGAATGCATACTTCAAAAACTTGAAATTGTGTTGCAAGGGGAAAAAAAAAGTAAAAATGGTTTAGGTACAGAATATCAAACAGCATAAACACATTTACTAAAACCTTGTTCYAATGTGTTTATGTGTTATGGGAATCCTATCCAGGGATGCCTTTGAAGAGATGGCCAAGGTACAAAAACACAGAGAAGACAGGACCACAACAGACACATGATATTATTTTTTTCATCCAAGTTTACCAGCAAGCAAGGTAAAGCTTAGAGAGACATCTGTGTGACAACACTTAAAAAAATAGAGGATTTATCTAGAATTGGACTGAGAGCAGAAGGTACGGGMAGTCTTAAAAAGGTTTGGGGTTTTTTCCTCATTTTTCTGAACATCCACATTCCACTGACATTAACTAAATTGAAGTATCCCAGGTTTGAAGATGCAATATTAACTGTTTAATTCTGACAAAATTTTGAGAATTTAATATCTGAAAAAAGACAATTTTTGTATTTTTAGAGATACTTTTCAAGCTATTTCTCCTTAAACAGTGTGGTGAATAAAATGAGATTGTCATGTCTATAAATAAAAAAATGTGCCACTTACAAATGTTAAAGATCTTTACMGATTTATTTATCAGAGATACATAGATAAACCAATATTTCTTTGAAGCAAAGGACTGTCCCAAAATAAAAAGTGCATTTAAAGCAAATGGTGGSGGTGGAGGAAATGGAACCAACAGCTTATTGAATACGTTTGTTTAGAATTTATATGTAGGTGATTTAAATATTTTCACAGAAGTTTTAATGTAAGGAAGAAATTCAGGAAGAAARTATAATAGAGTGTAATACTGTTTGTCTACTTATAAAATGTGTATGTTGTGATAAAGAGATACATCTTAATATCTTAGCAACTAGTAATGTAAAAAGTAAAGAACTGCCTTCATCCTGTGGATATTATTCAAAAGTTGTTCCCTGGACTCTTAAAGACTGACTRTTTTGCTCAGACTTCTGTGAAGGAGAGGACATACATGTGAAAAAGCTGTAGTAGTATTTGAGATTCATTTTAAAAACTGGCAAAACTGATAACACTTTTATTTTATGGTTCCATTAAAACAGTGGGCAACTATTCTTGCTGTGGAGGAGAAATAATGCTTTCCCCTTAATTAAATTTTCTTGTGTATACCCATGCCTTTTTCTTGTAGTATGATTGTCTTCAAACAAAACTGATTTTCTCAGTTCTATCAATAGGGCCAAGGCTTTCCCCCAGGCTAAGGTTAGCAATGTAGAAGTCCTTGAGCCTGAGATCTTGAACAAGCTGGAAGATCAGGAACACTCTTGTTCATCTCCCCTTTTGTCAGAGTCAACACCAGTAAATCTGTTATTTAAAAGCCCCATCAGAAAGATGACTTAACCTTTTTTTTAATATGTCACAAAAGCTTATTAAAAGACGTGACAGAAGGGATGAAAAGGACTAAATAAACATGTGTTAAGTCATGTATTATGATTAAATTAATGTCACTGGGCATGCATTCAGAAGTAATGTGAATAAGAACCTTGCAAAGACATGATTCAATTACAGGAATACCACTCCCACAAACTTGTAAATAACAGTGYTATTTTCACACCTTTTAAGCAATCAGTTCTACTTTCACACAGCAGGCTCAASTGGACCTTAATTCCTTAATGCCGTAAATCATTTTTTTAAAGTCTAAAAATAGAATACACTAGGACTAGAGAAGTGACATTACATTTGTGATTAAATCAATTCTACAATGTAGCAACGAAGACTTTGTAACTCTCTTTTGCTGGAAGATGTGGCAATTAGGAGGTAAGAACCAATAAATCAAATAAAACCCTCCTCTTAACTTTGCTTGCATTTAAAAGAACTGACTGAACAACTCTCCATCTTACAGTACAGAGTAAATTTGTCCAGCCAAAAACTGTTATTGTTTGTAAACAAGATGCTTCTGAGGGAAATCTGATTTCACATTAGCTGTGACTTGTCTGAGGGAGACMGATTTCCTGGAAAGGCATAAAAGGGGATGATGACCAGCTTTCTCTCCAGAATTTCCAGGGATTCACCTTTGGGTGCAACACAAGCTTGTAGTGGGCACAAATGAGCAAACAAGCACAATATAGCAGTGGGGAGAGTAACCTAACTGGTATGTTTAATAACTATTCAGGTGTTACTAGTATTTTATAAAAAGATCTGGCACTAAAAGATCCTTTCTCATTTTACCCAAACCAGTATTAACATCTTAAACCTTGGGAAAACTTTCTAAAAGTAAGACTAATCAAGAACTGATATAATTTGTAATTTTAGCAGGGACTTTTCACAACAGGAATTTTAGGAGATAGTGGGTTGTCCAGTTCAGCATTTTCAAAAACAGATAAAATAGAAGTCTGTCAGGAATTGCTTAAAAACAGTTGGTTCAGCCATGGCCCATGAGAAGGATTTATCATTTTCCTTTCAACCCTCTTTCCTACATGAAATTAATTCCAGAAATAGTTTTGCTTCATATTGAGCAGTTATATAAGGACAGGAATAGAAAAATGTGATTCTTCGGCAAATTTTTATTGTAAATATTTGTTCCATTGGTGACGAGATGTGAAATGGATTTCTGCTGCAAAGATGGTTTTGGTAATCTAATTATTAGGCTCTATAACATATATATGTATTCAAAGTCAGAAAATGGAGAGCTGCTGTGGCTTGTAGTCAAGAACACTTTTTTCACCTCCTTGCTATTATTATATATCTGTTTTCTATTTTGTTATTTGCATCTAATTTCCAGCTTGATTTAGCAAAAAAGTGCAATGTTACAATATTGGCTGCAGGTTATTCAATACTGCTATTAAAAGTAGTATATGCTTCAAGGAAATGCCCTGAATTTAGATGCATGTGTTATTAAATAAGATTGTGTAATACTTCGATTGCATTTGAAATTAATCTTCCTTTGTAAATAACATCTGGTAGACATACATGCTGCTGAGTGAAAGAGGGGACACATAGCACCTTTAAAGCACAGACTTAGAGATCTTCTGAACAGATAAGATATTGATACAAACACTTTTTATTAGTATTTTTTCTACTGAGTGGCAAACATACCTCATTTGACCAAACAAAAATACAGCTGTAGATGCACAGCAACACAGAAAAGAAAATGGGGATTTTGATTTATGAAAGAAAAAGAGTACAAAAGACAAATTAATGGAAGATTACTAAAAGAAAGAAATAAAAGCCTAATGGGTAGCAGGTGGAGTTGACCACAGAACACAAGCTGAAAACAATTGGGTTTTGGTATACTTTGTTATGAATGGGGACAAGAGCTCAGACAAGCCCTGCTGTGGGGTCAGATTTYTGGCAGTAGCTCTGTTTGAGGCAGCCAGCACCCCAACTGTGTCTTGATTACAAGTTCTTAATAATGACTGATCAGGTCTGTTACAACAAGAATTATTTCTTGAATAGACACAAGAAAAACAGACATAAGGCTTTAATGGCTTCTTACCAAACAAGATAAACAAAAGAAACACTACTAATAGGTTCATAAGACTGCGCAGGGTGATAAAGGTACCTATATTACAGCTAGAAAAGAAACAGTATAGATTAGGGGCCAATGTAATTTATCAAGGAATGACAGTGATGTACAGAAGTCTACCTTTACTCAACTTCCAGAAGAGTAACCCAGGACCGATATCTCCAAAGACACCTCACCACACACTCAGAGAGTGAATTAGAGATCTTTGATTTTATGAAAATTATAGTGGGCTTTTATTCTTTATAGAAGTGCTGTGTCTGTCAGTCATGAATTTTTACTTCTCCTTTCCTATGCATTCAGGGAAGGAAGTTTATTGCTGATTAAGGATGTTTTGAGCRGAGATAACTCACCACAAGGTGAATATACGACATTCCAGCAAGTGCGTAAGTCCCTCTGTTCTGTTTTGGCCTCCAGCGGGGATCAATTTAAGCAAGCTTTGCTGCACGTGCCTCCTGCACTTGATGGCATATGGCCTGCATTTTGATGCCTTTGACTTTGGGAAAGATTTTTCTTGTTTCTAAGTATTCACGCCATGTCAGTCATAACTTCCCCTCCAASTTGTGTCTTCCTCCTTGACTTTTTGCTCTGCTTTTGCAACATCTGGGAGCTTAGTTTTGGCCTCTTCGGTCCTTATAATGCAGCTCATTTCCTCACAGGCCATTTTTTGAAGACACTCAACCTCCCAGTTTTCTGGGTTTTTTGGGCTTTTTTTCAATTGCATTTCATTTCATCTTATCTCCTTTCCAGAGTGTTTCTAAGCCTTTCTTTCTGGGTTTGCAAGATTCCGTTTCCCTTCCCGAAAGGAAATGAAATTTCCTTTCGGGAAGGGAAACGGAATCTTGTTATTTCAATGGGGACCAATAGAGGAATCTTTGGTGCATWTCCCTGCACTTCATCGCATGCCATGTCTTTTGATGCATTTGACTTCAGGAAAGATTTTTTTTTTTTTAATTTATCTTAGCTATTCCAGCTTAACTGATCCATGAAGGGAAAAACAGATAAGCTTTTTCACTATCAGAGATGAAAAGTCCTGTCACGCAGTTGAAAGAAAAGAAGCARCCTCAGCCAATTCAACTGGCTCTCTTTACTGCAGAGTGTTGGAGAGTCATAAAAATCAGAGGGTTTTAGGAAAATTAAGAAAGCAGGCCTTAAGCAGAAGTTATGAGAACAGATGCTAAAGCAACAAAAAAGATTTCTAGGCCATGGTGTAGACGTGAGAAATAGAACAATAGTCTAGTGTTAGCTCGCCTTCTAAGTTGCAACAAGTTTATTTAATGTAYAWTTTAGAAAGTTAAAAATGAATAGAGCGCTGTGCTTAAGTTTCATGAACAAACTATTGTATTTAGAAAAAGCCTCATTGTTYTAACCAGAATTACRTATGCTGTAAGATTATTAGATAGAATTATTGTCAATATGCCTTTTCTCTATGTGATTAGATGAAATTTACTCTAGATCTGTCTTATGCTCTTCGTTAACRTCAAGCTTCTTTGGCATTCTRTGAAACCAGTGAGATGGCCACATCAAGTTGTCTCCATTGTAAAACAATGTTATGAGACTGATGTAAGAAATAAACCTCTCAAASACCTGATTCCAAGTGTCCCGTCCCGTTYGTGCTGTAAATATACTRCYGGCGTGCAAATCGATTCATTTGCCCTTGARGTAATAYAGAGTACTGGGCACATAGCTTTAAAGCTAAATACCGTGGAAAACCTCCAAGGAGGACTGGGGAAAATTGCCCCAAATWAACAGGGTTTCATTGTTTTCTTTAGCCCAGTTGCACTAAAAATTCTTATCAAGACAGAGAAAAAAAATTGAGAGCCAACTAGATACTTAGAAAAGCATGTGAAGGGAGAGCATTGAACAGCAGGGATCTTACTGCTTTTCTGGTCTTTCGTGGTATTCTTAAACAACTTCCTCAATTCTTCCTTTTCTTTTTTTTCTTTCTTCCTTTCTTTCTTTCTTTCTTTCTTCCTTCCTTTCTTTCTTTCTTTCTTTCTTTCTTTCTTTCTTTCTTTCTTTCTTTCTTTCTTTCTTTCTTTCTTTCTTTCTTTCTTTCTTTCTTTCTTTCTT
>JACDOX010000004.1:8004475-8030939 GCA_014549065.1 Cardinalis cardinalis | reverse complement strand
TTTCTTTCTTTCTTTCTTTCTTTCTTTCTTTCTTTCTTTCTTTCTTTCTTTCTTTCTTTCTTTCTTTCTTTCTTTCTTTCTTTCTTTCTTTCTTTTTCTTTCTTTCTTTCTTTCTCTCTCTCTCTCTCTCTCTTTCTCTTTCTCTTTCTCTTTCTCTTTCTCTTTCTCTTTCTCTTTCTCTCTTTCTCTCTCTTTCTTTCTTTCCTTCCTTCTTATGGTTAATTTTTCAATTTGAAGAGCTATTGGTATAAAGCATGCCTCATTAGTTCGTCGGAGGTAATAGTCTCCATTAATTCAGTTCTCACTTCATTTACTTTGCATATAGTTATAATTAGCTTCAGAATAACTCTGGTAACTTCAGCAGATTTATAGCTTCAGTTTTATTCTGCATTTGGTTTTTCCGTCTGGTTTCAATGTGTTGTATGAGTTTTAAAAAATCAAAAACACAATGATTGCTTTAGGAAGTAATTTAATGTTGCACTTTTAGAGTGACAGTCTGTTTACATCCCTCTGTCTGTTGAGCTACATAAACAGTTAAAACACTAAGTTTTACATAATCTCCAATCATGTTTTCTTACAAATGGGCAGAAATTCACACTGTCTGATGTGCATTCTCTGAAGAAGCAAGCCTATGCCATGTATGCCAATCCCCCCCAGAGTGGATGTGGCAGCACAGTAACACACCCCACTCCTCATATCATTCTGAGCTAAGGAAGAAATCATGTCAGTATTTTAGTGACATCCTATAGTCAAAAGAGGATTTGGTCTATTCCCTGGGGGCATACTCCTGTAGTAAGGATACACAAGAACCACAGCACAATTCAAGCTTGTTTATGTAGGCTGTCAGGGCAGCAATGCTATTTTAAGAAGGGCAAAGAGTTAAAGACAACAGAGACACAGCATCTTCTGACACCTTTGTAAGGCTGATACCACAGAACCACAGAATTGTTTGGGTTGGAAAGGAGCTTTGGAAATCATCTAGTCCAACCCTTCTTCATATTCACATACAAACTGTGTCAGAGTACTTAGTACATCAGCCCACCCCTGGCCAAGCTGATGATTGATTTCTTCTTGTGACAAAAGCAAAGTGCTTTATGCCACTATATTGGTTCATATGAAATGAGAGGAGGGAAATTAAACTCTTCAGAAATGTTCCAGAACTTTACATAAATTACCATTTTCTCGGCACATGCCTATGTATCACCACCAGGAAAGATGCAAATGCTTCCAGAAAGATGCCACAGCTTCTACTAGAGATACCCCTTAGGAATATCTGACGTTGCAAAAAAGTTTAAGTGAAAAACATATGTGGCAAAAATAAGGTGTCCAGTCCGTCAACAGACACCATTTGAGAACTGAGTGGGTCAGCACAGGACAAGAGTGGGGGTTATAAGTGCAATGTTAGTAGCAATGCTGCAAAGACTGTTTTCCTGGCTTAAATACAAGTCAGTCACAAAGCTCTGGAATCTGTGTGCATCCACAGTGTGCTTAGCCAGCCTAAACTGTCTGCAAAGCCCACTGAGAACTCCAGTACTTCCCAAAGGAAATCAGAAACCCATGGATTAATGCTCCATAACTTTTATACTTCTCCCTTATTTCAAAAGCCAGCAAGTAGACATCATCTAAAGCAAAATCAGGCTGTGAGGAAGTTCTACCAATAAGYTACCAGCAGTTCAGTTTATAGTAAGAAAGAAGTAAAGTGATGCTGTAAACGTTGGCAATCTGCCAAAATCCTATTAACTTCTTTGCATGGACTACTAAGTTGTGCCTTCTTGTAGCAGTCCATATGCTGACTCTCAGATGCTGGAGAACAACTCTCCCCCATGGTTAGCCAGCATGGGATCATTCCACTGAGCCAGAATGGTGGTGTTCCTGGCTCTCTCCACATGTTCCTAAGAAAAATGTTTTATTTGCTCTTCAGTACCATCTTCATTACAGGTCAAAAGTTAGACTCTCAGGGATGTGATCAGTCACATCACTGCCACCAGATGAGCACCTGGCAAGCCCAAGCCCAACACTCATGTAGTATCCTTACATYTGCCATAAAACCCATAGGTAATTTCACCCTGCATGCTCACAGAAATGATTAAATGACATGCCTTCAACAGCAGACCACCTTGCAGAACAAATTGTTCATGGAAATCCAAACATGCAGAAAATTGAGCTGACTTAGTACTTGTAAGACTCCTGGCAGAGCCTCATGAGCAGAAAGTATGTTTGAGCAGCTTGCGCTGGTCAGACTTCAGACAGGTCCTGGCATCTGGAAGGATCCAAGAACAATCTATTTTCCRTACATCCTGGGTCACCTGTCCCAGACTGTTGATTTTGTGATATCATTCCTGCCATACAAGAGTCTTCCTGGAGACAACCAGTTAAAGAATTTTGTATCATATTGGACCTGCTTCATTGCGAGCACAAAAGAGTGCCAAGCTATGTCACTGAGATGGTTATGAAATCATTTGGGATCAGTTTTGATGGAGAAATCTCAAGAGTTGCACATATGTCTGCACAAATGCAAGAGATTTTCATCCTGCCAGCACTTTTTTTTTTCTCCTCATTTGTCAGATAAAGTCTCCAGCCCGGAGAGATCCCAGAGAAAGATGATCCAAGGACTGGAAAGACTGCCATATGAGGAAAGTCTGAGAGAACTGAGTTTGGTCAACACTGAGAAGAGAAAGGGAGACCTTATCACCATGTTCCAGWATTTAAAGAGTGGCTTAAAATCCTTTTTAGGAGTCACATGGAAAAAAGATGGGGCAATGGGTGAAATTTACTAATAGGATGATTCCAGTTGCACACAGAAGGAATATTTTTCACAATAAAAACAACATCTATTGGAGTTATCTTCCCAGGGTAGTGTCAGATTCCCCAGTGTAGGATACTTTAAAGATTTGGCTGGACAAGTACTTGGTCATGTCTAGACCGTGCTTATGCCAGAGAAGGTTGGATCCTATGATCCTAGAGGTTCCTTCCAATGTGGTATTCTATGATTGTATAATATTTAAAGAGATGCTTTAAAAAATAGAAAAAATATAAGACTGTAGATGAGAGTAAATCTTATGTCCCTTCAAATGCTGGGTATCTCTCCATGGTTGTGTTCTGTGGCACATCCTGGGAAAATCTATTTGGTGTTCATTCGGTGCTTTATGAAATCAAGGTGACATCCAGAGAGAGCCCTGTGTCATCTCTACCCACAAGTTCTTTTCCACCCCCAAGCAGGACACATATCTAGACAAGAGTTCCTACAGCAYATCTGTCGCACTTGGAAATTGCGCCCTACTGTAATGATTTCCCTGTGCAGGAAGACCATYCCAAGTGACACGCTTGGCACACAGCCAGAGGCTGCTGTTTGCAGCAGAACAGAAATGCCTGAAACCAATTTGGGACACTTTATTTCCTGGGCCTGCGGGAGCTGTGTCAGTTTTCAGAGTGGTGATCTTGTTTTTGTTATCCCAATTATMCATCATACAAATGGAGAGGTCTTAGGTGAAGTATCTAAGGTTACCCATGCCTCAGTCTGTGGCAGAACCTTTCTTCTACAAACAATAAAATACATCATGGCAGACCTAGGAGGATATGGGCACTAATTGCTGAAAGAATCTATATTTTACACTGGAGAGAGCTCTGCAGGATTTTTATTAATATTTGAGAAATACTATTTCTGCCTTCTTAATGCATCAGTACTAGCTCTCTTCAAGTTTTCTAGTTAGAGCAAAGTGGTGAGATGCACAAAGCCATAAGCAAATGTTTTTAGCTGAATTTTCTCCACCTTTCCTAATTACTTTCCATTTAAGAATTCAGTCAAAAGACTTTAAAAGTTGGCTATATTAAGGTGAAGGCTGCAGCAGTAATAGACTGTCTCTGAGCTTTTTGAGAGATGCAACAAATTGCTTTTTAAAAAAAATAAAATTGCAAGCAATGCTGTGAAAGATCCAACATCTGGAAAAGGATTTGTGTTGCTAGCTACCATGAATAGTCTATAATTAGACAGATAGTCTTAATCCCAAGAAACAGGGGTTTTCAGCATAGGATGGTGGGCTGCAATCAAAGGCACACAGTGAATTCCAGTTCCAAGAAGTTAAAGATGCATTGAAAAGTCATAATGAAGGTACAATTGGAAACATTTATCAGTGATTCTGTTCCAGCATGAGCCAAGCAATTGTCTGAAATCACTGGAAGCTGGTCTGTTGGCTATTCAAAATCTAGATTGAGGAGCTGATTGAGCTTGCATATAATTTTTAACAACTTAAGCTGTGCATGCTGCATGATTGAGAGGAACTTTGACTAAGTACATCCAAATTCTGCCATTATATCCTCCCATAGTCCGGATTTTGAACATTTCAAGTTTAATTTCCCATGCTGAGCAGACAACAGCAACACAAGTGGAGGGCCCGGAGTCAATCTACTTGTTCTTTTCCATAATTTAACATGAAGCAGAAAAATAAGGCAAGAAATTTGGACCCAGGTCCCCATGGCCTCTCAAAGCTTTTGTAGTTGGGCTTTGTCAGCAGAAAGACTCCAGCCACATTCTCCTCCATGTATATTCCAAAAGTGTCACCAGGAGGCTGAAATAATTACATTGCCTTTTGCTACCTGAACATGCAATTCCTCAATCATCTTATTCACTTCATGTTTTCTTTTTTTTTGTTGTTATAGGATCTGTTACATGATGWATAAGTGCAATACTATTGCAATTCTTCTGTCAATTGAAAGCATCAATCTGAACACAGTTCCTTCATAAAAAAATCACCTTTTAAGATTAAAAAGTGGTCTCTTGTCATTAATAAAGAAACTTCATGTAAGAGAAAGATGGAGATAATATTTGGAATGTCATCAACTGAGTGCATGTTTTAACTGAGGAAAACTCCAACAATTTTGCCTGAATACAAAAAAAAAAAAGGATATACAGGAACAGTGGTTACCAAATATTGTTCATCATTTAATGCAAAAATGGGTGGATTACCATCAAGGATTATTATCTAAAAGATGGTTCAATTTCTGCAATTTTAAAACATGAAAGAAGGAGGATTACCTATGGCGACAGAAATCTTTCACTTCTGCCCAGACAGCTAAAGGAGAGGCCTCCTACTATGCAACTTTTCAGCGGTGATGAGTTGAGTATTGTGAATTGAAACAGGGAATAGTCTACACAGGATCTGAAAAAGGCTCTCAGGAAGCCATCCCTTGACCAGAAATTCTTTCCTTCCCTTTCCCCCTGTCCAGATACAGCTGAGCCCATCTTCTGGCAGTGCTGGGCTAAGGTGTCYTGACAGAGGGGTTCTCAGCATGTAGGGCCCAGTTCAGTACCAAAGTCACCAAGTGCTCCTTCTCCTAGAAGGTTGGGCACAACACAGCCTTTATAAAAGCACCATGAAAAGCCAAATGATAAATTGATGTGCTTTCAGTCTGAAATTAAAACCTATGTCAATTGTAATGGCAGAAAGATATGTTTTAAATTGGACTCAAATTGCTTTCAGCAAAAAGACATTTGAAAGCATCATGAGCAGATTGAAGTTTCCAAAAACATAGCAGCTGCCAACATCAGAAATCCCTGGAGTGCAATAGAGAACAAAAGAGCCTCCTCCATTGAATTTTGCCTGCAGAAAGCCACTGCAGCCTGGAGTGTCTGGATGTGTGGAAAGAATATATTTTTAAATGTGCGTTAGTACCAGACTAGGTCAAAATACAAACATGAAAGAAGGTTTGATATTTCAAAGACTATGGAAGTGTACCATGCATTTTACAATTGAATGCAGCCCAAATTACAAAGCTGCAGATTTTTGCACTGCCAGGATTCAGCACTACAAGGGTTTAATCAGTCACCCTAACAATAGGACAAGGCTGAGAACTGCTTTGCTTTCTTGAGGGATTATGTTGTTGGCATTATCCTGTAATGACACAACAAATTCTATTGACAAATTTTGCTGCAAAAGCAATTTCTCTCATTTTCACCTTAAGAAAACCTGCACAGTAATTAACTTCACAGCAGTTTCATTTGACAAAGTAATATAGCACATAAAATAAAATATTCATTAATAATAGATTATGAAAACTGTAGTTAAACTATGATCAGCTAATGTAATAGCTAACAGCTATAAAAATATATAGGGCTATAAGAGTATACAGGGCATGGTTCTTCACAAAAACAAAATATTTCAGTCTAACAGTGTTCGAGGGATTTTGGGATGAATGACTCTAGTAAAATTGTAAAGGACCCTCTACAAAACGCATTGCCAGGAGTGCAGTGAGCACTTTTTACAAAATTTCAACCCATAGTACAGAAGATTTCCAAGAATTAAATCATTGATAGTTTCTCCAAAAGCCAGTAATATATTTCTTCTAAAGATTTCAAGGACCAGTCAATGGTTTCTTCTCAGTGAYGACTCAAACTGCAAGGAAACAGAACTGCATTACAAATAAAACCTGATCATGATGTATGGTGAAATATAGAAGGAAATCACTGGTAAGTGTGCTGAATATAGCCTTTTGTTTTCATGATAAAGCTTAACTCTTTTACTCTTTCACAACCCCCTTAATTTCAATTTGTTGATGATTAATGGGAAACAAACAGAAGTCTGTTTGCCTGTGATATGGTGCATTTTTTCCCTCTTGCTTCTTTTGTTGCAGTATCAAAATTTGYTAACTAATTTCTGCCAAAAAGAGAACTTGAAGCTTAATGGACCTCTGGTCTAATGCTTCAGCTTTTGTATGTTACGCACCTGCAAAACCTTTTAGTCAGGAAAGAAAACAAAGGCAATAGAAATATTTAGTCCCAAGCTGGTTTTTTTAAAACTGTGTATCTCACCTTTCATAATCATTCTACCCATGCAGCCTGAATTGTGCTGGAAAATAAACCAGGACGCAGCGAACTGACATGTTCTTTCTGAAAAGAAATATTAGAAACAAACACATATGAACTCCAGAATGCAGAAATACATTTTGATAAGGATAAAAACCTACTTTAAAGAATATTATCTCTTTCTTCTGAAGGGATCAGATTTTCCAAGGCATGAGGCTGAATATGAGGTCAAGCTTTCTTTGGTCCATGGATAAAGCCAATACAATCTAAAATGCCTACAGAGATACTGAGGTTACCAGCCACAAAGGCTGGTATATCAATATATCAATATATCAATATAAATGCCCATGCTAACAGATCCTTCCATCCATGTCCAAAACCTGCACAGACTGGTTATATTATACAAGATCTATAGGAGAGACATGCATTTAAATGGTAATCTATATAATACAGATAGATCTATTAGAGACCCATGAATTTAGGTGGTTCCACTTTYGGATGAGGTGAAAGACTCTCCAGCCTCCCCTGGCTGGGAGCAGGATCTAGCYACCACCACCACAGTGTGTCCAAGGTGCCATAGGACATCCCAGACACTTCCACAGGACATGATGTAGGACTCATAAGGGATCTTTTCTCCCTGGACTCCAGCCCAGGCAGCAAATCTCAGACAATTAGGCAGTACAGTTGCTGTTACAAGGTAGCTGAATCCCTCACTAGAATCTTCATGCAGGATTTTGGGCAACTGGACAGCTTGTGGATGACTAAAATCGGGAGGTTTTGTTTTGAATTAAATCCCAACATAGAGATCTGCATGGGAACCCTACTTCCCCAAGTTTCAAACAAGCTCAAAGGGTTTTAATTCATACTATAATTATATATACTATAACAGAGTCCCAAAATGTTCATAATGAATAAATTAAAGCCTCAGTTCCCAAACTTCTTTCTTGCATTCATGCCAACAGTGCATCCTATCAAAGAGAATCATCTCTGTTCCCATCTGTGCACCTTGTGCTTCTCAGCTAGTGATGCATGGAGCCTTCTCCTTTTTTTTTTTACCATGAAAAAGGCACTGATGTTAATCTCATTAGAACCAAACACATCCTTTYATTTTTTGTTTCAAAACTTCTGGTTGTAAAAGGAGAAAAAATAATTTCTACAACCATAAAATAAAAATAGATTTTGCTTACTGACACCAGAAATTTTGTAAGTGGTATTGAAAGGACAAAGTGTATTCAAATCCTTCTTCAGACAGCAATTCCAGCTGCAAGGGCAGAGGGTACTGTCTGTAGGCATTTAGAACAGTTGCATATGATCACTGTAATCATATCACTCCTTAGATCCTGTAAATTGAGGAAAAAAAATTGAAAAAATTCACTAAAGGAAACATAAATATGYACTTATTCTTTGGGGTTTCTAGGAACTCACATAATCACTTTTCATCACATACATGCTCCAGTTACATTTTCAAACATAAAATAAAAAGCATTAGAAGTGCCTTTTGTCTAGGTAAGAGACACTTCTAACAGCAGAAGAACAGAAGATCTTTAATAGTACATACAATGTACAACTGTTTTGGATAGTAAGTGAGAGCTAAATTTCCCATTGGGAACATGGGATGAATGTGGATTACTTATTTCATCCTATATTGATTATTAACTAAAATTCTTATCAGAAACTACCTACACTCCTTTTAAGGCTAGAAGTACCTGAGACATCTGTCTTCTTTAAAAGAAAATTAAAGTTTAAAAAAAAAGCAGACTAGAGAGGTCATTTGCATTTGTAATATACCTATCACCTTTCCTAAATTATCATCAGAATATCACCCCATGAGAAAAAAAAATTCCCTTTTTTAAAGCAAATAGTTAAAGTATGTTAAAATCACCTGCAACTAGTCAACCAGCTTGTATCTTGATGCTTTTGCAGCTCACTACCAAGAGGAAGTTGCTGCTACACCAGTAAAGGATTCCCAGAGATATTCAATTGATCTTCCTAACATCACCTAAACCCACTATAACAGTACAGATCAACAGCAAAGCAGTAGAGAGTCCAGGCAATGGGAAGTATTAGGCTTCTAAGTCTTAATCAACACTTGAATTTCATCCAATTAAAGATAGAACTGCACTCCACTCCAAGGGCAAGTAGCATCATTTTTCCCTAGAAAAGAAAAGCAGAATGGATTTACTCCAAAGGGAGATAATCTCAACAGTTCTGCCCGTGATAGCTAACATGAGAATTATGGCAAGCCCTCTAGCCAGGAGACACAGACAGTGTTGACTCTGGCAACTCTGCTAAAAATTAGCAACTGGACATCAGAGGAGAATTTCTATCTGCTGAGAGAAGATAATAATTCACACTTAGTTTTAACCAGGATATTCTGCAGTCTTTTCTAATGAAATAAACCAAAAAGCAAACAAACTAGACTGAGATTTATTTCTTTATCAATATATGGCCTGACCTTCTTCTTGGCTGGATTCTTCTTCTTCGTCCCCAAAATCAACTGCCATGCTAATTTCATTAAAAGCAAAAKATCTAACAAACTATTAATGAAAAGAGAACAGAATAAGAGGCCAYTGCATAGACTGCAACATTGCAAGGCCATTGCAAGACAGGCAACATGTTGAGCAGCAAGAGGTAATTCTACTAAATGCAAAGACAACATTTATTCAGTCTTACCTAAAGACAGCTTTCATTTATTTTCAAACTCCCAAAATTTTTAGTCTCCATAACATTAACAAGAGAGACTTCTATCCCTAAGTAAACTAAAGAAAGACTATTTTAAAGTAATAAACTCACTCGAAATTTTAGGTTTTGTTTCTTTACATTATCAGTAAGAAAAAAAAAAGTTATAAGAAAAAAAATTTTAAAGAGTTAATTTTGATTACTCTGAATAAAATTTTCTTTATACCCTTTTAAAGGTTTGAGCCTGCTTTACCTTTCTCCTAATCCTATCTCACAGCAGGAAGTGAGTACACTAGTCATTGACCAGCACTGAAACCTACCACACTCATCAACACATTAGTTAAAAAAATCTCAAAAYTAGAAAAATCTTATATTAGCAAACMAAAACCACTACATTAAATTGATGTTTCTGCTTGGTTTCAAACTGAAACCACCACATCTTTATTAAGAGTTTTGCTTTCTTTCCTGTTGCCTGAAGAAGCTGGGTGTGCATCCAACAGATATCATATTTCAGGTCCATGTATCCTCAGAAGGACACATAAATTGTCTGCTGATTAGGCACTTACAGACCTTGTCTGCCCATTCCAGGGATGAGACTGTCTGCACTAACAGTGTTAAAGCTATAAAGACAACATTACTAAAACAGTTTGGGAGRAAACAAAGGAGTAGAATTTCACAAAAAATACCTCTCTGGCACTCCCAGTTTTTACTCTCCAGTATTGACTCTAATGTAATTTTATTCTTCCATGCGTCTATATATATCCTATGTGAATCTGGGGAGAACTTTGACTAAGGCAGTGATGCCATAGCCACATGCATCTGTTGGTGAGACATCACTAAACTTTTCACCTTTCTATGRCTGCCTAAGAAGAGTTTCTTTTCTTATCCATGCTTCAGGAGCCCTCACGGAACATGAGGTTGTATTCAGAAATCCTAGCACTAAAAATATTTTTTATTCCACCTCAGAAGCCAGTAAACATGAGAAGACTAATTGAAGGACGTGGAGATTTCAAACTCTGATACCACTCCATGTTGACAGCAAAGTTAAGGTAAACATTTATTTTYCAAGACCCTTACCCCTTAAAACAGCATCTTACAGTTTTGGGGGCTTAACACAGAAGGCAACACATGACCCAGTACATTTGATAATAAAAGTACAATATACTGAAGTGAAATTACTGCTATGTAGGATGAATTTGTCCATCACTGTTCTTTTCATAAGTTTTGATTCACTTTCCTGGCTACAAATGGGACTTATYACTCCTTTGTTATGCAAAATTTTGTATTTTAGAGGATAATACATTGCAAACCTCAGTTTCTCTGTGTTCTTTGAAGACATCCCAAGMAAACGAATGATTTTAATTTCAGACTCTCCTTTCACTCTGCACTTTCATTGCTATGAGGTCTTTGTAATGATCACAAAATGCTTACCCAAGCAAAAAAAACTAAAAGTCATCTAAGGTACCCAGAAGTCTACTACACTGTCATTGAAAATGTGTGTTATTCTTTTCAATATTTTGTTGGCTTAATGAAATGTGACTGTGTAACCTTTTATTTTTCTTTCATACAAATTCACACTACCATTAACAACAGAAAAATTATATATTTTCAGGTGCAGAAGCAAGATATTCGTCTTTTTATAACTAAACAAAGTCTGCTTCATGTCCATTTTTAAGCCAAAATCTGTAGCAAAATTTGTCATGTGCTTCATTACATACATGTGCCATTTGTATTTCATTGCAAAATTGAAATCAGTTTACAAATTCTAATTTTTGCTTTATTACCAAATGCTGATTCCTGATTTCCTAATATTTTTGAGCAAAAGTCGCCTTTTAAATTTTCACATATTTACCAGGCTTTTTTTTAATTCAAAACCTTCCATAGATTTGTTTTCTACCTGCATATTTAAGTATGGTTTGAGGGATTTTTTTTAAATTTAAATATTTTAAAATATTGTCTCTTAGGCATTGCAATTAAAGGGCACCATTATATATTTCTAAACTCTGAAGCAGTGTGTTTTCTTATGGTGACAATTTTGTATCAGGAATAAATCACACAAAACTGCATAAACCTTTGATACACAAATTAGGTCATAAAAATAATGACAGAGAAGCAATCTAATTCACACATAGCCAAAATTGCTYCAAACATAACCTACCATCCTCTGAACCTTTAAACAGACCTGTTAACAGAGAGGTTAATGACTGAGAGTTRTCTAGATATGCACTGTGTCCAGGTTTGTTATTATGCAGCAATAGCCACAATTCATAGACAAGCAATACCTGAAATGTTATTACAGCTGTTAAACTTAATTGCTTCCAATCCTTGTCAAAGGCAATTCAACACATGCTCAACACAAAAATAGGCATTGGACACTAATATTGCTTTAAAAATAGGCTCCATGTCCAGATAAATGATTTATGAGCATGTTACAAAATCTGGGTATGTGAGTGTTAACTCAGTGTAGAAAAGCTATATTAAGCCTTTAAATATTTCACATTAAATGTTTATGAAGACAAAAGTGACAAAAGAAAAGGTCACAAMTTCAGCGTCCAAGCTATTTTTTCACAAAGATGTCTAAACACACATGAAGAATAACTTCCTTATATGACATCTGTGAATATTCCTTTCAAAAAGAAATTTATCTGCACTCTTTTTAGAGTTAATAACTATGGAAAAAAAAATCTTAAAGTTGAAAAAAATATAAGAATGGTTATAAAAGGAACTTACTAACATGTATATGGCAGAAAGGAGACGTGCTGAACTGAAGACTGAACAAGAAAGGAGACAGCAGCAAGTAAATATTCTGAGCAAACCAGCCATTAAAATCACTACTGAAAATGCTGTTGTTTTCTTTTCCCTCCAGCATAAAATTTCACTCCTGTAATATGCTGTCTTCTAGGTAGTACAATTTCTAAAATCTATAATAATTTGCTTGGCAGTCACAATTTAGTGATCCATTAAAGACTTATCTTTAGGCTYCAGTTCTCTGAACCCATCAATCAGAGCTGAAGCAATAAAAGCATGCTGAGGGCAGAATATTTGGGGCTCATTTTGAGAGCAGCTAAGCACCCTCAACTGTCAAAGTCATAGRTACAGGTCCCCAGCACAATAGAAAATACCCACTTCTCACATTCTGTTATGCTGGTTTCCTTCACCTACACTGTCACTGAGCAGAGAAAATCTGCTTTAGTGTAATTCAGCTCTCATATTTCCACAAGTAACATGCATGCCAGTGTGTTAGGATCAGAATCAACCATTCAATAGTGGTATCATATTTTGCTCGGTCACAGTAAAGAACTGCCTGAAACTACAGTAGGCAAGGAAAGAGCAAAGAGGAGACAATAAAGTTGTACTATCATGACAAGGAGCACTAAGGAGAAGCTGGTCACTTTCTCTTGCCACTGAACCAACATCCTTCTAGKGGGAGTAGCTACCAATGATCCATGAAGAAACTCTCTCCAACAGCGTTGAAACTGTGTGGGTTTACTGCAGGGTTTGAAATTTCATTAGGGAGAGTTAGAATGACAGTATTTATTTGCATTTCAAATATGTCTTTCTCTTCCCCATAGATTTATATCTGTTTGTAYCAAGGATATTGACTTAAACCTGTTKGGAAATTCAGATCCAAATTTCATACCTGAAATTCAGATCCAGAGCTAAGAACTGCTGTTCAGAGTTCAAAGGTGTCCGAACTCAGCAATTTTATTCAGTACCTGCATGGTTCTGCACCATCCCAGGGAGKAACTGACCAAGCTGAGTGTGTTTCACCAAGCTAACAGGTGCTACACTGAGGCTGAACATCTATTCTGGTCAACTAGCAAACTTTTCTGAACAAGCAGCTGGGATGTGATTGCAAAGGCTCCAAAGATGCACACAGGATAATAGTGTTGCCAGCTCCCTCACTGCTGGTATTTATCTCCTGATAATAGTATTTTTCTTCAAGCTCCAGTTCCTGAAATGAATGCCTCAGTTTTCATTTACAATAAAAACAAAAACAAAAAACCAAAACAAAAACAAAGCACACCAAAAAAAACCCCAAAAACAAAACACAAAAAAACCCCCAAAAACAAAACTAAAAAAACCACCAAACTAAACAAAGGGAGAAAAAACCCAAACACCAAATCCTACAGATTTCTAGTTCTTTCTGTTGCAAGGAAAAATTGGAAAATGAGAGTTCAGAAGACCTGAACATTTTATAAATCCTCAAAACAAATTCTATTACTTGGAGGTGTTTCATTTGGATTAAATAAATTTACTAAAAATTAATCTGGGGAATCTGATTCCTTTTTTGTTAAGAATGGTAATGATGAGAAATACACAGAGGGTCCCTAATGCAGGTCAATGGGACACCAGGAGAGATACAGGAGATATTTTGGTCTTTTCTCTGCAAGAATAGCTCTAAATAAGTCAATAAAAATTGYCAGTGGGAAGAGAGTTGCTGTGACTTGCCTTCTTTATGTTTTATTTTCCTTTCAGAGTAGCAAAAGAGCATGCATGGTAGGCCTGTGTGAACTGCAGAGCTTGCATCGTAAGTAAGCAGYGTAGCCCTAGCTGGAGACTAGCTGGAACACACCTGGAGAGGGCTGCAAAGGGACATAAAGTYACTATCAATTTATTGCCAACCAGCAGAACTACAAAGACACCAAACTCAAAGACAAGAAATTGTTTGGTCTCTTGGATACCAAATGCCAGGGAAAGAAGAAGAGTGAAATGGAAATTCCCGTGGATAAGGGGAAATGTGATTTAATTGGCRACACTAAAATTAAAAAAGAATAACTCTTATGATTGGAATGGTAAAATCATTGGGATAGGTCTGAGGAAAAAAAAAGGTGTCAATGGGAAATATGGTGTGCTTCATGAAAGAGAAAGCATTTCTTGTGGAGTAAATGAGGATACTGAGCAGCACGTTCTGCGCATATCAGTTTATGAATCTAAGTATTAAGGAAGGCCAAGACAGTCTAATAACAGAGTGTGCAACAGACCACTAAAACAGCCTGGTTAAGAGAATAAGTCCATCCCTCATAATGGGATGGGAAAAAATACAAGCTGTGTACAGAGGAGTTTGGGTTGGACAGGAGACCACAAGCAGCCAGTGGCAAACAGGATTAGAGCTGCTTATACAGAGGATAATGGCCCAGCACAAACTCCAACAGAGAACTTACAAAAGTGGGGTTTGTTTGAGCTGATTTGATGGACTAAAGGGATGAACTGATGCCTGTGGGGTAGGAGCTGTTGTCTATTACTACCCGCAAAACTGAGTTAAGACTACTTAGGGCACCACTGTCTCTTTGTTAGAAGTTCCTCAATGTGAACCCTGAAATTTTTACAGATCACCAACTGGTTTCACCAGTAATCAAGAGTACAAGTCAAGCTTTCGGTGAAATTACAGCATTTGTTTATTTTGTTTCATCTTAACTTACTGTGGCAAAATGTAGCTGCCCTTCTGGAATAGTCTTTAAAGAAGAAACACCTCATTAAGCCTTGTGCTTTTTGCCCCACTGTCAGTTGTGCCTTTGTAAAATCTTTTCAGTACCACATGGAGCAGGCAGGCAGTGTGCATGACCCCACTGGAAGACAGAAATAGAGCTATCTCCATTTTGAAAATKTGGCTGCTTAAAATCAAACCAGAGRGGACAAAAAAATGAGGCAGAGTGCAAAACTCTCAGTATCAGATAACACCTAGGGATCCAGGGATGCTCCTGGGACAAATACCTTGATCTGACAGATCTGACAAACCTGTGACATGTCCCAAAATCCGTATGTGACAACTGTTGATGTCAATGTAAGGTGAACAGGGCTTGAATCTCACTCCATCAACCCTATATGCTCCTTTCTGATACCAGCAGGGGAGCMTGAGAGAGGCAGCTGGGACATGGTTCTGTGCCATAAGACAAGGAGAACTTTTTCCAGCCCTGTTAAAGGATAACCTGAATCTGTGTTGTAGTAAAGAGGCTCTTTTACTAACCTGTGGGAAAGCCCACAGCACTGCACATTCACATACAATCACTTGAGTCATATTCTGTTGGGGTGATCTCAYGAATCTCCCAGCCTTGGTTTATGCAGAGTTAAAAGCTTCATTCTTAAGCAGCATTTTTAAGAGATAATTACATGAACTCGATTTTTTCTGGGTATATATAGTTCTAAAATAGGTGGACGTGGCATTCTTTTTTTCTTCTTCTTCTAGAAGATTCTTCTTTCAGATTGCAAAAGAAAATGGCTATAAAAACTGTGGAAGCCATAAACCAGCTTATCCTAAGCCATTTGGGATTTGATTTTGCCAATTTGTATTCTTAAGTACCACCTCCAGGCAGAAATTTGAGAAGAATGCTTTGTGTTTGGTTTTTTCTTTTTTGTCACAAGGTAGATATGGATTGAGTTTTTTAAACATACCTCTCTTATTTCCATAATACCTTTCCCTTTAATGCGCCCAAACTGGAGTTGCCCCCTAAAACCAGAAGTATGAAAATTAAAATCTATAAGTAACAGGAAGAGACAGTGAAAAGAAAAAATTATCTGCCAGTTACAGGGTTCTGGGGAGTGCTGGAGAATTCACACAGCAATTCACAGTCCTTAACTCCTTCCTCTGCCGTAAGAGCATTTGATRAAGCTCCAAGTATGTCAAGGTCACGTTTACCCAATTCTAATGAAGCAAAGCAAAAGTTACAATTTGTTAGCTATCCACTGGGAATAAAAGTGTAATTTTTTTTTAACAGCTAAGTAATTAAAAAGGCAAATGTGTTCCATATTGCAAGAGTGTTGCTATATTAGATAAGGGAATGGTTCATGACCATATGACACTGTTAATATGACCAAAAATTATCTGGTCTCCTAAATTACTGTATTTCCCTTAGCAGAATGGTAATTTCAGGTTAGTAATTTTAATTGCCCTAGTATCTGAATGCTTAAAATTTCATTTCATGTCTTTTTTAAGTTGCTCCTCTTTGAATTTCTTTTCCTCCTACTCAGGGTTCTGTTTATTTTAATTAGGAGTTACTTATGCCAGATTGTGTACTGAGTCCCCATGATTTTTTTAAACAAGCAATTTTTTTCAAACACATCATACTGTGGAAAGAATCACTATAAATAACAGAAAGAATTTAAAATCCAGTCTCCCTTGAATGGAGGATCTCTCTCTTCAAGATGCAACATGACCTAATAGTTTAATGGTGCTACATGTTTTTACTTGATTCTGTCACCCTTCTTCATGCTGATTAAAAATGTCTTTTGTAAGCAGTGCCACTGAAATCAGTGTAAGAGGAAAATAATCATTTTTACTCAGTCATCTGTTTTCCACAATGGTGGAACTATAACATGGCTATTTTATCCAGTGTGGAAATAAATAGGATACAGTAATTACATAACTTCTCCTTTTCTATTAGTTTTGCTATGAAAATTACAAAATAGCTTTACTTCTTTCCCATTAAAGACAATATTTGCACAATAATTTTTCTTTACCAAGAGTTTGTTTCCTTGGTAACTAAAAACTTTACCACAAACTCCAAAGAATGACCAGCAGCAAAGCAATTAAATAGTTAACAAAGATGATTAAGCCAGGAGCACTTACCATGAGCAGCCATACAATGATACCTAGGATACCAGAGTTTTGTTAATCAAGTGTAGGTTCTGTTCAAGTAGAAAATGCAGGGAAGGCAGGGGACAAAGAGAGAGAACTGACAGAGAATTGYAGTTAGTGCTGAAGGGGGAAAATTTGGTACCAATTTTTCTAAGACAAAATGTTTCCTGAATTCCTAGGAAAGCTGAACTGAAAAATATGCAGGACTTTTTGCTGAAGATTTTTACTGATCTCTTATTTATTATTGTTAGTGAGGTACTTATTGGGTACCCACTGGGTGCATACACACAYGCAGGACACAGCAGAGGTGACAGTGATGTATCTCTCTAGCTGGTGATGTGACCTGCCATTTTGCACTCTTAACCTTTTGACATCTCAGTTAACGGAGTATATTCCTCAGTAAAACAGACACCTGAGGGGTTGGCACCCACTGTAACCACCTCTGGCCTTGCTGCAGCACTCTCCAGTGCAACACTGAGMAAACTGCTCCAGGAATCACATGAAGGTGCTATGATGCCCCCCTCTAACCATGCCAGAATATTCTGGCAGAGATTTCCCTAAAATAAAATATCACRCTTGACTTAAGATGAATTAAAATCACTAAAGACAGACGTATCTAGATAAATGGTCATAAGTTAATCTTGAGTGTTTTACACGGAGCAGTAATGACTGGAATGCTACGCATGGTGTCTTTGTTACTCAATCTCCATTTCCATAGGCACAAAAAGTAAGAATGAAAGTTAGAGAATAATGTACAAAAAATTATTCTCTCCTAGAATGTAGATGACTTTTCATTGTGCCTGAATCCTCATGTAAGGAGCAAAGAGGATTTTTTTAAACATTGTCTATAAAGTGTACTTGCATTTGGAGCTGTTTTCAAGACAAAATAAATAAGAGCTGTCTAAATAATAGCAGTTAAACCCACAAAATGGCASTGATATTTTTTGGTATATGATTCTAATTCATAAAGGAAACTGATGAATTCACGGATTTTGTTGAAACTTAACATGTGTTTAAATACTATAAGCACTGAATTGCTTGTATACTTCAAGATAATTATATGAGTCATTCTGATACCAGCAACTAAAATAATTAATGACAATCACAACATACCATCTACTAGACATTGTAGCAGACAGATGTATGTTCCTTAAGAATCAAGGAAAAAGTATAGTTGTTGCTTTTTCAACAGGATATTAGATATACAGGTAGTGTTTCCAGTTAAATCATAGTCTCAGTGATTTGTCTTACTGTAGCATTTCTTAAAAGAGGTATAAATGAAAGATTTTACTGGCACAGAAGAGAAGAGATAAAAATGCATACTGATTTTAAAACTTCGATGGTACAGGTGAAATCAATTCCCCTCATGAATGGCAAGATCTGCAAGAGCAGCTTTGGTTACTCTTTTGAGAGGCAGCAATAATGGCAAGATTTGGCTAACTCTAAAAGAGGTAAAATAACTCCATTAATGAGTTTACCATTATTAAATACCCATTGAATAAGTAAACAATTTTTTTCTCTTTAAGAACAAGTTTAAACTGGATACACTACAGATATCACAGTATTTGGAATTTTTAATTGACAAATGGAGGATTAAATGTATCCATAAAACATTACTTTTATTAATTCAGATGAACTTAATGCATCTCGGTCCTCTGATTYTATTTGAAGGAACTGAATAGCAGAAACTTGCTGCTATATCATGTAAATGCCATGTAGTCCAGGGGAGACTAAAATAATGTACAGACCTGCAAACAAACTACTCAACACAACTTTTACAAAGAATATGAGCAAGAATAAATTTGCTTTGCAACCCTATATCTGAGTAAGCTACAATACCTCGTCTACTAGCTACCCACATTTTCCTATTTCAGTAGAAAGGAAAGATCTGATACTATTGCAAGGTCATGCTTGTGAGGAAATTTTTGTTTGTTTTTGGTTTTAACTACTGTAAAAAAATATGACTGAACCAGTAGGCAAAAAATGTCATTGAATGATGAGACCTGAACSTTCCACAAAGTATATTCATTATTAAAATTGCTACTTATTGCAACAGATAGGGAACTGATGCTGAAACCCTTCACAGACTTTGAACCTCAGGAAGTCTGAAACTTTTGAAGAGACACAGCTCCATTTTCTAGCTTGTTTGTTGCAAAGCGAATGTTAGAATCCTAAAGGAAGTGTCTTTGGTATTTTGTGTACCCCGAATGATGTACAGCTCTTGATTGTGTGCTTTCAGAGGCTCCTGAGAAGATGGTTAATCTTTGTTAAAGCWCTTGAGCAGTAGTGGCTAATGGAGGCTGGTGAGTATTGCAGAGTAGTTATTAACCTCATTGGGATCCAGTAACAAGGTTTTCACAGTATCTGGTTCTTATAGTGAATCCTTCTCTAAGTACATTATTAACAGGCAGAAACTCTACAAAGTGCTATAGTATTTGAAGGCAGGAGATTGCACTGGCATCATCCAGTCCTCATGACAGACAGGGAGAATTCCAACACCATATGCTTTCAGCTGCAAAACGCTTATTTCTGAGTAAAAGTGCCCCATAAAATTAAAATTATCTTCCTGCAGAACTCAAAGTCATTTGCAAGTCTGCTACTTTTAAACAAGCTCAGAAGTAAGATTAATGGAGTAATGAAATTAACTCTGCTGCAAACCAACTTTATATTCTGACTCTTCCAGCAGGTTCTGAATTTCCGTGACTCCTATGCAAACATATATTCACAGGACTCAAGTCAAAACTGTTTGTCATCTTCCCCRTAGCAAACACTAGTTCTCTCTTGCAGCATTGTTCTTTTTGTAACATCTGGAGATTAGACAAAGTCAAATATCATTTAAAAAATAATTCAGTGTTTAGTGTCACTTTTTTCACTGTTTCTTCAATTACTTCATGTCAYTTATCCTGAAAAATTAAAACATATCCTAAAAAATACCTCAGAAAAGTGATGCTTTCATGATGTATCACAAGATTTTGCTATTGGCCTTATTCTTGTTCTAGTTACCAAAAATACACATTGCAGAGAGACTGAGATCTTCCACAACGTCCAGAGGTGATTCTACAGAGAAGCACAACTCCCTAGTASAGTGCACTCTATTGTACAGTGATCCCTTGTACAGTGCTCTATCATAGTTCCTTYGGTAATGAAGAATCAGTGGTAAATCAATTAAAAGTGCTAAAGTTATTGGCAAACTAAAAAATAAATACTGACAAATGTGGCAATGAGAACCACACTTTTGGTATCAAAGCAAGAGGGATGGTTTAAGGGAGGTTTAACCAAGGGTTGAAAMCTACTGCAGAGATAGCCAAAGGCAAAGTCATTCTGTGAGTGCAGCCCACAGGGATGTTAATTCTCACTCTTTTAAGAAACCAGTAAGGGATGTACACCAAAAATGTGCTGCAATGTTTAACACAAATGAACAATGCAAATGCAGACTTCTGAAATGTGCCATGTTTACATTTTATAGATATATAATGTCTCTTGCTGTATTTTTCATTGCAGGGATGGTAGGATAACAATAATATAGATATATTTATTTTTTTATACTGGGTTTGCATGAGAAGCTCACAATACCTGAAAAAAGCTATGAAAACCTATCATTCAAGCTGTATTATCCAGGACACTTTGTAGCTTTTCAAAGTGGTCTAAACAGGGCAACACAGGCCCAGGGATGGATTGTTATTTCTTTTCTCTGACTGACACAAAAGGTTTGCAGTGGGAAGGAAATTGTGTTGTGAATCACACACCATCAAATGACGGTGGCATACAATGGGCTCCATACATCACCAGCAATATTTAAAACAAACAGATTTCATAGCATTTTCAGGCCATCAGGAAGTGATTCACCTCCAGAAAGTCTTAATTTTCATTTTGATAACCCTGCCAAAAGGGCTTTGTCTTTCTCTTCCATTGCAGCAGACTCAGCTGCCTCCAATGTATTACACAACGCTTTCACTTAAACCCAACAGCTGAGCTTTGTTATCAGAGCTATATTCAGAAACACTACTTCAGCCTAAAATTGAATGAAAATCTATTTTCACCTGTTATACTGAGTGCATTTGCTTCTTCACTGGGGTAAGACTATCAGAGGCACATACAGCTAAAYGTATTATTGATTTTTAGAAATTAAAGCCAGTTTCACATAGCTCAGGGCTTCAATGAGTCATAAAACTCCATCAACAGTTAGTTCAGACTTTTTTTGTTCCTGGAAGATATGGATGGGTTCATGTGAACTGACAGGTGGAAATGTATTCAGTGTGAAAACTTCTAAAGGAATTTTTGAAGTACAGCTTAGCAGAGAGAGGTTGATTTTAACTAACCTACAACCAGCTGAGTACAGAGACCAATTTGTAGAGAAATGAGGTCATTGCATTAGGGAACTCTGAGATTCAACCTGCAGATGTTCATGCTGAATGCTTAACTGAACCTCTGGAGTCCTCAAAGCTGTGCTTTAAAAATGTATTTTTGGGGTTTTTTCTTATGACATATCCATCTCATAGTAATGCAGAAAATGCTCAGACCATAGTCTCCAGTTCAATAATTTTTTATCTTTCTTGTTTCAGGATATCTAAAGATGCTAAGGTGAAAACCTGATTTTAAAATGAAAGGAAAAAAAACAGCTTACAGAAATAAAACCATACATTTTTTAAGAAAAAGTACCTTGAATTTGTTCATGGTGTTTTTATCAAAACCCAATGCTTTCCTTTAGCAGATATTCCATTACATACAACTATCTAAAAAAAGCCATTCATTTTCTCACCAAAAGAAAAGTATCAGATCATCCTCAAACTCAAACATGTTCAGATATGGAAAATGTCTGTTCCCTAATATATCAGTAAGTAGAAGTTATAAATACTACCACAAAAATAGTTATTACCCAGACAGAAGCCACAAGAGKCTCAGTGTCCCACTCTATATCAAGAAATTATCAGGTATTCTGAAAACAGTGAAATGCATAAAGCTATCCAGCAAAGAGCAAAGAAGAACCCCTATTTTCTTTTTCGTAGAATTCTTTGTAGATGCTTGCCTCCCATCACCAACAGTGCACCTGTCCAAGTCATGAGCAGCAATGAGATCCTCCAGGAGAATGCTGGAGGAATCCCCATGCTCTGGGAAATGGTGTTAAAGGCTTTACTAAAGTCCAGGTAGGCAACATCCATAGCCTTTCCCTCCTCCATTAAACAGATCATCTTGTCATAGAAGGAGATCAAACAAAGAAGGACCCGTCTTTCATGAACTCATGCTGGCTGTCCCTGATCCCCTGTCCACACCACATGAYGGCACTCAGAATGATCTGCTCGTGATKGCACGCAGCACCAAGGTCAGGCTGACAGGTCTATGGTTCCTTGGTTCTTCCAACCCACCTTATGGATGGGTATCACACTGCCACAAATCACTTGGAACTTCCCAGTTAACCAGGATTGCTTTTCAATGATGGAAAGTGGCTGAGAACTTCTGTCAGCTTCCTCAGTACCTTTAGGTGGATGCCATCCAGTCCCACAGACTTCTGTGTGTTTAGGTGGTGTAGCAGGTCAATGACCCTTTCCACTTGGATCATGGGGGCTTCCTTCTGCTCCCCATCCCTGCCTTCCAGCTCAGAGGCCTGGTGTCCAGCTCTTACTACTAAAGACTGAGGCAAAGAAGGCGTTGTGTATCCCAGTCTTTTTCTCATCCTTTGTCACTGTGTTTCCCCCCATATTCAATCAAAGACAGAGATATTCCTTAGTGCTCCTTCTGTTGTGGATGCACTTATTATTGATTAATAAGACATTATTGTCTTTTACAGCAGTGGCCAGATTAAATTCTAGTTGGGCTTTGACCATTCTGGTTTTCTTCCCGCCTAACCTCATGACAACCTTGTAGTCCTCCTGAGTTTCCTGCCTCTTCTTCCAAAGGTCACAAACTCTCTTTTTGTCCCTGAGTTCCATCCAAAGCTCTCTGTTCAACGTKTTTTCTACCCAACCCTAATGTTTAATTCTTCCACCCTTAAGATAGAGACCATCCACAAGACCTAAAAATTAATTGAGTTTTCCCTTTCCCTTATTATACTTTAACAATTGGTATAATGAAGGGATCTAAGATCATCTATAAAATGTCACTCATGGGACAGCAGGTCCAGGTTACACACACTGTTTTCAAAAACTCTCCACTCATATGAGAGATTTGCACACCAGTGTAAATCATTGCTTTCTCAGCAAGTACATTCCTGTAAACTAATATTAATGTCAAGTTTATACTCATGAATGCATGCAGACTGAAAAGAGAAGTGACAGGCATTGATTTAATTTCTTGTCATGCATATATTTGCATAGTATTTACAGATTAATAAATGAGACATACCTTGTGTAAATCAATAGCTACCCTGCCTGTAGAGCGTAAACTTCATTATTCACRGTCTTATACTATGTTGAATGAAACATTAAAGATACAAGTAAAACTACTATGGATTGCTTTGAAGGACACAGGGAAGGTCATTGACTTAGAAAGAACAAGCAGGGATGTACATGATTTCACAAATTTCACTCTCTGACCTTTCCTCAGTTCTTTCATAGTTTTTTATCTATTTCTCACTCYGTCAAACCCAGATGAAAGCATCTCAAAGGGTCATCGTAAGAGGTTACCAGTTAATGTTTGCAAATGTCTGAGAAAAAGAATAATATTTTGCAGGCATGGATGCCTTCTAGTTTACAGCATCATTAGGCTATTCCCTAACCTTGTAAGTCCATATGAAGTGATTACTCCATTTCAAAGAAAGGAAGCTACATGATAAACTGAGGACAGCATTTGCAACCTATCTCCCCATAGCATTTTATCACCATACATTGATATTGTGATTAATTTGTGATTACTGTTATAGATTATGACAACATCATTTCAGCCTCTCTCTATTCCCTTTACAGAAACAAGACTCTCTGGAAAGTGCTCCATGTATGTGGAAACATCTAGAAGTCCCTAAGTTCATTTCTGCAAAGCACATTGGGTACAAGTAGAGTGAGGAGACAGGGAGAAGAACWTTTATGATACACTCCATAAAACACAACAATAGCTTTGTCCCAGGGGAGCACTGCCAGCAACAAGAATTTTGGGCAATCTGGTGGTCATGTTGGAATGACTGCTCCTGAACAGCTGTGTAACACAATGGACATTGGGCTAAGGTTTTTCCAGCTAACACTCAGGACAGAAATAGCAGCATTCACTGTGACAACAGTTAGCTCCTAGCCTGCTTGACAAKGCAGAAAAAATAAGTGTTTGGGACTGGAATAAGTTCTGTGACAAGAAAAACTGGAGATTTGTAGTCCACTCAGTCCAGAGCCTRTTCATGTAGTAGTATTGTATAAATGGCTGTGCCCTGACGACTCCTGGTTGCTCTTGATGGGCTGCAGCTGCGATGTCCTTCAGTGGGCTGCAGCTGTAGCTAGTCAAGAGCAACCAGGAGTCGTCAGGGCACAGCCATTTATACAATACTACTACATATTCTAGCATCTGGCTTTCTGTCCTTTCCTCCAGGAACTAAGGTAAACCAATCCTCACAGCCACCAGAAGCCACTGGCTCCTAGGAAGCAGAAATCCCTCAGATCATGAAGCTGATTGGACCCAGTAAACTCAAGGATCTCCCCCGTACAAAAAGGATGAATGTGCTCCTCCCTGACCAGCACATCAWGTATTTCCTAACCCAGATTCTAAATGAAAAATAYCAAGTCATTCTGGTCTGTTCTTACCACACCATGAGCATCTGGTGCATTTTCTTCCTTTCTTCTTCCATAATTGTCATCTTTGTGTTATCTTTATAACAGAGATGGACTGAGCTGAGATTAGGAATTGTATTGGGTTTGTGTGGCCTRGTTTTGGTACCAGGGGGGTTACAGGGGTGTTTTCTGTGAGAACCTGCTAGAAGTTTCCTTCAGCAGCAGCAGAGTCAATCCCAGTCTGTTCCAAGAYGGAAACACTGCTGGCCAAGGCTGGGCCAATCAGAAATGGTGATAGCACCTCTGTGATAAGGTATTTAAGATGAAGGAAAAGAGTTATTGCTAAGATGTAATTGTGGCCTGAGAAGAACAGACTGAGAACATGTGAGARGAACAGCTCTGCAGACACCAAGGCCAAATGCAGAAGGAGAGGCAGGAGATGCTCCAAGCACCAGAGCTGAGATTCCCCTGCAGCCCCTGGTGCAGCCCATGGTGAGGCAGCTGTGCCCCTGCAGGCCATGGAGGCCCATGGGGATGCAGAGACCCACCTGCAGCCCTTGGAGGAGCCCCACACTGGAGCAGGTGGRTGCCTGAGAGGAGGCTGTGACCCCATGGGATGCCCATGCTGGAGCAGGTTTCCTGTTAGGGCTCATGACCCCATGSGGTACTGTGGTGGTTTGACAGGAAACAGGATTTCTGGGATCCTGTGGTCAAGCCAATGGATGTTCAGATTTTAATATTGGCAACTTATTTGGCCAGTGGGACGTTGGATCCACCTCTGAGAACACAGGGTTAAAGCAGGGCTCTCCCCCTGGGAAGCTCTCTTGGGTTCTGGTGGGGAAAGAGTTCGGGTCTCTCCCCCGTCCAGCTGCTCCTGCTGGGCGGGGGAGGGGAAAGCCACGAGGCCAGGTGAGGTAGGCCGGGGCTTGGATGGAGATGGGAGGAAGAGGCCCCGGCATGGAAGGGTGGGAGAAGCATCGGAGGCATCAGGCAGCCCCCCCCCCCAGGAGAGAGGGACAGAGTGCAGCCTCTGCTTATGATTGTGTTACCTTGAAACTTGATAACGTGGAGCAGCACGGCTGAGAAGAAGAAGGGGGGGAGAATGCTGAGAGAAGGTGTTCGGCCGCTTGTGGGAGTCTCTCCGGGCGGCAGAGCCCGAGTTTTTAACCCTTTTTGTGGACAATGAAAATTCTGCAGAACATTGACCTTTCCTGCAATGGAGCAGCAGATGAAGAGGGAATTGAATGAGTGAGATGAAGGCCTGTGCCAGAGGGAGAGAGAGAGAGATGTTGGAGGAATGGAGAAGAAGGAGTGGCATTTTTGCTGGACTCTTTTTCTGTAGCCATGGACAGAGCCGTGTTCCTTGTGACACAGAGACTGCATCCAGGGGGGGCAGTGGCTCAGAGCCAAGAGAGTTTCAGTGTTGAGACCCCTCGGCCCCAGGGGTTGAAAAATATGGGGGGGACAGGCATCCCAAAGGTGAGAGACTGTGCTCTTTTTGGAATGGGACATGGCACCCTTAAAAGATGACCCTGGAAGCAGCCCTGGTCTGTGTTCGGTGGTGAGAACACTGGACATGAAAGGAAGAGGCCACCGTGGCACAAAGAAGGGCTCCTTCTCCTCTTGATGAACTGTAGATTGAGTATTTTAAAGGGTGGTGCAGGATCGAGAGTTGGTATTTGGGGGAGGTATTGTATTGGAAATTTGGTGGGGGGAGGAGGAGGA
>JACDOX010000004.1:7927035-8004405 GCA_014549065.1 Cardinalis cardinalis | reverse complement strand
TTGTTCCTAAGTGAGAGCCTGCTTTGCTTATTCCTGGTCACATCTCACAGCAGACACCAGGGAGAAGGTATTTTCATGGGGGCATTGGCATTGTGCCAGTGTCAAACCATGACAGGTACCCAYATTGGAGCAGCCTGTCCTTGAAGGACTGCACCCCATGGAAGAGTGACCCACTCTAGAGCATTTTKTGGAGAACTCTCTCCTGTGGGATGGACTCATACTGGAGAAGTTCATGGAGAACTGTYTCCCATGGGAGGCACCCCACAATGGAGCACAGGAAAGATTCCTCTCCCTGAGCAGCAGCAGCAGAAACAACCTGTGATGAACTGGGGTTGTAACCCCCTATTCCCCGTCTCCCTGCACCACTGGGGGAGGAGATAGAGCTAGGAAGGAGGGAGGGGTGGGGGAAGATTTTTTTTTAGATCTCTTTTTACTTCTCACTATCTGGCTCTGATTTAGTAATACATTCTGTTAGTAATACATTCAATTAATATCTCTAGTCTGCTTTGCTCATGAGGGTATGTGGTGAGTGATATCTCTGTCCTTACCCCAGCACRTGAACCCTCCATTATATTTTCTCTCTCCAGTCCTGGCATTCAGTGGGTCGGCCCACTACGGGAATATCATCATGCCATAACACATGCTATGCCACTGATCTACTGACACAGTTTTGTACCCAGATTCTACACATATTATGTTTGAAATTTTCTGGTTTTCAAATCTTCAGCAAAACCAGTAGAAGCCAGTCTATTGTATCAGGACAAGTTCCTTTAACATGGTATTGATCAAACTTGCATTATTTCCAAACAGTGAAACGTTATCACATAGAACCTGGAATCAATTTTGATTTTCCATAACTGAAAAAAAAAACCAAAGTAGATGAATTGTTGGTGTTGAATTCCAGTAAAGAAAAGACAATCAGTATAGATCACAGACTTTTGCAGGAACTTGTCTTTATCTGAAATTGTGAGCTGGGAAGCAGAGGAAGGATACTGAAGGGGTAAACTGTTCTTCTTCTGGAGACAATGCAATGGAAACTGTGAGCCCTCATTGCTCAAGCCAAGCGCAGAAAACTGATGCTATGAATTTACGAAGATAAAATGCAACCAGAAAAATCCTAACCATGCCCTGCCTGATCCTATAAAACTTGGCCCATTGCACCACAAGATCTAATCTTATATAGTTGACAGCACTATTGGTCTTTCATAACATTAAAGAAAATAAATCCTCAAAGAAAAAAAATAAAGCTCACATAAAAGCATGGTTTAAATTTTGTGTTACTTCTCAAACACCTTTTGCTCACCCTGACTGATCTTAGCCTGATCAAATGGAAAACAAATCTTCACAGAAATAACACAGCTCACTGGGCTCTCAGAATCTTTGGAGGGGTGGAGAGGGCACTCAAAACTTTAAAGCGTTGTTTTCTGGTTCTCTTTTACCTCCTTCACAATATTAAAAAAAAATTTTAAAAGAGCATAGAAAAGGGGGTGAAGCCCTTAAAATTTTGAAGAGAAAAAGTTCCAACTTTCTTAACAAAATGAAGAACTTAAAAAAAGGTTAAAGACAACTAGTGGTAACAGACGCTGGAAAATTCAAACACAGTGGTTTCTAAAATGGCTTACATAAAAACTTACAAGCATGTCCAGTCTTAAGGTCATATTCGGACCTCAAATACGATTCTGAGGACATGAGAGGGGGAATAAATGCAAAAATATGGATCAGAGGTCTTCTGCCATCATTTATCCGGGAGTTAAACAAGGATGAAAGGGATGAAAGGATGAATGGAGCAAGATGCAGGCTGTCTGGTAATCATATATATCTACAGCTGTCAAATGTAGGACRTTGAGGAAGGGATGGGGAAACAGAATGACAAGACTTCACCCATTGGATCCTACCACATTTTTCACATGGAGTGAATGAAAATAGTGAAAGAAAATGGAAAATATCTCCATTGGGAGAAATACTGGACTGTTCATTGAAAAAAACCCAATAAAGCAACTTGAAAACTAATTGCTAGAAAATAAGGGGCTGAGAGGACAACAATCAGGATTTCAGGCACCAAACTAAAAGTCAGAACCTAGACACCTGAAGGAATAAAAAAATATTTTTGTTTTTCTAAAGCCTGCACACATGCACAGACACCTTTGCAGAAGCCCACCACTGCTAAAATAAAACACAGTTGCAGCAGAGGGACAGCTTGTTGAGTACACAGCCAGACTGATCCTTTTCCAGGTATCATAAGTCAGAGGGGACAAAAAAACGAGTTCTTTTTATCCCATGCTCCTAATGGCTATTTTTGTTATTGTTCTTCAGCAACAACAACAAAACCACTGGAAAACTGTACTGAACAGCAAACTGAAACATGCCTGCAGCAAGAAGCAGCTTTTTAAACTTCCATCTCACTAGCGCTTGTCTATACTAATAATGTCACCATGTCACTGCTTTTCCTGCATTTTGTTACAGAATATCCTTCCCCCAGTTTTATTATGCTATTCTACTTCAACTTGATGAATTATCTATATTGTATTTTTTGAGAAATATTCCCTCTAGGGATGCACATACTTAGTTTAGAAAGTTTTCAGCAGAAAGAAAAGGGGAAGAAAAATAGAAATTTCCACATCTCCACTTTTTTAAGCTACTCCTGGGACTAGGACATAATTATCTACATTCTGCAATTGCCAGCCAACTCTTAGCTGAATGATGAAAATCAGTGGTACTAAGAAGTGATGTTCAGGGAAGTCTCGGCAGAAGGAAAAAAAGAGTCTGTTAGCAAAGAGCAAGAATGGGAAGCTGAAATCACAAGGTGGGGGACCAGTTAAATAGTTTCTCTGGCACTGAGTTTGTTTTTCTACTCCTTTCTCCATGGTTCCAAAACCACTTAAGCATTCAGCCAAAGATAATAGGCTCAACAACCTTCTCTTTGAAAGCGGCACAAAATAAGAAAATAGCTATTCCCACAACAACATTTAGCAGAAGAGTAGGTGGGTATGCTCTGACTTGTGTAGTAAAACAGATTTCATGTCTGATTGACACCGATTCAAGGTTAAAATGTGTGATTCTATGAATTTAGTTTTCACTTTTTCCTCATCTCCAACATGAGAATTAAAAGGAAATAAAGTATGCGAAGTCATCTTCTCTTTTTAAGTATAGTTATGAATTGATTTTATTATAATACTTCATTTCAACAGACTTTAACAAGCATTGCTAATAAGATATCTTCTCCCTTCTGCAATGCTAAGGACCCCACAGGCCAAGCATGCATTGTTTGGCTTTTCTGCTACACTTACAGTGTTCTATACTTCCACGTGAATACAATAACTCATTCCYGTGGTGTCAGCCTAGAGTAGAAATTCAATGCTGAACATGTAACCTGTTCAGTTGGGTTGATGCAGATACGCTTTTATGCTCAGAGATCTGTTTTGTCACCAAAGTAATTTTGGACAAGGAGACCCTATAGACTCCTATAGAACCTTTTTTTTTTTTAATTAAAACCAAAGCAACAGAAAGAAAGAAAAAAGTCATTTTGTGAACATAAGTTTCATCAGCTGAGTTAAGTTTCAAGTAAGCTTGTAACTAAYGATATGTGTTCTGCTACTGCGAAAATCTTTATAGGACTAAACAGTCCATGAGGAACTGTAAGCCAGCATTGCCATGTAGGAAAATAGTAGTACAAAACCTCCTACTTATCCTTTCTTCATACTTGACTGCTTTATTTCTGTTGACTACTAATTTGTTTTTAAGAATTGTAAATACTTAAAATTTAAGAATGCTTATGTTATGTTTGCCCAATTATCCCTTCATWAAAAAACCAAACAATATTAAAGGTAGTAGCAATTTTAATTGAATAAAAAAATATAAAATTGGAYACAATAWAATTTGATTAAAATAAGGGATAATTTGGTTCCAATAATAGCGCATAAGCAAAAGATAACYRYGGSGTACGGAGTGCAGGGCTCATGSACCCGTGCCACATCACGTAYGAGCTTGCCAAGTGAAAATTACTCCTTATATGCCAGGTGTTAGTACCATCTCCTCCCATTTTTGGTTTGTCATATTTCTATCYCCGCCCTCATTACCACCTTTACCACACATGCGCCACCACTCAGTTTGGTGGCCGCACGAGCCTTTTGGGGGTCGTCTGATGAAGATTTCGTAGTCTTCCTCTGTGACCTTTAATTCACCTTTGGGTTACACATGYGCACCAAGCCAAAATAATGTAAGCCAAGACTAACATATCACTACATCKACATATCAAGGCAATAMATCCCTTATAATTAGCATTTTCTGGGACCCAACYAGGTTTTTGYTCATTTTTAGCAACTGCATCTTCGGTCTCTTCCTGTGGTCCTTGAGAACATCTGCTGGGAGGGGGGGTGGAGCCCCTCCTCTCCCTTTCYTCTTTGGCATTACAACTTTTAACTGTTTTATTATTCCCAAATATTAATTACTGTATCAATATTGATTACTGTTTCAATTTTCATCAGCACGAATCATACCTATTTACCACACTTATTTGTTTAGAATTAGGAAACATCTTCCTAGACATTAAGTTAGAATGTAAAACATTTTGCAAAAAATCTTTACAATTAGGCAAATACCACAAAAACTTTACATGCTTAGTGCTGTGYTCTTTTTTTCCTTTTTTAAGATCTGGCTTGTTGCTGTTTTGTTATGTAAAGGAAATGATCCACCTAGAGAGCCTGGTAAGCTTTTCATTGCTAAGCAAGYGTCCAAGGCTTAAACTGCACACTACAACAACAGTTCTTACTGAAGACACATGATGGCAAGTTCTAGACTTATAGTCCAGCTATACTTTTGTCTCATCACTTGTTTTAGGACATTTCCCTCATAGGGGAATTTCATGGTTCTGGTTCACCATGGATTTGGGACTCATGGGTGTATTTCTGAGGTAGCTATATGTTCTTGTTTCCCAGTTGGTACTCGGCTACAATAAAAAGAAGACACCAGTTGTCTAGTGATATTTCTTTAAAAAAAAAAGGAGAGCAGGGAGGTTCACTATTGCCTCATTGAGAAAAGTTGCTTACCTACCCAGGGCAGTAAATTGCTTCTTTCAACTTGTAGGTTCAGGTCAGTTGTATGGCATTATAAAGGACGCAAAGAGGTTTACAGTGGGGGAAAACACTTCCTCTTCAGGAGGCATGTCTTCAATTTTCATTGCCCAGCACATGCAAAGACAGGTAAACAAAAAGAGAAAGCAGTTAGCCAAATTTTAAAAAGCATGCTTATTGCGTTGYGTTTGTTATATTGTTCTGCTCCCCCCTGCCTGAGTTGGTTTGTTCTGTTTCCCCCTAAGTTGCAAATGGTTCTGCCCTGGTTTTCCCGCCTCTCTWCRTTAAATGTCTGTCACCCCGGTTCCTATAGCAACCCATGTATCCAGTTATTCCCCTCCYCGGTTACCCTAGAAACCCAATGTATCTTTCCCTCKGTTCCTCCCCAGTGCTCTGCCAGTCACTCCCTGCCACCACCTTTTTCTCCAGAACCTTCTGCTGTGGACACAGGGTGATTGGCTCAGGAACTGGGGCCCCTCCTTCCAGTAGTTTTGATTGATTCTTTTGGTGTGTCTATCTTATGTASCCCYCTCCCCGCTGGATTCCCATTTGCTACTAAGTTGGTTCCACCCCTACCTCCCGCTCCCTTTATAAGTTCRTGAAATCCCTCCGTCTCTCTCTTYGGTTGCTTGCTTGTGTGGGYGTTCTTTTGTAGCCTGGACTTGCCCCAATCGGAGAGCACTCTTATTTCCTGTCGTCCGCAGCCTTCCTTGGGCATTGTCCTGCACCTGGCAGCGTCGCCCTACATATCTCGGGACGCTTGCCTGAGGCRCTGACCCGAAGCGCGGCTCTCGGGTTAAGTGCCCCCCCMCYRCTAGCGGTTGCTGGCCGACTGGCCGGGACGGACCTCTCTCAAGCCGAACCRCTGCACATGTTTATGACAAGGATTACATCTGTTTCCTGAGCATACGATACTCACTAGTTTATTTGCATGGAGGGGAGGAGGTAATACATTTTGGAAAAGGTTCATACATCAGCATCAGAATCCATTATCACATTTCCATGAGTTTTCACATATGTTCTCATGGGATGAAAAATTATGACACCATTTAATGGGCTTAGCCTTTGTTGCATTAAAAAGGTTATCATATTTTTAGCTGAGAGTTTCATTACATATAACTTGACATTTCTCATCTAAGTTTCACAGAGGGAAAAAAGAAAGTCTGAAGGTGTCTTGCAAATAGTTTTGTTTCTTTTTTTTCCCAGTTGGATGTCTTGTTATGGGTAAGAAATCAATATTTGGTTTACCAATGACTGGAATGCATCTGTTGTTAGGCTCTTCAGGCTACTCACTTCTGAACTGACAGTGTTTACATTTACACCATTCCCCTCAAAAGGAAAGACATTTAGTCTTGCAACTACTTGGAAAGAATCTGAAACATCACTATACACAAAGTCATTATTTTAATTGTAAGAAGCCAAAAAGAAAAACAATGGCGGAACAGCCTAGAGGTAGAGCATTTTGCTAGATTGTCAGGCACCCAAATGAATTGGCAACTGTAGGCTTCCTCAAGGAGACTGACTGTTCTCTAAGGCCACATTTACTCACTTGGATACAGTAGGGGAAATCAGACTGGAGCTTTAGAGATTGGAAGTAAAGGAGGAGGATCCAGCCCATTCTCAGGGGAGGCTCCACACCTTTAAAATTCATACTTTCCTTGTACCTTGAAGTGTTCTGGTTCTGATGCCGTCCAGATTACATTGCATAACGCTATTTTTTTTAGAACTCTGTACGAAGTAGAATGGGTGAGACTAAAAATGTTCAAAGGAATGATTTTTCAGCAGCAGTGACTTTCAGTTTTGCACTTACCGTAAGTTCTATATTATGTCAAAAGCAAAAGTTCTGGGTTCAAATGAATGTTTTCTGTTAAAAAAATCTAAATAAATACATAAATTCAGACAATATAATGAACTGCAGCTTTCAAAATAAATACATAATGTTAAAGTTGTGTATGTATTTCAGGTAAGGACCATCTCATTAAAATCTGAATAATGGTCAGGTAATGACTATTTCAAAATACTGAATTTAAACAGTAGAAATTGAAAAACCCAAAAATTGTATTTACAGATTCTTAAAAGATATTTTTTAAAGTCTTATAATCTTAGCAACACACATCACAAAAAAGAAGATGCAAAAATATATAGCTTTATATACAGGGCACTTTTTGGTAGTCTGATTTATCAACAGTTTCTTAGCCAAAAGAAAACTACAGGCACCAACTTTATGAATTTCATGAGAACCATTAAAAGGTGGTTCCAATTAATAAAGGTGGTAGGCCAAGATAATTTAGACTCTTTCTGTCTTGTAGAGGTCCCTGAATAACATTCAAGAATATGGCACAATTTTAAAGAAGCTAAGGTATAACTGCCTTGCATAACCAAATCTGTCCCTCCCGACCCTACATTCAGCAGCAACATCTGTTCTCTTTTGACCCATGATAAGGTAATAATCTCAGGGTGGCCTGTGCTGGGTGAAACGATCCCAGTTTTGTAGAAAAGTAATTTTTCTCCAGAAACAATGCCGCACACTTAAAACACACAGAGTATATAAACCAAAGTTAATTGGGCACATAATGACTCTTGAGTCATAAGGTTAAGTATTGAAAAACAAGGAGATAAACAAATCCCATGCACCAGACCACAGAGCAAGCCAAGTTGTAGCTGAGGTAATACACTGCTCAGCTTTCCTTCAGAGAGAAGTAAGTTTTAGGGAGTGAAGCAAAGCAAATCATGAAATGCCTTAATTGAAACATTAGTCATTGTATTAATTTGAAAGAAATGCTATATCAGAGAAGTCCTTCTAATCTTGTAAGAATTTATTTTAGGACTATTTCACAGCTAGAAAAACCACAGAGGTTATTTCTGTCTGTAGCTATATTTCCAGAACCAGATATTCTGAATAGCTGGGCCACAGTTCAGTGCTATTAAGTCAGAGCCTCACAGTTCTGTCTGCCAATAGATGTTTACCTGCAATATTTAAATCTTCATACACTACCCAAACAGTCAAACAAGTCCTATCTATTTTATTAGATTTACTTATTTTTCCAAGATGGTTCCATTTTCCCTTTCTTTTGCTGCAGCTATTATTTTGATTTGAAACTGAAAACTGTTCTTTAAATACAGAAAACTTCTGGTTCCTAGTAATAGAAATTTAGATTCCCATTTATTTTATTTAGGAAGTATTGTTGGTGTGCATTTTTTAAACATTCAGAAATCTAAAATCTYCTCTCAAAGATTAAAACAAGTGATCACAGATATCTCATTTTGCCAGTCTTTAATCTAGGATTGAATTCTCTTGTTCAGTTTGAAACAGAAAACTATGCTACTAATGAATTTTCTTGTCAAATRAAGCAATACAGTAATTGTCATAAATTCAACTACTAGAATAATGAACATTCCTTCATAACAATCAAACCCAAGAATTTTGTAGTAGGGAGACAAAATAATAGCTTGAATCATTCCGGGATTAAAATAATTTTATTACACACATGCAAATGATGCTTATGAAAAGCTCATTAACCTTGAAAATTTAAGCAAGAATCCTTTCTAGACCCCTAAGATAGAATTTTGAGGGCTATAGACTGTTACATACTTCAATAATAAAAACTGCTTGTATCTGTCACCTTCCCCTCTCTGCAGAGTATATTTATGCAACTTGACACTTGACGTCAGCACCGTATTCTAGAAATGTGGGTATGTGTGCTACTACCTAAATGTGAAAAAAGTCCAAACAGCCCTTGCCTTGCAGATGTAAGCAGGCATTTCACATGACATGGCAGGAGATGCTGTCTTTGCTGCAAAGTACAGAAAATAAAAGAAAAATAAGTCGGTAAGGTTGTCGTCCAAAATAGCATTTATATGCCTGAAATGCCATAAATCCCTCAAATTTTCTGACTAGAATCTTGCACACAGATGCCYACATCTTTTACTGCTTAGGAACTCTGTCAATGTGGCTGAAAAGGCTATTAAATGAAACCTATCTTTTGCAGGGGTGGAATTTCTTCCAAAGTGAATATCCTTGAATCCAAGCCCAAAAGAGGCTTGATCTAACAAGTATCCAGGAATTTTATCCTCCATGTTGCTGCAGAAAGGCTATTAAAAGAGCCAAACAATGAAAGAAAAGGAGTGGTRCCTTCCCTTCCTCTTGCTGCAGCTCCATAACTGGAATGCCTCCCAAAAGCAGAGAGAAAAGACACCCCCTGACCGTTGCCAGTCTCAAGGGGTAATGATCATTGCTCCTCTCCCTTCCAGAGAAGCTGCATGTGCCTCTATAAAAAAAGAAAAACCTACACAAAACTAAAGGCATTTTTCATGTCTCATTTGCAGCAAAATACAAAGAACTGGGAAACAATATGGAGAGCAAGAAAGGGAAACTCTGATTCTGGAGGACACATGGGGAACATGATTCTGATTCCAACCCCCGCTCACAGAACTACTCTTCCTGGGATGAAAAAATAGGAATAATCTAGCTAGAGATGACTGAAGTTGTTTTTCTCAAAAGTGAATTGGGGCTCTACAGAGCTTATCCAATGCTAAGATGGTCAGTCTTGCAATGATAGGTTTAATGAGGCCCTTTGGCATATTTTTAAGAATATCATATCCTCCTTTTAGACTTATGGATTGTTAGTACATATAGTAGAGACAGTCAAAAATCATAAGAATGAAGGGCTGGAAAGTGACTAAGGCTTGTGAGATATTTTGAAGTATTCCTTGTGCATCCCTAGCATTTGTTACAGCTCTTCTTCAAAATCTCTGATGTCACCAGATCCTTAGAGCAGCCTCTTCTGGATTTCCACAATTTTAACAATGGGAAAGAATTTTTGATATAAACTTTCCAGCCACCTTTTCTTCAAATTAAATAGCTTCTTTTTTCTTTGGCCCACTGACTATGTGGAATAGTTGATCACATGAATCATTATAAAACCCTTAGCATCTCATAAAATTCTCCAGTCCCTCCTTTGTCTTTCAGACTTTCAAAATAACAGGCACAGTTCTTGCAACCTTTTTTTCTTTATTTTGGTTTTGCTTGGGCTTCAAAAATTTCTCATAGGTACCAATGTTTTGTTTGTTGGGGTTTTTTTCTGGGCGCTATCCAATTTGTTTGCATTTTTTCTGAGGTTCAGTATAAACACTGGACATGGTTCTCCAGATAACCTCACTGGCATGGAGTGGGGTTCAGTAATTACCTTCCCTGTCTGACATAATCTCTTCTTTATAATAACAATTCTGGAATGACATTAGGTTCCTGGCAACAACATCATTTCTTAGCCTGCTTTATATGCCTCTTGCATTATAATCCCCTGCCTTTATCAGAAGTGCTGTTGTCTACTTATTTCCACCTTTCCATGTTTGTGTTTGATACTTCCCTGTGGAGAACTGAACGTTGTGCTCAGGCTCATTTCATATTGCAGATATCAGAGCACTTCTTCAAACCATAAACTCAAATGAAAGGTGATGGAGCTGCTGTTTTAATCTGTTTTCCTTGTAATAATTTGAGTGATGATTACATACTTTTTTGTGATTTGCTGTATGATCTTGTCATTGTCAAGATCTAATCATAACTAATCTATTTTCTTACTCCCCTTGCACTTTTCACCCAGCCAGCCACATTTTCATTCTCTCAAATTTCCCCTGTTTTTAAATTCTTATTCTCTTTTACTTGGAAAAAATTGGAGAAAGACTAATATTTTTTCTTTCCTTGTGATGTAAACATCATTCTTGATAACATTAAAGTATTACAAAGTGTACCCGCACTAAGAAAGAAAATAAACATTAGCACCAAAAATTGAAAGAGAGGCAAATATGGGCTTCAAGCTTGATCAAAAGATCATTTAGATCATTTAACTAAAATGAAAGACTTTGTGGGTTGATTCATGTCACAAGACTACTTAATATGATGTAGACATTAACTTGTCATCAGGGAAGATGTCAAGGAGCATATGTTACCTCTCTAGGTGACCAACAAAACTAACAGAGCTTTTGGAAAGTCTTCTTCATAGGGGAAAGACCACAGATACTGTGACAGGTGAGTTTTTCACACAGAACCAACCAGCAGAAAACTTCTTCTGAAAATAAATATTTTGATTATTCTTTAGACAATTGTTTTGAAATTGAATAGCAAAAAAAACCCATCAGGAGTTTCTAATCAGCAGGGGAAAATTATTGCAATACCAAGAGGAAGGGCATCTAGGGGAGAAAAAGCAAGAGTGAAATGACATGCTTAGAAAAAAGTAGAATGGGGAAATTTTTTTAAAAAACAGTGTTTAGGAAGACAGATTTCAACACATTGAAAAAAAAAAATTAAGATTTAATCTCGTCTTCCAAGGAGGAAACCTGTTAAAGAGACTGAATTCCTCAAAGAAACTCTTAATGGTTAATACACGAACAGTTCTACCACAGACAAAAGAAAAGAAGTACAGCCAAAAGATTGATATGATTAAACCATGGAAACTTTGTAGATTTCAAATGCAAGGAGCATGCATACAGATATGAAGGTGAGAAGCTCAGCTTAGACAAGACAAAAATCAAAATTTTAGCATGACAAGAAGAGAGAAAAAATAAGGGGAAAACTGGAAAGAAACTGGCAAAGAACATGGAGAATTTTCCACACCTGGAAGTTTTCCATACCTTTCTTACTCTCCCTTGCTGCATTTTTGTGTGCTTTTCCTGTATTCTCATCCCAACATGAAGAACAGGCATTTGCATCAGTCTGTCACACATCTAAAAACCTTCACCCTGGTCTTCTTTGATCTTACCTTCTAATCCTTAATTACATTCTCTTTTTGCATTTTCTCCATGGGATCACAACTTCAGTACAGCAGTAGCTATTCAGTATTTTGTTTCAACCTTCTTGTTCAGCTTGTAATTCAGATTTTTCCTTCTCCTTTTTTTAGTAAACATATGTACAAAAGTTTTGCCCAGATCACAAAATTGTTCGTTTGCTTCTAGATTTTCCTTTGAGATGCACTGCATTTGAACACTTTAGAAGCATAATTTTCTTCTCTCCATAATGCAATTGTTGTGAGATGGATGCTAAGCTCTTTTAACTGAACAGTTGGGACCTGAGGCACAGAAAATGAAGTTAGAATTGCTAAAAGCATTCATTAATTGCTGATCACCAAGTTTAGTCAAATAGGAGTGTGATCCTTCAGATTTTATGCAAGCTCAATACCCAGCAAAGATGTTAAAAATCCACCTCAGCAGGTCAGTCCCTCAGTGTAACACACTGGAAACGTGTGTATGTATAAAAAAATATGTTTTAAAAGTATGTGCATATGTACAATACACTAATAATAATGCTAATTAACAAATACTGCACAAATTGAAAAAAAAATTATTATAGCTCCAAAAACAGATTACAGCTTGAAATTTGTTTTTAACTTTAGACGCCATGAGGAATCTGTTTGTTATTAACAACAGAATAAATCCTCARACTCCTCGTACAGGTATCTTTTGTTGTGTCCAGACCAGGTAAGATTAAGTTGTCCTGGTGTCAGATTTTTCTTGATGTAAAATTTCCATGCTGTTCATATACCTTAGTGCCAAGCAGAGTTGAACTAGGAATAAAAGCAGYGTCTCACTGGAAACAGATTCCTGGCTTTGGAGTGAGAAATGTAATTTGCTTGTAGCTATGGAAGGACACATTTCTTCCTACCAGTAAATTTTATCAGTCATTCAGATTCACAAAACCAGCTCATCACACGCGGTTCACAGCCCGGCCATCAGGGGAGCTGGGCAGTTCCTCTGCCAGCTTGTCTCTCCCACAGCGTCCTAAATAGGAAAAATCAAAACATAATGGGTATAGCAAACCCTCCTAACCTGTTCAGCACAAYAGAGGAGGAGCCTGCAGGGGGCTGCACAAGGCTGCAGGGGACAGTCTGCAGTCCCCTCTCCCGGCTGGTTACYCCCACTGAGGGCAGGTGGAGCCCAGGGCTGTCTGCAGCCCAGGAGCCACAGCACAGGACAGGTCCAGAAAAGGGAATCATCGAAGACCTGGCCAAAGCTCAGGAAATCAGGGTTTGTCTCCAGTAAGCAAAGGTGCTGAGCAAAGGAAACAGGCAGGAGCAAGTGCTTCTAGGCAGGTTAGGACTCACAGCCAAAATAAAGTRAGTTTTGAAGCTAGAATAGAAGCAAGGCTTAGAAGGTCATTTCAAGCCAGTTGATCTCTAGTCACAGAGGGTTCAATGTCTTGAAGACATTTAGTATTTAATTTAGTATAGGCACAACCTGGATGTCTGTAAGCTGTTATGATGTAAAACTGCAGGAAGCTATGCTTACATGGATTTGTTCAGTGGCCAGAATAGAGAAGCAATAAAACTAATATAACATAATTCTAAATATAAGCTTTTCCTCACGATAAAGAATTAAACCAAATTAGAGAGTGGCAAAATTGAATGTTTCTGTATTTTTGTGCTATAGCTGCAGGTAAAGTAACTGGAAAAGAAACAAAATCAAAAATTATCAGATTACCTTGGGTAAAGTAAATTAACTGCATCTTTCTTTCCAATTTGATCATATCCACCAAAATATTTGAAAAATAAATTTTATTATTCTTCTTAATTATTCAGTCCTTCCCATGATTCTAATTTAAGCTAGCAGTAACAGAAAAAAGCAGAAATCCAAGATGCATTATTTTAAGTTATGTATCTAGACCATCAAAAACAATGAATATAGAAAGCTTTGCAGGTTTTCTCAGACTGTTTCTATTTCAATCCTTCTTGGCATACTACTGAAAAATAAAATCTCCTGTCATAACAAAATAAGTGTGCAGATCTACCATCCTCATTTAGATTCTTTTTACAAATGCCAGGGGAAAATTAGACACACTGTCTGTTTTCACCGGCATTGTTCTATGTTAGGTGTTTGCAACCTGCAAATCCTTAAAATTTCAGAGAAATGTGGAGACCCTCATAGAGCAAATTTAAGCCTATTCTATCTTGGATTTTGAGACCTTTTCAGATACTCTTAGACAAAAAAACAATTGACCATCACATTTTAAGTTTCAAGTCAGTGTTCCATTCAAAACAAAAATATGTCACCTTTCTATTTCACCATTAAAACCAAATGTTCAGGAAAATTACAGCTGCCAGGACAGCAGTGACTTTTGTCTCCATGTGATCCAATCTGTTCACTGCTTCACGATGCTTTTGCATGGCCAAAGGCTTCAGATGTTCACACAGCATACTGCAGATTCAGATCAATGAGAAGCCACATGCAGGCACAAACATGCAGGTGACTCCTGCCCACCACAGTACAGTAGAACCTTAGGCTTATCCAGCAGAGCTGGGAAGGAACCATTAGTGTTGACCTTAAGTCCTGTGCTGTTTCAGCTTTATGAATCAGAAACTGACTGATATTTCTACTATGTAATCTGTATGAGGCATCAGTGTTTCATATTACACCCAACCCTATAACCAGTTTCTATATTAAAATGTGAATTCCCCCTTCATTCATCCATCTTTTCTCCAGATAAATTATTGTTCTCTCAATGGTCAATAATTTTCTGCCTGTTTTTCTTCGCAACAGAAAACTTACTATGCATTTCTCTGTTCATATATGGGTTCTTATATACTCCTACCCAAAATCATGGGAGTTTATTTCACAGACACACAGAAAAGTTCCTGCAAATCTGCCTGATCTTCTCCATCTCCAAGCCCTGGATTTTCATTCAGTTCAGACCATTTCAGTCCCTTCTGGCATGTATCCTCCAGTCCCTCCTTGATTCAGTGAAACACTACCTCCCCTGCAAGTATGGGGAATTCCTGCCATCCCTTCTCTGGGCCAGCAATTCTCTGCATGGTCATGCCCCCCACCAACCCAGCCCCACTCTGTGTCACCCCCTGGCAGCCAGACATGCTGGTCCTGCACCTTTTCCCTACCTGTTTCTTTCTGCCTCTTGAATCTTTATACTGAGGAGCCCTGACATCATGTTCCACCACCAGACTCTGTTCACCTCCTCACATGTTATGAAGCTTCAAATTTCTTCATAAATACAACCCAAAATTTGAAAAAAAGTTCAACGCACATTTACTGCAATATACAATTTGCAAGGAGAGACACAATGAGTGCATTGTTTAAATATAAAACCTGATTTTCTTCTCATGGAAAATGCATTAATCCTGCCAAACAACAGGCTGCACTGCAGGAAATAATGTAGCAATATTTTTGCAGCAATATTTTCCCTGCAAAAAATGGTACATTTTCTGCAAGAAATCACAATGATGGACCATACAGGATGGGTTTATTTTTAAACAAAACCAGTTTTGGATAGGTTTATTTTTAAACAAATCCAGTTTTAGTTGTTGATACTCATCTTCTCCTATCTACATATTCATAACTCTAAAATGTGTGAGTCCTAGTCATTTGTCCAGCATCCAGACAATAATGTACATGCAGGTGCTGTATCTAGGAGTCCTTGCAATCACATTGGGAAGAAGAACTCCAGCTGTCAAGTGTTCTTTCATCTTCTGTGCTCTTCTTATGTTGGTGACCATGTACTGGCTTTAGATAAACCTTTTTATATCTGTTAGGAGCTGTCAGTTTCTCCATCCCCAGCTCCATTAGGGTTTGCTCACTGCCCTTTGTCTCCCAGTCCTGGTGGGAAGCTGCAGGTAGATGTGTGCTGAGATCTTGCTGACCATCAGCACACACCATTCTCATAGCCCTTCTCCTGACTTTCCCTCAGTGCTTCCACACCYGGACATTCCCAGATTTAAGTTTTCTATAATACTTACTCTGACACCATCTACATGAAAAAGGTTTCAGTGCTGCAGGTTGCAGGATGTATTTTGAAGAGGGCTGGGAGTTCAATAATAGTTACTTCTTCAGAAGACAGTGCCTAGAATGATTTTTGGGCATGTAAGACAGTTTGAGCTTGAACCCAAAGACTGCATTATTTGGAACTCTGTTCTGTGAATTGGACATGCACCAGTGGATATTGCAACAGTGCAAACAGCCCACTGTGAGTAGAGGGGGATCACAGGAATACAGACTGAGTTTTTCACTTGCTGCTCTAAAGGTTCATTTCTATATCTCAGAGCCTGTGTAAAATCCCATCAAGGGGAATGCATTACTTTTAAATGAATTGAGTGTTAGGAAATTTCCAGTAATAATCATTTTTACTTCRGTACTAACTAAGACAGAAATATTCCTATAAAACGTTCTCAAACAATTCTTTCCACAGAAGATCACACACATCAACAAAAACCAAACAACCCTGAAACTAAGACAAAGAAAGAAACAAAAAAATCTACTGATAGAAAACTGCTAGACATAGAGGTTTTCTATGTTCTCACAACATTCAACCAAACATATAGAAATTTTGAACAGAATAGGAAGCAATATTAACCATACAAAATCTAGGAACAAAAGTTAACAACCAATAGACGACTCACCTGATATATTTGCTRCCTGTTCCAGAGCCCGTGTATTTCCCTGCTCTCAAAACTCAGTGTCTGAGCATCAGGCCCCCTGGTACTGCCCAGACACTACCATGGAYTGCCTTCCCCTCAGCAGCTCCTGCCTCAACCCCAAACTGTCACTTCCAAGTATCAGCAATAGTACTGCTATAAATTTGAATTTTACTGGGCATTASTTCACCCATACTGCTCATCTCACACCCTGCTTTTTAGAAGAAAAGGTCACAGACCACAATGGGCCCCTAAAGCAGCTCACAGAACTGATGACGTTGCATCTCCAGCACTTGAAAAGCCAATGACTTCTCCCTGATAGAGTAGTTAAAGATCAGCCTTCTTATAAGTCCAAGCTACCATGGCTGCATACAGCATCAACACAGCAATATGTTGTTTTTAAAAAACAAATTGAGTGTCTAGATACCTTTCTGCATGTYCTTCCAGCTGGATATAGATATATTWAAACAGTATGTGGGTGATATTTATTTATCTATTCTATCCTATTATAATCTGTCCTATTCCTTTAATTTTATTTTGGCTTTGCAATGTTCTTTCTTCCAGCTGCAAAAAACCAAAAATTCTTTTTCTCTTTTTCTTTGTTATTTCAGTTKTCCAGCATTCAAGGCTGTTTGACTGCAGTTTGTTCACCACCATGAGAACAATTATATTGACAGAGAAGTGCCTCTGACAAAAAAAGTATCAATGCCTCTGACAGTATAGCACTAAGTGCATTGGTATAAACCTCAGGCTTCTTTGGGGCTAATAATAATAATAATAATAATAATGACAGAGAGATGTGTGATGCTCCTATGATGAGAGCTCTGGGCTCTAAGAGAAACTCATTTGTTCAGCTGCTTTTTTGACCTCCCTGCTTTGTCATTCCAAAACAGTAGCCCAGCAGTGAGCTGCCATGGCAATACACAACATTTTCTGGAAGTAAGTGAAAGACAGTGCTACATCCCTGAAGGAAAAAAAAAAAAGGCTTAATCTAAACATGTCAGCAGCTCCATGCATGGCCAGAGGGTTGCCTGCATTTAACCCTCAACATGAATTTTGTCTTGAGAATTAGTAAAGGGAGTGGTTCTTAGCATCATACTTTAGAAAGCCAAGGTCAGTTTGGGGATTGAAAGTGGCCTGGTTTCATACTTTTACAAAAAAACAAACAAGAAAGAATTCTGAAGAACTTTTATTTTTTTAAAAAGCTTAATAACCACACAGTGGGATCCCTAGAAATTCCTATTTGAAGCAGACATTCTGCTAATATAATGCTTCATGTATAAACTGAATTGGCCTACAAAAAAAAAATTTACAATTGCATTAAAATTTATCCTATATCATACAGAGATTATAATGTATAACAGAAAAAATATCTAATTGGTGTCATATTTATACCATCAACACTTTCTTTACAATAAAGTTCTAAATATGCATGGCTTTTAACATAACATCATAACTACACTTCTTCCAAACATGACATTTCATAGCTGCATATGCATATTTTAAAATATTTTATATTTTTAATCTGCATGCAGTTGCACTTACGGATGATGCAYTTGAGGTTAGTGCAGTGGAACACATTTTACCCAAAAGGATTTGTGTCCTATATTTAATGACAGCAGATCTTCTGCTGAAGAAGTTATGTCTCCAGATTACAGATAACCTATTCCATTGAAGYGCCTGTGATTAAGRATTTGCTCAGTGTCACAGCAGTGGCAATATGTTCCAGTTCAGCTATGCAAAATCAAAAGCCTGTGCACACTGGAAGAAGCAGTCCTTCAGTCCTCTTCTGAATAAATCAATTATTGTGCAGCTAATCATACATCACCTTGCAAGAGGAAAATATCTGTAATGTTCACTTTTTATACACTGTCCACATCTGCTTGGTTAGTTCATGCTCYTTTTCAGACATTTCATAATATTGCAGCCAATAGGAATGAAGACTTCTTTGTTTCTGCATAAAGCAGGACTGCAGAGCAAGATTACATCTGCCAGAAAGGGTGTGTGTTTGCCTCCATGCAATGCACTGACAAACAAAACCCACCCTGACATGGTCTGTGCAGGTGTGAGGGGGTGCTGCTTTTCACACAGCACTCTGATTTATCTCACTGCTATGATAAAAAGCTGCAAACAAGAGGGCAGTGTAAGGGTAACCATTCATCTGCAAGCACAGAGAAACACACACTATTCCAGCTGGGAACAGCAAGTGAGATTTCTGCACATGGCCRTGCTGCTCCCATGGCTGTTCTAGGGCTTGATCCCACCCTCCCTGCTCACATCCCACTGAGTGAAACAAGGTGAGGAGAGCCTGAAKGGAAGATTTTACTCTTTGCATACATAGATGAACATGTCATTTTTATATCCTGTGTACAAAATTATCATGAAGCCTGAGTAGTTGTGTTACATGTGCACAAAAAATAATAGATATTTGTATGGACCTGAAGATGAGTCCTTTTAAAGAAAGGTGTTACTATGAGGAGAATCCTACTTAAGACACTGAATATATTAATAACATYATTCTTAGGGAGAAAAAGATTATAGAGTTGCCATTACTATGTGGGCAGGCCAGAAAAAGTGTTTCAGGGATGAAAAATTCTCTTGTATTATTTAGTGAGGCAATAAAAGTGACAGCATCAAACATCACCCTTTTTGCTGCGCATTTCTGGATGAGTGTCCTAGGGTGACGTTGTGACGCTCGTATCCCCATTCATGTGTTCTGTTAATGTTGGACATTATGTTCTGTACCTTTAAGACTGGCTCTGAGGAGTGAAAGTTTTGTTTTCTTATCAGCCTGGCTGGAACACCGAGACAGCAGCTTTTGCTTTTGCTTTTCCTCGCTAGCTTGCTCTTGCTTGCTTTGCTTCTGCTTCCTTTTGCTTCTGCTCCTAGCTAGCTTAGCTAAACAGTCCAAATTTCTTCCTGGACTGTTTCTCCTTTCCTTTTTTTCTGACCATCCCGAACCTGCTCCGGACTGGRACCTGGGAACACCGAGAGTTTGCACCTTGTGGCTGCAGCAGCTGCCCAGCGCCGGAGGGACTGAGAACAGAGCAACCATCCCCCCCAAGAGMGACTTTCTGAATTTGTCATCTTTTTCAGAGTGGTGTCATCCGGTATTGTTCATTCTGTGTGCTGGGGGGTGCTGTGCCTGTCAAATAAACAGGCTCTTTCCACTTCTCTCCGAGGAATTCTTCCCGAACCGGTTGTGGGGGGGAGGGGCCGTGTGGGTTTGTTTTCTGGAGAGGCCCTCCTTTGGGAATTCTCTGCCAAATTTGCCCTAAACCAGCACAATGAGCTTTGTCAGAACACATGATCAGAAAGCTGTAACAATTTAGCATTGCAAAGAAAAAGAAGCACAATGGATCTGCACACATTACATTGCTTGCAATGAAATGGCAGTAACTATAAGAAGGAAAATTYAGGAGTACTTAAGATACATCTTATGTAGATATAACTACAGGAATTTCCCTTTTAGCTCTGAACTCAAGTGGGCATCAAAGGTGCTCAGCACCCTGAGAAGCAAATCCTTTCCTTCCTCTGCTTGCTGTGCATGTCTGCCTTGTAGATATTCTCTGCTGCCTCGATGGCTACTCCCTGCCACCCCTTACTTCTCTCTTTAGGTACTCCAGTGCGTGTCACAGGCAGCTGTGCTCACGTCTTAACTGCTGTTTTTCTTTTCAGCTCATGTATATGTCACATTTTCTGTTGATTTTGTCTAGAAATGCTCCTAGTTCAAGCACTTCATATACCCTTTCCTGCAATCCCCCTCAGCTGCTGGAGCAAAACCACAGCTGTATTGGTGGAGACAGAGYGCTCCGAACACTCACTGCTGGCTGCACTGCTCACACCAAAGACCAGGCAAGAAGCACATCTCCAGGAGGAAGCATGTGCAGGATGATTGCCCTGCTCTGTGCCAATCTTTGTCAGCAATTTACATGAGATGATTAACTATCTCACACTGCACAATGGACATGCCTACTTTTACCCTAGCTTTTGGGTTATGTGTCAAGATACATATAATGTTTCTTTTTGGGTCTGAATAAAAACTATGGAAAGAAATCCAGATTTCCATGTCTTAATCTAGCACATTTTTGTCAACCTTCACATTACTAGAGAAATATCATTAAAACGTGCAATGACATAAAATTCACAGTGCCAAGAATCATGCAAGCAGAAACCATTTACCCCACATCTTCCACCTTGCCTAAGGGCACCAAAGTTTCTTAAAAAAATTTCAACAGGATTATTTTATGTCCTGGGTAGGACCAACTATATGTCCTCTAAACCAGTAGGGCAAAAACAATCCCTGTGGCGCTGGAAACAGTGGAGTGAGTGGTGGAGTAATGCAGGGCTGGCAGTCAGCAGCAGGGGAGTCCTGAGCTGTAACTAACCCATAGAAGCAATTGATTTATTGTGTGGCCTTAGGCAAATCCCTTCATTCCTCTGCTTTCATTTAGGCACCTGTAAAGTGAGAACAGCAGCATGCTCTTGGCAGGGATGCTGTGGCCATGGGCTGCACTTGTGTCAGTGACTCCCAGCCACGCTTTCCAAGTAAACTTGAGCCCACCCATGCAGAAAGCAAAGCCAGTTCGTTCCCATGGCACAGACTCAGAAGAACAAACCCAGAACTGTGTGAAGGAAGTTACCAAATTAGAAAGTAAAGAGTAGAGCCTGAAAAACAGAGGTGGAAAAGGCATTGCATTCAAAAAGGCACCAACTTCTCTGAGATTTACTGACCTCCTGGTGGATCATTAATATTCCTGCCTCTGTTTGAAAGTTTTGGGGTCCATGAGGTGAACACAAAAGCCATTTGATGTGACTGTGATTCTGAAAAAAGTCAAAAGGGAACTTTTTATGCAGACATTTGAGCCAACATTATCAAATCTGTAAACAATATCCATTTTCTGTGTGTCATGATTCACTTCTGACTGGTTCTCACTATAAGCAAAGAGCCTTCATTTTTTACAGAGTACTGCAAAATACAACAGGTATTATCAAGAAAAGGAAAAAACAATTGACACAGTCTATCAAATCTTGTCATGTTTTAACAGAGTCAACCACAGTAAACAACAAAATGTGCCAATGACAGCAGCTGAAGGAAGATGCCCTTACAAGATTAAGTTCAGACTTCCTGATAAAGCACCCACTTGAGCAGTGAAGGGTGCACATGATCATTTCTTGGAGCATGTGGCTGGCAAGAAGCTGTTCTTACAGCCACAGAATTGGGCAATAATTAGACATGTCTGTCCCATTCTCCATCCCTGTGCAACAGGACACCCACGATATGTCTTCTGACTGCTATTCTCTGCCAAGCCAATTCTCTCATTAGTTYAGTTAAACACCTTTCTGTGACAAAAAGTAATTGTGAAACAGCAGCATCAGTGTGTTACTTTCCAGCTATGAGTACCACRGACCTAAGAGCAAGGTGCACAGCCTGAAAATTGCCATCTATTTCAGCCATTTCTTTGTGCTTGTGGTTTGATCTTATAAAATTAAAAAGGAACAGGCCTCCTATTTTTCTTCTGGTTGTTGAAGGGAATGTTAAAATCATTGGAGTAAATTATTCCAAACAGCTAATCCACTGTTTGTAAAGCCTCAACATTTATTCAAAGAAGGAAGAAAGATTTTCAGAAAAATGTTTTACATGTAACTGTACAATTATTTGCATGTAATTGTTCAGAAACTGCTCTTTGATGCAATTCATTTTTGTCCTTTTTGGAAGCTTCTTTACAGGCTACTTGAATCCTTTTCAATGGCTTATGAATGATCTTCTGCACTTACCTGCCATGTAGTGTCATGACTCAAGTGATTCCCATACAATTATGATAATTACACCCATTAATCTGCCAATACCCCTACAGCTCAAGTTCCCAGCTTCAGTGTCATTCATCCTATCTGTTTACCTGTCATCACCTGTTTTTTTCCCCATAGCTGAGTCACCAGTCCAGTGACACTTCAGGTCTCCTTGACTCTCCTTCTGACATGGACTCTGTACCTGTTGTATGAATTTTGAGAGGAGATCTGTTATGACTTTGTCGGGGTAGATTTATAGAAAACCCTCTGTTTCTTCCTTCAAATAGCATTGATTCACTGGGAAAGCAAGGTGGAGGACATGCTGCTCACATGCCTGGCTAGGGCATTTACACAGAAAAGACCTTCTCAGGAATATACCAAATTAAAATTACTTTATTGCAGTAGCAAGTGGCAGAGCAAATGTCCCAAATCACACAGCTATCAGACTGGCATTGCAGTTGCCTAACAACATTTGAAGACAATTACCATTCAAAGCAGGGAAATAACATCTGACAGCATGAAAGTTTAACCAAAGATAAAACTATCCACGTTACAAGCAATCACCCTGCATCACATGCTGTGATGTTTGTGTACACAGACCCCTAAGTTAAATAGCCCTCTGCTATAATTTTGTCTGCAGTGGGAACTCCATGCTAGATTGTGACAGGAATAAGAGAGACTGTGAGGGGAAGAGTAGCTATTTTCATTCTGTTTTACTCGATGCATTAAGTGTAGTTTTTATTGTACTTKGGTTCAATAATTTATAGTAATTGTATGCAGTGCCTTCAAGATCCATTTGCAGGATGTTAGGTTTGAAATCATTCCCTTTCAATTGCACAGCAAATCCTCCTTAGAGTCCTCAACCCTGCCTCTTTCCTCCCTACACAGAGGGCTAAGGACATCACCAGGACATCAGGAGGACCCAGAGGGATTTGGCAGTACCACAGAGGAGAATAAGACTGAATCATCAGAGGCCTTTGTGCACAACCATTGGAAACCCAGCAGRCTCAAACACAGCAAGAGCTCCTTCACCTGCCACTGGGGTCTGAGGCAAGCCACTGCAGCACATKAGACTTTCCTAAAAGGTTAAACAATTTGTTTTTCTTGTTTTTGAAAGTCCATGGGTCCTGAGAATACTTTCCATCTCCCTCATCAGTTCAAGTCTGCCACACATTAAAGTACATAATACAGAGCTAAAGCCATTGCCAGACTGGCTCACAGCTCTCTGCCTGCTTTTCCAATTTCAAAACATTAACCATTTTTGAAAAATGTGCAAAAGAGGTATTTGGCATATATTCAAAAATAAACAGCTGAAGGGATAAAGGGGTGATTGTTCAGGGACTTGTCATTATAGTTCCTGATATAAAAAGCCTGGAAAACAAGATTAAGTCGTTGAGCAATTGTTTCAAACCTAAGATGCAAAAGGAGGTGAAGAAATTGGTGCTTTAATTAAAACTGCAGCAATTGTGAGTGCATTAATCACAATCCCTTGTACAGCAACAACTGATGCCTTGGTTTTGTCACAGGACAAAGTGCTGCTGTACCATCAKGGATACTGGGGGGTGGATGCAGTGGTTCAGGAGGCTGTTGATCCTTCCTAGATCCCAGAAAAAAAGATGTCCCCTGCTGTAATGTATTTGTGCTAAATGATGACACCCATGTTGACCTGTGGAAGGGTAGTGGGATTCTACCCATTCTTCCTCCCATGTCCATTTGCTCCCAAATGATGGAAACAAGAAATATTTCCCCGTTTATCCCAGCCTGACCAACAAATTTCTTAACAAGAGGCAGGTAGGCCACAGTCACAAGACCCAGAGGTTTCCAATGCCTGAGTTGTCTAATGCTGTTCTGAAAGAAAAGTCTTGCAACTTAGGTATGATGCTGATGAAATATTACCATCATTCCTCCTGGAAGTGAATCTGTTTATCACAACATTGTTGGCTTTTATTCCATAAATTCCAGATACAAAGTGAAAAATATCATGGTGCAAAATACTTTGCCATAATACATTAATATACTTACTGGTTTAATACTATCTATAAAACTTTTTAAAGAGAAAACTGGTATTCTTCCAGTATTGTGATATTCCTGTCAGTTGATTGAAATACAAAATTAAACAAAAGAACTTCCTTTAATTTCACAGACTGTGAGTCTTGCACGAAACTTTTAAAGATCAATTATGTCCCATCACTGCAGAAGCCAGGCTGAACTAAGTGATTTATGCATAAATAGCTTTATGCAGTCAGCTACTATAGAATGAGCAACTCATCTGTTCAATGTGCATGCAAAGTATTGTTATTTTTGTACATATTTTACCATTACATTAATCTTTCTGATGTTTTGTATTTTCTCTCATGCAGGCATCTTGTACATGTAGCTCTGTGTGACTTTCATAAAACATGTGTAGTTGAACAAAACAGAAATTGGAATACAAGAGAAATTGTTTATGGACAGACCTGTACAACATCCCTAACACAAAATGAAAACAGCAAATTAATGCTCTTCAAAATCACCCTCAAAAATTTTCTTTCCATTCCTGTGGAATATAGAGGATGAGTTCTCCTTCCAGTAGAATGGCCAGGGGTGGCTTTTGAAGAAATGACATTGCAATAACTTGTTGGGCCTCTCAGATTAAACTGATGGCTTCCCTAAAAACTGAAGGCACTCTTCCTCATCTGGAGCAGGGCTAGCGATTCTCAGGCAAGACTTTGAAAGCTCATTCTCCAACTCAGGCTGGAAATATTAAATAGCCAATATATTGTGATAGAGCTTGTGTGCTCTGATGAGAGCTGAAGAAAATTTTTTCTGCTTTATTTTTAGTCCAACAGTGCTAGCAGTCAGTGATTTTATCACCAAGCCCATCTCAATGCTGGTGTGACACAGCAGCAGTWCTGTGGGCAGTACCCACAGCTAATGGAGAGCAGGGAGGAGCAGGGAGCCCTTCTGGATCTGTCATTTCCCTCCTGCTGCAGGGAAGCTGCCAAGCTCCCTGCAAAGATAAGGTCAGGAGAAGAGATGAGGGGCAGGCTATGTCCCAGTGGGTRGCACAGCAGAGCTCTGTCACGGTAAAACAAAAGACTGTTTGTTGTTTGCTCAGAGAAGCCAAAAACTATCATAGCAGGATGCTGGTATTCACTGGAATGTTTGTGAATCTGGGAAATGGTCTACTAAGTCAGAATCTAACATGAGAGCTACAGAAGTGTTTTGGGCTGCCTTATAAAATATACCTGCACAGCAGTGAAAAATGTAGATTCATTCACAATTTGGTTTCACTTTTTTAACTGAAGAATTAGAATCATATTCATGGTGGATTTCTAATCAGGCATAAATGCCACTTTATTTTCCTTTTGAAGAGTCCTGAAAGTCTAAACTCAAAACAGTACACAGTGTAAATATTAAAGTAACAAAGAAATCCTATGACAGAGAAGAAACAAGCAATATCTATTTGGGCAATGTCCAACAGAGCAAAGAGTCAACATTCAGAAATCCATTGTGTAGTCTTAGGTCTTTGATCATCCAGTGSAATAAATGAGTCGAGGTGCACCTTTAAAACCTGCCTGCAAAGGCTGAAGCAGACTGACGAAATACAAAGCTTATCACACAGCTAAATCTGTTATCTACAAGGAGCAGTTACAGCACTGTCATAGCCAGCAAAACCTCCCCTGAAAACCAGGAAAAACAGGCTTTTCTGCCAGCTTTAAGATGGGCATCTGGAAAATACCTTTCTCTTTGGGCCTGAGGTGTTGTTATTCATCCAAGAGCAGTGTGGCCGAGCCCCTGGGCTCTGTGGTCTCTCTGGACCCTACAGGAGGCTTTGTGCCCCGTCCGTGGGTGTGGGACCATTCAATGCTCAGTCTGACTCAGCTCCCCTCTCTCTTTCATAACCATGTTCTGGATAGGGAGAAGAGAATGTCACTATCCCAGTGTGTTGCAAAATATTATAACCAAAACTGAAACAGAAATAACCATACAGGCTTACGAGCCCTGTATCCATCAGTCACCAGTCCCTAGAGGAATAATGAGGGACCAGGAAAAGAATTCACGAGAAAACTTTCATCTGAGAACACAGCCTTTTATCAGAGGTCCTTCCTCTGCTATGTCCTTGCACTCTCTGGGCACAAGGTACTTACAGAATTTCATGTTTTATTGATCATCCCATATTTAAATTCAGCTAATGGATGGTACCAATTATTCAACGAGTTGGTCAAGGAAAGATTTTAAGTCAAGCTGAAACACAGATGGCTTGCAAACCCATACTTTSCAGATTTTTTGCAAGTGCTAGAGCATCACAGGTTACACTTCAAACTCAGAAAATATTTTGAAAAACAAAGAACTGTCTGATTCCACAGCACTCCACAACCTGCAGCATTTTACATATGTACAACACATAATGCAGCCAAACAACATCAGCATTTTTCATCCATTTCCCAGTGACATCAGTGAGGTACCTAACCAGGCAGATCATTTAGGAACACATGCAACTCTCAAAACACAAGCAATGCAATGCCACTCTCACCTTCCCAGCAGGGTAGACAGAGCCTCTGCTTTGGTAGATTTGGCTGTAAATAATGGAAGACAAAGGAAAATACAATATAATCTATTTGATAAGATCTATCAGACCAAGAAGTTTCCACCCCTCATCAGATGCAAGGGAGTCAAGTGGCCAGTGCTATCCCCTGACAAGACACACATACACAGGGATCTGAGGGCAGAGGTGGCAGGAAAGAGTAGTAACCCCCTCTTTTTCTGAACGGGCTGAGGTAGGATCACGTGTGAGATGGTGTAACACCTCTAGGGTAAAGAAAGATGAAGTCTTCATGATTTTTGTATTACTTGTGTTACTATGTACTAATGAGCTAGGCAGCTTCTTTTGTCTCTATTCCTCTGCTATGCTGATCTTCCTGAAACACTCCTTGCACAATTTTTTGGGTTTTGCTGAAGTTTTGCCTTTGTGAAGCAGAAGAGCACCAACATCTCCTGTGACTTAGGGAGAACTGTAAAACCCTGATTTGAAAGGACCTCTGGGTCTGCTGTCTGGATGCTTCAGGCAGCAAAGGATTCACATGCTATTCAATTATGGTCTTCTGGGGCTGAAGGGAGCAGCAAGGGAATGCCACTCTTACTGGCTGGTAGCACAGCTGCTGAAGCATCTTTTTTACAGATTTTAAACATCAGGTCTCTCTTCTATAGTAGCAGTGTTGCATAAACAGCACATGCTGTGCCTTGGCTTTCAGCCTTCCAGCTGCTGAGAACAACTTAGCCTGATGTCTGGGGAKGTTACTCTAAAAGAGTGTAACCACTGCATTACAGAATGATGTCATACACACATATAATCATGCAATCACATGTTATATAAGGTAAGCATGTTTGCATGATGTGTCCCAATACACATACCTCTAAAGTCCTGTGGAATCATCCAATAGTGCAAAGCAACATCAGATACTGTAGAATAGAAATAATTTTTGTATTATTTATAGCTTTTTGTTTTAAAATTTTRTATGTGCAGTCTTTACAAAATTATTCAGTTATGCACTGAATCCAGAAGCATATGATCACATATGCTGTACATATCAATTTATACATGTATACATAGATATAGATTATATAGATARATATAGATACACATTCTCTGCAACATAAAGGTCTTATTGYATGAAAAGGGAACATAACAGCTTGTTTCCAGTGAAATTACAGCTAAGGCCTGTTAGGCACATCTCCACAGTGCCCACTTGAAGAACATTAGTGGTGGGGAGATGGAGGAATAAGACTCTAGTATCATCTCACACTTGSATGCAAGACAAGTTTACAAGGTTATGAAGAAGGCAAGGTTACATTTTTTTCTCCAGCTACCAGTGACTGCTGAGCTCACTGTGACCCAGGAGGCATCTCCTCTCATAGAGACAGGATACAACTGAACTGTTAGTGGCTCCCATCTTGCTCCTCAGCAAAGCCTTCCACCAAACTGAAGGTCTGGCAGTGTTTTAAAGGCAGCAATATTTCAAAAGCAGCAATACTGTGCAAGTGATTCTCCTTTCCTCCTTCTTTGCAACCTTAGATACTACACACTCATACACAAAGCAAATATCTACCCCTATATTTGTGAATGCATTTCTCTAATGCATGTGTACATACACACCAACACRGAATGGTTGTATGGGAGCTCAGAACAAATGGGTTTTAAAGCACTTAAGTACATACCCACTCCTACATGTGCAGACTATCCAGGACTCTGTTACCTAAAAACAGAACAAATGCAGATGAATGGAGAAAACTGCATAAAGCTGTGTTTGTCACCTACTTTATTTCTTTATAACATTTATAGAGGATTTTGCCAAGCTAATTCTCAATTGTTACTTGCCATTTTGCAAACATATTTAACACCTGCTGCATCAGGTAAATGTGTAGCTATTTACCCTTCTGTAGAGATGGTGCTGATTACATAAAGGAGCAGGTGTATTTCTCCAGTAATGCAGCTGAAACAGAAATATTTTGTCCCAGGGGAAACCAGCCATGATGTGTGAAATATGCTGAGGATACAGGATTCAGTGCTTACTAGGAAAGTCTCAACCAATTCCCTTGCAAGGTGTGTACATCATGAGCATTACCAAGTGGCACCTGAATGTGCTGTAATGAAATTATTGCACCAACAATTGCAGACTCTGTGCTTTCAACGGAGAGGCCAACAGCATTTTTTTTATCAGCAAGAAAGACTAACGAAACTATTTTTTTTTTCTCTCTTTGTCTCACACAAACAAAAAAACTTTGCACAGAACAGCCCCTTGTGTGCTCTTCTTTCCTTTGGCAAGCACGGATATCCTAGCTCCATGAGYGAATGCAGCAGGGCAGGAACTAGCTGTGCAATTTTGTTACTGCAACGATCATGGACCATGTCAAAATCTACCACTCTCTGCTCCTGGGCCAGTACTATCATTTGCTGTAGGTGCTCTTTGCCATATTCAACTCAAACCCAACCCACACCCAATGCTCTCTGCCCTGATGTTTTTGGCCAATTGGCATTCAGGTCCTGGGTCACCCTCACAGCTACCACTGCATCTTCTTCATTTCAGCTTAGCTTGGCTTTCCTTTCATCCAGAGAAAATATAGCACCTTCAAGCCATATCACACATAGGCAGCCTGGCTTTGGATGAAGTTACCTCACAGTTTTTACTACATAATTTGCTAGCTTACTCCTTAATGGGCTCTACTCTGGCTGCAGGCAGATCTAGTCAAAGTATGTTAATTAGCAAGCAGTCAGACCTATGAAATATTTGCCTTGTAATTATCCATTGAAAATTTTCATCTTACTGAACCACTTTTGAGCCCATCTAAATTGTTTCCCATCAGCCCAGCGGGGCTGCTTGAGAGGTAGGGACTGCTACAGTACAAAGAGGGTGAACCTCCCTAATGAAACTCTCCCTTGGAGTAGTATGCAAATGAGATTTGTTTCATCCTTTTTAGTCAGCAACTCTAAATGCTGTATGGCTGCCCCACTCATTAGAGCAAAGGCATCATGCTGGATAAATACATTGCCCTCTATCCCTGTTGCTTCATTTCTCAGTAAAATTCACACTCTGGAAGAACTGAGCAGTCAATATTATTCACTGAGCAATGCAGCGCAGAGGACCAAGGCTCTTGCAGAGAATACWGAGACATACTGCAGCCTTCTCACTTCTGAAAGCCGAAGTGGCTTCCAGATGTTGTGCTTGCAAACTCTGCTCACAATCTGGAAATTCTTAAAAGGGTTTAGAATTGCACAGAAAGGGCAATGAAATACTGCCCTRCTGGCAGTTCCAAGTTAGGTGCTGCTCTGACTTAATAAATTGTGAGAGACCACAGGCTCCTGCCTGATGGAGATCTTCCTTGGTGGGTTTTTAACAGCTCTTTGATCTGAGGCTTCACAGTGTGGTGCAAAGATTGACTGAAAGACACAGTGATGTTACTGAAGTTTGAATGTTGTTTGGTTGCTGCTGAATTGTACTACTTCCCCTTGTCTCCTGTGCCACTTAACCTGATCTTTCTTGCTCTTCCTCTCTGACATTTCTAATCACACAGCACGCTGTTGTAAAGGCCAGGGCTGTGGAGGGGAAGGCAGGACATGGGATTGTTTTCAGCYTTTTGCAGATCCAGTGACCTACCAGTATTTCTCTCTTTTGCAGTGGTGCTTTCCTGGAGTTTTCCTCCATTCTTCCACTGCATTYGTACAAGTACATTCAGAGATGAGAATTCAGAAAAAAAATATAAAAGCACAGACCTTGCAGGAGGTGAGTTTCTCATTATTCTCTTTAATGGCATTGATTTCCTTTTCATTTTCACTGCTGAAGAGAAAGGAAGAACTGTAAATAAGAGAATAATGCTACTGTCACTCTGACATACTGTAATGAACAGCATAATACACCTTGAATGAAAAATACAGGAAAGCAGTTCTGCAAAACTACCATTTCCAGGGTCATAGGTAATATATTTATGGAGGTTTCATTTTTTTTCTGGCTTATCATGTAATGAAACTCTAGAAATGTAGAATCAGAAGATGCCAAGGAGGTCCTGTAGGACAGCTCCCAGTGAGACATATAATGTCCTTCTCTGAGGATGGGGGAGTTTGGCACCTCTACACCTCTCCTGGCATCCAAGGATCRAGGCTCAGGTGCAGACAGCCCAGTTTATCAAAGCACAGGGTCAGCTGCACCCACCCAGCTTGTTCCTCCTGTCCCTGCAGTGGGCCTGGACCCATGTGGTTAGGGCAAGCTGAGAGGACTTTGGCCCAGAACAGACCATTACTGCACCAAAAGGAGTCACCCTGGCCTCCCAAATCAATGAACTTTTGGGCAAGCCAGAGGCAGACACCAGGCTGAAAACTTCTGATCTGTCCTGTCCCTCCTTGTACCGCACACGGTTCCYTGTCTCTGGACCCCCACACATCCAATTAGCTTGCATGAGCTCAACAAAACACACTCTGTGACTATGCATGCTGCATTTACTCTAGAGAGAAACCTTTTCCTGACATCAAAACTAAATACCCTCCTAATGTAAATTAGACTAATTTATTCTGGTCTCTCAGCAGAAAGTAAACCATAGCATAAATTACTTGTTCCAGAAAGATCCTCTTCCATCTTCCTGTCATACTTCAAGATAAAGCCTGACCCTAAGCAATCTGAGGCATATTTTTGACATAGGACTGTCACACCATAGTCCAGCAAGAGAGTGAGGATAGAAAGCTTGCCATTTCTTAGTGAGAAAGCTGCTTGGAAATGCCTCTTCTTGGGGTGATGCTGAGCTACAGAACAGTAACTCACAGCACTCTTACGTGGTAGGATTAGAGACAACCTGACAAGATGACTTGAAAAACTTGATCTGGTGATGAACTGTGCCAAGAAAAAGTAAGCCTGTTTTAATTGAATATTTCCTGAAATAACTGTTTAGAGGTATCTGAGTTCATCAGTGAGTCAGACACAAAAGGAATTAAGCTATTTGCACTTACTCAACCAAATGCTATTAAAAAAAAAAATCTCTGTAGCAATGGGAGAAATGGGGCTTGGGGAAGGGCAGGGGAATAACCACCTGCTTAGGTTTAGCTTAGGTTAAGCTAACTAATAGTGTTTTTAAAAAAATTTAACATTTTTTAAAAGGAAAAAAAATCTAAAAGACTCCAAACCCTCAAATGCATTTTTTGCATTGAAGTAGAAGCCCAGAGGATATTGTGAATTCTTCTCAATTTCAGCAGATTATCAGTCATGGTGATTTTGTCCCTCTACTATTTAGCAATCAAATGCTTACATTTTACTTGATCCTGGATGCAGTTCTTTAATCCTTCTTATAGAGAAGACTTAACTGAAACATTGTTGTACAGCCAGGTTTTTGGTATTTTCATTGCTGTATTTATCTCTCCATCGATTTCTGAATGAAAATAATCAGAGCATCAGCTTCTTTCCATTTGCACAGAAACAGGAAAGGTTATGAGTTTCACTGCTCAAGACTGCCTCAGARTCCAGTATTTTAAATGAGGCCATTTGAAAGAGAACCAACCCTCTGAAAATGCCATAAACTTCCTTGAAGAGTATGAATTCTTCTACAAGTTAAACTTACTTGCAAGGCTGAWTTTACAGTTAACTTTACTATAGACTTGCAACAGAGGGAGGGAGTAAATGTCATGATGCCATGCTGAGAAAGGCTTTTATGTGAAAGAAAAAAATACATATGTGAAATTCTGAAGTACTTGAAAAGCAGTGAATCTGAGAATTCGTGTCCAGAGAGGGAATTTATGTGACATGCAGATTTATCTGCCCTTATGAGGTCAAATCTTTTTTTATACTGGTGGCTTAACAGTAGGAGTTCAGTTTTCGTGCTCACAGGAGTTTTATGACACTGACTTTCTGAATATCTCTTTGCCTATAAAGCACTCACAGACAGGAATARAGATCAATGTATTTTTAACTTACTTACATGGTACATTTGTTACAGATTATGCCATTTTGAATACAGACAAGAAGCCTCAGAGCAGGACTATGAAACAGACCTTCAGCCAAAAGATGAGTTCTGCCTATAGGAAAAGATACACAAGAAAACTTACATGAAGAATTGTTGTATGTCAGACAATGCCATGTGCAAAACCTAAACAAGAAGAGCTTCAAAACCTGWTCATCACACAGAAGTCCAAGGTAAGGCAGATGCTGTCTGAAGTCACAGCAGCAACCTAAGAAGATGTGACAGACTAGCTCTGCCCCAGCAAGGGCCAAGGAGGTGTGAGATTGACATAGAGGAAATGGGCTCTAACTCKGGGAGGTCAAGTCTGTAACAGGGATTTGTTTGGATGATTGTAGGTGAGTGAAAGATCGTTCTGATCCTGATTTTATTGACTTGAAACACTGTCTGCTTCAGCAGGTGAAGTGGGCTGCACAGAATTTCCAGGTTCAGAGGGAATACACCAACACAGGGAGGTACCAAGGAAACATCACCATCTTTCCCATGCACTGCAACTCAAACTTGGGTACATCACTCTGAACCAGTTGCACTTAGAACAGAAGTTACTCACACTTGCATTTCGTATCTATTGGTTGCCTAATCTTTAATGCTTCTCTTAGGGACTTTCTAGCTATCAAGACTGGCATCCTGCACATAAGGAACCTGRTACCTGGAAGGTGGTACAATGTATTTTAGAAGCAGAAGACAAGCAGTCCAGCTCCTCCTCACAGCTGAGTCAACAYAGCAGCACAATATTAGCAGGTAGCTTCAGTGACATGAAATTTAACTGATGTAAAAATGTACACAAATACTGTAACCAAAGAGCTTGTAGGTRTCTGCCAAAATCCAGCTGCTTCTCACTCCTGTGTGCTCAGAGGTATCACAGGCTCCTGAGCRAGAGGAGTACGTCAGCACCACCTCCTGGCAGCTGGAAACGCCAGAGATTTAAGAAACAAAACAGAAGGTGAGAGAAAAAAATTAATCTCTTTGTGGGAARGACAGCAAAACCATGCTGTCCAAGCACTTATAATAATATTTCCAATTCCTTTAGTGGTGTTTTGGTAGCAGGGTAGGTACCTGCTGTTTGGGAGCAGTGGTCTAGTCAATGCCTTGAATGAATACAGGGCACCRTGGTAGGAAGAAGGGTAAGACAAACACACCAAGACACATATCTTTGACACATAACCACAAGGGTGAAGTAACCCCAAAAACTCTCTTCACATCACACGTTGTCATCTGAAAACCAAAGCACTCTGAAACTTTAGTGGAATGGCCTGAAAGAGGATTTGAAATGTGAATAATCAGTCTTTGCAGTGTCTGAGTACATTCATGCTTTACTTGCTCCTCACAGCAGCTGCAGCTGACGTTGTGGTCTCCTTAAAAAAGTCAGAAAGGCAATGTCAGCATTTTTCTTGAGCAGAGGAAAAGCATTCAAAAGTCAAGGTAGCTTTCTTCAGAAGGTGTTGGATCCTGTACTTGAACATGATGGCCTCACAAAGGGCAGCATGTTGACTACCAGCACTATAAAAGGACCAAACAGCTCTATAGCTCCTTCTTTGCACACTTGACAGTGCAAAATGATGATGTAGGAAGGAAATCAGTGAGCATAAAATGCTCCCCGACTCTGACAAACCACGTGGAAGAAAAAAAGGARGAAACATTTGCAATACTAAATGAAATTATATTGTTCTTATGCCAGTTTTTCAAGCTGTGAGATTACTCAAGCAGAACTGCTGGTAATCAGGAGGGCCAACTGGCAAACTGAAACCTGTTTATGTCTATTGGGAAGAAAAAGGTCCTAAAACAGATGGGAAATAAACCTTATCATTTTTAACCAAAACTGAAAAAGATGGTTTTGGGAGAAACCCTGACTTTAATGTCTCAGAAAGAAGCTGCGAACTTCAGCATTTCATGGAAGGTAAACAGCAAACTCTGAGGATCTACACAGAGGGCTTCTAATTTTGAGGYTAGACAATTAATTTTCTCACTCCTGAACTTCAGTGAAAAGTTCTCAGAAGCCCTCTTCTTTTCTTCGTTTATATAGCTCCTTTCATTTTCTTGTGGCCAAATGCAACTTCTACTTTACATCAATAGAAAAGCTATTTGCAGGCATTAGCAAGGTCTAGCACCCTTTTTGTTTTCCTGACGTAGAAACAAGACCTTTATTTTAATAATGGTCTATTTGTAATTTTTCTGCTCATTYACTAAAAAAAGAGTGTTACAGGTGAATTTGGGTTTTTTGGGAGAATACAGAATGGCATTCCAAGGATGGACTTGATCCCTCTGCTCTTCAGCTTTTGAAGAGTCACCTGAGTAAATCCTTCTGCAAAGTTGCTGTAGGCTATTGTGTTATGTTCTATTAAACCTGGCAAGAGGAATGTTCAAAGCTAAATCTCACAGATCCACTGCCAAAAGTTAGTCTGTTCAGAGAACAATTCAATATCTACATTCTCTTGGAATCAGGAGGAGGGAATATTAGTAAGTGAGATGAATCACAAATTCTGTGTCTCACCTACCACTTCCCAAGCATACCAAATAAAAGGTACACCATCTTTATCCAAAAATTAACTGAATGAGTCTGTTTTACTAGCTAGAAAGAACCAAAGGAGGTGGATACACAGCACATATACCCCAAAAAAGCCAGGTCAGCTTTTGCTGAGGTACAATACTTTTTGTATTAAGCCTTCTGTTAAGGCTTAATATCTCAAAGTTGATTTCTTGACTGGACATCCAGCCCCTGTTCCAAGTTTCAGAACTTCCTCCATTTTTGATATTGAACCTTAACATTAAGGAGGAGAGGGTGGATCATTCCCAGAGCTGTCCATGGCTTCATCTCAGGTGGGCACTTGTTGGTCACAGTGAGAACCATAAGACAGAAAGCACTTATGGTGAAACTTTCTCTGAAACTTCCTCTGAAATTGTTCAATGTTTTCAAAAGCTGGGAATGCAGTTTTTCTTTCTTTGGTGCAACAAGCTCTTAGGCAAACCAGAGGTTCTGTGGGACCTAGCTGAGACAACCTTCTTCTCTAACGTGCTCAAAGCAAACAACCATCCAGAGAGGAGGACTCATTGCAGCAGATGCTTCTTTGCTATGTGTGCCTCTAAAGATGATAATGTATAGCATGTGTTTGAAGAAGGACAATAAGCATTCATGCTCCCAAGCTAAGGGAAAGTTATTCAAGTCTGTTATAAAAAGCAGTGTGCAAGAATTAGTATTATTCATCAGTCCTATAAAGAAGAATAACTATCATTGTTAAAAGGCCTAGACAGATGGAATTTAATTAGAGGAAATTCTGGCGAACAAAAGCACAGGCCCCAAATGTTTTGCTTGCACTAAYAAAAATTAATAAAAAATTTCTTAATGACAAAGAGACAGCTATAAACATAATGGTTATTTTCTCTTAAATTGTGTATAAAGATCAACTGAGAAGTTTGGCTTAATAAAACATGCTCAACTTTTTGCAATCAAATTATATAATTCAAGTTTAAAACTTTTAATTAAAAATGGTTTATAAATTGCATTCATTATGTGTATTTGCAGTGATATATTTCTTTGRTCTCTGGAGCAATCTGTTTTCCTAGGTTTATTTTTTTTCCCCTTAATAAATTATCCTCATTTACCCAAAATGTTAAYGCCAAACTCTTTATTAATAGGATAAATATGGACTTCAGTAACAACAAATTATGTGGTGTCACTATTAAACGATCTTCCCCTTCCCAGCCTAAGTTCACTGTTCAACACCAAGCCTGCGAATGGTTTGGCAGCTGCTTTTTTCAGCACAGCACAAGAAACATTTAAAGCAAAGATTTCAGCAGTTACTCTTTTGGGATGGTCWAGCACAATTTGAGGTTTCCTGTGCCTTATTTTGAAACAGGACAGTGAATTTTTGCTGCACTGGCTTTCTTCCCACAGTGCTGCAGTAGATTAGGATGCACAGGAAAGCAAGTGGCAGGACAAACTGGCTSTGTTTCTTAGCTGACATGACCAGCTTGACATTTAAACAAATTTAGGTCATGAGCCCCCAAATATGYTGTGTGTCTCACAGATTTTGGCTGCTATATCAGATGTGTCATCCTTATGGAGACCACACAGACATGACATGACAGACACAGACAGGGCAAATACTGCTTCCATGGTAGAATTGCAAGTGGCAGGACATATCCAGAGATAGCAGGATCATGCTTTTCTTATAAAACCTTACKGAATTTTTTTCACAAGAACAAAATTTAAGGACATGGTCTTGAACATTCCCAACCCTGACACCCAGGCAGCAAGGAGAAGACTGCCACCTAATGCAGAACCAAGGACAATAAGGACAAAGTTGAAGGACTAGGTTAGGACAAGTAATAGCTACAGATCCAGGAGAAGCTAGTAAGCCTGAGATTAGSTAAGAAAAAGGACTGACTTCAGAGGACTGATAAAAATACCATGATAGAGGTAGCAAAGAAAGATCTCTAACCACCAAAGGACCTTTGTCTTTAAGATGCAGAGCATAGTTCTAATTTTGCAACTTTGATAACAGCCATGGGCTATAAAGCACCTTGGAAAGGGCACTTTTCATTCTCCTTTACTGCTGGTAAACAGGTGATGACAATCTGATACTGTTATCAGTTATTCTCCTGCTGAAGTGACAGAGATCTCTGCGATAGAAGGCTCTGGTTCTCTCAATAGATAATTTCTCATGAGAAAATTTCTGTTATTTTTGTCTGCYTTCTAAAAACCCAAGACTACACAGACATTTCTTCTGAAGAATCAGTCAGGTTGCAAAGTCAAGGATTTAAAACTTAATGAATGGTAGGATTAAGGATTTACAGACAGCATCACTTTGTGCAAATTTGCTATGACACAGTTAATAACTACGGGGTCAGAAGAAGCCAAAGTGCAAAGTCAACACTTAGAAAAATCCCTTATTTACAGACTTATGTATTTTCCAGAGTCTGGRTGCTTATCTAAGCAAGTTTTTTAATACTTTCAGTGGCAGTTGTTGGGTGCTCCGCAGCTTTGAGCATTTGACTTAAACATAYTCAGTCAAGTACAAAAACATGAGACCTTTACAGACAATGGCCATATGAGAAAAGTGAGGGGACAAGCAATGACCACTCACTTGCAATGACAAGGAGTTTTGTGGCAGAGACCAGGAGAATCTGCCCCTCCAGGGCATTAGCATTCCCTCACTTAAGTCTTTTTACAGTTCTCCCTACTTCCTTTTCAACATTTTCTGTTTCTAGGTGATTTTGCAGTTCAGTGACCCTTAGGATGGTGGCTATGCTTGTGGATAACAAAGGTATGAGAGGGAAGAGGAAGCTGCTTCACTGCTGTTGCATGTGAAGGCACTCCTGGTGCCAAGGGCTTGAAGCCCCCTGCAGCCAGACTTCAGGGGTTGTCATCACACTGGTGTGCCTTACTTGCTCTGCAGAGGCAATGGATGCTTTAGAGCCATCTCACTGCTGTTTACTATCTTYACCCTTATGGAGGAAGATCAGGTGGGAGACTGATGAAATTGCAGCCTGAGAAGAGAGACAGACATGGTTGTAAAGACCTGCACAAAATCACATGCTTAGCATTCTTAAGGAGTGGGGCACTCCATCTCTTGGCAGGACTGTTTCTGTCTGTCCCTGGCCTGACCTCACAGAAAAAATCCCACCATTTTTCCCCTCTTTACAGACATTGATTTTAGTAAAATATTGTGSTGGRTTGAYCCTGGCTGGGTGCTGGGTACCCAGCAAAGCCACACTGTCACACCYCTCCCCAGCTGGACAGGGGAGAGAAAACACAAGGAAACACTCATGGGTGGAGGTAAGGACAGGGAGAAATCACCCACCAGTTGCCAGTTAGTAAATATGGAAAATGGACTTCCATGAGAGAAAAATTGAATGTAACCACAAAGCTAATGGGTACTATCACTTTGTGTTTGTTCATACTTCCTCATGACATTTTTGACATGCTGCTTAGCCTGGAATGGAAGATATATAAATATGTATTACATTTGGCAGCCTGACCTAGATAAACAGTGTATCACTTTCATGGATACAGGATTTACAAATGTCTCTGGAGACTAGAAACTTGCTGATCTTTTGTGTCCATCTCACTTTGGTCTCTCATATGTTAAATTATTCACCCATCTATTTTCTGATAGCAAAGAGCTAGGCTTGACTCACGTTTTCTTCAGCAACACAGGCCTGCAGAGCAAAGAAATGGTAGCAGCAGGCTCCTGTGTGGTAAATCACTTTWGTGACAGCATTTTGTCCTTGCTGTAAGCATGTGCTGCTACACTAGCGCTTATTTGTATTTTATTCAATAAGTCAAAGTGTGAATTCCAAAAATAGAACAAAAAATGTTTCCTTTATGGGGAAAAATAATGATTCTCAAATACATATGCCTATTTTTGAGGATATGACTGAATCAACAGCCTGTCTAAACTTTACTAGGGAATGGTATCTGTGTTATTCACAAATATTTTTTCTTCTCCTCTAATAAATTAGAGGATGGAAGGGCAGGTATCTCTTCTTTGCACAAGAGCTTGATGCAACACAAAAAGTATTGAACCACTAAACATGGATTCATTAACCATTTTCCCAGTAGAAGCAGTATGCAGTATCCTTGCACTATATTTTACATTTCGTGTGCATTTACCCCCATCAAACAAAGTGCTTCTCACAAATACATAGGAGGGTCATTTTAGTTCCACCTCAAGTAGAAGTTTGACTTCAAAGTATTTGGTGGTGACATCCTGTCAGTACTAACCACCTTTTCAAGATTTATCTGGTTAGTCTTCCAAATCCATATGAGCTGCTCTAGAGTAGATCAGCAGAAAATACAGCTGGAAGAAACCCTGAGATATCCCTTAGCTTGTGCTAAAAGGGAGGTTGTCTGACCCTTCCAGGGCAGGCATTGCTGTACGGAGTTACACCCCCCAGGCAGACTTTCCCTGAGCACAACCTTGTCCCCACCAAGGAGAGCAGTGGGGCCAYCATGCTGGAGCTGATGGTAGCAGCCAGGGTACCTGTGTCCCCTTCCTGCTGCTCTTGTGCCACCCTGAGCACTGTGCCATCACTGCCTGCCAGCTGCCCGTGTTCCTCAAGGACCCACCCATGTCTCCACACCCTACTGGAATTTCCCACTACAAACCAGCATCGGGGTCTATGTACAGTGGAGTTAAGACCAAAGAAGCAATGAACATGTTYGGCCTAAAAAATACTTCATAGCATTACAAACTAAGAAAAATTCTTAATGCTGCCCYCACATTTCTAGGTAGCCTTAAATGCTGACATAAGTAAGTTACTCTTCACTTTTTCAAATGATGGCTATTCTAAATATATAGCAAAAAAAAGCACAATAGAAAGGGCTATTTTTAACATTTTCATAGGGTGGTGGAATTTTTTTTGCTAGGATGTACATGTTTAAGACTACATATAATATAGTATATATTACATGTAGTATAATATATAGTATATATAGTACATATATACTATAATATACTACTTGTATATAGTATATTATATTTGTATACTTGTATACAATGTATGTTACAGTGTTCAAAGGGCAGGTTCAGCTTGCGGTTTCGCAAAAGCCCTGCTTGGAGCCATACTCAGGKTTATGTGCCTTTGACAGCTTTATGCTCATGTTATCAGCATGTTCATCCTCTCTTGGGGCTTTAGCATTCTGAATGTTTATGGTACGGTGTCCTCAAATCAAAATAATGAGACACAAGCATCTTATATATGTCATTGTCAGTAATTGACAGGGACTGCTTACGTGCAGACCCTCATGGCTGTAACCTCAGCAAAGAGCTTAAACTCTATATTGAACTATAACTCTAAATTTAGAACCATTATAGTCTTTCATTAATAATTGCAATACTCAGCAGTTGAGCATAGCAGTGCCTTTTACAGGAGAACCTTGAAAGCACAATGAAAGCACTAAACAAGTCACAAAACATYCTTAGGTAGTTCAGAATTATATTACCCCTTCATTTAAAAAAGGAATTTCAAGAGGTCTTTTTATATTTCTTCTTTTCAATATCTTCATCTAAATGTTTGAAAGGAAAACCAGGTCTACTTAGCTTAGTTGTTAGTAGGTTTTGTGAACTATTCTGCTTCTACTCATAAATTTTAAGACCATGTGGAATAACTATGATCTGGCTTCATGGACAGTAAAAGATTGCCTTCTGCCCAGAAGATGGACATTTCCCAGTTCTATAGAGCAATATTATATCCATATCCTTAATACACCCATTATTCACTCTATAGAAATATACCACATACAGTCTAAGCAAATCAGTCCTGGTAGAATGAAATCAGAGTTTCTAGGACCCGTCTGTCTCTTACAAATTCACTTCACAGCGGATCTTTCTCAGCTGAGTATGTTACTGCCATCACCCACACCAGAGCACGGTGCTTTATGGGCTGGGCTCTATTCACACACCTCCATGGCTAAGACACTGCAGAGGTTTGTTGCAATTAGTGTGGCATTCAGCTTGGTGTCTTATTGCCCAGAGTGAATTACATCCTTACTGTGAGCAGAATATTGAGTGTTCAACAATAAAAGTTGACGGATGTCTGCAAGGAATATTTGTTAACAATTACCCTGTGCCACRTGTTTCCCATTAGCATAGCAATGAACTACTCTCTCCTGAAATAATGTGAAGGAAAAACCTGCCACAGAGGTTTTCTCTTTCCTTTTATGTTTAACTCCTTTCAAACATGCCTGATGTGAGAACAAAACAGACTAAGTCATTATGACAACACATGAGGATATGCATAAATTCACTGGAAAACAATAGAATGAGGGGGAAAAGTCTGAAATAAACAGCAAAAGTACGAGCATGCTAAAAGGATGTGTACATAGTACAGCAAACTGAAACTGCTCTTTTTCCTGCTTTGCCTAATGCTATAGAGGAGTAATTATATCCCCTTCAAGGGAGATAAGTAATGTGTAAATCACTGGGCACTGTATTTTTAGTATTCAAAAGTGTTTTCCATCAGGATAGAATTTTTCCTATTAAAAAACCTTTTCCTGGGAGCCTTCCTGTCTATTGTTGAAGCAGTGGMTGATGACATATCAATGAAAAGACCCTCTTTGGACAGCAGACTGTACTTCTAAATATATCTCTTTTTCATCAGAACCTGGTGGGATTTAAAAGTAGCAGTGTAACAATAATATTCCAGGTATGTGGAGAACATTCTGGTCAAACTGTTTGCAAATAAAATCCAGGAAATGAAAAGAGGAGATACGAAAGAATGAGGGGGGAAATGCTTTCTACTCAGAGCATCTTGCCAACATACAGAAATGCTTGAGGAAGGGTATTTTATTCAGAGATATAAGTGGAATATATCTTGGCAACATTCTTTTGTTCTGTAGAACAGAACGGAGTGGCTGCTGTTTATGTGTCCTATCAGGGTCTCATACATGAAGAACAGAAAAAATGCATGTATCAGCTACCAGTCTGCCTTCCAATAAACCCTGAACAAGAAAAGCAGCACGACAAGGCACGCGTTAAATCAATACTTTCAACATCCGGCAGAAAGGAAAGACGTTAAATATTTTGTTGTTGAACCAGCTGTAATTATGATAACAAAGAAAGGAATGGAACAGGAAAAACACAGCCCCAAATTTAAGGCACACAGAAACTAGTGACTTAAAAATAATTTAGAAAAAAAGAAAGAAACTGTCAGGCTCACGATGCATCTGCATTACACCAGCAGCCTGAATACAAGACATACATGTCCATGCAAGGAGACTCACACAAACAGAGCTGYTCCCACAGCAAAATCTCCTGTGGTTACTGAATCCTTCTTGCCCACTGTGTGGAAAGGTTTGTTTTGCTGGGAATACTCTAGTATCCCTTCTCAGCCAATGCTGCTAGGTGCAGACCTCCCCTGCCCCAAGACTGCAAGCATTTACAGGATCTCTGAAAGTAGCTGGTGCTCAGCATGCTTGGAACCACCCCATCTGCCACCTGAGGGGTCATGGGTTGAAAAAATGGTTAACAGCTGTGGGCAGAAGGGCTCAGGTAATAGGTCTTGCTGAAWGAAAGGCTAAAACCACAAATAATTCACTCTGTGAAGTCGAAGTCTTTGACAGTTATTTATTTGTAAAGGCTGCTGAGTGTCTTTTCTGACAGGTCTCTTTAGGAGACACAGGTCTGGAGAGTAATGGAGGTTGCACTAACTTTTGAGGAAGGCAGGAGTACAAGAGTAGTAGGGTCTTCTACACAGACAGCTCTGCAATGAAGTTTACACAAGTGAGCAAAAGCAAGGGGGAATATCAATCACATGAAAAAATGTGGACCTCAATGCTTCAGTCTCTGCATTTCCACGTAGAAACATGGGGGGAGGGGGTGGGGGATTGGTTGCATTTGCATTTTAAATGCCACTGCTGCTCTTTTTGGGTAGAGACAACATTGGTTTTCACACACTTTAGAATATATTTACCCAAAAAGCAAATCATCTGTAATACAAGACACGTCTTATTACCTCCAACACACATGCACACAGTTCTTGCTCTTATACATCGAAGACCGTGTCATTGATTTTTTTACTGAGAGCTCCCATGAGGTCAATGAAGGCTGGGAAAATGGGACCATATGTTTCAGTCTCGCCCTTGGTTGGGTAGTTACTGACACCTTCTTTATCCAACATTAAAGCTTCTTCATCACATTTTATGTTTCAAAGGTATAAGTTATTTTAAAGTAATTGACTGAGATAGTGATCTCTGGAATTAAGATAGGTGTGATTTGCATACACATCTGCTTTGCTATAAATTGCTGGCAAGGAAATGCAGTATCTAAACTTAAGCTGCTTCGATTATCCCCGTTGTATTTAATATGTTTGCAGTTAAAAATCTGTGGGAAAGGAAAAGGAAAAGGAAAAATTATTCAACCTCTAAATAAAAGCAGAATGACACTACCAAAACTTATACAAAGATCCTTATTTAATTTTTATCTTTTGGATGATAACAACAGTGTAGTTACAGCTGAGTCTCCAGACTTATAAGGATATTTTTAAGATATAATTTTTGGTTTTAGTTAGGTGTTGCTCATACAGAAGATACACCAAAGAAGAAAAAGAAGCCCTCACATACAGAATCTTAGTATCATAAAATCACTTTGATGGGAGAAGACCTTTAAGATTGAGTCCAGCCATTAACCCAGCACTGTCAAGCCCACCACTAAACCATGTCCCCAAATGCCACATCTACACATCATTTAAATACCTCCAGGGATGGTGACTATTTTTTTGCACTTTTAGCTTAGCCAAAATACATGGCCTGATGTGCATGGTATGAATCCTTTAAGTGTCACTTGTGTAAGACTCACTCAAAGTGAATTAAATCCAGCACTGAAAGAATTTCAGGTAGGTCCTACTTTTATCAATGAAATTCAAGCTGGAATTACCCTGTACCCTGTCCATTTTTAGAGTTTTCTATTGTAAATGAAGCTAAACATAAAATACTAGTGTATAATGCTGGGTAAAACACTCTAAATTGCTATCTAGCATCAAGCAAAATTAGAATACTCCTTTACTTCCCCACCCCCCTAAAAACAACCCTATTCTTTTTCAGGAAGTTTTCAGATAGTTTGACTTTTTTGTATTCAAAAACAAAAACCTCCTCATTATTCTATTTTTAGTATCATGAGAGAAAGGTCTGTAACAGGTCTGTTGGCATCTAGGTGCCAACACATTTAAATCCTTATTAGCAGGCATTGCAAAAAATCTGAGTCTCTGCTTTAAGAATCATAAACTTAGAGAAATAACAGGSAGCCACACAAAACAAGCATGCTGCAAACCAAAAAGAGAGGGGGCACAATGAGAGGTTAGGACACTCAAAATWGATATTTTGAATAATGACATAATAAGAAAGCCAGTATCTAACCTGAAAGGATCCTTGAGAGACAATATAATCCATTTCTCCCCTATAAAMAGGGTCAAATGTGCCTACACTGCTCCTGGCAGACGCTTGTCTAACCTAATTTTAACAATGCTCTTAAGGATTTTGTCCTCAAAAACTCTCTAAACAAAGTGTTTCCATTAACATGTCCCCTTTTAACACTAGAAAGACTTAGGGATTTTTTTTTATGTTTTACTGTCTAATCCAACCTTGCCTTCTACACTGAAAGCCCATTTATTTTTGTCCTATCCAGACATTTTTGTCCTATCCAGAGAGACCAAAAATTAATATTGGAGAGATTGGAGAGATATTGTTTTTCTCTTTTCCAGAATAAAGAATAAAAACCATCTATTCCTAATAAGATAAAAATAGGTAGCAAGTTCTCATTCCTTCAGAATTCAATTTACCCTCCACAAACATCCAAAGATTAATAATGACTTGTGATTGATTCAGCCAGTTTTTACAATATCCTGGTGCAGGTGTTATGATCTAGATAATTTGTTAAACTGCTTTAAGTGTTCTCCCATCTGTCTTTCAACTGCTCTAACTTGAGCTTTCGTCCAGTTATTGCCTGTCTAAATAGCAGTTTGTCAAGTGATAATCTGAGAAACGGAGCTAAGATTTAAATATTTCCATATTTTATTTTTCATCTGTCCACAGCTTTCCCTCTTCATTGAGTAGAACAGGTTTTTTCCCTGTTGTTGTACTTATATAATATGTATTTTATACTGCACGGTCTTGCTTTGTTTATCTTCATATGTCTTAATTTTTCTGGACTTTTTCTTTCCTTCCTATTTGATTCTTTACAATTCATCCTCAGTAACTTGACCAAATCTCCACATCCTCTCTTATTACACTTGGAATTTGTTTTTAGCTAACCTTTTTCTTATAGCACTTCATATTCTTTCTCTTCATTGAAAATTATTAATATCTGAAGATTTAATATAGCTTCTCAGAGAACTGCCAACAATTCTCAACTCCTTTTTCCATCTCAGAGTTGTCTCCTGTGATTAGCAATACCAYTGCAGCCATAAATCTGAAACCTAACACAACCTTTGCACATAGCAGGGAATGAATTTCAGAAGTGAGAAATGACTCACAGAACAAATATGAACTCCTTCTATAAATATGAACTGGGTAAAATCTCCTTTCAGATGGTACATGAATTTGACAGTTTTTGAAATGCATAATGATGGGTTAATGTTACTGCATTTAATCCCAGTAGTCAATGGTGAAGAAAGGATATTTTCATCAAATATATTTCTATGGTGCAAGAAGCTGCATGGAGAATTAGAAGCCATTTAAAAGCTTAAGAGACCTTTTCAGAAGTGCAAGAGTCAGCCACTCTGAATAGCCACATCTAGCTTTATTAAAGGTTCTGTTGTTTGGACATCATATTCACCAGATGTCAKAGTGACATGCTTTAAATAATAAATTTTAATATTAAGTTACTTAACAGATAACAGACAARGGTATGTCTGACTTACATATTTCATATAAAGGTTTGGGTGTTCCCATAGAGACAGAAATGAGGCTCACTGAAGTCAGTGCAACGCCTCAGATTTACCTCAGTGGTCTCTAAATCCACCTTTAATGTGTATGAAAAGATAATATAAAGTGAAAAGTTTGACAATAAACATAATCAAAACATGACTGAAGAGTTCTGCAGTCACACAGACTTGTTAACCAAGAAGARGTACATGGCACTGCTGCTCAGATATAGGGAAATAAATAAAGTCTATCCCATAAGTCAGGTCTGAGAAAAGAAYAAATAGGTGGTGATGTAGAAAGATCTATGGACCTGTTTGTCCTGTTAGTGTCGAGCCAAGCTATGACTTGGAGAACATATTGGAGAACATATAATTCAAGTGACTTTTATACTGCTTTATAACAGACTGATTAAATAGGCTTATAAAACATTTAAGAACATAGAAAAACTATTACAGATTAAYGAAAATGGGAAAGGGAAAAAAGATCTGAAAATATATAGAGGACTCTACAGCAGATATAGAGGAAGTTCAACTTCTCAAGTCACTAACACCCTCAATACTTAGAGGTAAGTAAACTTAGAGGTCTGTATGTACTGGTGGCTTGAAAAGAAATTAAAATCCAAAAAGGTAAGCTAAAATTTGTCAAGAATATTCATTTAAAAATGGAGGTTTGCAGGCTGCATGTTAGGATGTGAAATGCTTTTTTGAAAATTACATGGTAATATCTTTTCTACTTGAACATTAAAAAGGTGATATTTAGATCACATCTTGTCTTCTGAACATCAACAGAGTTCCAGACAGCAACAGATTTCAAATTCCATAGAATTTCAGAATTATTAATGTTGGAAAATAGCTCAAAAATCACCAAGCTCAACCTTTGACCAAAAACCACCTTGTCTACTAAACCATAGCACTGAGTGCCRCGTCCAATCRTTTATTGAACACTTCCAGGGATGGTGACTCCACCACTTCCCTGGGCAGGCCATCCAGTGCTTGACAAATTTTTCCTTTAATAATTTCTGCCTGATATGGAACCCGCCATGGCACAGCTGGAGGCCATTTCACAGCACAATATCTATTATCAGACAAGGCAAATTACTCAACTGCCCATCCCAAATGAACAAGGAGTTTAGTGTCATTAGCAAATAACTTAATGCAAACCAAAAAGTAAATAATAACAAAAGACAACACCACTCTGGGAGAACAGAAAACACGTTGCTCTCTCCAACAGTGGCTCAGCATTCCCCCATTAGTGTAACTGCCCAAATGTATTATTCTTCTCTTGAAAGACAACATATTGCAAAGTGCTATGCTGAACCAGACAACTGAGGCACATACAGCTTTCCCTTCTGCAAAAAGTTCCATAAACTGCTGTCCCTAGGGGAGCACTAGATAATTCTAAACTTGAAGAAAGCACAATGCTAGGAAATGGTAAGAAACAAATAGGTATTTCTTGGTATTATTTTGATCCACAAATTTTGTCCCAAGGTAGTCAGAAATAACTGACTCAACACTAAAGATGTTGAGAAAGGACTTGAGTTTTAGAGAAGTTCAGGACATAAAGGTACTTCAAGGTGAAACACCAAAAGATTAATGACAGCTTTTTTTTCTTTTAATGTCAGCTAAAAACATTTCCTTTTCTTTTTTAATGTYGCAGAGCTTTTTAGCTTCTTGGCAAAAATAAATATTTTTAAAGCCATTTCAGTAGCACCAGGTGGTTGCAGTGTGAGGTTTACACCCAGCAGCTACAGAGGTTTCCTATCCTGTGGCAGGATGAAGGCCAAGCTCCTTTTACTTGCATAAAGTCTGAACTTAGCATCTAACAAYGTTAACAGCAGTTTCTAAACATATATTAAACACCTACATTGGCATCCAGACTTTGCTTTAAGCTGTGCTAGAGATACTTCCTGAACAGAAAGATTATCTTTTAGGTTACTTGCTGCACTTAGAAGAGTCAGACATAAAAATGTGGCCCAACAGTGCTTGTGTAAGAAAAATGGAACCACTGAAATGGTTTTTTTTCCTTTTCAAGAGCATTATCTATTATCCAGTCTGTCCACACAAAAGTCATGGTCTACTTTTTACACTTCTTCTAGATCTATTTCTTCCAAAATAAACACATTTGAAWTTAGCTGTTCAAAATGCTTATGTTCAGTAAGTAACAATGTAAGTTCCAATATTACCAGATTCATGACCCCAGAGCTTTGTCATATATTACTKSMAGTAATATATGACAGTAATTGTATTTACAGTACAAAGGGTTGTGGTGCAGATTTGGAAAGATGAGATAATCTAACAGTATGGTGGTACTTACACAGCCAGTTGTTTATGAAAAAATTAGAAAAAGATCATACCTCCCATGGGGATGACTCAAGAGGAGCTCACGGTGCTCCCAGAGCACAAAAAGCTGCAGGTTACCTCTTCCCAGCTGACATTTGGCAGCAGAGCACATGCACTTCCARGCATTTGCATTGCAAAATGAACAACAGGCATATAAATCACCTAAAATCTCAGCTGTTCACCTGACAATGCAACAAAGAGTAGATGATTAACAGCACTTAGCTGTGACTAAGCAAGAAGTGACATGAGATTTACTTCATGTTCTACAGTCAATAGTTCACTTTGGTTTTCATSTCTGCTTTGCTTTGCATTATACTTTGTTAATTGCTTCAGGAAATGGTTAGAGTCTACAGGCTGCCTGGAAATTGGGATGTTTTAAGAGAATGTACTGAAGTGCATTGATCTGAGTGATATGGAATCCATTCTTCCCCAATGGCACAGAGCAACTGACCTTACCTGATTGCGCCAGTCAACCACTCTTGCTTTAATAGTTTACAGCTGGTGGTTCCAGTTTTCATCTGGTTTATATACATCATAAATCTTTTAAGAAGCAGCTAGCCAATATGCAGGGCTCTGTAATACACTGAAACACCTCTGTTATTTGAAACTGTGGATAGCTCCTAGGCATGGGTTTTATTCTAGTCAGAAAAGAGCTTTCTGCTGGCATATGCTGTTAGAAAAAGCAGTGACATGTAGACTTCTTAATTATGGAAAAAAACATCCAACAACACCTTTAGGCAAGTCATTATGAATATATGAACACAAGCACCTASCAGTAATCTCTATTGAACACAGGTCATCCCTCTAAATACAGTGCTGGTACAGGACACTACCAGCAGCTATTTTAGCAATTATTAAATTACATTATATCACAATCTGTTGCTTCACAGAATATATAAAAATTTGGAACTGAGCTTGAAGATCATCTATCCCCAACTCAAGCCAAAGGCAGGTGTGCCAGCCTCTAGACCAGTTTGCTCAGAACCCAATCCAACCCAGCCTTCAACACTTCTAGGGATGGGGCATCCACAGCTTCCCTGGGCAACCTGTTCCRGTGTTCACCACCCTCACAGTAAAGATTCTTTTCCTGATAGCCAATCCAACTCTGCCCTGTTTCAGTCTGAAGCCATTCTCCTTCACCTTATCACCACAGGCCCTTTTAAAAAGCCCCCTCTAGGTGCTGGAAAGCTGCTATAAGTTCTCCCCAGAGCCTTCTCTTCTCCCGACAGAGCAACCCCAACTCGCTCACCTGTCTCCATAGGAGAGACTCTCTAACCCTTCTGTCACCTTTGTGGTTCTCCTCTGGACTCATTCCCGCAGCTCCACACCCTTCTTATGCTCAGAACCCCGGAGCYGGATGCAGCACTGCAGTGGGGTCCCACCAGAGCAGGGTACAGGAGCAGAATCACCCCTCCACCCTGCTGGTCATGCTGCTTTTGGTGCAGCCCAGGGTACAATTGGCTTTCTGGGCTGCAAGTGCACAGTGTTCAAACGTGTCCAGCTTCTTGTCAACCAATACCCCCAAGTCTTTCTCCTCAGAGCTGCTCTTAATCCATTCAGCACCCAGCCTGTACTTGTGCTTGGGATTGCCCCAGCTCAGGAACAAGACCTTGCACTTGGCCTTGTTATGTTTGCACAGACCCACGTCTCAAACCTGACAAGGYCCCTCTGGACATCCTCCCTTCCCTCCTGCCTGTCAACCACACCACACGGGCTGGTGCAGTTGGCAAACTTGCTGAGGGTCCACTTAATTCCATTGTTCATGTTCCCAGTGCAGTTACATTATGTTTTTCTTTGGGTCTCATATTTTCCCAGAACTCAGTGCCTGACAAAACACCCCTAGGCATCCTTTGCAATCAGACATGAAAYAGAGACACAGAATTGTCCTTTAGCATTGCAGTTTTATCTGAGACGTAGATATTTAATGATTTGGTGGGGTTTCATCTGTCATATCCATTATTTCTGTGCCATTATATCTACAAAGCATTTTCAGATGATCCAATWAACTACGTAGCAGAAGTTCTGCTAATTACTTGATGCAACCACTGTCCACAGAAGAGGGCAATTTTTGTCCTTGCCATTTCAATCATTTGAAATAGATATGGAAAATTTGAGATTTTAGCTTCTCATTTTCTTTCTGAAGCAGCAAASTATCGGCCACCATTAGCTACATGCCATGTAGCTGAATACAAATGAGAAAGGAAATTTCAAGTGAATCTTRTCTATATTGGTGCCACCAGAGAGTGCAGTAATTCAATACCCACATGGACAAGAGCAGCCAGAGCAGAGGCTACCACTGCTTTTCAACAAGGTAAACTCCATGTAGTTTAATCTTTAAAAAAAAAAATTCTACTCAAGTTGTAGTGGCAAGTTGTAACCACTTTGTAGTTAATAGAGATCAATATACATTTATCTTCTTCAGTTCTTCATAGATGAAAATTGATGAGAGAACAGTCATTATTAAAAGAGAAATGGATTAGGATTGCAATTTTCAAATGGCTTTCTGTTTACTTCAGAAAACTTGTGCCTGCAAATGTTCATGAGACTGTGATGTTTTGCACGCAAGTTTGAGAAGTTTAAAGTGGGATTGGCAGAGCAGGGAAAATTGAGCTGTGAACTTTTTTCTCTTCATAAGAAACAGTTATGATAATTTCAGCATGTCCTGCTAGGAATACAGGTATCAACACACAGACCAAACTGTGCCATGCCCCCTGGCAGGAGGATAAGTGGTRCCTGCAGTCCTGCTGGGGCAGYCCCAAATCCCAGCCTGATGGACAAGAGATGCACAAAATCTTCTCCCACCTTCCCTCCTCTCTCATTTCCATTTTTAGTTATTAAAGCTTTTATTTGCTAGGAGATCAGCCTGCAGTTTCTCCACAAGTTGCTCTTCCCTCTCTGCAGCTTGTCCAGAATGGGTTGGAGCAGAACCAGGGAGGAACTGCTTTCCTGGGCTGCAGTTGGCACCTGAGCAAAACCACAGCTGCTCAGCTGGATTCATGAGCCCTGCATCCCTGAGTGGAAAATGTTCATTGCCAAAGTAATCCAAGGGCCTGAGAAAACAGTTTTCCCCTAGGCACAGGAGTCTGCTACAAGTAAATCAGTTTTCTAATAGCAAGCTTTTTCATAAGTTTCAAAAATAAATTTCTCAGTAAAAAACACAAGAGTTTTGCTCTTCTCATAAATATTTTGAAAATATGCAGGTAAGTCTCAAAAAGTTTAAAAATTCCCATTTTTCAGTTCCAATACTTGTGACTTGATATGATTTTGTATATGAGTTTAAACAATGTTTTATATTTTTTAAGGGAGCCYTAAAGATGCCTGAATAGGCACTCTCCTGGCTAACAAAACCCGTGTTTGTTGCTATTTTGCATATCTGATTTCTGATGCTGTTGCACAAACCAGTTGTATGCTTTGAGAAATAGACACTAACAAAATTTTCTAGTAGGACTGTGCTGTTCAAACTCCYAAAATAAACCAAAATTCCAGAAGCTTACACAGATTTTTATTCACTTTTCACTAAACTTGACAAAGATTTCAGTTTTCTGTAGTGAACCCTGCAAGCCACCAAATTTTGAGGATCAAAAGTCTACTTTATGGTGATAGTGCTGCTTGAGTGTTTCATTCCTTTGTAAGATTGACTCTAGAGCAATGGAGGCTCCTCTTTACTCAGTAATGGCATTATGCTGGCATGGATGATATTAAATCTTATCAATAAAAAWGTTTTAATGTATAGAGTGAAATAATCACTGTCCTTGCCTTCATGCCTCCTATGCTGAAACTATGGACACATGACCATGAGAAAGGGGAAATGTACTGCTCCATATTGCTCTGTCTTATGCACATAATTCATAACATAGCTAAAAGACATCTAAAATTGACCGKAACTTCTACAACAAAACTGCCTGCTGCAGAGGAAATGGTCTCACATTTAGAAGTGTTTTTCATCTGCCTGAAAGTTTGATTCACTTCAGGSTGGGGTTCCAGCATGTCCCTAACAAAGTCTTGTTTCAAAAACAACTCAGCTTCACAGACCAGTTCTGCATGAGCAGCATCAAAGGGGGGCTTGTCATGTCTTTGTGATTTACATGAGATTGTCATTTCACAAATGAGAAGATGAGTGTTTCTGACTCCAGCTAACCCAGAGCTCTGTCTGAGTTAATCCAGAGTCATACACACTCTCCATCACTGAARTTTCCACAGGCTACATCCTTTCTCTGTGCCTTTAATGTTCTTCCACAGATGTAAGTAGGGGCTCAACTTGGCACCACAATCCAGACCTTATTAAATGATTCTTCTGTGTTGGGAAAGTCAGAAAAAAATCCACTTCAGTCCTCACCAGGTGCATCTCCAGGGCAAGAGAAAGAAGAAAATATGCAGGGAAAAAATGGGAAATTCATCTACAATAGGCAAAACTAAACCCAAATCTGTGTGCACACAGGGAATGAAACTGCTCTGTAAGAATTTACCACTTTTTTTATATATTAGCTCTCCAGAGATAAACTGCCCTTTAAAACATGAATTCTGGGTATCACGGTTAACAATGAGAGAATGAAATTACAATTACTCRCCTTGGGCACTATGAAAAAAACTCAGAAAATAAACACACACCATTTCTACTGTTCCTAGCAGCCCTACTTATACACAAGGGGCAGAGGGAATTTGTGATAGAGGGGATTCCTTTCAGGGCCATGTCACCATAATGTTTTGCRTTTTTGTTTTCCTTTATCTTGAGGCTATTCCACTTCCAGCCACTGCAGAACAGGGCATCTTTCTACTTAAAAGCAACAAGTAACTTAATACAGCTTTATTGCCATGCTCTGGGAACCTGGGAAACAGATAAACGATGACTCAAGGAAAAAAAAGCTTTTATCTACTTAATGTAGCAAGTGAGCATATGAGCAGAGGCCAACAAGAGTCTCTGATGGAAAGCAACCAACTCTGAACTTTGGTCCAATGCAATGGTCACAAGAGACTTTCATGGGGACTGCAGCATGTTGAAAAGCAAATTTAAAAGAGGACATTACATGGAYGAGAAGCATATAGGAGGTATCTTTGCCTGTTTGACAGAAATGCAGTAATAGAGAAAAAAGGGAGTTCAGTTCCTCAAGATGTAAAGAGAGGACATCGTAAAAAATCCCAGGGAAAATGTTAAACTGTAAAAAAACTTASCAGAAAACAATGTTTATGCTTAACTAGGCTAGATGTTACCTTATGTCTTTAGCCAACCTTTGTCTTATGTCACACATTACACATTCACCTGGGAAGAGTATGTGTTTGTCTGCTTACAGTCCTTTCATGGATCAGCTCCAGGACACTTCCCAYGGCCAGAAAGGTCCCCAGAGGCCCCCTCTGGCTGGAGAGCCACTGGTGCCTGGGTCACTCAACCCAGCATCACTGGTGACACTGGGAGGAAAAGGCCATCTCCTCTTTCCTTTACTCCTCCTCCACCCAGGCAGCACAGCCACTCACAGAACTGTACTAGGAAATGGATTACAGAAATAATCTGGGCTGAATTAACCCTCTCAGATGAGGTAGGAGAAGCAATGGTGTCATGAGCTTTACCTCCAATTATCTGTTGAAAATTTTTTTTCCTATTTTTTCCCACAGCARAGCTGTAACAAATGCATGAGCAGACTACAGTTTGAAAAGTAACTTTGCAGATATTATGTTTTTTATGTAGCTTTGCACATATCTGCTGGGAATTCTGCTGTGGCTATTCTGAGCTGAGTCCATACCAGAAAGGACTATAAAGGAGTGTCTGAAGGAGCAAGCAAGAGAAATATGTGACATGGAGAAGTCTTTCAATACAAAAGGTAAAACTGCATTGTGTTATCTTCCAGTTAGCAACACTTGCTGAATAATTATATTTTATTGTACCTCATTCTTTTAATACAGCTTTTCTAGAGAAATGAGGAGAATATGTGATTGTAGGCATTTGACCTCATCTGCTCYAGTATATTCCATGAAGTAGCATAATTTATAATCACTGTTTATTATGAACCAGAGTAGTTTCTGGACAGTAAGAGCAGAACTCATCWGTTTTTATTCTCCATGGCAGAGGATGAAGCAAAGAGGACTGGCAAGGGTTATAGCTTCATCTCTGAATGACCCATCCTCATCTGCAATGCACAAGGGAAGCTCCAGTGCTGCCTTGCAGAGTCTGCAGTCCAACACCAGAGCTCTTCCAAAATATTTTTGGCATTTTACCTGTAAATACACAATGTTTTTGAACAGTAGAGAGCAGGAAAGGGGGCAAGGAGGAGATYTCTGCTTGGCATGAGAAGAAGCTTCCCCAGGGGCCACCATGCCAGGCCCAGTCAGAAGAGGAAAACTCCAGAGTTGACAGAAATAATTTACAGCTCTCATTCTCCTCTTTCCTTCTCTCRTAAATAAGATAACAGGCACATCAGTGCTGTTATCTTATTTATCCCATCCTACTTAAAACATCCCATCCTACTTAAAACTGCTGGCATCTCATRGCTAAAGACAGGAATCACATGATTAAATGGATCATTAAATAAAGCAGATGCTTTTATTGTAGCACATTAACTTCTCTGTTATTCTGGAAAAAATGCTTATGCTTGGGCTGAGTACATGCTCTATTCCTCCAAAGTCAGCCCGAGCTTAAACCATTTGTCAAGCACTGAAGGAATCAGATACACAGTATCAGAGGTCACTGACTGCYTCACACCTTCATTTGCTATAATTTTTGGTTTTTTAAGCAACCAAGTCACTCTTTTACAGTAACCTGCACTTGTTACCTGGCTCCTGTCTCTGTAAGGTCATATGGCACTAATGGCATCTGTAKCTGCTCCCAGGATAATCTGGAAGGTTACCCTCAAGGAATAGTGGTCCTGGTCAAGGAACTGTTTAGGTTTGGGGAGTTTGGGGTTTAGGTTTAACGTAAGCATACTGTACTTGTATCTGCCATCCCAGCTGATTTTTMCAGCACACACAGGAACACCCTGTGGGATTCCCAGAGCAGGTGGTGCAGAGGGGGGTCTGGGTAATGGGACTGGTGCTTTTATTTTCCAGAAAAGACACARAAAACATCTTAAGAAGGACAAGAGGTTGCAACACAGAAAATATAAAGGGAGATAAAGGCATGCTCACATGTTTTCACAGCATGCTCAGTGGTAAAATCAGATCCTTTTAGCCTCTAATCAGATGGATGCTTGGAGCTTACCTCTTTGTTCTGCTTAAGGAGACTCTGTAATGCTCAGCAGAATGTTCTTCCACTTAATATGTGCTTTCAGTTTCTGGAAATACAACCTTTAGCATTTCAACTGCTCATATCAAAAGTCATTTTGATGTCAGATTGGCATTGCTCAGCATTGTTTCATTGGAAGGGTTGTTTTTCCCCAGCACTGAGATAAATTTTTCATACCAAAGGGAAAAAATAATGCAGCAAAGGTAGAAAGAAAGTAACTCCACAGAATGGCTGTGCAGTGGATTCTTCAGAGTGACCTTATTAAAAGAATGTTGCATTGGGATGTCCACCCTCTTATTTTTCAGGTTTTTTTGGAATGTGCTTTTAGATTTTGGCATTGCAATGGGTCAGACATTTGTTGCACCACAGGATCAAGTCACAGATGTGCCACAGTCCAAGGAAGAGACTTAGAAATAAAGGTGCAGCAGCTTCATTCACTACAGCAATGCCCTGTAGCCTAGGGGATCCTCATCAGGTGTTGCCAGGGCCACGTGCACATCTCCCTCTCCCTTGGCATGGACCCTACAGAGGAGGTTGGAGAAGCCACTGCCAGGTGAGAACACAACTCCCCCATCACCCTTTTTGCACCAGGGAGGTGTGGGTAGTGAGGAAAAKATTTCCTTGTGAAAGGGATGAAGATCAACTCAGAAAAATAACTTCAGAAGCCAGAAGTTTGGCTTCTTTAAAGCATCAGTAAGCCAGAAACAGGTTTCCCTCCCCATTACAGTAATCTGGATTTCAGTCTGCCTGCCAGAGCCATCTCCTCACTGCAGCATTGCCTCTCACAGCTGCCCAGGCAGAGGACAGGGTGGAATGCCTTGTGCCACCTGTGCTGCAGGCACATGGCAGAACTTCCCACCAAAAAGGTGGGAAACTTCCTGCTCTGTCCTCTCTTGCAATAACCTCAGAAGAAAACACATTGTTTAAGGTTGCCCAAGCCATCAAGCCAAGCTGCCTTTCAGTGACCCAGGCAACCCAGTCCTATGGGAGAGAGGAGTAGCTGGGGCCAGGGCAGGATGGGAAGCATCCAGGAGCAGCCTTGGAGAGCTTCATGTGGCCTCAGCACAGACAGAGGATAAGGGGGTTGTGGGAAAAGAAGGGGGTGCCAGGGCTGCCCCTCTCACCCACAGCCCAGGGGTCAATGCAGCAGCTCTCCAGGCTCTGCCAGGGACAGAGCTTGGAAACAAGGCCATTCTCATAGCCCTGATTTTCTAGGCACACACCTCCCTTGCTTGTGCATCAAACTACACTTCCTGACCTTTTCTGGCCCCTTTTATTTTGTCTCCAGTAAGTTAATGAATCACACACAGTRGGGTACAGGAGGGGTGGAGGAACTTCATGCTCCTCCTCAGCATGCTCCCAGGCTGAGCAGCATTACAAGTCTGCTTCTCCTGTGTCACTCCTCAGCTGAGGTGGAAGTAACTAAAACCTGTGGCTTGGTGCTTTTGAAGCCCTTCTAACAGAGGGACAGAGTTCCTACACTCATACCTTTCCACAGCAAAAAATAATTATACCTTAATCCTCCCAGTTAAATGCCTATTTCTCCCCAATATCAAAAACTTTAGTGACTAACCAGAACCTTAAGCTTACTCCAACTAGGAGATTTAGTAACTGCTACTTTGGACTGTTGAAATGTAAATTAAAATCTCTTAGGGCACTTCTCTAGCAATTTAATTTTAGGCTGTGCAGAGTTGTGGAGGAATGCCAGGAAAAAAAAGTCCTTCTCTAYCGCAGACATATTTTGTGAAAAATTCTTTCTTAGGATCTTTCCTTCTGAGAGCTGCAGTTTCAGCAGCAGATAACCATTGTTTACATTTGCTGCTGAAACTGCAGCTCTCAGAAGGAAAGATCCTGAGAAAGGATTTTTCACAAAAGATGTCTGYGACACTTCTCCTTGCAGAAAAAAATATATTAAAATACAGAAGCTGGTTTGCAGTCAATTGTGCTGTCATTCACCACATGCTGYCTGTGCCAAGTAAAGGGCTGGGAATCAGGCAGGCAACAGTAAGTCTCAGAAACATCAGTGAACTTTACATGCAGTCTTCATGCTTTGTACWGGTACCAGAAACACTTGACTGCATGAGTCCTCAGAGATGGGGCAGAAGAGAACCTGTGCTTTACCCCTGTGRGACACCACCTGGAGTAAAATGGGTAAGGTTTGCTGCAGAAAGGTTATGTGGGYGGGAGGAGAAAATATTTTGTCTAATCCAGGGGCTTGGATTCACTTTATTTTAAGTCTGTCTTCATCGCTTTTTGGGTCCCAAAGGCCCAAAAAAGGCACTTGGGGCAAAGCTCCAGAATCAGCAGTGCAACCTATTGCTTTACACAGTGCAAAGGATGCAGCCATGCAAGGCAAGTCTCATTCCTTACCTGTAACAGCAAGGCCTGGCAGTCCTCCTGCAGCAGAGACTCTGTGGTTCCTGAAGACAGCAGGGCTCAGCCCGTGCCCTGCAGCATGCTGGCCAGGGGCCTTCTCCTGCAACAGCTGGGAGAAACTTCGGAGAATCTTGAAAGCAAGATCATTAGATGTGCATTTCACCATGGCCACCTTCAACAGCAAAAATAAGTCTGTAATCACAATAGGTTTGTCTTATTGTGGCACAAATTGAATATGCTGGAAGTRCAGGGCAAAACAAGTAATCTGATTTATCACAACAGACACCAGTCCCCATTTATAAAAACCTGGATTTGTGCTCTATAGTTGTTCTACAAAAAGCCTCAGTAAGTCATTCTCTATCCAATAGCTACATTGAGTTATCACAGGAGCCCCATTACTCACAGTGACAGTCCCAGCACAACAAGCCCCTGCTGAGAGCAGGAGTTTCTGCCCACATGAAGCAGATGGAGCAATGGATATCCATCTGCCTGGCTGAGCCCAGCCCCGGGCCTGGCTGTGCACAGGGRGACAAATCCACCACAAGTGCATCTCTCCAGCAGCAGTAACTCTGTGCAGGAGAAAACTGACGTGTTGCTGCTTTTCTTTAGACAAGCCTGGCTGTTGATTTGTGAGGGGAGGGGCTGTTTCTTTGCTTGTTTTTGTTGGGTGAGTGAGAAGTAAAAATAACTCCTATTTAACAGTCCCCAGGCACATCCGGCAACACATGAGGGACAGGAGGTAGGGAGCAACCTTTCAAAAGTGATAGGAGCAAGCTTGGCTTTGCTGTTCTCCATCAGGCCTGATCTGCCTGGAACACTGAGGCACAAAGATAACCAAAGGCCTGGCTATGAAGCCTTCTTTTGGGAAGAAAGGGGCTGTGCAGATTAGATCAGTCTTGGGGGCTATTCTAATCCAAATCTACAATCTTATTTAAATTAGTCCCTAGACCCTCCTATATTGTCAAACATCTGGAAAGGTAAGTTTCAAGGCTGCTACCTGAGGGAGATCAGAATTTCTTCCATGGCTGTCTCTTGATTAGGTATTTCCTGGCTGCAGGCAGACATTGCTGGATTTGAGCTGATCCCAAAGTATTTTTGTTAAAAACCTGTCACTAAGCCTTACAGTGAAAAGAGATTATTTATTCTCTAACTAAGAATAGTAAACAAAATGTACACCAGTTATTTTCCTACTCTCAGAGTCGCTTTGTTGTAATTTTATAACTATTTCTTCCTTCTCCTAAAAAAAGTAATGGAATTCAGTGTCTGAAAACAGAATATTCATCTTCTGACTTTTTTTACTCCAGTTTTAGGATTTTATATCTTCACTGCATGTTAGGAGGAAGAAAACCCCAGTAAGTAGCCAGTGAGATTGATTTCTGGAAATGTCATCTAATCTCTGGGGGTTTTGCAGCTCGTAATACAACACAGCCAGTAGGGAACAGCCACATTTTGTGTTCATTCATCTGAGTAAGGAGAAGAAGTCAGCTCCCCGTGCCACGCATTTAGCGGGGSATTGGATGAATTACTACGGTCTGAGTCAGGGCCATACCTGTGCTCCATCAACACCTGCAAGCAGGGAGCTGCATGGCACAGTCCTGCACCCCTGCACCCCAGGGTCTGCAGTGCCACCACCCCAGAGCAGCCTCCAGCCATGGCCAGCTGCCACAATCCCATGGTGAGTCCTGCTCCCAAAGAGACGGGAGGAAGAAAGGGGCTCAGAAAGTCCTCCTTGCCACAGGCACCAAGGAAACATTGCCACTGACARCAAGGAGGAAAATTATGTCTACCTGGACTCTCTTGTTTGAAGCCTTGTTTAAAAGGAACACGAGGCAGAAGGGGACAGAATAAATCTACCCTAAGAAATGAAGTGGGATAACAAATAAGATGACAACACTGAACTGTGCTCTTCAGGGAGCRCAGCTACATTCTTTCCTAACAGCATGTCCCTTTAATGATAATTCACTGGAAACAGTTCAAAATCCCATTAATATAAAAAATAAGTTTTTGCCTTCAGTTTAAATGACAAAGCTCTCTATTAATGTGAAATCCTTACTATCTCCTTCCCTGGATGAGTATATCTAATTTACAACTCCATTATTCTGGGGATTTAAGCTATAAACGACTCCACCTGATGCTGCAGTACTTTTACCCCCAGAGGGGTGGGAGGGTGAGAAGCAGGTTCTCTTCTGAACCATTGCCAAACACCCCAGCACAGCAAYTTCAGTACCTGACCAGGCAAAACCTCTTTTAAAAGGCAGTAGTTATTTACACAGACAGCAAAGAGCTGAAAGWACAGAGCTCTGTTGAGTCGCACAGCCACAAGAAATTACACTGTGTCTCTTTGCCCAAAGATGAAGAACAGCACTTACAGAAACCACAGCAAAACTGCTCRAGTCATCCTCTATCCATCACATCTGCAGCTACCTTTGCAAGGCAGGCAAGATGATGATAAATATGGTGCAAGGGCATTAAAGTGTGTCTTTTTCCTGAACCACAAATAAAGCTGCCTGCAGGATCTGCCTTCCCAGAAATAAATGTCAAGGAGACATCCAGGGAAAACAAAGGGAGCTGGTTAATTGAGTGATGCCCACATCACACAACAGACGTGATCCTACAGAATGGAGCATGCAGYTCCAATCTGGCACTGTTTACAAACATGATGCAACTGGCTTCATTTCAATGTTGTTGTAACAGGTGAGAACACATACAGCCTGGGGAGKAAATAGCATTTTTATTGACTGACAGATTGTGGTACTACATTACATTGAACATCCCTATGAAAAGAAGAGTGAGCCTTGCCTAAAATATAGCACTGCACTGTGCAAAGGTTAGCAGTGCCGTGGTCACTTTATCAAGGTTCAGGCTGTCCTGCAAAGCTTTGCTGGAACAGCTGTGCTGGTTATGAATGTTAAATAAATAAGTAAATACAAATCATATCTCAAAGCTTAGCTCTGCTAACCCCTGGAGCAGGTACAGCCATGCTTTTATCAGATCAGCGGGGCTGTTGGAGGAGCAGTGTAACAAAAGCAGAATCTCTATGTGTGTCTGTGCTGCAGGGCTCAGCAAACACCTGGTGCCAGCACAGCTGCTGCTCCCACAGTCAGCAGCCCCAGCACAAGCTGCTGCACCTGTGTACCCCTGCACACAGTGTGTGTCTGCAGGCACATACCCYGACCCTCAAGTCTGGTTCCAGCTCTGCCCCCCAAATGTTTCTGGAGCACACGCAGTCCTCAGCAGCAGCTGGCAGTGCCGACAGCCGCCCCATGCCCCTTCCCTTCAGGCTGCACTCCTGGCCTGCCTAAACCACACTGGGGAAGTACAAAGCAGAGAAAAAGTTCTTAGGCACAAATTTGACACTTAAGATTTTTCAGAAGTCTGAATTGCATCTCTGCTAATTACACATCTAGTTTTTCTTACTCTGACAACTTCATGGCTGACGTTTCTTTGTCTCAGATTTCTGCACTGATCTTCCACCCCTACAGCAGCCAGTGCTCAAGTATTCATTATTCAATGAGAATCATTACTCATCAAATACCATTGAGAGTAAATGTGTAAATCCTGTAGACTGGCCAAATAAGTCTGGATGGAATGACTTTCTTGTCATGCAAGATTTCAAAGGTGTCAGGTTTGGCTTTTTTTCATGAAAAGTGATTTGAAAAAAAACTAGAGATCATATATTTCTCAGAAATTACTACTGTACCAGTCAGATAATGTATCCCAGATTAGAAAGATGTAAATAAAATCCCCCTTTTCTTTCTGTCAGARCAGGAATTTCCTTCAAAAACCATTCCCTCTGAGGAAGGGGGGGCTTCACAAATAAGTTTAAAAAAATAAATCTTGAAGTTTTTATATTCCTGACCAAAAAAATTTTGCTCTGGACTATCAGATAAGGAGGAAAATGATAGCAACCARCATTTGGCTTAGAAACATCTATATTTAAACTAATCTTTCACTGAAAGAAGGCTCACCCTGAGTGCAGACAGAGCTGACCATTTCATCATCTGCCTGTATATGTGAAGGTGGATGACTGAAAGCCTGTCCATTCCTGTCCCTCAAACAGCAGCACAAGAATGAAGCTCTTAAAGTCCTCGACCTCCCCTCCCATGCCACTCGTGCCTTCCCTGAATCCAAAATCTCACTGTTCCTCCCCTGAATGACAATGCTGATCTCAGCTTCTGCTGCTGAGCAGCTCAGAGCCAGCCCTGACTCCTAACTGGCCAGGCAGACCTTGAGTCTGCCAGGAATTTTGCTGAAACACTGATGAATGAAAAACTGGAGCTATTTCTCCTGCTTGTTATGTCAGCAGCACATATGTGGGCCTTGCATAGGCTGAGGAGCAATAAGGAAACATCATCAGAGTGCTCACAAATCTGTCACTCCACCTCTTCACACAGTGCCAGCCACTGTACAGCAAAAGCTTCACAGTTTCTCCTGGGCTGGTAAATCCAAGGGCCTTTATAACTCCCAGTATCCCTTAAACTCTACCTCACATTTAGACAGATCCAGCAGAGCATTTCTTTCATGAAATGCAGATTACACAGAGCCATAAGTAAGGCTCCTTGGATGAAGCACAGCTGGAATGTATTCTGGGCAAGTACAAGTAAATATTTCAACACTAATTATGACACTGCCCAGGAGCAAGGACAGAGAATATCAATGTTAGACAAGTTAAAAACCAATATCTACTACACATGGACACCCTTGTTCAGCTACAGCCACCAACTCTCCTGAGCTTGGGGCTTTGATAGCAAATGGATGAGTGGAGAGTGGGATCTGAAAATAAATCACTGTCTGGGAAGTGCTCTCTTAAGCAGTATACACTGATATTTCTTACAGAAGAGAGAAATGCTTTCTTGGCTTCCCCTTTGACACAGGTAAGCCTGGTGGGAGCAGACAGCAGAAGGAAAATCCTGCCTCAGGTGTCATGCTGTGCATGCAGCTCACACTCCATCCAGGGTCATCACTGCTTCTGTTTTCAGAAGCCTGTACATTCTTGAAGAAACAGTCTGTTTCCATTAATAAAACCCCTACAGTGTGTTGAAAAGATGGAAAGCGTGAAAKTGTGCATGGGAAAGTAGGGGGGAGGATTACCAAAAGTGCTTTTCAGTCTTTAATTTCTCCCATAGTCTGAAGAAAAGCTAGCCCATATTGTCTCTGCAGTTGCTTCAGACAGTTCTTGTTCTTAAAATTCATGGAAATAATAATTTTCAAAAGTGCATTTAAAGGCCACAAAGGATTTTTTTAATCATAAGACAAAAAAATCAGCAGATCACAAGAGATAAAGCTAGAAGGAGCCAAAACTCACTGAAGTTTTAAGATATCTCCRGTAGATCCAGAAGGATTTGGTCCAAAGTTTGCCTTGTAGTCTAATCATCCTAAAGGCTGCTGGCAGTGACAGAATACAATTTCTCTTTTTTTCATAGTGAGAGTCACATGAATTGGTAAATGCTGCCTCATTTGAAAGCTGGGTGCTTAGTCCCTGGCTCTAACAACACTCTGCAGACTTAGGACTGATTAATTGACAGGCATTTGGGATACCTGGGGATAAATATCAACAACAAAGTGAAATGTCAGCAAGTGAGTGAAATATATTGCAAGGCTTGTGTGGATTATGAGAAGCTGTATTATCAAACAAGAGAATGAAGTCAAGGGATAAGCAAGTGTAGAATCAGGGCATGCAGCAGGATAGTGATAATTAAGTCCAGGGAGATAATTTTGTAAATGTAGATTTAACAGCTTTAGTCAGATGCTCATCTCTTCTTGTCTATCCAGCAGGTTTATTCAAAGATCATGTTGGTAATCAACTCAAGTAGAAGTGACAACGTGAGGAGAAAAGGGGTCGCACAGTGGAATGGTTAGGTTGAAGAAGAGCAGAATTACAGTCTCCCTGCTGCCTGCTAATGATTTAACAACCTCAAATGTGATCCATAGAGGGCTGCAAAARAAGCTGCCTTTTGAAATTCAAGTTATTTCACATCTGCTATGCTCATTTGCAGACATAATTGTCACCAAATTAATATATATATATATTTTGTCTGTCACTTCGGACTCAAGGTGCAATTCTTTTTAGTAAATATATATATAGATGTGTAAATATATATACTATATACATACACACACACACATATATATATATACACATCAGCAAGTAAGCAATAAAGTCCCTTAGGTTAGAATTGTGACCTCAGTGTCACCCAGAAAACCAGCTGTGTTAATTGCCCAGCTGCAGTGCCATGACAATAAACACATCTATTTGTGAGAATTGCCTGTTGTTACACACCAGTTACAGGGTGCCCCAGAAGCATTATCTGGCTTTGACAACAAGTCTGGCCAGAAAAGAAAGCAAAACAAAATGAAATGTTTTATATTTCACCATGGAGTTTTGCCTCCTGTGAGCACAAGCTGGACCAACCATGCATGGCTTTGGGAGAGGACAGGAGAAAAGCAATAATAAGATAATAAGATAATTGCTGTGAATATCCAGTGTTAAACCACCATTCCTTGAGGTGCCTGATTTCCCAGCAGTTCCTCAGGCACAATGCCAYGTGATCATTGCTCCACACTGCATGTATGTGAAATGAAATGATGGGCTTCCAGTTTGCAGCCTCCAAACCCACAAGGAGTCCATGGGGGGATTTTAAGATGTCCAAGAAAGGGGATTACAAAAGCAACCTCCTATACTCTCTGTATAGGTTAGAAAGGGAGGGGTTTTTGGCCCACAATTGTTAAAAATTGAAATTCTTTGAGTAAACTCTTTAAACAGCCTAATGGGAGTGATAACCACAATCCCAAGGCACGACCTGTGRTCTCATAAGACCAGCACAACTGACTGTGCCATCAGAGGATCCCTCAGCCTTTCTGCTGCAAACACCAAGCCAGAACCTGAGAAGCCTTTGCAACAGACACCTTGCTAATAGGTGTGCCCAAAACTTGCAATTCCAACAGATGATAATTTCCCTACATCCTACAACATTGTTCCCTACAACATCATTGTTTACATAACTTGTAAGTAATAATAATAATAATAATAATAATAATAATAATAATAATAATAATAATAATAATAAACAAAGAGAGGCATACACAGTTTGCACTAAGCACTTCTGTCTTTGGTTTTCATAAGCTTAGAATCAATTGGAAAACTGGAAACAAACTTCAGTGTAGTGAGAGATTACAACCAGAATTATCATAAAATACAATGAGAATAAATGTGTATTTATTTTAAAAATTGTAAAGTCTGATTTCACATTTAAGCTGTTGTTTCATTATGATGACTTTTAAATACCTATTATTTCATGTTAGTTACTACCATTCAGACCATTTTATAAGAACACATAGGGAAAATRCTCAGAAATAAATCCTGGGCACTGATTATTTTTAATAGTGTAATCCTTCTTCTATGGTAATTACTTRGGTACAATACCCATTAACCTATTCAGCATTCCTAGAGGAATTTAAGTCAAAAGCAATCTGATTAAGGTAAGGGCTTCCCATCTCTGCTTTCTCTCCCCCTTCTCTGCTCAAATAAATACAAATGTGTGTTAGCTATGCAGAGGATCAATGAAATTATATTCAATTTGCAATTCAGCCAAGTGCCTGCAAATTCAACTAATTATTTATATTTTGAGTCTTGTTGATGCTGCAGTTATTGTAAAGCTCAATAGTCCGTCTCTTTATTGTAACCAGTACTTGAAGCTTTTACATGTCTATTTCATTAAATTTGAAACATTTTGTGACCTAGTTAAGTGCCATAGATAGTTTTCTAATTATTTACCAGAAATTTTGAAAAATAGTTTAATCTCCTGAAATACATTTTAKGAAGTAGCATATTTTCAATAGGTGCCAATAGCTTAGTACACACGCTTTATAAATATTTGGATGTTTGGAAAAATCATTAGTGACTGAGTTTACTTCCCAAAAGGACTTCTGTGAAAAGCTTCGGTGGTGGCTGGAGAGCAGCAGRTCCTTTCAGAAAATACCCAAAACCCCACCATCATTCCCCCTGTTCCAATGGTAAGAAAGCAATTAGCTTGATGTTAGCAAATCCTGACAGGGACAAGCAAAGCCTGCCCAAAGACAGTGGGCAGCCCTTCTCAATCTATCATGTGACAAACATTGGTGCAAATAATTAAAACTTTATTTGAATCCACAAGGAATAGTTCACTGCAAAGACCTCCTGTCCGTGGTTGCTAAACACCCTGCAACATTCATCAGAGGAGTAACAACCTCACTTTTCCTTGGGAGACATCCTACCTCCCTGAACTCAGCTTTAAAAATGCCAGTGGATTGCACATTACCCATTTCCAGCTTAAAAGTGTACATTATTAGCAAAAATGACATTTTGGTAGAGAGAGAAACTATTTCAATGTAATCTACAAAATGATTTGGAGGGATTTTAGCAAAGCAATTAGGGGAATTTCTGGACTACAAACACTGCAGTGTGTAATGTGAGATTTCATCTTGACTGATAGACCTGTTGGGATTTCCATCCAAAAATAAAGCTGTGTTTCCCTCCTTGCCACACCACCCTTTAATGAATTATATGTGAAATTTGTTTCTTTCCTGTATTTTTTATTAGCACCTTACCCAGCTTTAATATATTTCAATCCTCCTGTTGTCCCACTGAGCAGAACAGATGTCGAGCAGGACTGCAGAAAAAGGGAGAAAGTGATGCCTACAGGGCTCAGGAGCCACCAAAGAGAAAACCAGATTAAACCTCTGAAACTCACCAAGTGCTCATTGGACAGGGGGAAGCAAGGTGAACAAATCTTAAGTTCATGAACAATCACAGAATGGCCTGGGTTGGAAGGGTCCTTAAAGATCTTCTGGTTCCAACACCCTTGGCTGCACTGGGACACTTTTCTCTGGACCAGGTTGCTCAGAGTTTAATCCAGCCCAGCCTTGAACATTCCCAGGCATGGGCATCCACAAGTTCTCTGGGAAACCTGTTCCAGTGCCTCACCACCCTCACAGTAAAGAATTTCTCCCTAATATCTTATCTAAACTATCCTCTTTCAATTTTAAACAGTTCCCCATTGTCCTGTTACTATGTGTCCTTTAAAAAGTCTCTCTCCATCTTTTCTGTAGGCTCCCTTCAGATACAGAAGGCCACAAGYAGGTCACCCCAAAGCCTTCTCTTTTCCAGGCTGAACAAATCTGATCAGCCTTTCCTCACAGGAGAGGTGCTCCAGCCCTCTGATCAGCTTGGTGGCCTCCTCTGGACTCCCTCCAAGGAGTTCCATGTCCTCCCAGTTCTGGGGACCCCAGAGTGGGATGCAGTGCTCCAGTTCCTCCTGCCTGCATGGATGATGCTGCTCCTGATGTGAGTTCATCCTTCTGTTCTGCTGTTTGCTGTAACAGTCCAGACACAGCCATGCCAGCTGCACTGGGAGGGAACACAAGCACAGATAAACAGAACATTCAGAATAATTAGATACCCACAACACTGCAAATAATTTAAATAGGAGTTTTCACACTCTGAAGAGTGGAATGGAGCGTTTCATGGCAGATTTTTAGTGGCTGCATCTGAACCTACTATTAAAGCAAACAGCAGAACAGAAGAGTGAACTCAAAGCAGGAGCAGCCTGCACCATCCATGCAGTCAGAAGGAAGATTTCCTTTCCTGCCTTATGTATCCCGTGCTGCAGCCCTTACACACAGACCGTGCCCAGCCCTGATGGCTGAAGAGGAGGTTATGTTGTGACAGAGGAGTGGGAACAGTTCCAGGTGCACTGCTGGAAGCACAAAGATTTGAAGGTAGTATCAAATGGCAGATTGGAAATCCAGAACATGACAGAATCAGGAACTAGGAGTGTCCCAAACACCCAGAACTTTTAGCATCAGGATGCTAAAGAAGACCACCTGAAATACTTGTTCTCATTAAAATCCAAAGTTATTGTTCAGGTAAAATACCTTTTTACATATCATGTGCCTGAAAAGAGAATTTTCATCATTGCTCATTGTCATTGCAGGCAGATGAGACAGTTTTCTCCAGATGTTACACAGGAGGAGAAACAATACATGTGGTACAGAGTGATGCAAATGGGCCAGAACTGGGTAAGGAGGAATGGTTCCCTGCCCCTTGCAGGTGAGACAGGTAGACAGTTTGCCACAAATCACCAGGGAAATTCAGGGCCACACCTCAAATTGAACATAAGCTGTCCCAGGCTCTGCAGCATGGTTTCTGAGTGGCAAGAAAGGAAATGTTCAGTGAGACAGCCCTAAGAGCAGCAGTGGATCTGTGCCTGCTAAGCCAACATGAATCTGATACATTTGTTAGAAAGAGAAAATAAATTGGTGAATAAATTCACTGTTGTCCCAACATACAAGGGTGTCCCCATAAAAAAGTGTCTCTGCCCACTGCTRGCATGTGACAGAGAGATTAAGAGATTAATGAAGCAGAAAAAGATGTTGTCAACAGCAAAATCTGTTACTGCAGCTGTACCCCTCCAGAGCATTAAAGTGTAATTTGGGTATTTGCCCCCTTCCCCACAATTTCCCTGGGAGACCACACTAAGAATACAATGAGCAAAGTCCAGATACAGGCTCAGCCCTGCCAAAATTTCACTGAATGAAGAGAGAAGAGAAGGGTTTGCAATTAGCCTGTAAATCTGGAAATACTTGGCCTTAGGCTCATATCTGGCATTAAAATGTGGTAGTTACTGATAAGCAGGGAAGACTATGTTTTTCTCATCATAATGGTCTTCCCATTATCTTCCAGTTCACCAAGGCAAAACCCTATTCTACCTACCTCTGACAGCATTTTARCCTTCTCTTTCTGGCAGGATTGCCCAGCTAGTCCCTATTTACCATCCTTCATAATGCAAGCTGGATACTGTACCTGCTTGCACATCCTGAACATGTGACTCTGCAGTTTGTCATTTCTGCCTCTGAAAACCATTCTGCATCCTTTTGTGATGCAGGTAGATAAAACTGTTCTCTCCCTCCAAGCCCTATAATAGTTTAATTTTTCATATCTTTAGTAAAGCAACTTAAAATCATATTAAGTGTCTCATTTAACTGCTATTAATACCTAAGATATGCCATTTTGTGGTGCATTCATAAGAAATATGTATGCCAGAACAAAGAATTACTAAGCTTCAYCCACAGTGCATTGTGACAATGCATTTATTTCTGGCTGTATTCAGCCACCACCAGTGGCTCACAGTGCACCCTGACAGCTGCCACTGGTGTGTGACCTCCTGAGCAGTCCTCATTAGCACAGTTTCTTAAGCTATCATTTCACAGAAAAGAAATTACTATGGAACAGCTCCCAGATGAGCACCTCTCCCTGCAACTCAAATTCAAGGGATGAGACAAGAGACAGAACATCTGCCAGAGAAGAGGAAATTCTGTATGTTGATCAGCAGTGGAGAGCAAATAAACCATCTTCTGAAAATAGAAAATTGACTTCCTCCAAATCAGGAGAGCACCTATGCTTACTCTGAAAAGGAAAAGCAAGTGACTGACTCTGCATACGAGAGCAGCCCCAGTCAAAGGCAAGGTAGCTCCCCAGCCTTGGTACTGTTCAGCAGGCAGAGGAAATGCTCCCTTTCCCACAAAGGCTGAGGTTTCTGGATGATGGAAACACTAGCCCTTCAGCACAGGCATTACTTTAAGGAAAAAAGTAAAAAATAAATTAAATTAAAAATTTGCCTTTCTGACTTTTTTTGGCTGGTACCTTTTAGACTCGTGGATGCTCTGTCCTTGGAACTAAAATCTCAAATGTGACTGCAGAAACAGATGTTTTTTCTTCTTCAGCCTTTTGCCAGGAACAAAAGCATTTGCTTACTGATCTACCTGCAGAGAAACAAAGCCCTACTTCAAATACCCATTCCAAATCAGAAACAAAAAAGCCTAATAAGTGGGCGMCTGCTCAGGGTTATTTCTTTAAGTGACATCATTTCTACAACAAGCTTCTTTTCCTGAAAGTACTATTTAAACATGGTGAAAARAAAATCTCTACTTTAAGGCAATTCTGGAATGGAAGAAAGTAATTAAGTGACCAGAATACTATTTTGAACATGTTTCAAGTGCTTATAATGAAGTTTTTTGAATGTATTTGATTGGAAGCTCTGGAAATAAAAACTAGGGCTAGAAAGAGCAGAACAGGTAAGAGAACATGCTGGTTGTTTTACCCCAGACACATCTCTTAAACACATTAGGGGAACATATCAGGAGTGTGGAAGACAGCTCTGTCATCATGTCAAAGATGAATAAAATATCAAGGTATACATTTTGGATATTCAAGTATTGAAAAACTGTTGCTAATTATTAGGCTGCATGTAAAAAGATAAATTAACAGAAAAAAGAGTTCTCTTATTCCCTAGTCAACCAAATCTGTCAAGCAAAAGATATTCTCATTTATTTTTTTGGCTGGGTAGTATTTTTGTATATTATAAAYTGTTAACTGTCAGTTATGATTATAAAATAATTACTAAAATATGATATCCATTTTATGGCATCAGTCCAAAATCATTTGCTACAGCACATAAGCTAGTTTATGAAATTTGCTGAAGCCAGGGTTTCACTCCAGTTATAAAATCACAAGACTAGAATACAAAACAGACCATTCAAAAACAAAGACATTTATGAACACTAACTACCTGTATTTAGAGAATATGATACCAGCAATGCTCAGAACAGGAGGAAGTGTTTACAAAGTATACACAATCCTATTCTTTGGTCAATCTGTAATAACAAAAATAGTTTCTATTTGGGGTATTTCATCCAATCTTCAAGATCTCTCGTAGAGGAGTACAATGATAAAACATGGGGCTGACTTTGGCTTTCACAACACAGAAATCAATCAAGTACCTGTATGCAGTCCAGAGGGATGATAAATTGTGTTTGTCACACCTAAAACCAATTTTCTGGGAAGAAAAAAAAAAAGTCTAACAATTTAGAGGAGCCTAGAAGCCCTATATTTATTCTTTCCCTGAAAGCCAGARGTGAAGACAGAACACATCTCTCCTWTATATATATATATATATATATATATACGCATATATACATATAAACATCTTTTTAAATAGAGTCTTTCTTTTTAGAGTTAGACTTCCTACTACAGCTGAAGCTTCTGCTTAAGGCAGAAGCTATTTGAAATGTTTGAAACAGCACTCTGGGCTCCATGTAGTGGCCTAGACTATACTTCATAAAATGAAGTTATATTAATCTCAGCATTCATAAGGAACCATGAAAGAGRTTAAAACAGCTTAGATCTTTTATGAAAAACAATATAATGAAAAATCCTTTCTATTATATCTGTTTAATTTACTGCCTCCTYCTATATATATATTCTAGTCACAAGACATGTTTGTTTTCTTTATTAGTAAATAWTAGTAAATATTAGATTAGAAAAAATATGTGCTGTTGTGAGCTCTTAGTTACAGAATTGGTTGTTTCCACTAGACCTCCTAGATACATCACTGATCTATGTAATCCTAATAAATATTCGAGCAGGTCAGTCTCAAACCCAGTTGCTTACCAGGCAGATGATGTTTCTGGAGCTAAGAAAACACAGGAGAGTAATTTTCTCTGCAGCATGTCCAGCCACCTTTGGTTATCCCCTGGCAAAATTACCAGGTACACAGGAGCGTTCATGCAGGTCTGATATGAGAGGTGAACTTGTGCTCTGAGCACAAGGTGTGCAGTGACACTCATTGGCTGCACTGCAACAGTGACCAGACAAGTCTCTGGAGCACTGGGACTGAAAACACAGCCTGAAGTCCAGGATGGAAATAAACCACATACCAAAAATACACAAGAAGAAGAAATACGAGAGACACAGAAGAACATCCGTGTGCAGAAATGTCAAACGCAGTGAGACTCTCCTGTTTACAAAAACCTGTTTACAAGAACCTGCTATTTTGAGAAGGTGAAAATTACATTTCWTCTAATATAAAATATAATACAAAATCATGCATCATGGTAATACAAGAATGCCAAGATTAAAAGTGTAAGTAACTTTAAAAAACTGCTTTAAAATTCACGGATTACCCAGAGAAGGATCACTGCCCACTGGTTTCCTTACTCTCCTAAGCATCCAATGAGTTGCAGCTGCCAGGGATGAGGTATGGACTAGAAAGTTCTAGGACTCCCTCAGCTTCATCAGGTAGCAAAAATTCATTTCAATTCAAATGCTCAGGGAGTACAAACCAGCAGCAATAGCAATGAAAATTTAAGATTTGCTCATCAGAATAAACAATATACAGAATAGGCAATAAAAATATATCAAGCCTRCTATTGCCATTCTATGCTATGAGAATTAGAGCTGGAAATGAGACATGGCAAGTAGCTCCAGTACTCATCACCTGAGTTACWGAGCTACTTTCTAACCAGAAGTCTTTAAACACAGAAGGTATCATGACTAGTTTGTGTGCACAATATTTGCTTATTTTTATTTTGACTGAAACAAGCAAAGAAATCCAGTTTTTAGATTCCCTTGTGATCACTCATAAATGCAACTGAGTGCACCCCAAAATATTAAAATAACCTTTACAAATAATTGTGAGTGGACACCTAAGAGCTAACATGGCTGAAATGACAAATTGTCATCTCATGATGTGCATTAGCCTAGCATCACTCAAAGCCAATGTATTTTAACTGATATCAAATTAGAATTGCCAGCTACTGTGGACTTTTCTTTCCTTGAACAAGGTACAGGTGAAAGGCCTGCCAAGAGAAASCCACATTTCTTTTGGAGCAACCTACAAACCACCTACATGTGCCATTAATGCTGGACGTGGGAGCACAGCTGCTGCATGTCAAAATGCTTCTGTGGAGGAAGCACTGCTTTGGAAAACAAACCAGGCTAACAAAAATGTGTTTTATAAACTGAAAAAAAATATTACAAAGCTGAAGGAAAGAGACTTGGACATCATCAGAAACAAGATGTGGACTGTTCTGTCTCCAGAAGTCCCAGGCAAAGAAACAAGTAAAGCTTTCTGAACACTGAGAACAGCATGATTAAAGACCACAAAAGCAGACACAAAAGCATCCTTCTCATAGACATACMTGAGAAACAGGCACATTCCTGTGCCTTTTGTTGTCATTGCAATGCCACATCAATAATCCAGAATTAGGAGTCAGAAAGTGAAAGCTCGTGTTGAGACAAGAACTTCTGCGTTGTCAAAGATCATGCAAAAGTTTGYGGACAGCAAGAGAACACAGAGTAAGAGAGGTACAGACTTAATCTCAAGGTTATTTTGTATATTCTTTGTATTCCTTGATTTAAAATGCTTCCTCAGTACTCAGTTGCTCATACTAGATAGGCAAGTGGCCAGCGAAGACTATGGACATAATTAACATCTATTTTAAATGTAAAAATATCACTGGCCACASTCCTTGCCATTTTCTATTTTAATCATCTGCCCCTCATATTTGTTACATTCACTCATTACCTCATCTCATAATCTAAACTGTAAACTCTTRAGGATAAAAAAATATTCTGTCTTCAATTTTCTTGTGCAATGATACCACGAACAATGAGACCCTGCCATGATAGCTCCTTTGGAAATTAATACATGCAACAATATTGTTATATCTTCCAACCTTTTCTTTATCATTTTGAAGTATGTTTTTTGCTAGATTTCTTTAGGAGCAGSAATGGAAGCTGCTGTCTGGTTTGCACCTCTTTGCATTTTGCACAATGTGCCCCTTACAGCACACATCTTCCATGGGAAAAGTGTATTGTAGCAGCAGCAGAGTAAATGAATTCAACAGGGTTTGTCCTTCAGGGGAAGATGCCTTGGTTTTGTCACACTCCATGTTTTTGTGGCGCTCTAAAGTCACAGAAGAGCAACAGAAGCCTTCTTTACACTGGGAAGTCAAGATTTTACCAGTCACTTACAAACATCCCACTGAGACTAGTTCAGAAGTGTATCTTTAATTATTGGAGTTCAGTCTTCCACCTGGCAGAACAAACATGCAAAATAACCCATGGCTTTAATAATTTACCCTCTGCAACCACAACTTGGTCATACAGCTAATTCATGCTGTAGATTCTGCTCAGTGAAGCACCACAAATTATCCACACAAGCAAAAAAAAAAAAAAMCAACACACTTTCAGGGAGTAGATTTAGGTTAAGCAACATTCAAGAATTTGCATGCAAGACTTTCACCACAGTGAACCATGAAGACATTAACACCATGATACATTAGATACGCCAAATGCATTTATTTACTTAGAGCACAGAAAGAGCCAACTCTTCATTCCCAAAACAGTCATTCAGCAACTGTTAAAAACTAAGACTCTTCTAAAGTACCCAGGAATAGCATGTGTTGGTGTTGTTTGTTTGATTTTAATTTAAATATTTAGACATTTGGATTTTAAAGGAATGCCAGCAACCTTCAACTTGAAGGTTGAAATAAGTCCAAACCAAGTTGCTCATCTCCTTATGCAGCTACAAACTGAGCATTCAGCTTGTGACTGAATTCTCACATGAATTCAGCATGTGAGATCTGAGTTTTCTAAGCAGTTGKTCAATGCACACAGTACAGCCCACCTGCCTGTCAGACCCAAATTCCTGTCCTCAGATGAAATAGCCATGGAGAACAGTTCAGTCTGATACTAGGAATCTCAGCCCTGTTGAGACATAAGTTAATACCAATTGCAGAATAAACTTCACTCAGTAAAATGTGTCTATTCACTTCTTTATAATGCCAATTTAACAGCTGTTAAAAGTGGTCCTTACTAAAGCTTGAGGTGCCCTTATTTAGACAATTCTTCCAGATTTGTGGACAGCATCAGCTCTTAGTAATTAAATGTTCTCTATAGTTATGATGATTAAGAAGGGGACAACTAGAAGTAGAATAGCACTACTTTCTGTTCTAAGATTTTGTTGTTTCAAGCTACAGAAAGCTTCTCAGGTGATTTTTTTTTTTTTAGAGAAAATGATTATTGCAGTCACTCTCACTGAGGAAGACTCAGGCAGGTTTAGGTCGACTAACATGAAGGGTAAAAAAAGTAACTTATTAGGAACAAACATCTGGCAATAAGCTCCACTGAATAAAAAAAACTTCAGTAGCAGACTGTAATTARGAAATGTAGCAATTTTTTCAGTTTAAATGTATTAAAATCTTTTTTTTTAACCAATTATTTCTTGTTAAGATTACCASAAAATACTGAATGACTACAGCTGAAGAGTGCAAGTGAAATTTTTGAAACAKCATTAAATTCTATTTAGGAAAAAAGCATTTCAAGAGTTTGCTACTTGGTGAAAAATAATATCAACACCCCTAGAGAAACTGAATCTAAACTGTGAACTGAGAGTGCTGGTGGCTGACATTACTGCAGAGAACTGGGTTTAGTGCYCTAAATCTGCACAGTAGACAATTTAATAAATACTGAACTTATCAAGTTATGAAATAATCATGTGCTAAGAACACTTCTTGCAAAAATATGACAAGTCTGTTACAGTACAGCTGTTGTTATTCAGACATAAAACCCATTTAGAGAAAGCACTTTAGCAGAACCAGTTATACAGTTGGATGGCATACASAGAGATAGGATTTTTCCCTCCCAGATAAGCATTTAAGCACCTTAAGTAAGTGTCACACAGGCRAACTGGCTTAAATAAGTTCCAGCTACCTACAGGAGACAAGTGGCTCTCCTCTGCCATCTAATTTGATACATGCTGGGAGCACACATTGCAGTTAAAAAGAGTGAATATCCCATCAAACTTGCTCGACGGCCAATTTAGATATTCCAGCTTGATGGCTGCGCTTCAGATAATTTTGGCCTTCAGGTTGGAAGCAGTTCAGTAGGCTGAATATTCTACTATTTTCATTTCTGATAAGGATAGTGAGGTTGGTTTGGTTTTCCCTCACAAATGAAGTCCCGTTTACTTATGTTCCAAACCAATTCAGAAATCAAAAGAAAAGCTTTGYCTCCAGAACAGGTATAAATATAGTCATAAGGCTTCCTCAGTGTAATTACACCCCCCCTGTTTAGAAGAAAATTTGCTTAATTTCTTTACTTATCGTTTCTTTTCATGGAAACTTTAGAAGGTCAAAGGAAGGAGTTTATTTCATATAGCCTATGAAGGTCTTYAGAATTTTCATTGTGTAGAGACTTTTTTCCTAGGTGATGCATGAAAAAAAATTAAATTAAGTCAGATTCTTTAATCCAAAACTACAAAATGCTGAGAATTCAAGGTAAGGCCTTACATAGCTCATAAGAGGGAACTTAAGCCAAAACATAGAGGCAAGAGACAGAAAATCTATAAATATCAGTGATGAATTCAAAAAGGACATTCCAATGTATTTTTTCTACTGCATAACAAATTTGAAATTTTTACAAAACAAAATTATAATGATCTTTAAATGAATGGTAAAAAAGGGGAAAATACACTTTTTAAGGTTCATTTCTAAACACACCAAGTAGAAATAACCTGGGAAAGCACTTCTTTCACATATGCTTGCACTCACCAGATTACTATGACTGCACTACCAACATATTCAACTATTGTAACTCTGATTACACACCCTACAATGGACATGACAAGTATATTTAAATAATTATTTATATTTTTATTTGTATGTTGATTCATATATTTGTAGTTGTTATTCTTGATGTACTAAAGTATTGATGAAACTGAGAAGAAGACCATAGGTAAATACYTAAATCCAAGTGAAAAGCTTCCCCAACTGTAAAAAATAATATTTCTATTAATGCCAGGTCCTGGAAAAGGAAGTTTTCCAACCACTCCTTAGGATATCATAAYAGAGAGAAAAATTAGATCACTGTGGATAAAACCACTCTTTAACAGCGCCTCCAGATTTAACCAAGGGACAATATAAGAAAACCTTCACCTCCTTGGCAAGGATTCTCCTTCTCTTCCATTCAAAGTCATASAGTAACTGCAATTATTACTGGTTTTCACCTACAGCATGTTAAGAACTTATTTTTAATTATGCTCCAATACCAAAGATCAGCTCAGAATCAGAGTCATTCAGCAGGTTCCCCGGTATTTTTCTACAGTGTCCTAGGGTGACATTATGATGCTTTTATCCCCATTCATGTGTTCTGTTAATGTTGGATACTATGTTCTGTACCTTTAAGACTGGCTCTGAAGAGTGAAAGTTTTGTTTTGGTTTTCTTATCAGCCTGGCGGAACACTGAGACTGCAGATTTTGCTTTTCGCTTTGCTCTCTCTCTCTCTCTCGCTCTTGCTTGCTTTGCTCCTGCTTCCTTTTGCTTCTGCTCCTAGCTAGCTTAGCTAAACAGTCCAAATTGCTTCCTGGACTGTTTCTCCTTTTTTTTCCCRACCATCCCGAAGCTGCTCCAGACTGGGACCTGGGAACACCGRGAGTTTGCACCTTGTGGCTGCAGCAGCTGCYC
>JACDOX010000004.1:7833179-7926972 GCA_014549065.1 Cardinalis cardinalis | reverse complement strand
TTTKTCAGAGTGGTGTCATCYGGTATTGTTCATTYTGTGTGCTGGGGGGTGCTGTGCCTGTYAAATAAACAGGYTCTTTCCACTTCTCTCTGGGGAATTCTTCCYGAACCGGTTGGGGGGAGGGCYTGTGTGGGTTTGTTTTCTGGAGAGGCCCTCCTTTGGGAATTCTCTGCCAAATTTGCCCTAAACCAGCACACTACAGCCAACAATTTATCTCTGAAAACTGTAGCTGGCCAAACCACTGACAATTCCAAGACCTTAAGTGGGTGAATTCACCCAATTCCAAGTGGGTGAATCTCACATCTCTGACTCTTCCATCTCTCTTAGATTGCCTCTACATCCCACCCAAAAGCGCTACAGAAGATGCCTGAAGCAGGGACACTTTCAGCTTATAAGAKTAAATTTGTATTAAGCATAAAAATAAATCCACATCACAGACTTTAATGGCCAAAAGGGCCAGCCAGGCCATCTACTTTGAACAGTGCAACAGGGACCATGACATTTCATCAAGTGCATACATCCACTTGACTGGTTCACTTTGAGCAAAGACACTTCTGATCTAAATTATCTTTACTGAAGTTCACTTTATGAGTCTGGCCATTAAACACGGCAGAGATTTTCTGTTTGCATAACATCTCCCATCATACAGCTCTGACCCCGAGTAGAATGCAATATTCTTCTGAAAAAATAAACAYTGTGCCATATCTTCTTCCACTATATTGATTTCTTTTTCGTTACCCCATGYTCACAAACCATCTTAATTAAAGTTTATGATTATATGGTTATATTATATTTCAACTTGGCTGAAAATTTCCAGCTAGAAWCACAGCTTCTCATGATGCTTCCATTGTGGTTGTAATTTTTATTCTAAGAGAAATTTAGAGTTCATACATCTTCCTTTTTTTTGCAGCCTTATCACCAAGTCCTGCTCCCCAACTGACACATGCTGATACCACCTTCAAGTCTCCAGCTATTGATCTACTTTTCCCCCACCTGAACCCTCTTCTAAAGTCTTGCAGTGCTTCCTCTGTTAACAAGTTAGTATTTAGGTATCTAYTCCTAGTATTTTATGACTATAATTCATTCTTGACATTATTCCAACCATTTTTATACTTGTTTTTTAATCAATTTACCTATATAAACATTTCAGGTTCCTTGTGGGATTGAATTATACCCATTGATCATAACCTCTGTCCAATTCAAACACYATAAATCCTTCAGCATTTGAGGGATTTAGACAAATCTCAGCAAATAAGTGTGTTAAGGGGTGAGAGTCTTTTTCTTTCTGTCAACTAGATACCACRGATAGAAGTTTCAATGTTGAGATAATGCCATTACCAAGAGTAGCTCATGAGTACAAGCAGAAAAAAAGTGATTCTTCTGTTGGTTTTTAAAGGACTTCAAATAGATATAGATTTTAGAATATGCTATATATGCTTTAAAAAATTAAATAACAACTGAAGTATCATGATGTGAAATACACCCAAAAGAACCACTTAAATATGGAGACCTTGAATACACCTTTCCATCTGCAATACTTTGGGTTTTCCTGATATGTACTTGGGGAAAACAAGGATAGCATCTCTAATTGCTTGCAATCAGTAAGCTTACCTGAAAGCTCACACAGACCACAAACTCCTGGACAGGGATGAGGGGAAGGGGTGAGAATCAAAGCAAAAAAAAAAAACCAAAAAAAAAACCTCATGGGTTGAGGTAAGAACTGATTAATAACTGAAAAAAAAATTTAAAACATTATTATAATAATAGCAATAGAGAGGAATAAAACCCAAGAGAAAGAAGTGATGCACAATACAACTGCTCACCACACACTGACTGGTAATTGGTGACTCCCAAGTAACTCCCCTCAGTTTACACACTGATCATGTGTGTCTCCAGTATGAAATATCCCTTTGGCCAGTTTGGGTCAGCTCTCCCAGCTTCTTATATATGCAGCTGCTCCCTGGCAGAGCACAGAACACTGAAAAGTCCTTGATTTAGAGTACACCCTGCTCAGCAACATCTAAAACATCTGTGTGTCATCAACCTTTTTCTCATTCTGAGTCCAAAAGACAGCACAGTAACAGCTACAGGAAGAAAATTGACTCTATTCCAGCCAAACCAGGATAAATTACATGGATTTAGGACTGTATGGAATGTTTACCATTTTCAAGGCAATCTCTCAAGTGACCTCCATTTGCTGTGCATTGGCTCATGCTGCCAACCAGTCTGCATGCATGCAAACTGGGTCCCTTCTGGAAGAAATTCACACTAAAGGCACATTCTGCACATTCCTGCACCTGCTACTGACCACTCCAGCCACAGTGTAAGACAAAAAYGAGTCCAAAGTAAACCTCCCAAAACATGCAGAGAAGGAACACAGCGTGCTCAGCACTCTGTGTGCGGCCACGTGGGATCAGCTCCTACACTGGGTGCTGTGACAGTGGTGACAGCTCCTGTCATTCCCCTTGCCAGGGCAACACTCCTCACCTCAGCACAGCACTTAGACCCTCACTCATTTGGGGAGCTCTTCAGCCATCCTTCTGCTGAACACCCAACAGTGACATCCTCTTCATCATTAGATCCTGAAAGGTTTTGAAGTCAGATGTCTCATTGTCTTGGATGCTTGCACTTCACAAGCTTTGGGCCAACATTCCTTCAGGAAATATTCAACTCCAAACTGGGATACATTTGAGATTAGAGGTTGGATGGAAAGAAAACTACTTCCTACATCAGTACAACTGCTGCACAGAAATATATGCTAAWAAGCTTTTAGCTTCTTCATAATGAGTCAGTTGGTAGAGTATCTTTTTTTTATTACTTTCTTACACACAGGTGTCTAAAGTCTGATTATGTTCTCTTCCAAGTATCAAAACCAGCTCTCTAAATTTAGTGCCAAGGTACAAATTAGGAAGCTGATTTCCCTCAGCTCCTCATATAGAAGAGACAGACAGACTCCTCCAGAGGGTAATTTTGATCSTAAGAACTCCTATTAATTACCATCTCAGTATAGCTAAAAAGAAAACACAAAAAACTTTTGGTTTGCAATTTTTTATTAAGATGATACACAGAAAAGTGATTACAAAAGGGGATAAAAATAGTTGAACTTTTTGAAGAAAACCAAAAAAAAGGTAAATCAGACAAAAATTACCTAATAATTGTGAAGAAAGTTTCATTTCCTATCCTTAAACACACCCTATAAAACAGCTTCCTAAAGCAGTAAGAATAAATACTGGATGCAATTACAGCTTCAATATGTATCTTTCATTTTTTCAGCCTTCTCAAAGCTCTAAATGCTTCTGTCTTCCAGGTGGTGAAGTGCATATTCCTCAGTACAGGGACAAATCCAGCTAGAGAAGGGAAATAATAAAAGAAAGAAAAAAATAACCCAAATAACACAGCTGCTTAGTCTTCAGTGAAGTATGCTTCCAGTCCTTCTAGTTCAGTATCAGCTTTTTCATTTGAAGAGRTGGGAGTGGAACTTGAATTTATGCTTTCCTGACTATTATTTTTTTGTTGAAAGTTCCCCGAGTTACTGAATTCCTTCTTCGGTTCTCTACCACCATTTAACAGCTTCTGACTCTCTGYGAAGTACTGATTAGGATGATTCAAAGAAAACCCAATGTCATCAACCTGCACATAAAAGGAAAGGAACACCAAGTTATTACACTTATCTCTAAAAATCATCTTTTTCATATTCAAGAACATATAAATTAACAATTTAATAACTTCCAATTTTGCTGAAGAAAAAGGTATCAGTTTGTAAATACTGCTTCAGTAAATGTTAGCACAACACAAATCTAGTTTCATCAGAAATTTTCTTCCTTCATTGCAGAAATAAAATAACTTTTGCATATTCAAACATTCTTTCACACTGTCTTTACTACAGTAAAGAAAAATAACACCCCAAAGCATCTAAAAACACCTAAGTAAAATGGCATCTCTTTAGAGACGTAGGACTATTGAACCTACACCTTAAAATGGACTTTCACCATCCAGAAGAGGGAGTGGGAGAGGTCTAGAGTGCAAATGGAAGCGAAAAATACTGCTGGAAGTTGTAGCAACTGCACAAAATAAATCTGGATCTTAAGTATCAGTGTGAAACTGCAAATGGAAAAGGGGAACTTSATGTCTTTCCCTGGTTTCCTAAGAAGGCACAAATGCAATATTTATAAGGGAGCAACCCAAGACAGAAGCCTCAGAGATCAAACTTATCCTTGCTCCATCAGTGCCACCATCAGCACCCTGACTCTAGATGCACAACCAGTACCACAGAACATTCAGTCTTCAGTGCTAAAAATACAGAAAACAACAGCAGATATGTATTACTATTTTTTACTTCAGCAGATGCATTCTTTCAGCTCTGGAATTATTTGAAAAATGAACAGTCAATTAATGCTCTTCAAATATTTCAAATCAAGAAAGCTTTCAGCTTTAAAAGGAAGCTATTTTACGTAATGACCAAGAATCAGAGTTATAACTTTTGGATTTCTTTTGGGAGGCTCAGAAGTTGGAAATGCTTACTTTAAAAGGTGCTTTCACTGCCTATTCAAGGCAACCTGCACCTTTCATCTGCCTGTCAGTTCATGTGAATTGTACGAACATTTAAAAAAAACCACTGCTCTTAAAATACATTGGAAGACTTACCAAACATGGGGTACAACACACCATGGAAGACTAAGAGCCATATACCTGTTAATTTCTGCTCCCACTATATTCCTTTTTTCCCAGAAGGGAGTGGCCAATTCAGGCATAATAAGCAACTCTGCACACACACTGAGTCTCCTGAGGACACAYTGTGGCTAATTTAATATGCCAAACCCCATCAATTTAAATTTCAGCTGCTTGTGAATAATCATAAAGCAGAGGATCAGTGTGTGCTCTAAATGGAACCCTGATTAAATGCATTACCACTGCCTAGCTTAGCTCCATTAGAAAATGGTGACATGGATAACAAAATCTAATTCAGACATGAATTAGCAACTGTAGTCAGTGACCTTGCCCGAAAATCTTAAAAGTAACAGTCCTAGCACTCTAATTTGGTATTCAAAGGCAGAACAAAAAAAAAAAAAAAAGAAAAAACCTAACCCGAAGTCATCACTGAATTTGATTTTAGTTTTATCTGGATGAGTTTCATCCAGCCAGCTTTCATCCACGCTCCAATTTTCATTACATGGGAACTAAATTACTTCTTTACATGAAAAAAGCTTAAAAAGAAGTGATATAGTGAAAAAYTGGCTTTCCCTTTAGAAGCTCTTAATGAGCTCTGGTTGTTTTAACCTTAAAATCTCAGTTCTCATCAGACCAATTTAAGAATTATTTYGTAACTCTTAATTTTATTCTAAACTCTTCTCTCCCCAAGAGTCTGGAATAAGCTGTAGAAGCAGCTCATTGTATGAGCGGAGCCTACAACCATGTCTTCAGAGGTGATTGATGGTATTTGTGAGTTTTAATTTGTGTGTTTTTAAAAGTTATCTATGGGTTGTTAGTTAAAATTGTTGATTTGATRATTCCATGTACCATTTTTTCCTTTTCAAACTTGAATTCTACTTAAATAAAACTCTATCAGATGAAGCTTAGACAGCTCTTAATTAAAAGAGTTTCAAACCATCAAGTTTTTCTGAGAGTCTTAAAAGAGAAGGGGAAAGATTTTTTCATTATCTTCATTTGTGATATAGTGATACAGAAAGAATTCTGTTCTCTGTAATTTTCAACAGGGTTCAGTAAGCTTTTCTTTGAATAAAAATATTCTACTCTGGCTGGAAATTCACAAGAAATTTGAACACAAAAATGGAAATCTTTTTTTACATTAGACCGCTCATACAAGTTTATGCAAGTTTTATAATGTTTTAAGTAATATAGATCAAAGCATATTAATTTTAAAAGCTTCATCATTAACTTAGTTCGTAAGCTGTTAGCTGAAACTTCCTACAAGAAACAGAGAAAGCAGCTTTCTTTAACAGCTTTGCCAATTCACACTGGTAAATCTATCTGGAATCCACCATAGCCAAAGGAAAATGTATGTTCTGTACAGCCAAAACTTTAAGCTTTTAACATGCAAAAGCTTTAAAACTTTAAGMTTTTAACCAAGCAAAAAGACCTGGCACTTCAAACACAACTGTATAATCCATCTAAGTAGGTGATATTAACACAAGACCTTGGATTCATCACATTTTGCACATACTGGCTCTTGTACAAACTCCAGTTTAAAATTCCTGCTATAGCAAACATTGTTTTGAAAATCCTGAAATAATCATTTTGAAGCTATAACATCTTAGAGTTTTAACCAAGAACTTTTAAAATGACAGCTGATAATGCTACAGCTGATATTAGAGAAAAACCACGYGCAGCAATCATGGTGCTAGAGCTTTCCTTTGGCACCCTTATTGAAGAGTTAACAAATTGCCTACATTTATCTTAGCTCCGGCCAGCTCCATGYACTGGGCCACACAAATGATGTTTGCTTTTGCTCTGTGGTTGTGAAAAAGTGCAATCAAGGTTCAGGAGAGGTGTGGCACTGAASTTAATAAGCCCAGGTTACACAGAATACACAGAGCAGCAGCTTTTTGTCAGCCCATGCTACTCGAACATAGCACTGAAGTGCAAGGACACAACCCCCATCACCACCCCCAAAAATGTATCTCAGCATTCTCACTCTAGTCCAGCTGTCTGGACTGTGTTAGCACAGTCTTGGTGCCAGGCACTAGACTACTGAAGCTGACCCTGTGAACTTAGAGAAATAAAATCTTTAACAAGTCTCTGTTGCAGAGTCATTCATAGTCAATCTCGCCCACATATACACCAAAACTTTTAAGAATTGCAGGCAACACCAACAGCTCTTCCCAACACATATCCAACACCTTCTTTGTAAAATTTTTAAATAATTTAAATTAAAATTCTCCATGYGAGCAAGTCCATTACTTCCATGAAAATTTTACTTAAGATTGTTCCCCTGCTCAAAGAAACAATCAAAGTTATGCTACTTGATTCTTGTGGACTTTCCTTCAATGAAAAACTCTGCTAGTGATATACAGGAAAGCAAAGGCTTCATTGCAAGTAAAGGTCACCAGCTTCAGAGACACATCTTTTACCTCCCCATAGGAAAAAAAAACCCAATAAAAACATTAATAAAGCATAGAGTTGTAGAATAGAAAAATCAGTCCAAGCAGGCTGGTAAGCAGCTRAATTCTGTAAAAAAAATGCCATCATAAGCATGTGCCATTCAAACTACAGTGTGTGTATGTATTTTGCTTTCTCTTACTGAAATAATATCAAGGGCAAAGCAGAAAGATGCTTGTGAGTGCAAGCAGCAAATACAGATATTTATATTACCACAAAATTGATAAAAAATAATGCATTTCTGGAATTTCCTACCGAAGAATGGAAAGATAGCTTTCCTAAAAYGCATAGTACTGATTTATCTTTTGATGAATGTTGACCTTGGGGTCCACAGTCATCTTGAAAAAATATTATTTCTACTGACATGAGCTTACACAGAGCAAGTGTTACCTAAATTTAAAACTGTATATTATTTTTAATTTCCTTCCAGATTAGTAGACTTTTTCTGACATTTTCCAAGGCCATAAGACAAAGTGTTCCTCTCAAAATACAGCTGCCAAAACAACAGTGGACACAGGYTCAGGGTACACCTTTGCTATACATTCATACATATGACTTCTGGAAATATGTGAAGACAAACAGTTCCACTTAAATCAATTGTGAAAATCAGTAAGAACAAAAAAGTCAGTGGTAAATGCCTCTGGGTGGGCCATCTAATCCTCATCCATATCCTCAGTAAGGCTGTTCCCTAGTATGCTGTTCGAAAGGGACGCTTCCATTTCTTGGTTTGTGAAGAGAACAAAGCTATAAGAAGAGCTGTGCTTCACTGGGGCTTTTTTGATGACAAGGAATCTTGAATCAGTAAAAAGGCTGGTTCTTTGAATCAAGAAATCACACAGGAGATGGAGTGTGACCATTTATTAGCTTAAAAATTTTTGGAGAAAATTTTAAGATAACTTTGCTTACAATTAAGCAAATGGGAAAGCTCTGAGAATGCCCATTTTGATTTAAAAAAATAATCACACACGACTACAAATGTGAAAAAATACCAAATAAAAATTAACAAAAGGTAGCAAGAAAATGCTGGGAGATTTAATTAAGAGGTTTTAGATGCTTTCCCTTTATTTTTTTTTAAGGTTTTTATGTGTTTTATCTAAACACATCAAACTTGCTCAATGTGTGAAAGCCTACAAATTTGATTAAAAGCAGGATTTTGAAAAAGCTAAATTACTTGAAATAGGTAAGATTCAACCATATTGACTTTGTCAGAAAGACAGTATAGTATTTTACAACATCTTGTAATATTGAGGGTATTAATAACATCAATAAATAAATGCAGACAATTACAGAGGAATATTTGAAATTGCCAAAAGGATAACTAACAAGGCAAAACAGCTAATGATGCATGGGCAAACTGAAAACAGTCTCTGGGCTTCATTCATGATTTCCAAGGCCTTCCTCAAGACAAAGTGGGTGAACAAAGAGTAGCAGCTACTCACGTCATGGGTCAGCTCGAAGTACTTCTGGCAGGCCAGCTGGTAATGCATGCCCTTCACCAGCTCCAGCACCTGCACGGGGAGAGACACGAGACGCGCTCACAAGCAGCACACGTTCARCTCACTGACACCTGCAACAACAGGGTGCTCCAGGACAGCCTTGTACAACAGCTCRTGGGCATCTGCAGCACACGACACCTGAGAATCCTACAAATAACTGACAACATTTTAAAAATGCCCTGGCTAAGTTAAAAACAAGATAAAACCACAGGAAGGTACGCCCGACCCTTAAAATGTAATTTCAATWCTCTTAACTTCAAGAATAAGTTGAATCTATATTTTGGTAATATCATTGTGACAGTTATTGTCAAACTGTCATATTGCAACATCTCTTCTATAATTGCAGACATAAATCTAGCAATTCAAGTGGTTGAAGCATGAAGCAATCAAGGACATGATTTGTATTTTTATTTTCCACATTACCAGTTCATGCRGATGCACAGCAAAATACTACTGTGCTCCCATCAAGAAAATTTAATGCAAATCCTTTAGACAAGTATCTGTGAGAGGGGAATGCTTTTACCTCCAATCAGATTTGTCCTTTTAGAAATGAAGCTATTTCTAGTCAAGCTCAGCAGAATCTGTGAGTGAATAGGCTGTTTTGAACACGCATTAGGAAAATCATGCCATCTTTTGTAAATACAATTTGCTTTCCAATTCTACTTCAGGTAATCTCTTCTGTGCTGCATGAAGTCCCATTCTTATCACCAGAATGCAATGCTGGTTGAAATATTTTAAAGTTTCATTACCTCCTCCCTCCTTTATATAATCAAAATGTATGCTCTCTCTGCTTATCAAACAGAGAAAATTGCTGGAATTAAGAGATAGCCTCAGTGGAAGGAAAAATAGTTTTCAAGAAATGTTAATTTCAAGCCATTTCCCAAGGTTGACCTTTGTGTCAAACACAGCAATATACAGCTTAAATCCCTGCTGTACTCATTATCGGATGGTGCCTTGTATTTATTGACWGATATATAAATAAATTACATTTGCTGAATGGATAAAAACAGSAACACACTGCCAGGAAAGTACTTAGCCCCATTATTTCTCTGTAATAGCCCAACTGATTACATTTCTATCCCTCTTGCCACCTCCTGCTAAACCTTCTGTAAAACGCAAAGGCCAAGGCCAGCTAGGCAATGAAGTCTGAAATCTGCCACTATCTGTGTACATAAATATATTTCCATTTTTTCTCCTCTCTCCTTGAAATTGACTGAAAAAATTAGTAGTTAAGGATTGAAAAAACTCATCTATTCTTAACACCTCAATTTCATATTGCCTTACACTTGCTTGTTTGTTCTTTACCATATAATCCATGCCATACTAAAGAGCCATCTCTATTTTAAAGAAAATGCTGACCATGTTATATATATATATTTACACACACTTTCTTAAAAAGTGTTTTTCACTTAATATGGAGTAATTATCAGAAGACCTATTTGTCAGTAGGGTAATTAAAAGAAACACTCACAATATTCTGTAGCATTCAGACTTGTCTAACCTGAATTTTCCAGTTGAAATAAGTCAACTAATTCAATCTAGTTCATAAATATTTAAGATTTTCCCAAAATTCTTCTTATTTAATCAAGATCACATGTAATAAAATGATATAMATAAAAAGTTTTCTAAATTTTGGTGTAAATACATTTTAAATCTCAGAACCTTAATTGAGCAAACAAACTCAGGTATGCACTAATCCTTAGTGTAAACCCTAAAAAAAGCTGGTATATATCTAAGTTCAACTGTACACATCATGGACGACCAGGTTCCCCTTTTGCACATATGAAAGGGAGGGGGAATAAGGGGCATATTTAACATATTTGAAGAAGAATAGCTTTAATAGATTAACTTGCTTTATCAGGGCAGGAGTTGCTAAGAGGAAACAAAAAAGGTTAAACACTGCAATAGAATGAAGCCCAGCTAGAAAGGAGTCCTCTGTATGAGACAAACTATTAAAATAAAACAGATTTACCATCCCTAATAAATATTATMTTTTCTACTACATTTCTGTCCATAATGAAAGCAAGCTTGCAGCTGTTTTTCCTAGTATTTCCCAGAAACAGACCTCCACTCAAAGCTTCATTCAGAGCAGCAATCTTTTGCCCCTACATACATTAARCCATTTACACTGCATTGCTTTATTTTGTAAGCAAAGGTACATACTCAAGGACTTTTCCTGTTAGTCCTTATGTGCCTTTTTCTTCACTGCCATCTGCAACTTGCTTTTCTGATGTTGCTCTACTGACTGCTAATGAGGCTGAGATGATGTTTGGCAGATGTATGCACCCACCTGCTTTTAYAGATCCTCAGCACTCAAAGTAAAGATGTTGCAGAGCAGGACAGTTGGGGCTCTATAATTATCCACTGTTATTTTCAACTTACTCAAAGTGAGTTTGAGTTGGGTTTTTTTTTTTACATTGCAGAATTAACTTATCACAAAAATCTTTCTACCATAGACCCAGTTGTGTGTGATGAATTTCTAACTTTTCCTGGAAACTTTCTTTAGCTGCAAGGGAAAATATTTTTACAGACAGCAATAACCTAAAACTTTTACAATATTAGATCAATAGGGAGAATGTTAAGGTTTTTTTCCACTATGGTGGTGTTGTGGTGGATTTTTTTGCAGGTTTGGCAGTTTTTTGTTTGGTGTTTTGATGAAACAGAAACATCCAGCTGTATCAGAGGCCTAGGCACGGACTGGTTTATTTATTTCCATCTCTGTGAAGAATCTCCAAYCCACCAAAACACTAAATCTGTTGAAGAATATTACACAAAATTCARTGAGTGACTTAATCAAAACCTTTAATTTAATCCAGTTATAGGGAAAAAAAGATTTTTAAATTAAGAGAAAAATTGTACTAGAAAGAACAAGCCTTCTTCTGAARTTATCTGCTGTTCACCGACATAGGTATTTTTTCCTAAAATGCTTTTATTCCTAGTAGAAAAGCAAAAAGAACTAGTCTAGACTCTCTGTTTCTCCTGTTTGTAGGACGAGAAATTTTACTACTTTTTGCTTTTGCTATTGCTATTGACATGATCTGGGAAGAAGGTCATTTCTGCAAGAAAAACGTTCTGAAACAAATAATAGATATTTTGAAATAACTAATTCAAAGCCTATAATTTCTATTTCTCTAYATGTAAGATGTGCAGGCAACACATAACAGTGCATTTAGTACAGCATCACAACAGATGTATTAATCACAGAATCATAAAATGGTCTGAGTTGGAAGGGAYCTTAAAGATCAGCTAGTTCAGACGCACCTGCCGTGGATGGAGACACCTTTCACTAGACCAGATTGYTCAATGTCCCMTCCAACCTGGCCTTGAACACTTCCTGGGATGGGACATCCACAAATTCTCTGGACAACCTGTTCCAGTGACTCATCATCCTCACAGTAAAGAATTTCCTCCTTATATCTAATCTAAACCTCCCTTTCCTTCAGTTTGAAGTCGTTCCTCCTTGTCCTGTCACTACATGCACTTGTTCAATGTCTCATATGTAAAAACATATCTGAACATATTCTTTAATCTTTATATTCTTCAAATTGATTAGCTGTTATCAAACCTGATTTCATTAGGATTTTACCTAATTAGCAGTATACTAGAGAGAGAAATGAAAAATTATACACTATAAATTCAAATGCCATGCACTTACACATCCACACATCAGATGCTGAGCTAATGCTTCTTTCTCCAAGAAGCATTAAAAAAAAGCTACTATGACAAATATAGATTTACCTAAGGAAAATGTGAAATTAATACAAGTTAAATAATTCAGTTCTTGGAATAAACKTCAGGATTAGCTCTCTGCTTCAAGCACTTTGATAACTAGACCTGTACGTCATCTGCTGCATTACTTTGAGATGATTTCTTCAGCAGATACAATCCTAGACAGATACGGCCTCAGAAAATCTAGATTGGAACAACAGGTCAGATCCAAATACTTCATAGCAAGGAGATTCACATATTCAAATGCTTTGATCCCTTTTTTCATTACTGACAGCACTACAGAATGAATGCAATGAAAGCAGTCTAATGCTCAGACTGACTACTGAAGTCATGTGAGGTCTGGCAGTATTTGCTCTTTACCATCATCACATCATCTTTCCCTTTTCACACCCAGTCTTGTGAAACCCCTTTAGGATGGGGTTTGTCCCTACCATGCAGCAGTCAAATTCTTTATCTGAATTGGAAAAATTCAGAAATTCTATTGAACCTTAAAGGAAAGGGTGCATGTCAAGAGTATGGACAGCCTCAGAAATGGAAGGAGAGCAACACTAGAAAACTGAGCACCCTGGGTAAAACCATAACCATTAGGGCTAGACACTAACCCCCACTGTGGCTCACATAATAGCCATGAGGAACAAGCTTCAAAGACAAGGAAGGGCCTTGTTTGTGGGTTTGGAGGGAAGACATAGAATATTCTAACCAAAAGATGAAAATCCCACTGGGGGACAATTCATCAGTGCATAGCTAAATTCAAAATATATGTTTGAAAAATTATGCATCATTCCTAGAATTTTGAAACAGAGTATGGAATGAACATAAGAGGTCCTCAGCCTCCAAAAAACCATGCTTTTTATTGAAATACATAGCTGAAAGGTCAAGCTCCAAACCATTCATTAAAAATAGGTATCTACCAGTTTGTAAGGGAGCTCTCATTGGATCTGGAGTTAACAGGTAGCCTAAGAGTCAGAGGGTATGGTTTGATGAATGCCAGTCTAGCTACATGAGACCACTGAAAGATGGGAAACCATCCACCCCTAATATCAATTCACAGAGCTAAAGGAAAAAAACATTTCTGATACTCAGCAAACATCATCAACATCAGAGAAGACTCCTAAAAGCYCTGTCTGGACTGAAGGATCCTGACCTGATCTTAGTCACACAAACATWACTGGACCATGAAAACAGAGCAAAAAGGAGAGGCAGCAATAATGACAACTTGGAGACTGATGGCAACTATTTTTCTTCCTCTTCTCCTACTGGATATCTCAAAGACTGTCTGATGTAAAAGATTAATTTCTCAGAAGGCAGGCACAGCCAACAGTTTTTATTTTACATTATTTTATTTTTATTAGGTTTTGCATGGAGGGTGTATAATTTTGTGGGSTTTTTTTGTTTAACACTAGGAGTGGACACTGAAGAGCCCTTTACCCTAAATGCACTTAAACACCACAAAAGTCATGGACAGGACAACATCCACTTCTGGGCAGAGAAGATGTTGATGGAGASAGTTTTTCTTGGTCACTTCTGATAAAAAAAATGTAAGACTGATAGTGAATCCAAATTTACTTTACAAAAAAAAAAACAAACAAAAAACCCTAAACACATACACACACAAAAATAAAATCACAATTCACATTAAACAAGGAACTACATTAAATATGAAGATAYTGTCTTACTGTGCAAATTCACTGAAGAAATAACCTCTACTAAATCCTACCCACACATACAGCAAGGCATCTAAGCCAGTACATCCTCACCAATCTTTCCAATGATTAGCAGGATAAAAAAAATCCTAGACCAGCATCAATTCTTGAGATATATATATCTATATAGATATATAGATATAGATATATATATATGGAAAAAAGCCAAAGGAAAGTATCTCTACAGCCTGTCAGATATATAGATGCTTATTTATATGAACCAGAAGAAAACAGGGAAAAAAGAGAAAAAGGTAAAAATWCTCCTACAAAAAAATATGAGTATTTCTGGAATTTGTCAAGAATTACTATAGTGAACAATAAATAAACTCTTTAAAACTATTCTCTTTTAATTTGTATCTTAATTAGTCCTTCCAAGGGAGACTGCTTTAAGTGGAACTTTCACATTCTTTTCCATCTGGTACAACAGTCTGTTGATGCYTGACAAACAATGGTGACATTCCATATGAACTAAATACAACAACTTTAAGGAGGTTTTTCCTAAGGATCTAAAGCAGGTTCCAGCCAGTTAATACACAGAACTGTTTGGTCTCAGCTTAAATCTCACCAGTACCTCTTCTTTCAATGAAAATGATGACATACTCTTACTGCCTTAAGATCTTGGTAGAGAATGCAGTGGGAGACACAAGTCTTGTGGACACATTTCAAAGTTCCAATTCCTACATTTTTTTTGCTATGTAAGATAGATTTTTCAATTTAAGTTTATGTTTTTTAAAAGCTGATAAAATTTCTGCTTAATTTYATTAGGTGTTTTATGTGCTTTTGTTGGTCAAAGGAAGTCAGCACAACTGATAATGAGGAATGTATGGGTTTTAGAAGTTTATTATAGAAAAGAATMATATTTGTGTACAGGCTACATAGTAGTCATCCAAGACTAAAGAATGCAAGAATAAAATAAAATTCTGCAAGAATAAAAATAAATTCTCTAAAAAATTGCCATATTCATTTAAACTTATTTTCTAATCACAGTGCAGTAAAACAAAGTATAAAAAAATTCTGGATTGTATCCACTATTGGCATAAACCTCCTCACAATATTAAACAATAAAGGTAGTGACAATAATCACCACATCAGTGGGAGCACTGCAGCCAGAAAGTCAAAATTCAGGTATAAAACCTTTACAAGAAGAAATATTTCACAATACACAGTGACAAATTGCATATGGCATTCCTACACAAATAGGAAGTAAAATTGAAAAGCAGTGCCTTATTAATGAAAGTGTCAAGCAAAACATGCCTTACCTGAGCTATTCCACTGGGAGGGATCTTGTATGACTGCAGCTTTTGCTTCAGCAGCTCGGGATCGCTGTGGCGGAATGGGCACCCTGACAGYAAAAAATAAGCAAGCTCACAAACAAGGCTGTTTACTCAGGAGTTAGTGCAGTAAGGCACTCAAGAGACCAGCTAAGCTGTTCCTAATTGTCTAACAGCTTATTAATAGGAAAGTTAATTACCCATGTGTACAATTGCCTTTTTTTTCCTTTAAATAATTACTTTACTGCAGAGTTATCAGGGCACCACAGGCTCAAGAGTCACATAAAATATCCCACCATAAAGAGGCCACAATTCTTATTCACTGACAGGAAAAGAGTTTAAATTAGKTCCTTACTAACAATGACAGTGTTGGTACATTTAATAGCTGTGGAAAAAACCCAAGAAAATAAAAGTAATGAGGGTCAACTGGTCTTTAAAAGCATAGTCCATTGTAAAAATATCACCTTATAAGTAACTTAGAAAGTTCCACTACCTAAGTGGATTTTTTTTGTCCTAGAGTGAGTTTTGAGACACAACTGAATGAATGACAAGTATTAGCATRACAACAGTGAAGCAAGTGTAGGTTTCCCATGTCTAGTCATACAGTTGTATGAGTTTTTAAAATACCCTAGCAAACTTCAGACTTCCTGTACAATTGAATTCGTATCTCAGAACACCTCTAATTGGTCATTTCTTAAAGTATCTGCACATTTAAATTCTCCTTGAGCTGCATGACACAATGTAAGTAAAAACAGCAGTTATCAAGTCTGATCTAAAGAGAATAGTTCAAGACCACTATGGTCTGGAAATTGAATACACGTTTTAAGAGACTACAGGAGGGAGTAACATCTCTAGCCAAGAGATTCTGCTGTTTGTGAGTGCTTGGGGTTTTTCCCCTTAAGGAACTCACCATGATAATCCCCTTGACTTGGTGGATTGGACATGATAATCTTCATGCAGCTGTATGGGGTATAATCAGTTCTCTTTCCTTCTTTCCCATAGTTGTGGCGAATGCTGTAAGCATATCCTTTGTCAAACTGAATAAAAGCAGAAGAATAAATTCTTATATATTGGGTCAGGAATTCTACCTTCTCTGCAAATAGAAATATTGAATAACAAAATCATTTTTCAAAACATACTCAAACTGAGGAAAATAAAAACCTAGTTGCTTGCCGCTAGCCTTGAGTTTTACATTACACGAACTCACATTTGTACACAAATGTGCTTTACAGACACAACTCAAGAGAAGTGTGTAACTTCATTGATTTAAGGTCTTTTCAGCTGATTCTGTAATGGCTTTAAAGATAAGATGATGTAAGGATCAAAATTTTGGACCCCACAGTACTAGTAAATGGAGACAACATGGCAATTTGAAATATTTCACAAATGTCCATCAATTGATTGCCTGATCAGGGGAAAAAAACAAATAGAAATTCAGATTTCTTTACTCAGGTTCATGTTCTTGTTCYCCCAAAGTATAATGTTGCACCTAGACTTTGCTTCAGCACTGAAGTTCAATTCTTCAGATTCTAAAATGAAGTATACTTTGCTTGTATAAAAAAGATTTTCTCTTATGTCTACCAATAGACTACCAACTCCTCCAAAAAAAATGAAATCTTCTAAAGCATATAGATGTAATCAAACATTTATCTTTACAGCTGAGCACAAAGCTATCAATATATCATTTTAGATAAGTCCTGTGGAAACCATTCAATTACATGAGCTCATGTCATTTTTTACGTGGTAATAGGTGACATAAAATCTGTAGAGGAATTAGATTTCTTAATATACAGATTCCATTAAATTGCATTAGCTACTGTAAGACATCAAGGAACATTTGTTCAAATAACATACTTCAAGTTCTAAAAACCACAAATATGATAAAATAATGAAGCATCATATTTAGAATTACACCTCCTCAATCTCTTTGCCTCAAAAAAGAACTATGACAATACATAAAAGGAACAACTCTGCTTTTGCTCAATTCAAATTATAGCATTAACCTCAAATTCTCCAACTAAATATAGACAATACCTATATGAATTTAAGTTTTCTTCCCAAAAACCATTTTAAATTAWTTTTTTACTCTAACTCCGGTATTTTACTGATAGAAGACAATGTAATGCACTGAGAAAAATCATTCAAACATACCATTGCTAACACTACTACTGCAAGGATATTCTCATTTCTACTGATAAAAGTAGGTCCCTATTTGGCCTGTGGATGTCCAAAGAGTACTTCAGAATATTCATATACCTATGAAATCTCTTGACTGGCCTAAAGATGACAAAAACAAAATAGAAACATAAATGTATTTTTTGCATGTAAAACACTTCAATGATTTTGAAAATATAGTTACTTAAAACTCTGTAACATAATATGCAAATATACATGATAAATGTGTATAAAAATATACACAAACTTTGAGAATAAAATCCTAAATTGCACCTGACTCAAAGAGTAAAAAAGAAACTTCTCCATCAAGATGCTGCTCATAATCAAGTCAATACAAGAAGACTAAAATTCAGCACTCATCCCTAATAAGGCTTAAGACATCCAAAGCTCTGAACAAATATTGACTAATTAATCTATACTGTGCATTTGACAAAGTGACTTTACTCTACTTCAAAAGACTTTTTAAAAAGCAGGAAGGGGAAGAAAAGAGAGAAAATAGCATTTTGTTTTCCAGCATAGCCACAGGCAGGATCAAGCAGGTGGGAATACTCCTTCCTATCTAGTGAACCTTTTGCTCAGGAGATAAAAGAACTGGATGGTTTAATAGCAAATGAACACCACTTTTTCCAGCAACAGAGCCAGGCTCACCAACTCATCATTAGAAAGAATTCTCTGGGTGTGTTCTCTGACTCAGAAGGGCCAGGGAGCAGCTCCCCACCCCTTCACAGGACACCAGCAGCTGCTGGCCAAGTGCGGCTGCTGCTCCTGTTGGAGCTGCAAATGCTCTGGCTAGTCCTGAAAAACAGCAAAGATCAAATACAAAGATGTCTGCATTTTAATTTCCAATCTCYGCATGAACCTGTTAAACTGAAGATGGAATCTGTGATCCTGTAGCCACCTGTTTTTCTACCCAGAAGCTCTGGAATATTTCCTCCTTTACAAAAGATGAATYGAAGCACATTTCATCTTCTCAACAAAGGATATTTGAGCAAGCAATTAAGTTAGACTAATTTTTTTTTTCCCCAAGGGTAAAGCAAATCATGAATGCTTCAGGATGTACTGCTTAGTTTCCTAGAAAATTAACACCCCTCTTTAACAGCTCTGTATACTGAAATCTTGAGCTGTACTTTTCACATCACTTGCCTTAATGCCCACAGAAATTACTTTTAGTACCTAACTCATTACTTTATGCTGAGAAGCAGCTCTTGCAGTAAATAGAAACAAGAGCTACATTATAACACAACACAGCCTTGGGACAGGTTGGATATTTTCTTGCTGCTTTCTTGTAATCCTGTTTGGTTCTCTCTTTTTGCAGTGGGAGATGGCAGAGAACAACACAGCTAACGTGGTGCAAGTTGGCACATGTGCAGTTACTCACATCACTGAGAGCTCTCTCATCCCTGTGATTCAGCTTTTCTTATCATTGATCAAGGAAACAGCATTTTAGCAGGGGCAGTATCTGACAGGCTGTATGGTCATCCTCAGTGGGAAGAAGCCATGAACTGGGACATTTCATTAYAGAAAACCATCCTGCAGAACAGCCTTCTACACTGGGGAATGAACTCCATGGTCAGCCTCATTCTTTCCTAATACCATTACTCTAGGATGCATAAAGAAAAAAACATACTCTAGGTGCATAAAGAAAAAAACAAAAACACAAGGAGCAACAAAAAGCACTGAGGTAAAATTAGACATGTTTGAAATGTGCAGAAACAAGAAGGCAAAGGGATCTGTTCCTTCCTGTTTATTCTAATGCTCCAAATTGAAGTGGTTCAATAAAGTTCATTGAACAAAATAAATTATAGACAGCATCTATCATGCAGGTAGATGCTTGCAGGATCATTCTAATTGCTTTGTTTTAAACTATTTTAGAGAAACAGCTTAAAAACCCTCAAAATTACTATTAYTATCTATTCTAACTGCAATCTATTAAAAGAGCATTATGGCAACAACCTGTAAAAGGTCAGACTCAAATTAAGTGATTTGAAAAATCACCAAAATTTTTTGGTGATTTTTGTAAGAACTTTGCAGGGTCTTACTGGACCCTGATATGAACTTGCTCAACAGTAATGATGCTGCAGRAGCAAGTGCATTTCCCTTGTACTCTGCGTGACAGTTTCCACTGAGATGAAATGAACACAAAACAAAAAAATTATTAATAGAAAAGCTGGGTATGTTCTACACATTCCACCACAGTTGTGCTAAATATCAACAGAAATTGCCAAAGTTACTATGAAACATTAATAATGAAGCAACATCATTACACTATTGAGATGACCTRCTGCTGGTCACACTTGACAGCAAGGAGTCTCTCCAGCTTTTTAACTGTATGGCCACATCAGGACTATCTCACTTACTTTGCCTCTATTCAGCTCTCTGAGCCTTCTAAAATCTGCAACACATTTAYAATTTATGTGTGAGGTGAATGGGCCATGGCTTTGGCAAGGGAGAAAGAGATCAAGAAATGTATCTCATTTAAGCAATGAACTGATTCACACTGAGGCCAAGAAGTTGAGACAAAGGTAGCCCTACCAAAAATTGTGACTTGGATSTTGGAATGTGCAAGTCTAGGCATTAGCAGCAGTGTGAATTTTTGTTTTAAAAAAACCCTGCGAGTCAACTCTCCAAGCTTTAACTTAATCACTAAAGATACAGTTTTTTAGGGACCTCTCTTTCCTTCAGGCATGGCTGCAGGATGCAGGTGATGTCACTTCAGACCAGACAAGTGGGTATTTCTGAGGTTTTATGYACCAGTGTCTGCTGTAATGAACTGATACGTCCATTGTATGATACTGAATGTGCCAACAGTGATACTGGGTATCCTGGTGACCCTGAGGCTTTCTTAGACAACTTCTCCCTACAAGAAACAAAACTCTGGATAATGACAAGTGGGACAAAGCCAATGCTCCAAAGCCAGAACCAAGGAGGCTTAGGAGACAGTTCACTTGGTATAGATAAGTGTACTGTAGAAAGGAATTTATCTTTTGCTTTTMTGTGGTACATTCACATGAGTATCTGGGTAATGCAGAATAACTTGTCTAATAAATGTTAGTCAAGACACATGTACTGTACTAGATAGCCTTCACTAGAAGATATAAAAAGTTATAAATTATAGTAGAAATAAAAAGGGATAGATAGAGATACAGACATCTATAAGCTATAAATTTGCAACTGGTATAGCCTAATACCAGATTCCCATATTCCAGACAGAAAGTTCCAGACAGGAAAAGATCCAGATAGGAAAAGCTTTTTTCAACAAGTTCTGATCACATAAACGTACACAAGATCTTTAGCTATGGAATGAGGATGGACYTCAAAAGGACCATTTGGCAGGTGTATGCTCTCCTTTGAAGGAAAGTTTTCAACAGACAGAGCAGGAAAGCATGGATGTCTGCCCCATAATTATCAGTTTGATATAACAGAATACACTTTCAAAGCTACAAGAAATTACATTCCGCAGCCACTCCAGTCACTGAACAAGGCATCATGTCAGCACTGACAGCGACCTTCTTTACATCACTTGCCATATTTGCAGATTAGTGTCTGTACATATAACTAGGTGCCCCATAAAATTTATTATCAAATCTGATATTCAGCATGCATATTAGATTGGAAAATAATTGTCTGAAAGGTCTTGCAAGCCCTCTAAACTCAGGGTCACGCTTCCACAAAACTTTCATATTTCAGTTAAAACTACTTTTATATATTTTTGTAAGATTTTATGCATCTATTCCTTCCAGTACTGGGAAATTCATTCATTTAAACTCTMTTAACTAAGCAAAATGGTGCACTAACTTTGTCTAGCTTCTTGACTGACCACCTGATTAGTTCCAAGTCTGCAAAATTCAAAGAAGCAATGGCTTAACATCTTTTCTTTAAAACAGTCATTGGGTAATTTCCTGTCTAAAATTGTTGAGCCTGTGTAGATAACAGCTTCACATTCATAAATTTATCACACACAGTCAAGTCATGTATCTGCTGAAATAATTGGTTCTCTTTTTCATTCATTTCCTAGGCAGTCACTCAAATCATTACTGTTGACACTGCTTAGCTGGCATATCTTTATCCAAGCAACTTTTCTTTTTTTAAGCTCATTCTTAAAATAACCTCAACTTGAGATTATCTTTTTGCAAGCGCAGTTGTATTTAGGAGCACAAATAAATGCTTCTCTATCTGCCAACAACAAAAATYTGTCCTAAATTACCACCCTGTAGCCAATTTCTACCTCAAAGGCACAGATCAGAGACATCACCTAAAACCGAGCTGGAAAACGATTACATTGTGTAGCAGTCAGCACAGACCAATTCACAGCAGTGTAAAAAACCTTTTCCCCCCCAGTTCCAGGATTATCAAACTACATAAGGCAAGAACCACTTAGCACTGGAGATGATTTTATCTACCATAAGAAATCAGAAATTTTTTATATCAAACASCTTGTATACTAACTACCCATATGAGCATAAAGTGTGGGGCTGATGAACTAAAATCTGACACCGTAGGATTTTAATTTCAGCAGTCAAAGCTTGCCTTCATATAATTTAGCTAAATACACAATTTATGTACACAATTTTTTCACACATTTACATGCACCAAGACTTTGAAAAGGAAAAGTAAAACATAAACCACAGCAGGCTGTCTTCTGCCTCAAGACACTGCATCAAATTATTAGCACAGCACATTTTAAAGCCTTCTCTATAACAATTTAATTTTTCTTAGGCACATGCTTGGTCACCTACAAAAGATTTTATTAGCTACTTCAAAACATTGCAATATTTCTTTCTGTATCTAAATTATTCTGATGGTTTCAGTTGGGATAAAGTTAATTTTCTTTCCACTAGCTGGTACAGTGCTATGTTTTGGATTTAGTATGAGAATGATGCTGTTAACACATTGATGTTTTGGTTGTTTATAGTTAGTGCTTACTCTGAGTCAAGACTTCCCAGTTTCCCATGCTCTGCCAGTGAGGAGGTCACCAGAAGTAAAGTTAGCTAAGGGATATTCCAGACCACAGAAATCATGCTCAGTACCTAAACTGCTCTAAGGTCTGCGGGCACCGCTGGTCACTGCTTAGGGACTGGGGGGGCATTGATCAGCACATGGTGAGCACATTTACTATGGATCACTTCTGGCTTGTTGGGGGGGGGTGGGGATAGAGGGAGGGGTTCCCCTCTCTATTTTTATTAACTAAGAAAGTTCAACAGAAGTAGAGTAGTAACTGACTGCATCTGCAGAAATAAGATTCCACTCTGAACATCTAAATCCAGACATCTCTCATTATCATCAATGGTGGTCAATGCAATCAGAGGAGTCTGGGGAGCAATTCCATTTGCTCTGGAGGCTCATTAAATAAATCATTCTCTAGACACTATTGACTGTACAGGCTAGATTTCTATTGGTCATAATGGCAGTTTATAATCCAAGTGTAAAGAGAATGTATACTTAGGAGAAAAGAAATTTAGTATGTATCAAAACTGAGAGAAATCCATACTGAGATGTATACCACAGCACCGTGTATTACAGATGTACAGAGAAGAGGGATGAAGACTGGCCAGGGACCCAAAGTCCAAAACTAATTTCCTGCTGCTAGTGCAGGCCCTATCAATTCCCTAAACAAGAATGCTCTCATATCATGTTCTATAATTTTATTTGAAAGGTACCCTAAGCCTCAGACTTTCAAATATGGCAGCATCACTCAAAGACATTCAGTGACTGAAAAATGAAAAACATCCCTTCAACCGAAGTGACACAGTTATCAAAACTTGATACAACTGTCACAAAAACCCCTGGTTTCTACTGAGACATGGTTAAACCTTTTGCATCAGTGACAGAACAAAAGGATTTAAAGTCCCAATCACATGTTTCAAGATGTCAGCAAATCCTCAGTATAAGTGCAAATTTTAAAAAATTGATTTATTTTCTAAATGATTGATCATTGGGAAAAAAAAATCAAATAATTCTTAAAATAAAATTACAAAGAGACTGAGTAATGAATAAATTTCCTCAGGCTGATAAGTATGTTCCTTATGTCTACTCTAGAAAAATATACACTTAGCTTTTCTGAGGCAATCATAAAAGAATGACAAAAGGAAGGCAATGAAACACAAACCAGAACATGGATAGCTGATGTTTATTAACCCTCTTGAACATAGAGTAAACCAGATATTGGTGCTCTCCTAACAGCATAGTTTGGCTCAAGATCACTGGCATTCTCTCTCTAAAAACTCTGCTGTAAAACCAGATTTTTTTATTCATTAACAGGACAATAAAAGACAAAATCACATTTTAAGATAAYGATCAAACAGAAGTGCAGAAAACCAGGTATCAGCCCTTGCTGTCATAATAAAGAGAACTGCTTACATACAAAGAGCATTTTATATTTATCTTAGGCAAAGTGCACTATAATCAAGACATATTTCAACTCTAGACTGCAATTACAACAAGAGCCTTTCTGCTCTCAACAAAAGAAAGCTTGTTTCAAAAATACACAAGACTATTTTCCTATCCTTTTAGGGTTTTTTTTGACTAAAAGGTTACTTGACTGCAGAGAAAATGGGAACAGAAGAAAAAAGAAGCTCCACTACCAGACTGCTCTGAACTGTTTCAGAAGAAGTTACACACATCTCATTTTCAGTGCCTGCTGTAAACTTCTAAAAACAGGGAAATAACTGTGGTAACAAAGTACAAGAAGSCCAACTATTGTAATTGATTTTTAAAAAAAAGTTTGTTAGAATTCACTAGTATTGCCCCAGTTCTCATGATCCAAATTCAAATCCATTAAGCACATGAAAAAACCCAAAATAAATTGGAATTTAAAAAGCAAAACTTGCCATAAAGACCACGTTTCCACTCCTACATGTATAGCAGGTGACCAAAAGAAAAACAGGGAAACAGAAAACAAATGAACAAACAAAAAAAGCCAAAACCCCAAAAAYTCCACAAAAAMCCCCATATTTAAGGACACTTTGTTTTTCTTCTCTGTAAGTGGACTTAAGASGGAATGCAAGGAGATGTAAAAGCCTAGCCTATGGAATTCAGTTTCACAACTAAATAGCATTGTACACTTCATACAAAATTAGAATCCAACCTTCTTTCAAGAAGTAGTAACACCTCTAACATTGAAATACTTGAGCCCTATCATCATTTCCCTTTCCTAAATCTTAATATWTTAAATTTCCAAAACATCAATTGCACACAGAAGAAATAATGTATGAAGAGCTGTTCTGTCTTTATTCATGAGATCCCGTAGATTTCAAAGACATGAGGCAGAATGTTAAATCAATTCTGAAAGCAAAAGTACATTTTTATTTACATTGTGCCTTTGTGATATATCAGCAGAGTGCACATTTGGTACAATATGCTGCTTTTCTRGATGACTGAATATGAAACACAGCCATGATTTATTGGCTGAGTATAGACTGAATATGACAGCTATATGATATTACAATTACATTGACATTATCAAAAAAGTATTCAGAATCCTGGGTTTTGTTTTTGTAAATAGCTTATACAATTCCAGGATAGCTGAATTTTCCATAAAATTATTTTAAAGCATTGTTTGAACTAAGAGTATCAAGATTTAAAAAATTTCTATCAAAAGTTTTCTGTTCAAAAAGCACAGGAACAAAACTGGAAGACACACATGCTGTGTCATTCAGCTTGTCCTGGTAGGTAGATGTGGATGAAAAGATTTGCATCTCAAGAACCACCAGTCCCTGTCTCAGAACTTGGGGTAAATAGCCAAAGAGCTTAAATACATTATTACCAGTGGTGTGTGCAGCAATGTGCAGCAGGCATTTTTCAGCAGATGGTTAGAGCTGTATGGTTAAGAAGGTATTCAAAAGAGTCTRCTAAAAGCTCTGGATTTAGTGACACTCAGACACTTCACTATCCCTAAACTTAGAAATTTATCAGCCACATAGGCAAACTCATCTATTACATTTCTTAAAATGTCATGGAATGACTTTCTTGCTGCTGCTGCAAGGGCCAATAAAACAGAAACCTCTTCTGACAAGTACAGTCCATCTACACTGAAGATGAAGTGCAAGGACTGACAAGTGATTCAAAACTACAAAAGGAATCTTAGAAAATTAAAGGTCTGGTTTCACCATTCATTTTTATACATGCAGTTCTAACAAGACACTACATCAAGCAATATCTATAGCAATGTGTGTTGCTGAGAATAAAACAAGTCATAAGAGAGCAGATTCTGATCTAAATTAGCTTTAGTATAGAAAAGATAATTATAGCTTTCACTCTCTTCACTGCAAGAACCTTATCACCAACCAGCTCATACATAAGATTACTAAATGCAGATTTCTATGTCTAATATGTAACAACAAAAAGTGATTCTCTTTCTTTTTATGGTAGCTAGCACAGTTAAACATCACTAAAACTATGCCAGCACTGTTAATGCCCTGGAAGAGAGATTATAGCTAGAGTTCTTCTCTACCCCTAAGACATGCCACAGGCTGAAAGACTGCCCAAAATCTTCTCTTTTAACATAATTGGGAAGATGAAACCTGAAAATCACACGTTTTAAACAGGTTTAAATAATACTGAACAAATTAAAGCACTTTAAAGTGCATAATCATAGCCAAATGTCAGCATAACTTCAGCATTACAACAAAGACTGCAGAATTCCAGTTGCAACTAGAACAACTGGGAAACCTGAAAAGGGGATTGAGCTTGGAGTGAAAGAGCACACATTTTTAGTATCATTTACTACTGTGTTTTATGTGCACACTATAGCCTTCATGTATATTAYAGTCTAATACTCCTCAGTGTTTTCTAGTACCTCCTCTTCAGTTGGGATTCATTGGAATAACACCAATGAAACAAAAATATGGTGAAATATAATGGGTCYATACCAGATCCATTTCATTTAAGAAATACTTCTTTAAGACTTTGAATCTATTATGCAAAGTCTAGTGTTTTTTTAATCAGAAGTTTCTGTAACAAAAATACTCTCTTATGAAAAACAGTTACAAAATTGAAACAGATGAAACAGATTYTTGTCAACTTTCCTAAACTTAGATAGCTGTGAGACACTGATATGCTGGGTTTTGGCTTGAGAAAGGAAAGTTTCAGAGGAAAATACACAGAAATATGATTGAGTTTAATCTGCAGCTACATTAGCTACAGGGCATAATTAAAACATAATTATGTCCTAAAGACATTTCTTCCTTAGCATCCTTAACTTCACTGAYAAACCTGTAAGCACCCTGGGTTTAAAAGGTCAGGCAATACTGTTTAAAMTAAATTCTTACAAGCAAAAGGTAAAAAAGGGTTTGCTTTGTTTTTATTCCTTCTAGTGCTCAGAACTTCCAGTGTGTCATTCAAAACACAAACTATACACAAACTGAAAGAAAACAGTATTAGGTGAAGGTACAAATTATTGCCCTGCCAAAAGGAACTGGTGCAGCATCTACCCTTGGAAGGAGTGTGCACGTGTATTTATGTATTTATGTTTACATAAAGTTGTAAGTTAACAGTACCTTTACAGTGTTGATTACATATATCCTATGTACATATATATTACATTTCTGCATATGGGCAAGAATGGTGAAAAAAAATTACTTCCATCATACTTTGCTGAAATAAGTGGAACATGTACTCCTATATTCACATCTAATTTTTCATCATCTGACTTCTTATGTGTCAACTGAAATTATGGTGTGCTCTGTTTACTTGTCTAATTTGGAACCAAAAGTAAAACAAACTATAAGAGAAAGCCACATAACAAGTCTGTATTTTTTTGTTTAGTAAAGAGGTTAGAGCAGCAATACCTACAAACATATTTGTGTGAGAACTGTGAACAATGTAGATGTTACTGGTAAATCTCTTTGCAGCAAAGTCAGATTTTTTTATCAATCAGGAAAGCAGAAATGGTTATCAACTGCTTTGTAAAACTTGTACTATTAATCACATCAGGCAGCAACATCCACAAATGCAACACGGCATGTTATTTTAATGACAGCAATTCCATACCATTATTTATACTAAGTCCTAATAAAAATCATTATCTGATGCAAACAACTTTAAACAATTTTGATTTGATCTCACGATGCTTAATTAAACAGGAAAAAACCAGCTATCTCTAGCTCTGATTAGATGAGCTAATTTTCTGCAGTCTTTCCAGAATCACTGTGTACACAAGACTAAACRCAAGTAACACTGACAACCCTATCAGGGACTTCCCTCTAGGCACAGTTATATCTTTACAGGCATTGCTAATCATCTCTACTTCTGATACTGCAAGGAAGGAATCTTGTCCCAGTTCCTYCTTATAGTCTGGCACAATTTAACAGGACTCTCCAAGAAGTTATTGAAGTATATTCACAAAAACATAATTTATGTTAGAAAAGACCTTCAATATTGAGTCCAACCATAAACTTAACACTGCCAATCCAACACTAAGCCATGTCCCTAGGCACTCTCCTTCTTGGAATACAATCAAATGCAACCCTTGTGAGCCTGCTTGCTCAGTCCTCTCACTTCCAGAATCCATTACAGATCTCCTTCCTACTGCTGTAGTCAATAGGCACACACAACAAATYGACAAAATCAAACCACGCAGAGCAGTGTGGCAGTAATCCACCAACAGGACTCCAATGAGCTTTCAAAATTCTGAAGCACTGCACAAGAAAGGGGAACAGAATGTTAGCAAGCATAAGCAAATGTGCCCAGGACACACAGGACATGAAGGAAACACAGGACAAACTCCCACCTATAAAACACTTTAGATAATAATACATGATAGCAAGAACCTTGCACAGACTTAACACACATACTGTGACAGCTATAAAGCCAAAACCAACCCAATTTTAATGGCAATTGAAGCTTATTTTCATTCAGCTAAAGAAGGATATTATGATTCTATGATTCTAAACTCAGTGGCCAGATGACAGAGGTTTTTCACGRAATTCCTACTTGTCAGGCTCAGCTCCAACTATTCATGTGGAGCCAAATGGTGAAGAGCAACAGCTGCCCACAACATAAGTCCTCAGGATTTTCAGTTATTTTAGTCTTACTCTTCACTGCTAATTAGCAAATTACCATAGCCAAAGGAAAATAAAACAAAATCTTTTTCCAAATACAACCAACAAGAATTCTACGAATTCAGTTTGACTTAAATGTAACACCAGTAATCCATGTATTTATAGCTTGAAGTCATGCTTTTAATTCTCATGCCTGGTTGAATGAATTTTTACTATAAAACAAATTCACTCAAAACACCTCTTCTGCATATTGCTTATTAAAATACAAAAGGGACTCCAGCCTATTCTCTTCAGCCAGGATCAAGGCAGCTCATCAAACTCAGCAGCCATCTGCCTTCATGTGAATATCACCTACAAAAACAGTTCTATCCCATTTGAACAACACACCTCTTCTCCTCCGGGCTGCAATTTGTATGCAAAAAAACCCACTCAGGAATTTTATGAAAGGAGTAGATCTCCTGATGTTTCACTCACTGATATTAAGCTGATTTCTGGAAACCAACATGAATCATTTTTTAACTTGATATTCAGTGTATCACTGTCTCAGAGGCTGTTCAATTTCTAACAAGCATCTCAAAATACAACTCAATATCTTGCTCGAGTCACTTCGCAGTTATGCATAAACATTCTGATTTCATAGATTTGGCTTTCTTTACCTAGCTCTTTTCTTTAGCCTTTGGGGTTAAAATTCAAACTAAATATTAATTTTAGTTCAAGGCTCCATGCCTAGTGTGTAGGATTTGGACCATCTACTTATTGTCTTGAGACCCCTAACAACTGCACATTACTGTATTTTTCTTTGAACTTGCATTGAAATAAAAGATTTAATGTAAATTAAACAGTATGTTTGGGAATAAAAATGAGTCATGCAAATGAAAAATGCATTTTCATGTTTCTTCTGACAAATCACTTAAAGCCTTTTATTAAAGAAATTTCAAGAGCTAACTTTGTAGAACACAAAACACATTTTGAAACATACAGTTATACTACACAAGCATTGCCATTCAACATATAATAATGTTATKAATGGAATGCAATTTTGCCAAAACATAACAAAAATTATTCACTCAAAATCTTTAAAATTCACTTGTTCTATTTCACTACAACTAGAGTATGAAATCGTACATTCCAAATTTACAAAGACAAATACAGAAGTGGTTCTACTGAAGCTAATTTTTACAGTCATTGGAGGAAGGAAAAAAACTTTGTGATTTTATGGTAAGTTTAACACAAAACCACAATTTAGTCAATAATGTGAATATCTAGGCCCCTGATAACCAATGAAAGCAACAACAACATTCTTTACTATACTAATACTTTGTTATCATGACATAGTCCTTCACTGGGGAATTCAGGAAATAAGATCTTACTGCCAATACATGCTGCACTTTTATTACAATTTTGTTTTATGTGTCTAGAAGAGAAAACAAACCCTTCTTCAAGTTCKATTTCAGTCTTTATACATCTCAGGAGAATTCAAGCCTGGCCACCAATTTACATTACAGTACTACTGATGTACAATTTTTTAAAAATGAGATTTTAATCCATATAGAGGCATTTCAGTTTTAACTTTATCTCTTAAATGTTAAATATTGTGSCTTCATGCCCAAAATGTCATTCTAGCCTGCAGATTTGTACAGTTTAAATAATTAAAGAATAAAAATAGCAGATAACATTCAATTAGAGAACTATAATCAAAAATATGAGATAAGAAAGATCCTTTTCTGATTTATGAATCAAAACTTTCCAAAAATAGTAGCCAGCAATACCCAACATAAAGGGGGCAAGCAAGAAAAAAAAATCTAAGAGCAGAACAACCCAGAAATCTCTAAGAAAKGAGAGAGTAAAATATCAAACCCAAACATAACCAACTGACTGATAGAGAAAACATTCCTGAGGATTTGTACAGGTGCGGGTTGTTTTAAAGAACCACCATTTCATCCAAGCATTGTAAATTGCACTGGGGATAGCTGTATATGCTAAAAAGCACTGACCTGAAGATTGCCAAGTGCCTACTTCTACTTTCATTTAAATACAAAGGGCTTTTTAAAWAATTGTATAGACTTACAATACATTAGAGCATAAACACTTTTAATTTACCTCTATACATTGTATTTGTTTTTTCCATACTATCTTGTCTCCCTCTAGCGGCTGACTCTCACAAACACGGGTTTCTACCTGGCTTCAGCCCTTCTACAGAATCACAGGGTAATTCAGGCTGGACCTCAGGAGGTCCCTAGTCCATGCTCCCCCTCAAGGAATTTCTGGTTGGCCTTGGTAGAAACATTCATCACCAGCTCTTTGCAATCAAGGTAAAAGCTCACTCTTGAATTCAGACTCAAGAACCTTCTAAGATCATTTGGAAAAGAAATCAAAGAACCAGGAAAATAAAGTTAGTGAAATTATCATTTGGGATGTATCGTCATCCCAAAGTTTCACTGTTTTTTAGCAAAGTAGGAGACATATTTCCTTACACACTGATGCAGTGTATGGCTGTCACATTATCTGTCCTCAGCTTCATACATGATCACCATGTATGGAAGAAACATGTAGAATATATCAATGATCAATTCAAGTTCAAAAGCTTCATTGTGAAGGGTTTGCTTCTTTACCAATAACAGACCCTGAGCAAGGTTGAATTTGAGTGAACTTTCCTCTTCCTTCTTCCAGCAAAACATCTGTCATGAGGACCTTCACTGGCAAGAAGGGATGAAGAGGCTTACCTCAGACAACTAGAAAACAACCTGCTCCTTGCCATTTGCAATCAACTGCAATAGAAAACAACATAATAACTTACTGCAATAGAAACTACACTAAGTTAATCTGGAAGACTGAGTCAGGATGAGTAAGAGGTTTTGCCAGMCTGAGTGCCACCACATCTCTAAACAGTCCTACAACACAGAGCCTAAAGAGCCATAAGAGTCACAAAGACAAGAAAGCAGCTCTATCATAAGGACAATTTTGTAAATATAGTAATACTTCAGTTTTGGAGATTTATTGAATAAATAAACCCCCACGCTCTTGCACAATTTTAAGATGTGCTTCAGTAGCTTATGCAACAATAATTAAAACTAGTGCAATATCAAACTGCAGCATCGAAGGAATTACTTTTCAACACAGGAGTGTATAACCAGCAACTGTTACTTCTGCACAAAGAGGAAAAAATCAGAGTACTAGAGGAGGGCATTTCGTACCACCATACACCAATAACTGCTAAGAAAAAAGAACATGTATCACAAGTATATGTAGCAACGGGAAGCAAAAAGTGAGGAGCTGCCTTAAAGCCTTCSATCTGTATAAAAATCTCAGATCCAGGCTATTAACTAAAGAAGTAACTAAATAACATCTTAAAGAAACTGATTCTGCATTCCTTCTTCCCTTTGTTTGAAATACTGCATTATCTTTCAACTCCTCCTTTTCACATTCACAGGTTAATCATACAAAAATATTGAAAACAGTAACAAACTCCACTACAATGATATCTGTTAGAGGACTTTATTTTCAACTATGAAAGCATTTTTACATCTGCATTCTAATTATTTAATTTGTCTTGTCATTTTACTATCTTTGTGTATTTTTAAATCACAATGGAGTTACAACCCCCCACCATTTTTTGGTGGTTCTTTTTTTGGACAAGGTTGGGAGTTACATTTTTAATCAAGAATAGTGAAAGAATCTATGAGAATCAATATCTGTTTGGAATAAGATTTCAATTTATAGAAAGAAAAACCCAGTCTTAAAATTACACTGAAGTTATGAAGCCAACTGGCACAACCATTCATTCAGTAGTAATGCGTCTACTCCTATCTGGCAGTTAATTCTTTCATCTGAAAAACAACAATTTACCATTTAGGCACTCTTAAYCTAGCAATTTGCAGAGTAATTTTAATTGCAGTGCCTAAATTAGAAAATGTTTTATTTTGCATTCTGCATTTATCCCCGTTGGGAACATGCCAATACATGACCATTCCCTCCCCCACTCCACCAACAGAGCATCTCTACCTTCTTTCTTTGCAGATGTTACTTGATTTTTTTCCCCACTGACTACATGATTTCACACTTCATTCATACTTCAGGGATTCCTCTCTAWAGGTAAAATATAATTTCTTAAAAGCTTTTCTACAGTGTTTTTATCAGTGAGGCCTGAGGAATGCCTGAACCAGTTATTCAGAGCACAGGAGGAGCTCTTTTTGGTGCAAATTGTCCATTTGCCTACGCTCAGCCTGGAGACCATGCTTAGCCAGTTCACTGCTAATGTGTTCATGGTAACTTCCTTCCTGCTGAAGACTAAAGGTGTGTGCCAAGAACTCTTAGGATTGAAAATTGCCATAGATGTTGCAGCTATTAAAGACAAAAATGAACAAACAATTTTGAAATCATAACCATTTCCAGCAAATTGAACACTCCCTCTCTGCAATATAAGAGTCAATAGGTAATACAACATTAACCTTAATCTTTACAAAGTATCATGCATATATCTTCACAATGCTCCAGTAAAATGAAACAGTGTAATTAATTATCTCCACTCTATAGGAAAGGAACAATGGCACGAATGCCAGAAAATAAAAATGTCAAAAGAAGAAAATAGCAATAAGAATTGCATTAATCTTCCTTTTTTCAGGACATTAAACACTGTATGACACTACTGTGAAAAATCACAGGCCACCAACCTCAGTTAGAGACATGAAAAATTAGTTTTCTCTTTTATTCAAGATTGAAGCTCGTTATCTAGAACTTTAAAAGGATCAAAATTACATGGATGTAGCAGCTTGCTTGTGAAAAATGTAGTAACCAAACTCCTTGTTTGATTCACAATGTGCTTTCTAACTCTTGAAGCTAAACACAGCATCGTAAGACTTCATTTATTTCTAGGGCCTATCAACAGAGATGCTATAATAGAAAGTCATAACCCTGTGATTGAAAACGGGATCTAAGGTGCATACAGCTCTTCATACATGTGCATGCACATATTTGGCCAAAGCACAAGTAGGTGGAATCAGATGTGTTCTCCCAATATATTTTGAAAACAGAAATAACTGATGTGATACTATTTTATCATTTCTAATAGTTTGTTTTAATTCTTTCAGTTCTTTTACACACAGGATATGCCAATTGAAAATTCTGGATTTTCCTGAATTCAGGTAGTGTTGTGAGTTGATCCTGGCTGGATGTCAGGTGCCCACTCCTCTCCTCAGGTGGACAGGGGAGACAAAATACAACGAAGGACTCAAGCACACRTTGGGATCACTCATCGGTTACCGTCACAGGCAAAACAGACTTGACTTGGGAAAAGTAATTTATTACCAATCAAATCAGAAGAGGGAACAAAAACAAATCTCACAACACCTTCCCCTCATCCAGGTTTGACTTTACTCCCACAGGTGGTGCAGGCTGACAGGAAATGGGAGTTCACYACACATTTCTGCCACTCCTTCCTTCTCAGGGGAGGACTCCTTACACTCTTCCCCTGCTCCAGAGTGGRGTCCCTCCCACAGGAAACAATGAACTTCTCCAATGTTGAATCCATCCCACATGCTGCAGTTCCTCACAAACTGCTCCAGCACAGTCCTTTCCATGGTGTGCAGSCCTTCAGGAGCAGCCTGCTGCAGTCTGAGTCCCTATGGGGTCACAAATCCTGCCAGCAAACCTGCTCCAGAGTCGGCTCCTCTCTCCATGGGGCCACAGGTCCTGCCAGGACCCTGTTCCAGCATGGGCTTCCTACTGGGTCACAGCCTGCTCCAGGCATCCCTCTGATCTGGCATGAGTTCCTCCATGGGCTGCAGGTGAATCTCTTTTCCACCTTGGTCCTCCATGGGCTGCAGGGGCACAGCTGCCTCACCATGGGCTGCACCAGGGCTGCAGGGGAATCTCAGCTCTGGCACCTGGAGCACCTCCTCCTCCTCCTTCTTTTGCACTGACCTTGGTGTCTGCAGAGCTGTTCCTCTCACATATTCTCACTCTCTTCTCACTGGCTGAAGCTGTTATTGTGAAGGGGATTTTTACCCCCTTTTCTCAAAAATTTTATCCCAGAGGTACTACCCACCACTGCTGATGGGCTCAGCCCTGGCCACAGGGTTCCCTCTCGGAGCCAGGTGGCTTTGGTTCTGTTGGACAATGGGGGAAGCTTCTGGCAGCTCCTCACATAACCTAACCCTGCAACCCCATGCACTACCCTGGCCACAGAACACAATACAACTAGTAATTAATTGGTATTCCACTGCAAGATTTACTGCCACTCTTCTGAGATGCTCTTGAGACCTTTGTAAAAAAAATGCATTTTGAAGGCTTTCTTAAAAAACTACCTATCTCCTTTTAAATCAAATTATATTTAAGGAACTGGATAAACAGAGCTTTAGATACTTATTCAAATCATACCTTTAAATCCCTTTCTCCTTCCCATAAAATTTGCAGACAAGTTGATATATCTTCTGGGTCTTGAAAGAGGCATATGTACCATAATTCATTTTAGCTGACCTTATTTTTTGCCCTGTATCTTCTATAAATAGCCATGGCCCAGAGAACCTAAGGTTCTCTGGGCCATGCACTCCAAGATACTTCACGGTACCAAGCACTCCAAAAAGACTTCACAGTACTCTGGAAGGCTGAGATCTCACAATATTAAATACAAAGTATCATACTCCACACAAAACAGATAAAGTCTGAAACTCTGCTCTAACACCTACCACAGGCCAGTCAGACAGGAAGCCTGCTTCATGRTACCCAAATTGTTCAAGATAAGGAGCAGTCCACAATCCTCCAAAAATGAGACACTACATCTTCCTCACCCACAATACTCCCAAAAATATTGGCAAGAGTGAGGCCAATGACTAATATGTCAGTAATACTTTCCATTGCACTGAATAGTATTTTCTAACTATTTCCTTGAACGCATTCTTCTGTCTTCTGTCCCCAGTTTCTTCTTTCATTCTTCAACTGTAAGTTTGCTAAGGCAAGACTACTTCACACAGAGCTGTCCAACTAATATATTTTTTAATAAACAACAGAAAAGTTTAACCTTGTCTTTCAGACAGTACTGGGTTTAGTCACTCATGTGCTCGGTGAATTAATTTAGTCACATAGTACCTGTATTTCATAAAGGACACTGGTTTCCTAGTAATTTACTGGTGAGGTTTTTCTAGTCCACACTTATAAAAGCCTCTTTATGGTTTGCCTTTTTTACCCATAGTTCAGGTGAATACCCAACAAAATGACTAAAACTATAAGCAAAGAGACCAAAGAAAAGACCCCTCCCACCTTTAAAAAGGTGTACCTTTTGCCCAATTTTCTACTTCAAAAAGCATCTATTCAAATCTGTAGCACAACGTGCACATGAACTACATCCCCACATTTACATTTTGCTCAATTACCTTATCAGCATCCACTTTTCCTCTGATAAATTCTTTCTTCCAGAACTCCAGTGCCTGTTCCAGCGTGAGGCCGATGCCCTTCAGGAAGAGCCCGTACTGCATGCGGCCGCCGTGACGGAGGTGGTGGCTCTCACGGAGTGCTCTGTGCAGCTGCCGCATGCACAGGGGGAATGACTTCACAGAGAGCTGACAAGAGAAGAATTTCTGCTTAAGGCACACTGATCATTTAATTCGTAGCTTGTGCTGACTGCGRTAATTAGCTAGCTCCATTTGAAAATGCCAATGGCTGGAAGATAGGCATGTACAGAGAGCCTTGGGATTGAATTCATAACACAAGTGAGTCCATAAACCATCCAATTCAACAACCATCTCCAGAACAAAATCCAGAGGACAGAGTAATACAGCTGGTACTATCAGACTGTCTCCAGCTACAAAGTTACACAGGTCTAATTGCTGTCAGGAAAAATATACCCACACTTGCATTATAGTATTTCTTGACTCTGCTTTTTTAGCATCTGGAATGGCCAAATGACCTTTTACAGAGTTTTGAGGATTGGGGTAGGAGAGGCGATTTTAATTCACTGCCAGAGAGTAATTTAATTAATTAATTAATTAATTAAATTAATTTAATTCACTATCATGGTTAAGATGGATGCTGAAAACACACGGTTCCTAAAATTTGGATGGAGTAATAATATGTTTTGAATGGACTCTGTACAATTTATGCATGGTGTTTTACACCCCATGTTTTACTTCCATTTTATTTACTTCCTTGTTTTCAAAACCCTGCCTGTAAGCCAAAAATCAAAAAACCAGCATTGGAAAGACTAATACTGCAACACAGTAATCATAAACTTCATGGTTTGCAAGATTGTTAAATAAGAAAATTTTGTTGTATTATGCTTATAATTATATTTTGTGTATTTGTGAAAGTACAAAAAATTGAACAGCATATTAAGCATTTCACTGCCACTGCACTCTGAGTCTGAATCCTGATTAGATGCATTTTCAGCTAATTCTGCTCCATCTTGAACTTCAATGCAATTTTAACAGTTACAAAGCAAACATGAATAAAAAGAATAAAAAAGCTTTATATTTAGTTTGTACATAAAGTACTTGAATTTAAAATGTTGTACTTCAACATCCTATATGACTCCAAAAACACAACTTACAGCATCAATTTGCTCTAGAGAAATTTTTCCAGWGTTCTTTTGGACGCTGTAATCTGGRCCAACATAAGAATGRCTGAAAAAGAAAGCAAACAGTATGGCATCATTTAAAGCAGGTCCAAAATATTTTTAAGTTTAAAAATTCTGAAATAAAATAATTTAACAATTATAGGCTGCAAATATTTCATATCAGGCAAAAACTAGAAACCAAGTAATTAGGACTCATAAAGCATTAGAGCTGTATGAGTCAAAAAATAATGTCATAAAACATTAGAGTAAACATAGCAAAGAAACCCTCTTTCCCTCCATCTGAAAGGAGAGGTGAGGGATCACAAAGGGTTTAGATCAGAGAGACCACTGAAGATCATCTAGTCCAACCYCTGCTCAAAATGGTGTTTGCTTAGGACCTCATAAAGCTTGCATGTTGCTTAGGATCTCATAAAGCTGGGTTTTGAGCATATCCAAGGACAGAGACTCATAACTTTCTGAGCAACCTGTTCCAATGTTCAACCATTCTGTCAAAAAAAGAAGTGCTTTCTTATGTTTAGGCAGAATTTCCTGTATATCTGCCCATTGCCTCCTGGCCTATCACTGGATACCACTGAGAAAACTCTCACTCTTTTTTTACTCCTCCTTATCAGACTACCTATTTACATGCACTGATGACCCACACACACACTTCCTGAAATTTATCTCCTCCAGGCTGAACAACCTCAGTTTTCTCAGTCTTTTCTCGTACGTACTGGGGAGCCCAGGATTGGCCACAGCCCTGCAGATGTGGTCTCCCCAGTGCTGAGTAGAGTGGAAGGGTCATCTCCCCTGACCTGCTGCAAGTGCCCTTCCTAATGCCATGCAAGAGGACTGTCAGCTGTCTTTGCTTCACAGGTCCTCTGGTGGCTCACAGCTTGCTGTCCAGCAGGACCCAAGGCTCTCTTCTGCACTCAGCTTACACTGGCATATGGGGTAATCCTCTCCAACTTCAAGCCTTGCTATTTCCCTTTGCTGAACTTCAGAGGGTTCCTGGCAGCCCATTTTTCCCACCTGTCCAAGCCCATCTGAAAGGCAGAGCACTCATTTGGTGCAAACCATTCTCCCCAGTTTTACATCATGTGGGTCTTGCTGAGTACACACTCAATTCCATCATCCAAGGCAATAAAGTAGAGGCTAAAGAAGACAGGAACCTAGGTACTCCACTAGGGATTGCTGTACTTAATAGATCTTTTTTCATCACACAAAAGGGATAAATAATTTAAAKTATTTAAACYATGTGTGTCTATTATTACTAATTTTACTATAGAAACATCTAAATTGCCTTTGGTCACCTGTCTGTTCACTGCCAGAGGTCGCTTTTCAAGTTGCAAGGTCTGATATATTTTGTTCATTTTAAAGGAACTTTCAAAGGGGCAACTTGGAAGCATTTGTATCATTTTTTTGATTGGTGACAAAATAAACTGGAAATAGTCCCTCCATTTTAAAAAAAGCAAAATGGAAGTGAYTTACCAGCTGTATAACATACAAACCCAAGGTAACATAAGAATGTACAAAAATACCAGTTGGCATGAATGTGGGGTATAGTATCCCTGTTGAAGTACCTTCTTTTGGAACCTTTACTTTTTCCATATTTAAAAAAAAAARCACAGACAGGACTGATGGTGATACTGAAGGACTGTTCCAAAAAACAACAAAACATAAAACTCTTCCTATATAATAAAAATTATGAGASTTTTAAAAATCAAAATAAAATGTCAGGGTTTGGGAACAGATAGCTCAAGCAGTAAAGCACTTAGAAAATAAGGAGCAGGATCCAGAAAACTAGATCTGCATCCCAATTCCCCATTCAATGACGCCATGATGGAGCCTCAACACTTCCATTTTTAATACATCCGACATAATTTCAATAATCTCAATGCTAAGATGTGTTCAGAAACTGCTTTCATCGCTGACATCCCATATTTAAGTAAATTTCTATTCTTAGAGACATTAAAAATTCTACAAAAAGAAACACCTGAGAAACCTGATCTAACCAGATCTGCATTGAACACAAGCTAGATTAAATCATCTCCAGAGGTTCACTTYAAGCTAAATTATTGCATGATACTAAACCAGCTCCCTTTAATTGTATGGACCTTGTCCTCCTGCATATGACCATAGTAAAAAAAGTCTCCCATATAAAGTGGTAAAAATAAATCATATATAYAGATAAGAAAGAGACCAGAGTTCTCTACTTACCTTCTTCTAYCAACAAAGTAGAAAGCTTATATACATATACATACATACACACACACACATATATATATACACACACACAACTAAGAGGGAGGCAAACAATTTACTCTAATGGTTCACACTTTCAGCAATCTACATAAGTCCATTAAAAGAACAAATTAGTACTCCATTCATCAATGACAGTAAAATCTTCCAGAAAGAGCAGGGAGTTATAGAATATTTGCAACAAGGAAGGCCCACGCTCTGAGCACTGTAATTTGGAATCTGTTTTTGTTTATRAAGGAGCTTAACATCATTGCACTTGCTATTAAAATAAAAACAACAAAACCAACCTTTATAAAAGCTACAACTATTTTTCATTATTTAGAAGCAACACTAGTTATATAAACTAYGTTCCATGTAATTTATAAAGCTTTTGTTAAGTTGAAGAATTACTTTTGGGGTTTTTTTCAAAGCCAATCATACGAATGAGGTCTGTAAAAAACCTGTACCTAAGGCATTCTACCAAAACAATTACTTTAATCTGTATGAAGGAATATAGTCMTGCTTTCACTTCATACTACCTGAGATGATTAAGCAGAGGTTGAAGTCTCTCATCGGACTGTATGGAAGGTAGTGATCGTGCTGTCAGCTGGAAGAAAAAATGAGTACAATTAATAAAATATTGGCTTAAAAAAACTGATAGCACAAGGCAGGAATTATGTTAGCAGTCACACCGCATTGTTACAACTTTATACAACATTGGGTAAGACATAATTTCTCCTATTWAAAATAACTAAGCACAGCCTTCCAGAATCTGAAGCTAGCAGAAATATTTACAAGTKAACAAACAGTGAAAAATCATTTTTCTAAAATTAAAATGCTATTAGAATTAAATAGCAGACATCATTGAAAGTGGTATACATTTTTCCAAATACATTTGAACTAAAAGTGATGTTGTGCCTAGACAGACTTCTACAATGTAAATATAAATCATGAAACCRTATTATATATAATTTACATTTGTATAAAAGCAATTTTACATAACATTTAGCACCATGTGACTTTTATATAAAYGTCTCTGTGTACATTGTTTCCTTTTAAATGGGCATAACATTTTGCAATTGTTTTAAAATATTTTTTCCTTCTAATTCATATGACTTGTTAAAACGTTCAACTTTTTCTGCAAAAACAAACCTAGCAATCTATAGATCAATAAATACATATAACACTATTGTAGAATAATTGGTGTATTAACCAAAACATTGGTTAATTAAAATATTGGTGTATTATAGTTAATTGGTGTATTAACCAAAATAACTGGAAAAATACATGTATTAGATTTGCTTATATATAAGGTGCATATAAGGTGTATATAAGGTGGCTACCTTCACCTATAAAAGCTACAAACATAGTACTTTGGATAATTCTGACATACATCTAACTCAAAATACTGAATATAAACATGCATTTCATGATTCTGTGGCTGCCATGATTCTTAGGTTGTATTTTRAAAACTACCTCTGAACAAAGTAGGAATTTYAASACATTTCACACTSTATAAATAAACATGAAGGTCTTAARTATTTTACAGGTAACTCAAAAATAGCATGCAGTATTAATTAATTGAATTATTACGCATACTTATTAGAAATATGCAACTCCTAAAAGACCACCCATTTGTAACATCCATCCCACAACCTTTGCTGCTGGYAGAAGTCAGACTGGGATCAAATTTGAAACCAAATTTGAAGACCAAATTTGYACCTCCAGCTCGCAGCACCATCCACCAAGTAAATGAGAGGAGGTTGGAAGCAGCCAAGGGAAGGTTGAAGCCACTGAACACAGGGACAGCAGGGAAGGAGCAAGGGGCCATTTCTGCTGCCGAGGGAGCCCCGGACTGCAGCAGACACTGTCTCACAACACAGCTCTTCTCAGCCCCAGGTATCCCAAATGTACTCATCCGACCTGACCGCTGCAGAAAACATTAACCGGGCACTCTCAGCAACCCATTCACCTTCCTTTTAAAGAAGGCAGCTGTCTTAGCAATTACAGCATGATCCACATTCCCTTGTTTTATGGAGCTAGATTGAGATGCATGTGATACACTAAAACTTCAGTAAACTCTGCATTTATTCAGAAGTTTCTTTTAATTAAAAAAMCACTCATTTTCCTACCACAGAGTTTTAAAGGTCAATATAAGTATTCTATATTCACATCCCCTATAAAGTAACCCTCTAACTTAGTTTTTAACACAACCAGAAAATCAGAAATTATTTCTGAAAAGAACCTGGAAGCCTTCTAAACACCAACCAAAGTTACCAGAACAAAGAACCACCTGAAATACAATACGTTTCTTTCTCCATTATTAAGAGATATAGGAAACAGTATTTGTGTGCACACTCACAGAACCACAAGGTTGGAAGTGAYATTCAAGATCATCAAGTCCAACCTGTTCTGCGACACCTCAACTAAACCATGTCACCAAGTGCCACATYCAGTCTTTTTTTAAACATATCCAGGGATGGCGACTCCATCACCTCCCCGAGAGGACAATTCCAGTACTTTATCACTTTTTGTGTGAAAAACTTTTTCCTAATGTCCAACCTATACTTCTCTTGAAAATTTTCCACTCAAACACACAGGTATAATTTTACATAAGACAAGCATACTTTCCTCTATGCAGTACTTGAAATATTGCATTTAATCAGAAAAAAAGCATGCATTTATGACAGAATGTTTATGAAAGTCTGACTGGACAATGATGTAAGCAGCCAAAAAAAAGTAACGCCCAAAATCTGAAAAAGCATCAACATTATTATCAAAGTTGTATATACAATAAACTACATTTCTGCGTAAGCACTATCAATTAACAGAAATATTGGTTTAAAACTTAGGAGACTTGTAGTAATTGAGGCAGAACCAAGACCTCATGATCTTTAACCAAGAATTTTCTTGACGTTGCAATGAAAGAATATGGAAGAGGTGGCCTGTGCTTAGCAGTTTCAGGATCTGCCATTAAAGGGCAAAAAACAATACTCTGAAGTCAAAGGAGAATCTACATGGCCAATATTTTTCTGAATCTGCAAATCTTAAGAGCAAAATGACTACCCATTTTCTCTATAATGGTGCCTGGACAGGGTAATGTTCTCTACAGACCATCCTATTTCCACATTATCTGTGAAAATAAGATCTAACACTTTTCAAATCTTAGAACAAAAACTTAGTCCAGTTATTTCAAATGTTTAATTTCAGGAAGATGTGTGATCCTCATGACACTGCTTTTTTCTATCTACCACTAAARACAGCATTCCCTAAACATAGTTGAGGAGACCTCATCAAAATATTTGAACAACTTTATTGGAAGAGCACATTTTCCACATTTTCCTTCAACTTGCCTGGACTATTAAAAAAAAATAAATTTCAAGTATAAAGTTTGTTCTTATAACCTTAACTTTTTATTAACAGAGCCACATTGTAAATAAAAGCAGCTTTGACAAAGGTCATGGAAAATAATTGCTGGTGTTTTTTAACTGCTAAGAATTTTATGAGCTTTTTCAATAGCACTTTTATAGAAGATGATCGCTATTACACATTCCAAATTGAGATTCTGAAGACTTTTTCCAATGACTCTGAAATGAAATTTAGACAAATTCCTGCAAGCACAGACTTGCTTCTACCTCTACATGATGATACTCCACATAAAGATAGTCRTACCAGAGAAAGAAAAGCAAAAACACGACATTTGACATTTTAGATACATGAAAGACATGAAAATGTTGTCAAGTAAAGAGCTTAGCTCCATACTGTGATCATGTTGAAGCAGTTTAATTTACAGAGAACATAAAACACTGCTGACTTAAGATAATTCAAGTCCCAAGGCCTGGATGATCAGAGAAGGGGGCAGAGTGAGCTGCAGACAGACACCTCAGAGCTAAGCTGAGCGGGTGACCTCATAACCTCACATTCAGCAATAAGACTGAGGGGTAGTTTTTTYCAAACTGCCATCGCTCAGGACCTGGCTGGGCATCAGTCTGTGCCTGGCAAGCATTGCTTGCGGGGTGTTTTGGTTTCCTTTTTCATTTAATAAACTGTTTTTACCTCGATCCAGTCGTGYCACTGGTCACAAGACTGAAGAGATCAGTGTCTGCCCCTCCACTTCCCCTTATGAGGATGCTGAAGATGGCAGTGAGGTCTTGCTCAGTCTCCTCCAGGCTGAACAGACAGAGAGAGCTCAGCTGCTCCTCACACAGCCTCCCCTCAAGGCCCTTTGCCATCCTTGTGGCCTCCTTTGGACTCTAACAGCTTAATGTGTTTCTTATATTGTGGCACCCAAAACTGCCCCCAGCACTGAAGGTGAGGCCRCCCCAGCTCAGAGCAGAGAGGGACAATCCYGTCCCYTGCCCAGCTGGCAGTGCTGGGTCTGATGCCCCMAGGACAGGGCTGGCCCTTCTGGCTGCCAGGGCACTGCTCACTCAGATTTGACCTTCCATCATCCAGGACCTCCAAGTCCCATTCCACAGCGCTGCTCTCCAGCCTCTCTTCCCCAGTCTATGCAACAACCAGAGTTGCCCCATCCCAGGTGCAGAACCTGGCACTTCCCCTTGTTAGATTTCATGGTTGGTGACCACCCAGCCCTCGAATTTGTCAAGGTCTCTCTGCAGGGCCTGTGCCAAACTTACTGCCTGACCTATCTGTGCCCAACAATGGGCTATTTGTTCCCATTAAATGCATCACCCAGCTGAGTATGAGCCTGCACAGTAGCAAAGTGCAAGAGGGAAAGAAGGAAGAAGCTTCTTTCCATAAGGATGGAAACAAAGATATGAGTAAAATATGACATCATAGTAGTACCTGCAGCAGTAACTTATCTAAAGGAATTGTATACAACTAGAAGTTCTCTTTAGTGGAATGAAATAAAATTACTTTTTGCTCTACTAATGCAGCACTACTTTACCTATTCWGGTCTTTCTCTTGAACTTTTTGAAACAGAGACTGCCTTTAGTGATAGCTATTTAACATTAATAGGCACTACACTTGTTCCAACTAACTCATTAGTACTAGACAAATTTTATTCAAAGATCTGTTTGGCCAGCATTTTAAGATGTTTTCTAAATGTAACCAATCTAACAGAATATCAAATTTTATGTAACCAAACCATTTATGGTTTTTTTTACTGAGTATACTATAGCCATGCCACATCTGAAAAAATAACAGATCCTAGCTTTCTGCCTTCACTGGGAATAACTGAGAAACAAAAGAAAACAATAAGATACTTTCTGTAAAGTTTTAACCTTCATTCCAGATTTTTTTCCTTAACCCTAGTTTATCTAGATTAGCTATTCTTCTGGAGTATACATTTGATTAAAAAAAAAAAAAAAGCATTCCTCAGGAGATGCTACCCATTTTAAGAAAGAGAACAGGTTAAAAATAATGCTGTAGAAACATTTCAGTTCTACTCAAAGATTGTGTCATAACATTCACTATTTTGTTATAGATACACTACACACATCTCAGAGTACTCATTACATATTTATGGGATCAACACAGAATCACAGGAGAGTTTGGCCTGGAAGGGGCCTTAAAGCYCATCYAGCTCCAAACTCCCCRTCAGGGGCAGTGACAACTTTCATTAGAATGACCCCCATCCARCCTGGTCTTGAACATGAATTCTGCAAATGGCCAGAAGATTATAATAAATAACTGGCCTTTAAGTCTCAGTTCCACTTACACAGAGTCCATGAGCCCATATATAAGGCCATGCCTTTATACAAAAATGGAAACTCTACCATACAATGACATTTGAAACATAAATCATTCATGTAAAATCTTTTTCCCACTGCAGTCTGCCTTCAGCAACAAAAARTAATTTTCATGTACATTTTATTCTAGAATTCAGCCCAAACACAGGAAGTAATAGTTGCAAAAGATTTCTTAATGCATTTCTCTCTGATTAGAAGCATTGTTGATGAATAGAAACTCTAAAACAAAATCTGAATTTTAGCTGGCTATTCTCTTAAATGTAGTATTAAAGTATATGAATTCTCCAGTAAGGCATTTTAATGCACCAGGCACCAAAAAACTTGCTTTAGATTAAATTTCACACCCAGTGTCTAGAAAGGTTTTGTACTTCTGAGAAAGCCTTAGTATTACTTTGGTTTGCCTTTATTAATTTTTTTAAGACATTTCAGAATTATATTGCCTGATTTGTATGATTTTGCAGTAAGAAGTCATGAGATGCAGATATTGCCAGAACCCAAGAATTCAAGTTAATTATGCTCCAGAGAAACACATTCAACATCCAACTAAGGGGCAGGCTGTCTCATACCAACAAAACTGATTGATTTTGAAACATCAGCTACGGTGCTAATGTTGTTAGAAAATGTCACAATGCAAATGCTATGCAGCTGGGGAACCTGGAATGAGAGAGCAGTGTTTGCATGCCAGTATGCTGCCATACCTAGACAGTTGACATTTCTACTCTGATCAATTTTCTTTTGAAAAAAGTTGGGGTTTAACCTTTCACAGCATCTTACATATCTCAAGCACTGTACAAAATTAATAAGTAATTTTTGCCAAGGCTTCTTCAGCTATTGAAAGTTATTTCAGCAGCACTTACACTGAAATAYGCTCAATAAAAACTACACCAAACAATTCATGTTACATCTATTCCACAACATACAACCTATATAACAGCAAATAACATTCTTCAAAACGAACAAAACTATGCAAAAAATGCTTTCAACATTATGAAACTTTTCTTTTTAATTGGTCAATATAATTTAATACATAAAGAATTTAGATTATTTCCATCTAGTACCACCAAATTTATGAAAGGAAGGAAATAACACAGACTAGCATTACTGGGCTTCTAGTACAAATGTAACAATTCTGACATTTCTAAAGAACAGGAAAAAAAATTCCTCTTGAATCCCCAGTGGATGATATGAGTGTCAATACAAGGCTGAAATTGGTTTTGTGGGTTTGCTTTTGTTTTGTTATTTGATTACATAAAACTCCTCACCAACTCCTCCCACACACACCCCCGTTCACAGTAACACAAGCTAGCCAAAAGAAAATAACATACAACACTAAGTGGCCTTTAAGGAAAGCAAAACAAAGGCAGCAACTAACTTACTTAAAAAACAAACAAAAGAATTAAAGTTATATTATTAGCACTCTCATTTTCTTTTTGGACTCTAAAAGGCAGGGCACAATAGTTATCAATGTTGCTTAGATGCTGTATCTAAACATTTAAAACCTATATACGAGTATAATAAAATATAAATTATGTTGTAAAATATATATTCTAAATTATAAATATTATATATATAATGTCTTCTTTTCATTTTGCCAGTTAATTCAAGCTATCAAATGAAAAATTTTCCATAAGAGAAGAAACWAATTAAGAGTTGTGAAAAGTGTCCTTGCTAGCATGTCCTAGATATTTACCTGCTGCTTTAAGAACTCTGAAGAAACTGAAGTCCACTAATTTCAGCTCAGCACTTGTCAAATGCACTCAGAATAATAATTAATGTTTTCCTGAGGCACTTGCTTCTGAAAGTAATTGATTTCTTTTTCCCATTTGGAAATGTCTAGGCTTTCATATTCACAGAGGTATAAATAACACCTGGATTCGAGTCTCATATTTAGTCTTTAAAAAAAAWTTTTCAATCATTAAACCTTGTTTAATTGCCAAACGAACTGTTGCTGGGTTTTGCAACATTATTACTTCTGCATATAATCATTTCACTTGCATTTGAGGGTGACAGCATGCAAATGAACTCATCTCTTGTACTTTTTTGCATACTAAAATAAAGCTGATGTTGACAGTTATGAAGATGCTCATTAGATATTTTCACCCCAAAATAAGTTATTGATTCTACCTTTCTTACAATAGTGCATAGTGTGTTTCAGGCTTTAATTATATKTAGATTGAAGAAGACATTTAAGAAGCTACCCTGTCAGCAAACTCCAAATCTTCTGTTAAACAATGCCGCTTCCCAAGGTTGTGAACGTTCTTCAGTGATTTTATCAACTGTTTCACCACGGACTCGCCCTTTACAGAGAGCTTTCTCAACTTTTMATTTAGTCCTGAGTCCTTTTTTTAGTATCAACTTCCAGATACCTAGTTATTTTCAAACCAAATAAACAGTGTCCTGGAACACTYGCCTTCACAGCAAGCACCGAAAATGAGGTTGTTTCTTTTATTTTATTTTATTTCACCATGAACTTCTGATTCATGCAAACAGTTCTTCATCTCTTCATTACTGCTTACTATTCTTTGGCTGCATGCAGATTTTTTGTTTCTTCTTCTGGCATTATTTATGAACAGTTTGTTGCTTTTCCAGTCCTTCTCCCAGTTTCACAGACTAAATGGTGATACCAGTACTCTAAAGCAACCTGGAAAGTATTCCTCAGTTCAACTATACAATGATGCTTTAATTAACTTGCATCCATGGAGCATTACTGATGTGGGAGAAGGTAACTCAGACAGCAGTGATTTYCCCAGGGTCTTAATGTTACGATTTTCAAGTTTCACACACACACCTTGCCCCTTGCACTTCATTCGTGAGAAGGAAATTAAGAAAGCCAAAATTATCATAAAATCTCTTCTTCGTAGAAGCTACTAGCCACTATCACATAAGAAGCAATTGGTTAGAACATATGAAAGATTATTATTTAGACCCTCAAAGTCACTGTCACAAACAATGGCAGGTGYTTCCCATCACAGACCTCATCAGTCCAGCACTGTGCTCCAAAACTGCCTCAAGAACAACCACAGTAGCAAAGGTTCTCTGATGCTGAAGACTGTATTGTCAAAAAGAGAAGAAACAACTCTCTATATACCCATCCAATATACTTGATTAAAAGCTCATTTTCCATAGTCATCATTACTACTACAGGGCTTCATCAATGTAGGCCTTCATAAAAACCTTCAGTTAAAACCTCTTACATGTTTTATCTTTACAAACCCCATTACTAAAGCCCCATTGTACTACAGGAAATAAATGTCTGCTACTGCATAAAAATCMGGTAGTATAAAACAGTTTTATCACAGAACTTCAGAACAGATATTTACATTTTATTAGTAACAGGATTTTACTACTAGGAATCGATTATGTGTCCATGTTCTAGGCTCCCCTTTAAAAGAGATGGRCATACCAGAGAAAGACCAGCACAGGGCCACACAGATGGAGGGACTGGGGCATCTGCTATGAGGAAAGGCTGGAAGAGTTGGAACTGTTCAGCATGGAGGAAAGAAGGCTCTGGAGGATTCTACCAGYTCATATGAACACCTGAATGGAGGGTGCAAATAGGACAGAGCCAGGCTCTTCCCATGGGTTACCAGTGTACAAGACCAGATGAAATGTGGACAACAAGCTGAAACACAGGAGAYCCCATCTGAACACCAAGAAAGACTGTCTGTATTATGCATTGTGCATTTGGTTTTCACCAGCTGGGATTCACAATGTGGCTGAGGTTTGAATGCATCTCTGAAGAGCATCTGGTCCAAGCCCTCAGACTGAGCAGGGCATCTAGAGCTGTTTGACCTGAACTGTCCAGGCAGGGTTTGAGTATCTCCAAGGATGGCGACTCTGCAATCTCCCTGGGTAACCTGCTGAAAATCAAACACATAACACAGCCCATAATACAGTACCAAGTATTTCTGAACTCCTRAGCCTTCCTGTTTTGCATATAAGAGCTTCCATTCTCTAAGCAGCCTCTAAAGTCCACATGTTCATCTGCATTGTAGGRAAATTTTAAAAATTAMTGGTGATTTTCCTRACAAATTCTATCAAGATTGTCAAGTCTTTTTTCAGGAGGATGAAATGAAGGGATTTTTTTTGGAAACAAGACCRTTTTACTCTTAGATTTCCTCAAAGGAAAAATTACTAACAAAAGACCTTAAAAATCACTAGTTCCTAAAGACCAGGAGTACTTCCTGAAGTTGACTCTTATCAAGGCTGTGCTCTTAATTCAGTCCTTAAACAATAAGATAGAGAYACTAACATCTAGGGAAAAAGGATACTATTGAAAAACATTTTTCTTTGTTTAATGAGCTTCTCAAATCTCCATATATTTACTTTTTTCCCTTTACAAATTTACTATACAATTTCAAATCGGTTTAAATAATCCTTAAGAATTCCATACCTGATCTTTAGAAACAAACAACATAGAAAAGAATTTATTACAACAGCCTGCATGACACCAATSTCTTACTTTCAAAACTCAGAAGGCAGCATTTGAATTTCAACTGTTTCATTCTCTCAGTATGTGGTATTGCTTGAAAATTAATTGTTTTGTTGCTAAAACTTGGGAAAATATCCATCTTTTAAAAGTAAAARGGTATTTGGAACACTTTTGCTCATTTGTGCATATTTTAAAATATTGAGTATCTGTTATTAAGAAGCAAAATCAARTCTTGCCAGCCTTTGATAAGAGTTTTAAGCCCAGTTTCCCATATGTTCAAGTACCAGTGATTACATTCTTATCTTYAGTGAGTAGAGTTAAAAACATGACAGGCACTCAAATTTCAAACGGCTAAAACCYAGCATTAATCTGAGCCTACTTATCATCATTTTCCAACATTTTACTTAATCTCACCTCTCAATTGTCAGTAACAACTCCTCAGACATGAGTAAGAGTTAATGTTTAAGTCTTTTCTTTCCAAAACAGAAAAAGACACTTGTATCAAGGAAACCACTATCAACTCCAATGACATGCAACACTCTAATTTTTTTTAATGGTTATTTGCATTTACAATTATTACAAATGTTCTGAACAAACAAACACACTCTGACATAGGAACACTTCCCCCAGGAGTAAATTTCATGAAGCAGAAAACCAAGCCTTTAAAACAGCTACTCATCTATAAAACAGAAATATTGCTGCCTTAGAACTTAACTATGGAAGTGGGACCTCCGTTTGACCCTGATGAAGGCCTGTGGCTCAGCGCCTTTCAGAGCAGAAGGGCACACAGAAAGCTGCTGAAGTGAGGCTGAAGCTGATGGCTTCATGCCCCAGGGATGTTCTCCTTCCCAGCCCCTGACCCCAGCCAGGCTGACCATGTACTCCTCAAACACACACACTGTGCAGGCACTGCTGGCCACCTCAAGAACTCCACACACACAAAAACAGGCACCAAAGACTATGGAGTCCAGCAACCAAAAGTACAGGAATGAAAGACATAAATTTTTTTAAGCCAGAAAGGAAAACTAACCCTAACAAACACTCCATTGGTATTGCAAGTGCATGTCAGAAGGTAAGGTAAGCTACTTTACAGTAACGCCTTCAAATACAGGAAGTACTAAAAAAGAGTTTCTATGAAGAAAGTACTCTCCTAACATTAGTCTTTGAACATATTTGGATCCATTTTCTGAAGCAAGAACATATTGTTAAGCAAAACCTGTTACCAAATATCCTTTGTATTCTTGTATCACTCTAACATTCTTCAAACCACAGTTTATGATCCATTGGGAGCCATGAAAATATACGATGGTATTGGCCAAGTGTCTGGCAACAGACTGCAGAAGTTTAGTTTCTCCTGAGTCACACCAGTTCAGCACCCTCAGGGCAGAGAAACAGAAGATGTAATTACTACTGGCAGAGGATCAGAGGCTGTAATCAGTAGTTCAAGTATTTATATTAGCCAAGGAACTCTTCCTGCTAGCATCAAATCTGTTTCACTATGGCTGCTGAGTAATTATAAAGCCCTAAAGGATCTCTAAGCTGCTCACAATTACTTGCAGCATGCTCTCATAACAGAAAATAACCCATGTAGAGAAAGCATACATAAAGTACATAAAAAGCTGCTTTCTACATAGTTCAGCAAAGCCATTGTTAAATATAGTATAAAACAAGTAAGGTCTATGCACAATTAAAAGTAAGAAGTTACTAGATCCAAACATACCATACCAGTCATGTTCTGGGTAGTTTACCAACATAGCAACAGCAAATAAAAATTCAAACATCACTTGAGAGTCAGCTTACTCATTTTTTTGCAGATTGGTTTGGCATAACCCTTGGACACCAAAATTACTCCAAAGCTCTCACTAAACTGGGACCACATGAACTGAGTGACACTTTTTTTATATACACCCTTTATTGACTTTCTTATTTCTCAAAACAGTGTTCACAAGTCCTGCTAAGCATACTTCTTACAGCACTCAGCACATTGCATCATCCTTATGACCATAAAAACACAGATTCCAAACCTGTGCACTTCTTTAATTTTGCTTTTTACAACACTTTCTCTAATGGCTACTGAACATCATGTGAAAGCCCACTGTCCACTTTGCATAAGAAAATTAGCTTCTTTCCACACAACTTGTGACTTTGTACCATGACTAAGCCTGTACAGAATACTCAAGCAGGAGGAAAATTATCAGGGACAATAAGGTGACCCAGGTTGGGAAAATCATATTGTTTTCCTCTATGWGCAAGAGATAATGGAAGAGGTTAGTAAAAAGCAGAAAACAATTCCCACAAAATGCCAGAGCACTCACAGTCACTCCTCAGCCTATACAGAATATTGTTTCAGAAAGCAAAGTTAAACAAGAAATTATCTAAAATATTACCTTTTTTTTTAAGGTCAATTCACTAAGTGAAAATAGAAGAACACATGCAACAAAACGTCCTTATTTGCCTTTATTCAAACCTTCTGTTCCRAATGCCTTCAAGAAGTGACAGAAGCAACTGTGTATTGTCCAAGTGTGCTTGGAGGTGTCACTCAGAAGACAGGAATTTGACTACATTTGTCCAGCTCTAGCAGTTTAGATGTTTCCAGTATACACTGGTAAAATGAGGAAAGCACAGATGACTGATGTAAGCTTGCCCAAAGAACAACATCTRCCTCGTTCTAATGGTTTAGGTCAGGGCGGGACAAAAACAAGAAGAATGGATGAACTCATAAGAGCTATGCATTCTTGGGCCAAAATGCAAAACAATGACAGCACTTCACATAACAAGCAAATGGGCTTTAGATACAGACAAGATCAAAGAGAACATCACCAAGGAGGCCACTTCCAGCTTATGCCAAGTGCCTAATTAGAATGCAACAAATAAATAAAAAATAATAACCCTGAATAGCAAGCAGGAAGTGACTCACCCATGAACACTGAACACTGCAAAAGGCTGAGCCCAAGAGGGAACCACTATGCACAGAAGCCAAGGCACCAGCCAAGACCTGACCTTGCTGGGAGTGCCCTGCTCAGAGTCTGTGCTACCAGCCACAGCATGGCAGGAGGAGATTTGTTTGATGTAACTCTCTTTTCTTCAAACAATGTGAGAGCTGGTCATAGAACCATTTGGTGGGTAGACCTTGGCTAAGCACCAAACTCCCACCCAGCCATTCACACATTTCCCCTCCTCAACAGGAATGTGGGAGAAAATACATCTCTAAGTCCATGGATTACTTATCAATTGCCGTTATGGGCAAAACAGACTCAACCTGGGGAAATGCTCCTGCACTGATATCTATAAAAATAGATYTGGGCGGTGGAAACAAAGATAAGAATCCAAAACGCAAACTTGCTGTGACTCTCCTCTTCTTCCCAAGCTCAGTTTCACTCCTGTATTYCCAATTTCATTACCCAGACCTACCAAGTGCTATAGGGGGAAAGGAAAATGAAGAGAGTAAATCAAAACCAGAGTGCAGTGTTTTAAGAGATTGCAATATTCTTAACCATATGCTCTAAAATACATACTAAGTTGTCATGCAGATTTTCCAATTGCATTTTTTTTGTTTTAATTAGCCAATAATTTACCTTTTACTATATTTTTCAATGATATAATCTATACATGAACAAAAGTACAGAAAATTTACTACCAGTGAAGCAGTATTAAAGATGACTGGCTCTTCTGTAATATCTGGCAAGAAGCTGTTTTCTGCCAAGTAAGGCCAAATACCTCTTATTTTCAGGAAGAGCCACTTCAGCTCTGCCTCTGACATCTCCTGCCACTTCAGTTGTTCTTCACTGAATGTTATATCTAYAAAATACTCCAGAGGAAGAAGGCAATGAGTACATGAACTATGTAATTTTGTTCACCTGAGACAGTCTGAAGCTTKGATAAAGATAAGGATCACAATTTTCACCAAACTAGGCCCCTTTATCTACAGCACAAAGYGATACTGTGTGGGAGCATTTGCCTTGCTCTTGAGCTGACCATTGCTAAAGCACTTTTTAACAGCGTGAAGCTACCACTGGCCAGATCAATATTTTTCAAGAATATCACCACTATGGAAATACAACTGGACAGCAAGATGTGACAACCTTGCACCAAACAAGCATCTAMGAGACCAAAAGAGATCAGAGATCAAAAGCAACATGCAAGGAAAGTCACAGAATTCCATCAGGGCTTCTGGGTAGAAACAGGTGATAGAACACAGGTTATACCGGGCTAAACAGTCAAGTCTAGATGCCACAAAATTTAAAATAAAAACCAAGACAGTCTCCATAAATCATTGCTTAATTCAATCATTACATTTCAAATCCTAAACAATCGCAAGTTCTTTTTGAACCAAAACACAGCAAAGTTTAAAACAGCATGCTTTATTTTTGTATATCATCAAATAATGAGAAACAAGAATCTGTCAAGATTATATGTTTTTAATAAAAATGCAACTATATTTTTCATACAGTCCTAATGGTTAACCAAGTACACTTAAACACACCCACCAGAAAACCAACCAAACAAAAACCCCTCCACTCAAAAAAAAAAAAAAAAAAAGCTTTACATAACAGTCTATTATGCACAAAAAAAAACCCCAGGAATCCCTATCAAAACCCCATAAACTTTAAGTTCACAGAATGAACTATGTTGGAATGGTTGTTTCAAATAGTCTGTTTGGATTTAATCTTCCTTATGTGTTCCTAAGAATTTTTAATTTCTTAGTTGGTATAAAAAAGACTGAGTAAATCCTCACCTTTTTTGAGAAAAATACTCAGGACTGATGGGTAACGTGAAAAGGTAAAATAAGCCCACAAAAACATAAACCACTCTCATCATTCACCTTGGTTCATTACTGAGGCAAATCTTGTTTAAGGAATGACACATCCAGAACTTCAATATTCAAATACTAAGTGAATATGTTTTCTCCATAATGACTGTCTGACCACAGCAGTGGCACGTATCTTCTACTTTAATTAACAGTGTACTAAATTCAGTGACAACACTGATAGGTCTGTTTAATTTCCCTAAAATTATATAATTACATATTCTTTTGATTCAAGTTTTAAATAATAAACCACAAGAATAAAAATATTATATTTGCGTAGATATATTTTTATATATATATATATATACACACACATATATATTAAAAATTCAGTTAGTCATTACAAGCATTTAAGTGCACTGAAAGATACACCAACAAATAGCAATTAACTTTTTTGTAAGAAAAATATAATTTATTAGGACTAGGTTGAGAAACTTAGAATACCTGTCCTAACTCATAGTGTAGTTTTAAGGTTGGTTTAGAATCACTTCATATACCAAAGATCTTTTACTTCGTCTTGCAGATAAATAAAATCTTTTTAAAAAGAAAAGCAAGTAAGTAAGTCAGTATACCTGACACTATTCTCAACTACAGACCTGCAGTTTCATGGGTCTGTGGTGAGCAAAAGGCATGAAAAAATCTTTACAAGTGCTCAAAGTGTTTTCAGCTATCTGTGTATTTTTAAACAGATGCCTGTTTCTAAAGACTTGTGAGGTCTACTAATTTAATGCTGCATCACCAGATCATAAGAGTTGATTAAACTATATTTTAAATTCAACACAGCACACAAGTGTATACAGCACTGCTATTCTGACGGAAACTTCACAAACAAGGCTTAAAATGGCAAGTCCAGGAAAACACAGAAAAGAATTTTTATTGTGAAGGTATCACTAACAGGGTTAGGATTTATMAAGTCAGATCTCTACTACTCAGGAAGTACTATACCTCTTATTAGTTTTATCTTTCTCTATTTTGAGAAAGACCATGGCAAACTGCAGGAGGAAATGTTGTTACAGGAGGAAAACAGCAAAACTGAGCTATATAGGAATCGTTGCTTACAGACAAATTATGTCAGAAAATGTGTCAAATATTTCTCAAAGCTATTTTATTGCTTTATCTTGCTGCAAGAGCAGACAACTGCAGAAGCATTCCAAACTGATATAATTTTTTACTCAAGTCTCTAYTTCTTCATTGGTTTACCAGCTAGAACATAGACAGTAACAGGGTTTCAGCTTGTTCCTGATGTGAGAACATCCTAAATTTATACTGTCATTTAAAWCAAGTAGACATGAGCTGAAGTAGAAGCAAATCTGAACCATGTTTGTGCTATAATAAAGTTCACATGCAGAAAAGCCACATTACTTAGAATGATTTTCAGAATGTACATGCCTCCACATGTGCTGAACACACAGAGCATTTACTAGAGATACCATCACAAATCCTAAGGATAAAATCATCATTAGCATGGAACTCTGTTGCTACTTTGATCTACTTCTCAGTCATTGCTTGGTGTAACACAGATATGCTGTGAAAGGTAATAGAGCCASATGTCACTAATTCTGTCACCTCTGCAGTAAGCTGCACAGTTACCACCTAGCACAACCATTTTTTAAGGCTGTGGCTCTACAAAGAATAAGAAACATGGCTTGTTTATTTACTTTTATTGCAGCCTATAGTAGAATTGTGGTTTATTTTTTTTAAGCTTGCTGAAGAATTGGATTTGTTGCCAGCAGGGAACACACAACTCAACATAAGCTTGATTTGACAATGAAAAGAATTCAACAAGAATACAAGTCTGGGAGAAATAAGATTGTAAGACACTACATCCTCTCCTTGAAAAGTTTTAGAAATAACCTTGGGATATTAGCTAAAACCTGGAATAKGTCTTTTCTACAAGGAACCTGACACACAATTTCATAGCTGACAAGAACAAAAATCTGTGACTKAACCCCTGTGCCACTGTGGCTCCAGAGTACCAGGAACAGGCTGTGCTCTTCTTACAATATTGAACGCAGGACAATGCTCTAAATATCCAGCTGGTAAAATGGTATCTGTGGAGATCCAATACACAATATGTGCAAAAAAGATCAAACACAGAGACCTAAAACTAGAATACTGGTCATATTAAGGTGAGGTGTGATGAATATAACCACACTGAGGTGAAAAACAGTGATCTGAACAGGATGACTTTTACAGCCAGCTGTCCTCTGGTGATGATACATCTGCAATATTTCAGGTTATAGAGGAATTGAGGGAAAAAGCTCAAGCAAWGACCTCAAAAAGCTGAAAAAACAGGCAAACAGAAGCAGTTTTCAAAACAAATGAGTAGCCAGTTAAGTAGTAACAGTTTTCTGCTTTTTAAATCCACATAGCATTATTTTCCAGGACCAACACTGGTTGATAAAAAAATATTCAGAGAAAGAACCATCCATCTTTTAAAAATTAYAAAAAGCTTTTAACATAGATTATTAAAAAAGGAACATATGTCCATTTAGTAAAAAAACTATGACATCAGGAAGAAAATTAACTAAAACACTAGGGAAAGAAAATAARAACAAGGAATTGACCATAGAATTCAATGGTAAGCAGTCTCAACAATAATCAACAAGAGAAATATAATTGCTCATTTATKGTCAGATATTTGGTTTAGTCGATGCTAAGTCTTATGAAATGTAGTCCAATGATTGCAAGATTAACCTGTATAGTCCTAACATCACGGACAAAACGAAATATTACCTAGGACACTGCAAACTTTGAATGCCCCAGATGTCAGAGATGGAGCCACAGACGACGAATGCTCCGAGGCCCGGGGAGCGGCGCCCCCGCGCTGCCGACGCGCCCTCTGCCGGCCGCGCCCGGCAACTGCAGCGCAGCCGAGCCGAGCCCAGGGGCGCTTCCCTGGTCTGAGGGGAAAACGCGGAGCCTCCCGCGGGGACAACGCGGAGCCCCCCGCGGGGACAACGCGGAGCGTCCCGCGGGGACAACGCGGAGCGTCCCGCGGGGACAACGCGGAGCCCCCCGCGGGGACAACGCTCGGGCAGGCTCTGCCGCAGCCACTCCAGGCTCCGAGGCAGAGGCTCGCAGACCCCACCGCATCACCCGTGTGCTGCCCAGAACTAAACCTGCCACCGTGCCTTACAAAGAGAGTCAGCTCACAAAACACGAAACTGAGGCAGCCACTCCAAACTCCACACTCGGTGGGTAAAAATGTCCAAATGGAACACATAACGTAAGTTGTGGAACTACAGCAGCCTGGCGAGAAAATTCTTACAAAGAATTTGATTTTTTAGTATTTGGCCTGAGCTTGCTATTCTGAAAGTTTCCTTAAATTCCAGCCCAACACAGAAAACAGCATGTTCACAGAGCCCACTTTAACAAGCTGAATAAAGAYTTCAGAAGGCAAAACAATCTAACTTGAAAACTGACAAAATTATTTTAAAAGTATTTTGAAATTCCCACGCTCTGCCTTTTGAATCCTRCAAATACAGGAAACTTTTGAGTCCAATTATGCAGTCACTGACATTTAATTGCTATAGCATTTCCATGTAATATTTAAAGTGCATAGTTTAATTATGTTTGCTAAGTGACAGGACATAGTAAACAAAAAAAAAAGGAGTATTGCATATTGACTTTCCAAATTTSCAAAAGTAAAGAGAAATCAATTAGATCTTAAGTGTTTTAGCTTCTAGTAGTAATGCCACAAATTAGAGACAAATGCAAGTTGAAAGCAATTCTAACCTTCACATCTTTCACTCATCTTTACTGATGAATTTCCAGACATTTACACCTTATAAAGATTATTTAAGGAAGCAAAGAACTACCAAGCAGTCAAAAAGGAKTCAGTAAGAGATCTACCAAGAAATGTCCTCTAATGCCAAGTCTGTGAAACCCAGGATGTACCTGGGGGTACTGAGAGCTGAGGTTATGAACCCACTCTCCACCTTTGCTGGAAGGCATCACTCAGCAGGAGAGGCTCCGAATGACTTAAAGGCAAGTCCTCCATCCATCTTCTGATGGAGCAGTAAGGATGACTGGGGAACAACAGGCCAGGCAGACTCACTCTAGACCCTGGGAAAGTCACAGAGCTTAGACTTCTTGAAATGCACTTAAAATGAATTTCTTTTTAACCAASATGGTTGCCTTCTGTCACAAAAACAAGTAAATCTGTGAGTAAGGAACAGCRGATCTCATTTGCCTTGGCTTTGACAAGACTTTTAATAATGGATCCCTGTATTTAAGCTGCAACTTTATAGTCCAGGTTAAATTAGATGGCTGAAAAGCTGTTAGAAGGCTGGAGTGATGCTAACCAGCTCACTGCTCACTGTAAAATGCAAGCAGCTAAGGATTCTATTTACAGTAAGCCTGAGTAAGCCAAGCCTGGACTTGTGTAATGCCAACCATTTTCCTTGGCTGCAGGAGAAATTCAGGTGACTAACTGTGATTGAAATTCACCWAGCACAACTGAGAAGTCCCCTACACAGGATGATGGCCAACTCACTGGAGAACAGCTCTTCCAGAAAAGAGCTGAAAATCTGGTAAGCAGTAGGTTCAACTTTGGCAGTAAAGACAGGTAGAAAGCACAGAGGGTAGAATTTTACAAAACTTGCCCCAGTTTATCAACGTCTTRTACTGCAAGCCCCCAAACTAGACATAATATTCTAGATGTGGTCTATTAAGTGCAAAGTAAAGGGGGAATCAGTTCTCTCTACCTACCTGCCACACTTCTGTCRATACAGCCCAAGGCACTGTTGACCTTCTCTGCTGCCAGGGCACTTTGCTGGCATACACTGAAACTCCTGTTTTCTTAGATGTGAACTACACTCAATCCAAACTGCAACACTTGTACTAAAAGTTTAAGCAACAGCATCACATAATCCCACTATGGTTGCTTTTGTTATGCTATTTAAGAGCCTGAAGGAACACACATCAGTGACCAGTGAAAATCTTGGTGACACTGACTTAGAATTCAATAGTGCTAACCAACATTCAGAAAATACATAATGAAAAGAGTTGAAGAACTAATCCTGAGCTCAGAGTAATCACTTGTCAGATGAGAGTATGTTACCATTTGCTATACAAAGCATTATGTTTCTATGGTGAGCCACATCTTAAAAATAAATTWAAAAAATAAACACAACACATACAAAACCAAGAGCTGCTTCTTTCCCTGAGACATTCTCTATGGCTTCTAGACACTGTCACAAAGGCAAAGGATGTTATGAAAGAAAATAAAATGTATCTTTTTTTCCAAATATCTCATATCTTTCTCCTGCTTGTAATAGCATTCATGCCTGGGGAAAGGGTGCCCACCTGAAGGAAGTGCTCACAACGACCCTCACACAGCTTCTGCACAGATTGCCAGCAGTGCTGGCAGAGCACCCTGCACCAAGCAGGACAGGAGCTTTCATCCTCCACTACTCCACATCTACTGCAGAATCCCTCAGCAGCAGAGCACAGGTTTATGCTCACACCCTGTATGATGYATTCTCCCTTGCACCAACTGAATTCAAGTATCCCACATCTGTGCCTGACAAAATCCAACTCTTAGGAGGCAAGTACCAAGTTGTGAACTTCATTTTGTAAGAATTACCCATTGTCTTGGAGCCATTATAAATTCCCAAAGCCACAGACCGAAACATGGTGCTGGTTTGAAAAACATGTAGTTTGAATATTTTTTTATTATTGCCTCACTAATTATTAGTTCAATCATCTCTGTTCTTATTGCAGGCTCTAAGAGCAATTGTCTTATMACAGAAAAAAAATACATAGATTAATAGAGGTGTCTAATAGGTTTCCAYTAGAAAGGGCACTAATGATGAAAACCAGGGATTATTCCCCAGCCTAAATTTTGGCAAAAGCACATCATYAGATGAACCACTCAACTCCCCCTAATTCCTCCTGAAATAACTTAAGATCAAAAGTCCAGCTGGATTTGCTATTTAAAACTGGTTAGTCTAAAACTGGGGAGTTGTACTACGAGTGATGAAAGCACTGACAGGGAAGAAAGAAAGGGTAACTATGGGCATCAAGATGCCTGCTCTCCAAATCCTTTTGATTCTTAGACAGTAACATCAGAGATCATACCAAATTTAAAAGCAGATTCACCCCAAGATACTTGTTCAGCAGCAACAATCTAGAGAAAAAATTTAAGTGATGTTTAGAATCATATTTCAAAAGAAATAGTCTAATTTGCCTTTGAAATCACACATTAAAGTGTCTAACACAGCAAAATGTATTGTTTGTGACAAATAAGAGACTGATTTTAAATTTAAATATATGCTAAATTAATTCATAGCYTTTATTTTTTCCTGTTACATTTCTTTTATTTACTTGCCCATGCAATATGAGCTATCATCAACTTTTATTTAAAAACAAGTATTTGCTTTCTGTCAACAAGGGGTGTCACATGCCTAGCATTCTACAATACTGCCTGGGAGACTCAACTCCTCCAAAAATTACTTTAAAAGCCTGTCATCTTGAGTAAAAAGTGATTAATAGTTTTATTCACTTACTCTGACAACTGGTGGCATTCTTCTCACTTTAAAAAAAAGTAATTCTACATTTTCACCATCCCCAAAGTAGATTCTCCTGATTCACACTTCAGTTTTAAAGAGAGAAGCTGGGCGGCAGTGTGTTGGGATTTCCACATTTTTAAATTTTATTTTTACTGTCTATAAATCAAAAGGATGGAGTAAAAAGAAACATAAATAATGTTTGGGATTAAGAAATCTGTTAACAGAACAACCTTCACCTCACTTTGCCATCGTAGCTACAAAAAACAGGGAAAATGCATTGGTTTTTCTGTTACTTAAAGCTCTAAGCAGTATATCCAAATTTAATCCTTTTTCTTTATGTGTACATACATAACAAAGGCTGCAGTCATTAATAAACCAAGTCATTTTGCTTAACTTGCAACAGATGGTAATAAAAAGACCTTTGCTTTCTGATATTTGTTCATGAATACAGACTATTTAAATTAAACATCAATCCTTACAAACAGAGAAATACTAGTATTCATATGAAAAGGAATCTGTTTACATAAATACAGAAAAAAATTACAGCCAAAAAGATCTTTCACAAGCTACAATTAAATTGGAACTGAGTATCTTCATTGGACTGTTTTTCCCTGATACTTCACCTTATTTTCTGCACTCCTACAACTCGGACATTGGACAGCTAATTCAGTGTCCCTGCAAAAATCTACAGAGCACATGCAAGATTTTACAAATTTTCACATAGAACTGGAGACTTTTAAATACATCATCACCTCCCAAAATTCATTTTTACAACAAAATATCTATATTATAGTACTTTGCTGTCTCCTCCCTCAGACAGATATCATCAGACCAATGAGATGAYAGAAAACATTTATGTTTGTTGACGCTACCAAATGTACAAAACTYATGTGGGATCTATGGAATAATCCAAAGGGAAATCCAATCAAAACAAGCCCCAAATCAATGATTACCCTACTTTAAAACATCCCTGCAGTCCAAACATCCAGGGACACAGCAGTACACTCCTGAGGCAGGTAGGTCAATGGCCACTGGAAGGACAGTGATGATCCAGGAGGAGCCGGGCAGCAGAGCACAGGCAGTGCAGAGGCACCTGATGCTTTCCTGGAGACAAGTCATTATCCAAGCAGGGACCTGCTGCTTTTCAAGCCAGAGTGCAAAATGAAGCCACAGCTGGGAAGGGAGGGGAGCAGGATTCCAATGCTGCTAGAGCCGAGTCTAACTACTCTAKCTCATATTTGCAGCCTAATTAAATCATGTTTCAGGAATATTTTCTGTTGTAAAAATTCTGTTCAAATATACAGCCTCTGAAACATACCCTACTTTCCTATTACTAGGAAAAAGTTATTCTGAAAAATAATCTTCATTTATAAGAAGTATAAAAAAGTCCACTTCCTCTATAGCATAGGTATGCAAATTAGCAATTAACTGAAGAAGCAATACATTAACAGATAAAATATCCTTTGAGAAACTGCAGTAAAATGGAAAGTCATACAATGAGGCCACCCAGAATTAGCTGCAGTAACACTGACAGTGACAAGCATTTCTAAAATTGTTCACTTCATCTAGATTTAAAGTCTGAAAATAAATATTCAGTAAGTTCAAAAAGCATATTGCTACTTTTTTCTTAAAAGCGTTCAAAACACTTGAGTTGTGTAATCAATAAAATTAGTGGGGCTTTTTAAAATTAGTTCACAGTAGAATTTCTTTTAAACACATCTTAGCAAAGGCATTGCTGAGGTAAAACTTGTGCATATTTTACTCTGACACTGCTTTAAGGAGTGCTCCAACCTCTAAAAAGATTCTGTAAGTTAATCTGCCAAGACCTGAGATAACTACCAGGTGTTCAATTTATTTCAAGTCTGATTTTGATCTACTGACAGTCATTTCCAATTTTTCCTTCTGACTGAAAAAATGATTTAAAATTTAGCCCTTCCCCAAAGGTCAGCCAATCTTTATCATTAGTAGGAATGGCAACGAACATGTTAATGTCACAAGTGCAATGTACATTCCTTGGCTTAGGACATCATAACACTTTACTAAGGAGAACAGCCATTCTCTGTATTTTATTGCAAAATGTGTGAAAAAAAAATCATGTAATTGGAGAGGTAGTCATCACAATTTTTAGTGATTCAACCCATTTCTTTTTGCCTGCTCCATAAACTTGCTAAGCCAGAGCACAGTGGATGAAATTAACTCCAGATGAATACTGCTACAGTTATCACATAGCCTATGGCTGTGGGTCACAGGCCACCGTAAGAAAATAATCAGGAAAAATGCAAATTTGTAGCACAGTGTCAACCTGAGATACAGACTTCTGTTTACTCACCAACTGCATATGCCATTGCAGTTCTTTCTCACTGACTAAAGTGCATCACTCACAAATTACTGTTACCAGCRTATTAATAAATGACATTGAATAATGCCACATTAAATGATGAGTTTTCAGGTTATCATAGTACCACACAACATAGAAATAAAATTGCACTTGCAACTAATATATTCAATTCCATTTTTTTTCTGAAATTTGGGAAACAACTTACTTAGGCAAGATTTCCACATGCTTCAAATACTGCAAATCTTGTTTTGTTAGCTTGACTATCACGGAATATCAATGTGGATTTGAAGACTGAAGCATTTTCATACAAATCAAACCAGACAGGACTATGTAGAGACCACAACAATTGTTTATGCTGCAAATTTTGTACTTAACAAACTCTTATAATCTGTATGAAAGATGCAAGAAGACAAGAGAAGAAATAGAAAAAATACTGAATACAGTCAAATTTCATTTAGCCTCCTAACATTATTTATAATTACTTTATGCTAGCAATCTCTGTGGTCTCTAGAAGGAACACATGTACTTCAATTAGTAGAGGAGATAAAACACTGAAGGGTGTATTTCAGAAAATAGCAATGGGACAATGGCCAAAAAAAAAGCCACAAAGGAAAGTCCAGTAACGAGTCCACATAGAAGCTTCAGTCTTCTCTTAACACACACTCACTCTCTAAATAATAACCCTGAAGATCACTTCTCCCACTCCAAATATCACCATTTTACTCAGTTGACCTGTGCCTTAGACAATGACCTTGTAATACTCAGAAACCAAGACCAGCTGCTTCTCTGCAAAATTCTCACTGCAAACTTTACCTGAAAGATTCAGAGGACAAAGTCACTGTAATCACGTTTTACCTTACACTGCCTAAGTTATTACCTTACTAACCTTGTATGTGCATATTATAAAAATCATCCATTTATGTTACAGTGAATTACTTTAAGTTAACACTGGGAACACAACACCTGAAATGAATTGCAAGTGACAAGACCATCATCAATCATACTTTCTCAATATTAATGCCACCACATAAGGCCTTCTGCTTCACTGCTTAAAAATATASGTGTTTCAGGAAGAAAATGTTTCACAGATGGTGCTATGTATACTGATACTTCTCTGAATKAGGAGGTTCTTTGTAACTACAGCATAAGTCAACCAAAATAGAGTATTTGTTTGACTAATATTTCATTTTAAAAGACAAATCATTACAAATATTAGTAATGCAACTTATTTGATTCCCATCTCCAACTGTTTAAAAGATTACATGCCGAATCAGGAATGGAATCAAGAAAAAATGAACAAAATTAGAAAATACCAGTGAGGTCTTCCTTTTGCAGCAAGTCCTCAAAACCCAGAAATTTTATTTGTAGACATTTTTTCAGATTACAAAAGGTTGTAATTCAAAGTAAAAAGTGCTGGTATTAAGAAGAAAAATGCTCTGTCAAGATTGTGTATGTATTAATATTGAATCAATTTCTTATGGCACCAATTAGTGCTATTTCTAGGTTATATTTTAATTTGCAAACAGTAAGATGCTATATGATGTTCTGACAAAGAGTTTTCACAAAAGCAACTTTTTTGCAGTAATTTAGAGACCAGCGAAGTTATTACTGCAATTGCTAGGCAAAAAAGGGGCAGTATTTAAAAACAAGTATGATAAATCTATGGCTCAGTTATGCTAGCATAGATAATTGCAAGTCTTYGTAAAATAAACTCTTCAACACACCATAAAAGTACTCACACAGCAGGAATATTTACACATTCTCAAGCATCAGCTTACAGCTTTGAAATATGTTGTTCAGAACCACTAAAACTTTAGGAAAAAGCATTTTCTGAATTAAGGTAAAACGACAAAATTCGATCTATTTGATTCAAACACTGCTGGGAGGYATCCCAGTCAGAGTCGGGTTTTTCAGTACCTAGGATCCTCACATCTTGAATTTATCAGGGAGCTGCTCCAGAGGAAGAGCCCAGGAAACACAGAAGCTAACATGGCTGTGTGAGCTGGAACCAGAGTGCTGAGCCTCCTTCCTTCCAGTATCCAACCCCAGCAGAACTACAAGCCTCACAACAAAACACTAGAACAGCCACAGATAACTCACCCCAACCTAAGGGCCAAATTCCCACACAGATAAAGACAGGGAGATTGAAAAACAATTACCACTGCAAGTGAAACACTCAATGTGAGGGAAATAAATGTAATTTACTGTCAATTAGGTAGTGAGGAGCCGAGACAAACAAGACAAGGCCTTTGCTTCCCTCTCTCCTCAGCTGCACTGTGCCCCTTCACCCCAGATTCCCACACTTCCCCCAGGGCAGCAGGGGCAGCTGTGACAGGTCCAGAACAGCTCCTCTCCACAGCTCCTGCCCGCTCAGGATCCCCCCTGCTCTGGCATGGGCTTTCTCCCATGGGATGCAGTCCTTCAGGAAAACAAAAATGCTTAAAAGCATGGGTTCTCCACAGGCTGTGGTTCCTTCAGGACTCTCCACCTGCTTCTGTGTGGGTTCCTCCTTCCATCCTGTGTCCGTGTGTCGGCTGCTTCTTCCATCCTCTCTCTCCCTCTTTTGTCTCACTTCAGATTTCTCTGGAGCAATCCTCTTTTACACAGTACTGAGCCCAATACAGCTCTGATATAGGTTTGTGATTAGTGTCTGAGCCGTGACACTAAGCTGAATCTTCTGATTTTTTTTAAATCAAAATTTAAAACTACTTTCCTCAAATATGAAATGCATAATTCTGTATGTTAGTGGAAACGCAGCGAAACCCTCATGAATAAAACATTAGGCAAACTTCTATGAATTCAAATTGTGTTACATTATAAAACAATTGCTGAGCTAACATTACAGCTCACATGTTACAGAAAATGTTTCTACAGTTTAATCATCATTAATGGCACAAGGAAATTATTTACTATCAAATGGGTCAGAGAATACATAAAGAAGKCCTTTGCAGTATTGATTTCGCACATAAAATTAACATCTTCAGTTGTACTTGGAACTGCCAAGAAGGCTTGACTAATATCAACTCCTCTTWTTATAAAGCCTCAAGAAATAGCCACAGTTGGGATGTCAAACTTGTTTTTAAATGATGAAAGAGAACATCTGAATGCTTCATGGGCTTGACTAGTAAGTGATTAAAGTGTAACTGACTGAACTGAATTTCTGCCAGTGTCAACATAAAACTTTTAAAAAAAGTAAGTGCTRTGAATTATTTACTGCTCTTTCAAAGCTCAGTGTCAACACATCAATTCACTCTCATTCTATTCCTCCCTTACAACCCCTACTAGAATCACTCTAGTGTGCAGGATGGTGACATATATCTGCAATGTAGTGAGCAATGTAACAAGGCTAGGCAAGAACCCAAATTATTCAATCCTTTGGAGACCTAAGAAGAGCATCATTAGCACAAGCACATTCCCATAAGGTGTACAATTGCAGAACACCTTGGAAAAGACACAGCAGGGCATCATAMTATCATTTCTGCATAGGCATAACTCCTTCCAATAACCTGTGCATGTGACTACATAGAGTAGCACCAAATCAGCTCCATGAAGCAAAACATGGATMAAGTACCAGTAATCAATAATAGTGCACAAACAACCCATACTGGAAAACTATAGTGCTTTAACATTGAAAAATTGTGCCACTAATGAGAGCTGTAAGAAACCACATGCTTGAAAAACCATCTCCCCAATATCTGTAACCAGGGTATTTTGTCCATTAGAAGTATGCAGCAGACTGTCAAAACCAGAAGTATTGCCCAAAATCACAGAATCCCAGAATCAATTAYRCTACAAAAGACCTGTGAGATGATCAAGTCTAATTCGTGACCAAACACCACCTCATCAAACAGACTGAACAGRTGTTCAGTCTTTCCTTAAACACCTCCAGGGACAGTGACTCCACAACCYCCCTGGGTAGCCCACTCCAATATGTAATCACCCCCCAGTGAAGAAATTCCTCCTGCTATCCAACCTGAACCTCCCCTGGTGCAGCTTGAGGCTATGTCTTCTTGTCCTGTCACAAATCAAACTGGAAGCAGAGGTCAAYCTTGCTACAACCTCCTTTCAGGCASTTGTAGAGAACAATAAGGTTTCCCCTGAGCTTCCATTTCTTCAGGTTGAACAACCCCAGCTCCTTCAGCCATTCCTCATGGGACTTGTGCTGCAGACTCTACACCAGCTCTGTTGCTCTGCTCTGGACAMACCTCAATGTCTTTTCTTGAATTGAAGGGCCCAGAACTGGACTGAGGACTCGAGGTRTGACCTCACCAGTGCTGAATACAGGGGGACAATCACTGCCCTAGGCCTGCTGGCCACACTATTGCTGATACAAACCAGGATGCCCAAGGCCTTCATGGCCCCCTGGGCACACACACTGGATCATGTTCAGCTGGCTGTAAACCAGCACCTTCAGGGCTTTTCTGCAGGGCAGCTTTCCAGCCACTCTGCTCCCAGCCTGTGGCACTGCCTGGGGGTGCTGTGAGCCAAGTGTAGGATCCAGCACTTGGCTTTGTTGAACCTCATATCACTCATCTCCACCCATCTATCCAGCCTGCCCAGATCTGCAGAGCCTTCCTACATTCCAGCAGATCACACTCCARCCCTACTTGATGCCATTCATGAATTTACTGAGAGTATACTTGAGTCCCTTATCTAGATCATCAGTAAAGATGTTAAACAGGACTGGGCCCAATACTGAGCCCTGGGGAACACCATTAGTGACCAGACACCAACTGGATGTGGCTCCATTCACCACCACAGTTGGGACCCGGCCGTCCAGGCAATTTTTAAGCCATTTACATCAAAATATCTAACAAAAGACACAATTTTTTAACCTAATTTTACAAACCCCTTTTTTAGAAATAGCATATACCTRATTCAGATTATGACACCATTACAGTCTTAAGTTCTCAAATTCTAATACAAGGATTGTCCACGAGAAAAKGCTGAGAACAAAGCATGAACATCCAGATGCTGCAAAACCACTACAACAACTCCCAAAAGAACAAACAAGTAATGCTTACCAAAGTGGCAGTGTTATCAGAGATATTCAGTAAGAGACAAATTAAACAACAGAACAGGTGATGATGTTCAAGGCTTTATTACTTCTTAWTTAAGTCTGGCCATGATGCACAACTTCTGTGCAGTTATGAAGACCTCTGTATCACCAGAGCGCATGAAATGAAACACATTTCTCTTGGCTGATTGCTCTTTTGCAGTGGACACCAAAAAGCACCCATGTCCTAAAAAGCACAGCTAAACCAGCTGAACTTTTTAGTACTATTTGATCTAGGCAGAACTTGGGCCTAGCTCAAATAGTATTTCAACAACTACTTTTCACAAACAGTACTTGAATTGTGCTACTGTGTCATAACTTCTGCCTCTTCAGTAGAGATATGGCTGAGAAAAACTGTTAAGATTATTCTCTGGATTTATATATACACAATCCTTTATTAAAGAGTGTGCTCTTACAGCTTCACTGAAATGTAATTGATGTTTACAGCTTTGTTCCAGTGAAAACTACACTAAGTATCCAGCTACCAAGTATCACACTTCAATTAACTCTCTGGTGTAAGAGAGTTAACATTAGACTGACTGACAGTAAAACATGCTGGAACTTCAGCCTTCACTTCCAAAGACTCAGTAATATCCTTAGTATCTCTCAACCATGCACTTTCCTGGCTAAAATTAGTTGAAACAGTTTAGTAAATACAGTTTCTAAATTAGTAAATTAGTAATCAAAACCCCCCAAGTTCAATTAGGAGCTTTGGAATAGGACAGAAATCACTAATCTTTTATCCCTTACCTAGAAAACATGGTGAACTTTAATATATATTAAAAGACTTATRTGAACCAAGACCAGTGTGAAGCACCACAATAACTTCTAATACAGCAATTCTGCAGAAGTTCATTTTCCTAGGTCATGAGTGTTCAAATTTCTAAACCATGACTGCTAAGTATCAAATAAAGAAGTACTTCTCTCCTTTGGCAATAATGCAGTTATTGCCTTTAAGGAAGCAATCTGGGTGAAATTAATAATATGTAAGATAGNCTAAGTCAGGGCCTACTCATTGCAGTTCTTACTGGTTTTCAGACTTCTCAGCTATTCACACTACACACAAATTTCAGACGTTCACAAAGCTTCTCAAAAGTATTTTGAATAGATGCAGATAATGTGCATATTTAGCTACATTTCTATGGAATACTTTCTTTCTTTTTAAATCCCACACAAGTGTTATCAGCTTTCAGCAAAAACATTATGCATCAACTCAAATACATGCATCTCCCACTGCAGTTCTGTTAAAGAGTTCTAAAGAAAATGTTCCTATAGGAGTATCACAATTTTCACTGTACATTAAATAATTCCTTWAACTCCAGTTATATTCAAAATTGATAAAACTGCAGTATTCTAGTTTTCTAATTTGATAAAGGAATGCATTTTTGCTTCCCACTGTTTGTTTACTAAATGTTTGTGGTCAACCTTGGCATTAATGTAACATAACACAAGGCTTTGCAAACATTTTTGAAAAGCAATCCAATCTGTCATGTTATTCAATGCTGCATTTTCTATGACTAAAATTTTGTGTATTAGACATGATCACCCCGTTTTAAACCCTGTGAAGAGTCTCAGAGATATTGTAGAACAAGCAATTCCTGAACTGATCACCAAATTACTRACAGAAGAACATTCATATACAGTGTTTACCACAGACATTCTAACTAGATATGATAACTCAACTGTTCATGCAACAAAAACTTCACCTTTGCCTGACATATTCTGGCTTATCCTCATTGAGTTCATAGAAAATTCAGTGTTAAAAGGGACCCACAAGGACCTMAAAGCCCAACTCTTAGGTGCGTGACCTGTACAGAGACTGAACTCATGATCTTGGCATTATTAGCACCATGCTCCAACCAAGTGAGCCAACAGAACACAGATTAAAAATCCACAACTATTTCACTTGTTCCAACAAAAAACTGTTGGAAAATGTTGTGGGAGAAAAGACAGATACTAGCAGAAAAAAGTTGTGTGCATAAAGCTTACATGCTGAATGAAAGGGCGTGTTACTGTCTCTGCAAAACAGCTGCTAAAATCCTCTAGCACAAATTTCTTTAGAATGCACATTWTATGCTAAATATCATTTGAAATTAATGACACAGCTCACAACAAATGTTTTCTAGTGCTACCAGTACTTGTAGTAAGGTTTCTGGTATTYTCCAGATGGAAGCATATACATTTTAAACCCAAAAAGGCTATTGTCCAGGAGTGTCACCAAGCAATACCACACGAGTTGTGAAAATCAGACTTCATCGGACTTACCGCCAGTGCTTTAGACAATTTTGTTCTATAGTTATTCAAAACAATCACATCAATCTCCTTAAACGGCACATAGGCAAAGCCATCTTTAATAAATACTCTTCTGGCTCTAAATAAATCCACAGCATCTGCAAGTCCAACCTGAGAAGGAAGAAAAACCCACATTGTGGAATAGCAAAATAACACAGTAACAATGTTTACAGCCCTAGGATTCAAGATGGACCAGTAAAGCTTTAAGTCATTTTCTGTCTTTTAACATTGTCTCCAGGCAAAACTCAAAAGTCTGTGAAATTAAATCCTGACTTAGGAATAGCTAATCATTATTTTGGTGGGAAAATGTTGCTTGCTTACAGAAAGTCATGCAACTAGGCAAAATAAGRTTCTTCAAAGTCTGTGTCTACAAGTATCGATCCAATTGTGTAGCTTTGCATCACTTACTGATTTGATATTTGAAAATGGATTTCTGCTTCTAACATCTGGAAATACTTGATTCACGTAAGCTACATACAAAAGGTTTTGCAAGCCCATCTGGAACCCAACCAGCTTCACTCCAAAGAATYAGTGGGCCACATTACAAATTTTTTCCTCTCCCCTTGCTCTCTTGTAAARCGAATTTCTGACTAATACAATCAGACCAAACCTAATTTCAGCAACAGATGTTTGACAATGTCTTCATCCTGAACAATCTAACAGCCAGGTAAATTGAGTCATTTGTCTGGGAACATTAAAACTTAAGATCATTTTTGTGGCAAAAGTAAGGGATGGCAGAAGAGTACAGAAGACGTTATTAGTAGTTTGAAGCTTCCTTCATTTTCCCAGTCCCTCCCTCCACCCTTAGACTCACAAGAAGTAGAGGAACTCTCATTAGTCTTTTAGATACTTGGATTTACTGTGGCTATTAGGTAAACTTAGAATTAGTAACTTTGCATTTAACTGAGAGAAAATGAATGCAGATCAGTGGGACTCAATTTTTTACTTACCTTATAGTACATTTGTTCTTTTACTTTAGTCAGAGTGAAGCCAGGAGTTGACGCACTGAGCTCGTTAGCCAATTGATTTTTCATGTCTTCACCAATCTAAAATAATGAATTTGTTTTAAAACTGTTAAAATACTTTAGGATAAAGGCTTCTTTCTATTTTATTAGCATTATCTAAAATATTACTTAACTTGTAATATTATCAGTTTAGTTGAAAATAGAAAAAGAGCTACATACTCAGTAAGTGATCACTAATAATTAATTAAGCAGAAACCAGCAAAACATTAGTGGTCAATAATGTTAAGCAACATTACCATTGAAGTAGAAAGGTAGATTTTAAACTACAATAACTACAATTTTAGGCATTAACAAGAACTGTAAAATACACTTTTTAGAAGTCAACTTCTCTAAAATAAAACTTGTGACAATCTTTGCTCATCTCTGGATATGCATTAAAACAAAGCAAGATGAATAAATGGGAGTTAGTAAGGGCTTCATCAGATTTTAACAGAAAGAACAGTTTCAGCTTATTTTTAAACACARATTTAACAAAACTATATCTAATCCTATATTCAGGAATTTAACTTTCCTTTTCCTAAGGAGTGAGAACAATGGTATCTTTATTGTCCTTTAAGTGTTAGTGCTTTTGCAGTTCTTGAAACGAGTAAAGCAGCAATGCTCTAATTGAACAACTTGAAGTACTTGAAAATCACAATGTTAYATTTCCTAATAAAAACACTTAAATAGTGCATATACATAAATACACATCATAGAATCACAGAATATGCTGAGTTGGAAGGSACCCATCAGGATAATGAAGTTCACTTCCTGGCGCTGCACAGGACACCCTAAGAGTCACCCCATGTACCTGAGAGCATTCTCCAAACWCTTTCTGAACTCTGTCAGGCTGSTGCTGTGACCACTGCCCTTGGGAGCTGTCCCAGGACAGCTGCCCAACCACCCTCTGGATGAAGAACCTTTTTGTCATATCCATCCTAAACTTCCTAAACAGCTTCAGGCCATTCCCTTGGGTCCTGTCACTAGTCGCCACAGAGAAGAGATCAGTGCCTGCTCTTCCTCTTCCCCTCATGAGGAAGCTGCAGACCCCAATGAGGTCTCCCCTCAGTCTCCTCCAAGCTGAACAAASCAAGTGACCTCAGCCACTCCTCATACGRCTTCACCTCCAGACCTTTCACCATCCTAGTGGCCCTCCTTCAGACACTCCCTAATAACTTTATATCTTCCTTATATTGTGGCACCCAAACCCACACACATTTGCATAACATGCTTTTGATGAAGTATAACGGGAGTAGTCCCTGACTGCAAGCATTCTAAACGTTAAGGAAGGCAGAATACCTTCTCAAAACGTAGACAGACAGAAGTGTCACCAAAGCAGAACACGCTGTGTGACGCTGCTCTCCACGAGCTGGGTGTGTGCTCCAGCACCTACAGCGAGCTGATACAAGGCTGCAGSCAAGGCAGTTTTTAGAGACTAGTCAGGAACCGAGCCCAGGCCACCACATGCAACAGATGTGCAGACTCCAAACACAAGATAAAATCACCCAATGTCTGCCTTCTCCATGGGAGGGGATGTGCTTAAGCAGCTTTATTCTCTAAATGGAGCAGAATATCTAATTTGTTGACCAACACTGATACAGTTAAATGGGCATTTCAACAAAATTTTTTTCCTTCTCTGTTGAAAAACCCAAGAAAACAAAACAAAAAAAACCCCACTTCTCTTGGAAGTCACAGGAAGGACCATTTAATTTCAAACTTGGTCAAGTAGCTTAGTGAAAAACAGTSATTTGATATATGCATATGAAATAGCCAAGGCAGCAATGTTTGGAAGGCTTATGGTTACCCTGTCTGCATCTTGATGCTATCTGCAGTACTCTCCCAGGAAAATCAGCTTTAAAAAATAATAAAGATGCCAGCAAGGCAGAAGAATGTAGCTCTGAAGAGACAGGAAATACACAATAGCATTATATTTCTGCATGTAAAAATGTAAAGCTCAGCAGCCTGTAAAGAAAGCATTCTTCTTTAACAAAGTAGCTGTATCAAAACAATTAAATGTGTTTCTGTAAATGAAACGAGAAAATACTTTCTACAAAATATTCTCATTAACAATCTTATTCTTGTTAGACTTTGAAAAATTCCTGCTTTTCATGACACATTGAAACTATATACAAATTTCACACAGTGGTACCAAAACTCCATTATTCCTTCCAGGTGATCTATTTCTTGTTGAAGTAAGTATAAATCTAAGTCACTGCATCAGCCTGCAGCCTGCCTTTCACCTACCAGAAACCTAAGTTTTCACTTTAATTCCAAAATAGCAGCTTCCATTTTCAAATGTAAGAGCTTTATGCATTCTTAGTAGAAATCTCTTAGAAGAGCCTGTCCACTATGTCATTCCAAACCCTCACTGACTGTATAGATACACTGACCAAACAAAAACAGTACAACATGTTGCATAGCAATGGTGGTTACAATTCCACTATTATTTCTAGGATATCTTACTAAAAATAACTCCATCAAACCAAGCCAAGGACAGCATGGAGTTTTTTTCCAGGGAGCTATTAAAGGAGTCTAGAAACTATTTTACAGACAGGCCAGCAATATTGAGGGGAGAACAAAAAGAGGGAAAGGCAAGGATTCCTTCTTTATTTGTTCTTCCAAAACAAATTAACTTAATTTCATCAACAAAAACATTTTTTTCAGTATTACGCTTTATTTCAAGGGGGATTTATTCCAAACTTCACAAGCTGTCTACATCCTTCTTTATTAGGAATTTGACTATATCAATTTTGTACTGATACAGTGACAGTCATTTTAGATTTTCTTGAATGTCACTAGCAAACAATTTAACATTGTTGAGGTAAAAGTGATTCTGGTGAACCCTCACAGAAAACAGGTTAATGGGCCATGACTAAAGATTTAGATAAGACTGTGGACAGAGTAACCAAACATACAGCTTTATCTGAATTTTTTTTTAAACTAACACAAATATTGYTGCAAAGCACTATTTATTATATACATAAATGATACACATAAAGCTGTTAAATAATTTACTTCTTAAAGGCTCAAGTATCTTATAGGTTAGGCAAACATTCAGCAGCCCCACAACCACCTTGCTCCTTRTCTTTTCACCAAATTCACACTGCCTTTGTGTTTTCAGCTAATAGAGAGAAAGAGGAAGAAGAAACAAGGATAATCCTAGCCTCCACCTAAAGCTGGAAAATTACTCCAGRATGCATTCAAAAATAAAACTGGCTTCCCTAAAGACTGAAACATGAAAAATAATCTTCCATTTGCATTAATGATTTCACCATTTTCACACCAGACTGACTGAAGGTGCAATGCAAAGAAATACACTACTCACAGCCTAAAATCAGACTCAAGCTTTCAGKTAGGCCATGCCTGTATTGCTGCATCCAGAGCATCATGAAACATGTATCCCAATTTTTCTTGGTTCACAGAAGCTAGAAAAGCTTCTTTTTTACTGTTGCTTTTGGGGGTTTTAATTATTTAAATAAGAGTACTACAGTTTGTATATTTAATAATTTCATCCTAAAATAGCACCTGCAAATACACATTCCAGTAATCMTTAAAAAATTAGATATAATTAAATACAGCTTTTAGGATTCTAACCAAGATTAGAAAGATAAACAAGCTTCTTAACTTCTGACAGAACTTGGTGATCTTCACGAGACARAACACTGTTGTTCAAGATATTAAAAAGAAAAAAAAACACAGAGTCCTTCTAAGGGTCTCACCAGGTCATCATCTGACCTTCCACATGGAACTGATTAAACTCATCTCACAGAAAAGAATTCACTAGTTTTGCCTTGTTACCTGTAGCCAGTTTAGTAATCTGCTTATCACTGTGTCAGACTCCGCTTTGCACAAGCAAAGAACACCAGGAAAAGGATCTTCCCTTTTCAGTGACATGGGTCAGGTATCATAGCCTGAAACAATTCAACAATTCATTGCAAATTCCTGAGACTTTGGAAAAATAAAGATAGAAAAAGAGAGGAAAGAAAAGAAGCAAGTACTCAGGACAAGTTCCATTATTTCTAGTTTTCTTGCTTTCTACATGCAGTTTATTCATTGACTTTTAATCACAGAACTGTCCTGGAAACACAAAGACACATAAATTTAGATTAAAATATGAATAATTTAATATGCAGGGCTTGGTTAAACAAACACAGTCAGTGAGGTAGTCCAAAAACTTCAAAATAAATTTGATATCACTACTCCGTTTTAATGAAGAGATRAAGATGCATGCACACATTATACTGCTACATATGTGCAACACTTAGTTTTAGTAAGTCTCCCAGTAAGGAACAAGAACTCCATGCACAAAGTCCTTTCCCTTTCCAAGACTCAGCTTCAGGTATTTATGTGCACATGCCACCGGTGTCCTTAGAAAGTGAAGTTCCTAAAACTTGCTTTTAGTTACAAAGCCCCTGATACTCAAGTGGCACAACACTCTTCCCAAAAACAAGTGTTGTCAATCTGTACTTTGCTAAATTGCAACTCTAAGCATGAAGCAGAAAAAATAATGATTTCCCAATCAATCTTCTCCATTGCCACACATTACATTACAAACTAAGTTAGCACTAGAATATCAAATTATTAACCTAGAAACCATTAAATTTAAGAATATAAAGTGTAATCAGCCAGGTAATGAATTGCATGATTAGCAAAGGACACCACTCCCAGCTCTCCTACCAATTAAATGGATGAAGAGCCTTAAAGAAAACATGCCAGAGGCTTGTAAATCTATCATTCACAAACCTGATGATTATCAATTTCATTTTGGCCAATCACAAATTAAGAAGAAAATTTTATCTTCCAAAATACTACAAGTTTATAACTTAGCTAAAGTTCAGCTTGCTGGCATACCTAAAAATATAAAGGGCAGTGCTTGGAATTATCCATTCTTATCCATCAACTGAAACATTGTTTGGGGTTTTTTTCAGAGTCAAGAATGGGCACAGAAAGAACATTTTATGACCTGCCTCACTATGCAGCTCATTCATGGTTACCACAATGACAGAGAAACTCAGTGATACATGTTCTGTCTCCTACATTCCTGAAAAACATTTCCCAATATCCATTTAAAGGAAAGCTGAACAAAACAATTACTACAGAATTACCTAGAAACACTACCACATACAAGTTAGAGTCACACATGACTGTAGAGCTAACAGAAGACTCTTCTGATAAAAACATCAACAAGTTTTTTTTTTCATTTAAAAATCCGGATAGTAACATCAGATGCAATTTTAAAGAAACTCGTTAACAAATGTTTCTCTCAATTCAATCACAGGCTTAGCCAGGAAGAGTGTTTCAAAGTTGGCAGCCCATTTTCTGAAGCTTATCCCAAACAGCAGCTAGTAAATCCTACTTGCAGAGTAATTATATCCTGCAGAAACCATCCTATCAGCTTTTATGCTGCTGTATTAAGGAACAATATAAACATCTCCAAAACTACTGCATTCACTGCTATGCAAAAAATAAATTCATTTTTCAAACATTATGAACTTYAACAAAAGAACTTAACACAGATTATTAAAAAAAAATTCTAGTACAACAGATGAGTATAATTTTTAAAAAATACACTACTGATTTCCCAATTTTCTCTTTTCTCATTCTCCAAAASTATCTCTAAAATATTTAGAGAAAAAAGAGAAGACACCTGATGACACCTTTCTGCTTGTCTACACTAAGTTTCTTCCAAGAATCCAAAATTACCAACTGCTAAGAACTGAAAATCTGTAAGGATGAGGTTAGAATTTGCTGGTTTTTTCACCTTTTCCAAGCCTTTAGATAAATGGCAGCCAAGCATGACCTGCTCAACTACTGAGTGCTAGAGCACATAATCACACAAGTAACGTGGTTGCCCTTTCCACTTCTTCTAACTTTAAGCTCAAGAGCCTGGTGTACAAGATCCTATTTTCCACTACATTTTTGGCACAGCTGCCATTTCAATTTTACTTTAGAAATCCAGAGTTACAGCAGAACATCTGCCTCAGGATTCAGACTGTATTCCAAATGTTGTCTAGCTGCTTTCAGCTAGATTAAGAGGAAGAATGTTTTTATTCATTGTATCTTTACTGCAGCCTTTTCTACAACTCTTATTTCAAAGCACATAACTTTTTCAAAGCAGTTAGAAATGTACTTCATCCAGAAAGAGCATATATAGTATCTAGGGCAGAAGGATTCAGCCTTACAGTGGTCTGTAAAGTTCCTGTTTAACTCAAATGATGAATTACACAAAGCCATTTAGTGAGAATCATCGTGCCCCAGTGCTCTAAAGGGGCCTAAGTAACTGCACATTTTGTGGTGTAGCCTGACTTTACTTCCACAAGTCAATTTTAAGCAGCAAGGAAGACCTTCTAAGGGTCCATTCAGACTTCTACAGATAACCAGCATCTGCTTCTAATCAAACTGAGATGATTGCCAAATTAAAATTTTAATTAGCATTTTGCATCATTTACAAACTGTTGTTCATTAAGTTTATGAAGGTGAAAAAGGACATTCCCAGTAGCTATATATTCTTGAATCACATCTATTACTCAATTCTACAATTTCATAGAATATCACCAACACCATATGTGCAAATAAATAAATACATGCAACTAGAATTACTGCAGCAAAACGCACCAGTTTTCTCCATAACTAATAACAAAGTAATGCTTAGAGATCAAGGATTCATTAGAGAAGAGTAAAGCCCCCATACATCCTGCCAGTGCACCAAAAATTTCTTTTTAAATCAAGCTTTATTTCAAAAGTCTGTGAGAGAGTATTACGACTTATTTTAAGCTTAAATATTTTAATCAAACCTCATCCCATCTACTCATCCCTCAAAATGTTAGCTCACTAGAATACCCAGGCTGCTTGGCAATCAACCCAATTACTTTTAGATGAGAATAACTCACTATGTTTGTTAAAGCACTAATAGTATATGTCTCACTGTCTTATTTACCAAACTCTAGCACTTTAAAATCTACCCTACTCCTAAGCCTTTCCACRTACAATTTTATTTCTGTTACGACTCTAAGCATGAAGTTAAATGACAGAATACATACTTTTGGCAGTAAGGCACATTTCCCACTTAGGCATGCATCCCTTATGACTTTCGCTGTCAACTGTAAGATAAGCATCACTGGTTTCCAAGCAAAGGGACAAATACAAGATTTAAGTAGTGGAAAAGCAAGATACAATTCAGAACCATTTCCTAAGCAAAGGTAAACCATAGCCTGCTTGCATAGTTATTGTCTTATCTTGGCTTAAGTTTCCCCACAGCAGTATAGACTCCAGACAGTTTCTACTTTTCCCCATCCTGTTTGGGAAAGGAAGAAATATTATTTGATGCCCCTGAAATGAAAAGCCATAAACCCTATCAGAAGAACATTCTGGATTAAACACCTGTTCCAAAATGGATACAGTAATCTTTAATGGTTAGACATGATATTGAATATTCTCTCAAATGTATCTGTCCKTAATAGTGACACAAACTAGTTCCCATTCTCATTAATCCACATCTGACTTTAGGATCTTCTGTACCAAATAAAGGCAGTCATAAAACATTTTCTTAAGAAGTTGAACTACGAATATTTATACAACTGCCCTACTACTAAGTATTTTTGAAGAAAGCATAATAGTGATATCAGAAAGTCTTTCACAGGACTACTCTGATCATAAAAATGGAAATTAAAGAAGTTTAATTTCTACTGCTTAAAGCAGCTAAAAAAGCACTTCAACTGCATCAAAGAGCTACTGTAGAAAAAAAAATTCCATCGCTAATACATTTTGCTCTTTCCATTTCATTTTGCAGTTCTTATTCCTTCCTCTCAAATGCCTGCAGATGCRCTGAAGACCTTTAGCTCCCCCAGCTGACTATTCCCATCTGCCATTCCTTCCCCATTACTATGATCCAAAGCATTTCTTAAATTTAAAGCATCTAAAAATTAGGACATCTGATTCTGCAATAACTGGCTGTTACCCAAAAAATAAATAACTTCTAGTTTAGATGCCTTAAAAGGTCATAATATTTTTTAAATTTCAAGAGGCTATTCATAAGAAAAGTTCAATTAAAACATGAATTTTTTTCTGCTCTGTGAAGTGAAAACAGCAACGCAGATGTATTCAAGATGAAATATACTACACTTAGAAGTTTTTTTTTATTTTGCACAATGCACAAAGATAACAGTGAACAGAAGCATTGCAGGAAATATAAATCAAATTATACAACATTCTTACACCACAGATGAAGACATGATAACGCCTATTAATTCTCATTTCTTCTRGAAGCAACAAAAAGGTACTAACAGTCTGAAGACAAAGAAACMAGAACATACAAAATGATGACCAGAATAACACAAAAAAATAAATTCAAAATTAAATTTTGCATTCTACTCCACTCCATATTCCAGTATGTAAGTTAAATTCCTGGAAAGGTGTAGCAACAAATCAAAGCATCCAATAGTACTTAGGAAAAAACACGAGACAAGCAGCAATGCACCTGTGTCAAAAAATTCTAACTGTGTTAAGCTGATTTCACAGCCTTTATCACAGTGCACAGACCTCAGGGGCATTAAAAAAAGYAGGTGTCATATTGTGTCAACACCCTTGAAGTCACCAGAATACACTTTCACATGCAAATGACCAAACAGTTCCAAACAGTTCCAGTACATCTTCTATACCTGGGTTCAAAACCCATTGGAAAAGACATGTGTAGAAGAATTTAACTCAAAAGAGAAAAAGGATGTCTTAAGCCAAGTTCCACAACCAAATTAAAATTTAATACTTCAACTTCCTAATCTGTATATTAAAAGAGGAGCAGATCACATACTAAAATGCCATGAGGCTGGAGACACTGCAAGAGCTCTAGAGAATGGGATCAGAGAAGAAAAATCTGATCTAAAATTGAAAGCTGTAAAAATGGCAAAGGACACTCAGAAATGACAAAACACCACAAAAAGAAAGGCTTAAAGAACAAAGTATAATGACAGAAGGCAAATACGAAGAGAAGGAAAAAAACAAAGAGGAAAAAAAGYCCTACCCTTATCAACTAGTGGATAGAACAAGAAGAAACATGTTAGGTTTGACATTACTTTTAAAAAGTTAAAAGGAAAGTAAAGCAGCAGAATGATGACCACCACTGTGAGACCTGAATATACAAATGCAGGGRACTTTGCCTCATCCATGAAAATGTCACAGCTTTGCTTGCAAATGGAACTACTGTCATTTTCAAAATGCTGTTTAAAGTGCAGAAGGGGAAAAAAAACCCAAACACCCCCCCYCCTCCACCACACATACAGCACTTTGAAAGTAACCACAGAACACTTTGTCCACCTGAACAGAAGAGACCCTAACACCATCCCCTGAGAAAGTGTGACTGCTGACCCTGAACAGGTTTTGTGGCAAGTTTTCACAAGAACCAAGTGGAATAGACCCAGCAGTTCATTAGATGCTCCAAATCAGCACCAGATGTATCACAGACCTACAGCTGCAGATGCTAAAAGGACAAATCTTCCATTTGATGTCTAAGAAGTGGCAGGTCTTAAAATTATGCAAGGCAAAGCAGACAAAAGGCTGAAACTCTGAGGGCTTCAAAGGAGATATTTATGACCATGTCAAAATCAGCTTTGTAGCTGAAGTCCAAGTAAGTATCAGTTACCTGTAAAACCATTTATTTTATATAATTCCTTCATACCCTGAACGACTTACTTTGAGATTAAAACATTTTCTTCAATGACTATAATATTTAAAATATTCACAAATTTCCCTTTAAATATCTTTAAATCTATTAGTGCATTTTACTGCCAGAAACTGTCAGGCATCATTGATGTAATTACTCATTTTTAGTAAGATTTTAATACTTTAATCTCCTAAATTGATGTAAATCTCAACTGCACACCTGTGTTTGCATATTCTCTTTGATGGGCTCTGTCACCTGAAATGTCAGCATTTACTCCTCTTGAGTCCGGCTGAAGGATTTCTGATGCTCCCTGCGTGACTGATTTTGCACACAGACTATTTAATATGCCTTGAGTGCTGAAAATTACATGCCATACATAAAAAGCTTCCGTATTTATCTAGATGATGAGAGTACTGTCCCTTAAACACCTTTATCTTTMCTTTTTTTTAGTATTTAAAGCATAGAACAGATTAAAAACATTCTGAAATACCTTTGGAACCACTCCATTATTCTCCTTTTACTGTGATAGAAAACCAATCAACGTATCAGGGGAAAACACTCTTGAAGCACAGATTTATTCTTGCTTTCCTTTTACCCTCATCCTTTCTTGACATTTGATTCAATACCATGCACACTACCTCTTGCTCATGCTGGCATACACTGGTAGGTATAAACAATAATATTTCAGAGTACTGTAGAATCCTGAGCACCCAAGCAATGTTCCACTAGGCTGGGCAGCACCAGTCCAGGCATCTTCCACATTTGCCAGAGAACAGGCTGGCCAAAGCTGTTCCTACAAGTGATTAAAATGCAATCTACATGTTAGTAGTTCAAAAAAGTATCTCAACTACAAACTCAAATCAAGCTTCATTTTTTTCCCCAAGAAATCCAGGTCCCAGAGGCTTCTTACAGAATACTAAAGATGGACTAACTTAATCCAGTGCCAGCTTTGTAAAATCTTTCCAAAGAAGAACTTACATAACCTTCAAATKTCCATGATTTATATTAAATGTAGAGAGGCTTATTTTCACAAATTTTGTAAAAATTTTGAATTGTAATAATCCTATGCCTGTTCAGACATAGTCATCATACTGAAGTCATCATGTTTAGCATGCTTATCACAAAGTTTACAGCCTTCCTTTTTCAAGTGAAGGGCATCTTTATAATCAGGTAAAACTTTCCAGAGCAGGCATTTACTAACTGTAATAAACACTGTGGCACATATTTTGCTCCATCAGCAATACAAATTTCAGCCACTAGACAAAAGAAATTMTATTAAAAAATTAAAACATTAGTTTTCCTTACATTCCATTTCTATTTGTAATTACAGAAAGCTCTTGCTCTTTGATTAAAAAATTCTTTAACCATGAGATGAGAACTACTATCATATCAAACTCTCTACAGCTAACTATCACATAAAAAAGCTTTGGAAATCTGAGGTTTTTTCTTCTAGTTGATAACAATCTCACTCTTTCCAAAATCTGCTAARTAAGACCTTTTTGTTAAGTATTCAAAGACCCTTAATACAGAAAGATCCTAACAACTTCATAAGTATTATCCGAAAGTGGGATTGAAGATTTTTTGATTCTATAAAGTAATAATTCTCAATACACAATTCAAAAAATCTCAGAAATTAGTATGCAAAATAAGAATGCAAGTATCACTTTCTCATGCATGTAAGCAAATAAGAAAARGTGAGAGGTGGCAGTTATTGAATTCTCAATTTTAGGTTCACTTGGTTGGTGCTGTAAAAGATGACAATGGTGACAAAACTGTACAAGACAATTCATTTATTCCTCTTCCCCATGRAAGAGTTGAGTCTTTTAATAAATACAGAGAATCACTTCTTACAGTGGTTCTTAGAATTGTTAACATTGCTATGCCAGACTACAACAAGGTCAAGCTTTAGCAGCTGTGACCTTTCTCAGATTACAGTTCTGAAACCAGAACCAGTATCTAGAAAATGCAAGGCACCTCTCTTCTGGTTAAAGAAATTTAACTACAAGTTTCTTAGTGCATCATAAGCAACTGAAAGATAGAAATTTTATTTCTATCCATTTACTCATACAGAAAACAGACTGTAACATCAGAACTTACTTCCCTTTTTCTGAAGACCACCTTTTTTTCTAACAGGTAGAGCCCGAAGTTTGATTTCCATCTTGTTTTATGCATAAAAAGGCATGAAAACATTCTAACTTCTAACAGGGAAGCATGAGAAGAATAGTTCATCCTAATTTCCTTTTCAAAGGAAGTGTCTCCTTTTACAAATAGAACATTGAGAATAATAATACTGCTTTTAGAGTGGCCTTACTTTTGTAGTGGCCTCTACATAGCTCCATAGCATTTAGACCTGTTTCAAATACATATGGAACTCATTAGTAATACTCAAATGTTTTATACATGATAGTGCAAGGAAGGATTAGTTTTGCCTAAATTTCCATGAGAATTGGAAGCAGAGGGTGAAAGCAGAAGCAGGGAAATAGAATTTCAATGAAATTATGCTTTTTTGCCTCAACAGGAGTAAGGAAATAACACCTTCCTAATCATTTTGACATATTGAAGGCACATTCAGTAGCACGGAATCAAGCCATACTCCCAGCTATTTCCAGCAACCTGCAAACATTTATTTATTCTCACAAGCCCAAATGCCAAAACTGTGACAGGAGAATATGAGGCTGGGGAATAAGCAACAAAAATACAGCTCCACAGACACCTTTCACTGAAAGGTCTGTTGAACCAGAGAATGGCATTTCTAATAGTCTCTCAAAGACACAGGAAAGCCTCTGTTACTCTTAACACTCCACAAATCCTATTTCACCAACATGCACTGACACCAGATATTTCAGTCCAGAAACACATCAGCCACACATCTCAGAATATTTAAGTTATTCTAATAAGCAGTATTTTAAGAGAAAGGCTTTCTCAGCAGTGATGATTGCACGATAATTTTTATTTACTCAAGTTTACAAGGAGAGCTACAGGCAAAGCTGGAGTTTCCCAACAAAACCGTTCATAGCTGAAATGCAAAATASTATTAAAATCATTAATGAAGACACTGCAATAGACATTTTCCTTTAATCAACTCAGACAAACAAAACAGTATATAACAGCAGGAACTCTTTTGTAATATCCCTAAAATACCAACAATAGTTGTTTGTCTAAACAGATTTTGCATTTCCAAGGTTTTTCATCAAAAGAAATAGAATGAGTTTAAATCAAAAGGGAAGAAGTTTTGAATCTAAGTTATAATGATAAAAACTGTGGAATGAGAGCATTCMCAGAATTTAGGACAACTTATATTCTGCATTCTCCATAGCACATAGTTAATGAGCAAAAATCAAATTGTCTATTAAAAGACAATAGGATACTTTAYATGTATGTGCATGTATAAAGTCTAAGTTACAATGAAACATATAACTGTACATAATTTTTTAAAATTATAAACATTAAATAATCCTCATATAAATATAAATAATCCTTAATCACAGTTTGTAGCTACTGTATTTAACACCAGCCTCTAATTTTGTGTAATTTAACTCACGGTCTTGGTTATACMTCTGTAGCTCCAGTAACTCCCTAATATGCACAAACAAGAAGAGTCAAAATGGTTTTTAGCATGCACAAACATTGCATGTCCCCATGGTGACAGTAACACAGAAAGCTACATTTTTGAGCAGTCCATACAGGATTTTCATACTTGGATTATTAAAATTTAACTACATCCTCAACAGCTATCATAAGCATTCATTGAATGCACTTGTTTTTCTTTTCCACAGAGTTTTCCAGAAGTCAGTGTTTCCAAAAGGAACAATGCACAAAGTCCCYAGGTCACTGTAGTTTGCTGTGGTTTCTATAGCAAGAAGCCACATCTTAATAGTTAGAAGATTGTAAAGGTTCTAGAGCAAAGTTTATGAATAAAAACATATTTTGACTATAATTATTTTTCAACTGAAGTCAATAATGTAATGAGAACAGACTGCACATTCAATTCAAGTAAGAATCAAATGCAGCCATTACTTTTCTTATTACTGAAACATTTAGGGTGAATTATCACACAATTCACCAAGAAAGCAAGGTATTTTTAACATCACTGTTATTTGGTCCAGATGGCCAGATAAGGTAGGTAAGACCTTATCAGAAGTAGCCAAACTATGCTCTTATCTGAAGAACACAAACTAGGGACCTGRTAAGATACATCCCAGAGTCCTGAGAGACTTGGATGATCTAGTTGCCAAGCCACTCCCCGTGACATTTGAGAAGTCATAGCAGTCAGAAGTCCTAGGTGAAGGGAAAAAGGCAAACATTGTACTCATTTTAAAAAGCTTAGAGAAAACCCTGTGAACTRCCAACCAATCAGCCTCACCTCTGTGCCTGGAAAGATCATGGAACAGATCCTCCTAGAAGCTGTGTTAAGGCACAAGGGTAACAGGAAAGTGATTCGGGACAGCCAACACAGCTTCACCAAGGTCAAGTCCTGCCTGACCAAACGAGTGTCCTTCTATGATGGAGTGACTACATCAGCAGACAAGAAAGGGGCTACAGATGACATTTATCTGCATTTCTGTATAGCTTTGACACAGTCCTCCAAACCTCTCCAAACTGGAGAGAAATAGATGCAGTGGGAGAACCATTCGATGGATAAGGAATTGGCTGGACATSGACATTCAAAGGGTAGCAGCCAATGGTCAGCCAAAACACAGGAAGTTTCAACTCTACATGAAGAACTTCTTAATGCTGAGSGTTGCAGACCACTGGAACAGGCTGCCCAGAATGGTTGTGGAGTTTCCTCTCTGGAGACTTTCAAAACTCACCTGGTTCCTGTGTAACCTGCTCTAGGTGACTCTGCCTTGGACTGGATGATCTCCAGATGTCCCTTCCAACCCTAACAGTTCTGTGATCCTGCCCCTCTGCTCCACTCTSGTGAGACCCCACCTGCAGTGCTGCATCCAGCTCTGGGGTCCTCAGCACAGGAAGGACATGGATTTGTTGGAATGAGTCCAGGGGAGGGACACAAGGATGACAGAGAGATAGAACACCTCTTACGTTAGGAAAGGCTGGGAGAGTTGGAATTGTTCAGCCTGGAAGACAGAAGGCTTTGGGGTGACCTAATTGTGGCCTCCAGTACTTGAAGGAAGCCTAAAAGAACAAGAGGGGCTTTTCACAAGGGCCAYGTGGTCACAGGACAAGGGAGGATGAATTCAAACTGAAGGACAGCAGGTTTAGATTAGAAGTAAATTTAGAGGAGGAAAAAATTCTTGACAGTGAGGGTAGTGAYGTCCTAGAATAGGCTGCCCAGAGGAGCCATGGATGTCCCATTGCTGGAAGTGTTCAAGGCAAGGTTGGCTGGGAGCAACCTGGTCTACTGGAAAGTGTCCCTGCCCACAGCAGGGAGTTAGATTATATTTAAGGGTCCCTTCCAACCCAAACCATTCTATGACCTMTGATCTAATSCACCCAARGTTTTGATTCAAAAATACTTAACAGCTTTAGTAAACCTTGTTAACTTACCTGTGTAATTTCACATTTTTTCAGCTGTGTTTGTAGACTGAAGCAGACTGAGCTTCTCTTGTTGTAGCACAAAATTACATCACTTAATCCTCACACACACTATTCCCCAAGTTTAGAAGTTCAATGTGGTTAGGATTTTTAAAACTATAACTGCACTTWCTATTTTTAAAATGTGACTGCTAAAACTATCATAATGAGAATTTTAAAAAACAACAGACATGTGCAACATAAATACAGAAAGTAACATACTTACAGCTTCAAATGATAAGTTAACATGTTCCAGAAATTTCTGCATTAAATTTTCAGTTAGTTGATTGAAGCGATATCGGAAGAGATCCATTTCTTGTTGAAGAAACCAACGCCTGAGATCCTCACTGCAAAAAAAACAAAATTTAAAAAAAATCTGAATATACTTTTTTTTTGCTTGAAAACTAGACCACAAACCTAGTGAACACAACAGTAATGCTGACTMTGGCATGTGACCCACTTACATTGAGAAGCTTGGAAGTAAAGTCAGGAAACCTTCAGTAACGCACACTCAGTCAGAAAAGACTTGAGGAGAGACTTTTTACTTGTTTTGGATAAAAATAATTGTAGGTAACATACTCCCTTGGTATTTAAAGGACAGTTTTTTCCTACGACATGGCACAACATTTCTTCATTGTACAATTAACATCACAATTAATGTGATGAGGCAAATATATTTTGAAGGCTGCTTCTTTTAAGTCTCACTTTTGTTATATCTCCAGCTGAYGAAATATGCATATATCTCAGTAAATTACAAGAGTGCACTCTATTCTAGGCAACAAATAGCCTGGAAACAGGCAAAAGGAAAAAATATGGCAATGAAGTTGGGCGAGGAACACAAACATAACATCTAACTCCTGATAGAAGAGAAAAAGGGGTTTAGCAACTGGGGGAAAGGAGTCAGAAGACGAACTAAAACAACACCGAAGCCAATCCAAGTACTTTAAGTACTCATGGAACTCTTCACATCCTAGTGCTCAGATTCCCAGGCATCAGCACATAACTCAAAGCTACAGCAAGTAGGTACCAGTAAAAAAAGCCAGCCCACATGTGCAAGCACAGAATGCAGATGATGCTGCATCTCACTACCACAAGGCACTCTCTCTTAAACTGTCCTCTGCGAGCTACCCTGTGGGCCACTGCCTTTGGAATTCACAGAGCACAGAAATACTGCATATAAGACTATGTTCTCTTTACAATATTTAAGCATCTTTTCCCATAGGGARTATGCGAATCACAACAGAGTTGTTTGTGGTTTTGTGGAAAAAACCTCCGCGCTTGAAGAAAAGTCATTATTACATAGAACAGCCAAACAGAAAGGCTGTTAAGGTGCTTTGTAAAGTATAATCCTGTGGACAGTCTCAATGCTTGGGATGTAGTAATAATCAGTGCAACTTAAAATGGAAGTTAACACTTTAATGACTGATCTGTTGCAGTTCTTCTGTGGCTGTCTTGGACTGTAGTTAAATCCTGGGATATGACAATTTTTTCCATTTTCCTTGATTTACAGCACATTTGTTTTCTTATTGGGGGAACTAAACAAAACAACAACACCACACATACACACACATAAAAAACAAACAAACCACAAACATGATTATATGTGATTTCTTTGGAGGTCAGCCAGTCTGTTGTTCCTTTCCTTCAGGAAAGCAGATCAAAGGCTGTAATCCCACCTATCCACTTAAGTCACCATAACAAGAAAATACTATTTTATCTCTTACACACACACCTACGTGGATTCTTCCTACAGCTGACAAAACACCTGACTTCACACTACTGTACACGTACAGCAAATACTTTTAAACTGACTTTCCCAGGATCATCATCATTAGGGCATTATGCATCACTTCTAAAGCCAAACCATATTTTATACTCATTATTCACATGAAAAAAATTGTACACTCTCATCTCAAATTCATACTAAGGAATAATACTTATTATCAAAACCCCACACTTAACTGAAAAGCAATGTCACTGTCATTAGCTTCAGCAGCAGTTTGGTTARTTAAGGGAGTAGCAGGTCATTGAAGTGTAGATGTTAGGAATATCTCCTCATTTTTTGCCACTTAACTTTCTGGTGTGCAGATTACTTAGCAGTTTAAACCAGTTYATAGATTCCCAACTTTAAAAATAATATAAGAAAACAGTCTCTTTCATATAGGGAACAGCACTTCAGGGGCTGGGGTTGGAATAGAAATATGCTTCACCCCAAGGAGGGGTAGGAAAAATCAGCATAATTGGTAGGAAGCATGAACTTTAGGGAAGGCATGCAAATGCTGGTAAATCTGGAATTTAAGACTAGCAGCTCCCATTACATAATTAATACAAGAGCTCCAACAACTTAACAGTGATTTATGAAGACCCTGGGCACGGGCCAGATCACTGCTTTACTAGGCAATCAACACCAATGCATTACTCAGAGTTTAAGTTTTAAAGACTAGACAGCAAGGGGAACATGGGTACAGATAACACAMAAAAGGAAATGCTACTAGCTACTAAACATAAAGAGGCAGCTATTTCAGCAGAGAAGTCTAATTTATCATTTAGAAAAAAAATGTCAGGAAGCAGTAAACAGGCCTTGCTAAGTCTAAAACAGAATTTATGTCCTTGTTATGTGACACAGACACAAATCCAACAAAAAAAACTTTAAAAAGGCACAAAAATATGTTTGAAAGTTTCCTGGATAAAAGAGTTTTGCTTCAGAGCAGAGGTAAAATTTATTTCTTCCATCTTAAGAAAGTAAAGTGAAAATTATGCTCCTGTGACTTTCAAGGTTCTTCATAGCTGATTTGCTGAAGTAACAAGAGCTGCATAGAGAAAAGCAAAAGTGCACACTCCCATCCACATACAAATAAAATTATCTTTACATCTGCATCTGCCATGAAAGCAAATTAAGATCATTTTATTTCCTGCTCTTGACAGTTTTAGGTGACATTAGAAGAGGTGTGAAAGAAGGGTACTGATGAGACTGTAAATACCCTGTCATATGGAAATGAGTTTAAAAGTCTTGGATTTCAGAAAGCAGAAGAAGAAAAGTCAAGAGATGATGACTACCTTACAAATTTAACTGACCAGAACGGTGGAGCTGGTCACTTCAGATCACGTGAAAACCAATTCAAAATAATCMAATTTACAAGTGAGGACTAATAGAGACTAGAAAAGAAAAATCGATATAAACTTTTACCCCTGGATGGCACTGTTGGCCAACTGAAAAAGCACRATCACAGGAAAATGTAAACACATGTACACACAGCTGCCTCAGGAACTGAATTCAACCTAGTTTGCAGTTATGTCTATTTAAGTGCACTTTTTCAATCACTCCTACTTTCTTCTTCAACAACTTTCTTCAATTAACCTAATGATTTGTGCCAAGCTGTTTTTTTCTGACCTAGTATGATAAAAACTTGAAGTACAGTATATTCTATTTGCCTCCCAATTTTATCTTTTGGGAACTTGCCAGTTGTAGATGATAGAAATATCCYCACAGCAGCTGCTTTTCAAGGGAGAATAGAGAACACTGGGCTACAGGCTCRCCTCATAGTTTTTTGAATGCTATTTTCCATGTTATGAGTAAGCACTAAATCCACCTTTTCAAAGCATAAGTAGAAAGCCAAAAAGCTGACCAAAAGTTGCTTTATCAAATTGCAGCAAGTACATATAAATGGGAACACAAAATGGCATCTGCAAGCTGTCTAAACAGTGTCCCAGAGCTCTGTATAAAAGCCCTCCTCTAAAGATGTCTTTCCCCCCAGATTACAAAGCCAGGCTCTTTCCTGTGGCCCAGAATAGCTTGTRTCCATTTCTGCACAGCAGTTCACCTTCATCAAGCTGTCCATTTCTGCCCTGCCTACAGTCTAATTTTTAAGACACCTCCCTGAAACACAGGGTTTGAATAGTATCTGCAGTTTATTTACTAAGGAAGAACTTCAATCAAATTCTCACCTTCCACAAGAGCACAATTTCCATCAACTACCAAGACCCTTAAAGCATCTCACTTCTCACAAAAAAAAAGTAATGGTCTAAATAATACCAAAATGTTCAAAGTAAAGTTTTGGCTTTGTAATTAAGCCAAACTGATTATTCAAAATGCCACAACTACAAACCACTATGTTTTCAGGGGCCTTTTAGACCCCAGACTACTTGAGGATACTACCTTTTAGGGGGTTTTGGTAAACTTACAATAAATGTAAAGAAAGATACTGTCAAAATCAGCAGGACTAGTATGATTAAGGGAGTTTATAAAAATATAACCAACGGGCACTACAAAGAAGGCAATATTACAGTTATTATTCACAATCACAAATTATACATGTAAAATACAAAAGGATTTCAGTTGCAATTCTGTTATTCAGTCAGTCTGCTCCCTTCTTTCAGGATTTTGAGTTACACTATCAGAGTCACTGGAGTGAAGGYTGGTATTGATCTCCCCACCCACAACCTGTTCCTCATGGTACATGCATTAGGGATCTAGCAGGCTCATGGATCACACACATTGACAAACTGTCYTCAGCACAGCCCAGAAGCCTTTTGAAAGGACAACAGGATGGGACATGAATGATCTGGAGGATTTCAGGGTGTTTAAAAGACACWCAGGGCCTGTCATGGTGAGGTTTCATCCATCTGGAGGCAGGCTTTAGAGACCTTTGCTACTTCCTACTCTGATCAGATGTTCTGTAGCAGGAAGTCAAAGCCATTGCAAAGAAAAGCCCCATCCATTCCAGTTCCATATCCCAGCTTAGACCACAATCCCTCCTACTCAGCTTTCCTGCCTGTTTTTGCTTACAAACCTGTATCCATAGCAGCACTTCAGTCATGTCAGCTATCACAGCATCATAATATGCATTCTATCACAGTCACTTAACTTTAATTAACTGTAYTGCAGCCTTAAGTGCAATTGAATCAACAATTCAACACACTTCATATCTGCCAGTTTTAATTYTAAAAAGACCACAGTGATATGAAGTTCACACAAATGTATAACAAAACTACTTGCAGACATGATGCACTGACAACCTCTAATTTCATCCAAAAACTACAGGGGAAACAAAAGAATGTGCTTTACAAAATCGATATTTTGCGTGAAATTTCACATAATGTGAAACCAGCCACAGCAATGACTGTGGACAGGAAACAGAGGCAGTAGATGAAACCTCAAACTCAGATGATATTTTTAGTCAGTCAGAAACAGTGCTCTCTATACAGTAATAGAAATATAGTAAAGCCTATTTAAATAGTCAGGTCTTTAGCCAGTTATCAACAGTTAGTATATAGAGAAGTTAAACCATGCTATCAATCACTGCAAATGCGCAACAAACAGTTAATAATGTGCATTCATTTAGAAAAAAGCTATCAAGAAACTCAAACCAATTCCATGTGTTTAAAAGCCAAGAGTTTGTGAATCTATTAGTTAGCACAAAATCCAAATCTTAATTGATTATACATAYCCCTTTTCATCACAGTTGAAATCATATTCATAGCAAAAAATCCTCTTTGAGCCTACCTTTAGTAGCCATGCAACTCTACAGCATCTGCAATGTCTATAATAAAACACTGCAGTATCTGTATACATTTAAAATTAATAAMAAGAGTACAGCATAATCCAAAAAGTACTTACGACTGGCAGTAGGCAAGGCGTAGKATAAAATGAGAGATATGATCTTTTCTTCTTGCCTCATAATCATCCTCAGCCAAAGCCTGTAGAATATATGCTTATTATTTCTGAGAAATAATCTCTCCCAGATTAAAAAAGTCACAATCAATGTACCACTGTTTTCAACAGTGTATTAATAATCATCTTTTAGACAATAAATGCCAACTTATTGAGGAAAGGGGTTACCCTAAAGGAAGAAAAACTTCAAAGAAAATTCTTCAAAGAAAACCCACACCTCTGGCAAAATGACAGAACTGCATTTCATCACCTCTACTTTTATTCGTTATTCTTGAATGGTATAAAGAAAATAAAGTGCAAGAGAATTCTGTGTCTTGACCTTTACTTACTCTGTAGGGAAACTTCAGTTTCCGGAGCTCAGTCTCCAACTTRGTTTTGTATGCATCAGAACTTCTTACATAGCTCACACCGAGATTTTCAACTACTTTAAGCACTGGGCAAAAAATGAAAATGTTCATGTTAGAGACAACATGCTGAAATCAAACTAAATGTATGACGGCTTGGGAAAGGCACAAACTAGGGTAAGGCCACAGGAATTGGTTTTAGTAGCACAAGGAGCAAAAGGGTGAGAAATAGGGAGGATAAASTGTGGCCCGTGAGTCCTGAACAGCTGGCCCAATTCTGGGATCCCTACTCTCAACAAGGAAAGGGAGACAGCTAACTCTGATGGACCACTGAAACATCGGTTTCAACTCTAATGGAAMTTTGCATCCAGTTTGCAGGACTTCGGGGGAACCCCTGGCTGCCAGCCACAATGACATGAAATGCAACACTGAGACGTCAAATATGTCACAACATCTACAGAATGTGAAACGCGCTCCTAAACCCTCCCGTGTAAACCAAAACTACACAGTCCCGAGAGCTACACTAAACGCTCATTGTGAAATCGGTCTCAGCTCTCCGAAACGCCCAAAGCAACGCGTTTGCCTTTAACGGGAGGGAGCTCGTGGCAGCAGGAGCAGCCAGCCCAGCTCCCATCTGTTCAGGCGAACAGAGCTCCCAGGCCTGCCAGGAACACACACAGCGACCACAGGAAGGATTCACAGCATCGAGGGAGGGAAGGGACGGGAGGAAGGAGAAGGGAAAGGGGAGAAGGGGGGACGACGAAGGAGGGAGGGAGAGACACGCTACTCACGCCTCAGGCGGTCGATGGCAAAGCTCTCAAACTCCACCAGGGAGATGCTTTCCGTGGGGGGCTCCAGGTAAAACTGCAGGCTGTGAGGGTACTGCTCCCTCCGGTCTCCAGCCAGCCGCACATGCTTCTGCCTCGCYCGACTGGAGAACTCCATCTCCCTCGTCCCGCGGCTGCCTCCGGCCCCGTCCCGAACCCCGCTCCCACCGCTCCGCCCGACGCGACCCGGCGGGACCCCGACCTGAGCGCGCCCGGCCCCGCGCCCCGGCTTCCCGCGCTCCGCCGGCCCCGCCCACTTCCGCGCAGGGCCGCGCCTTCTGGGCGCCCATTGGTTGCTGCAGCGATGCCGGGGCGGTGCTGGCAGTGCCC